>JALAZF010000236.1:5938214-6589285 GCA_022829125.1 Lathyrus tuberosus | reverse complement strand
TGAGAGAACTGAGAATCAAATGTGAGAAGCTTGGTGAAAAATGGTAGAGAATGGTTGAGGAATTGAAAAGTGAGTGGAGGTGTGTTTATATAGGCTTTAGGTTTGGAATATGAGATGGTTTGGAATTTGGTTTGGAATTAGCTTTGGGTTTGGAGCTAGGTTAGGAATTAGTTGGACTTGACTCACCGAGTCAAGGCGGTTAACTCGGTTAGTTAGAACCAACTCGGTAACCATCCCAAGGTGAATTCCAACATCCAAAGATCCACATTACTTGGAGAACAAGGAACATGGTGCACTTGATTTGAAGTGAAGTATCATAGAAAATGCACTTGGAATGAATTGAGTAGCTTGGAAATGTTTAGAGGTGTCTAGAATATTCCATATGCGGCTAGAATCCAAGACCAAAATATGTGCAAAGGTGCTGTCATGAAAAAGCAGCAAATTGTGCCTATTTTCCCTGTGTTAATCGATTAACACAATTGCACTGCAAATGGTTAATCGATTAACCAGGCCAAAATATGTCCAATTTGCCTAAAAAAGGGTGTTGTGGTCCCGACTTCGATTTTCCATCTCTTGTATTAGGGAATAGGTATGGAAACCTTCATTTTATGCTTGTTTTGATGAGGTGATGACCTTGTGAGAATATGATTAATCGGGCTTAGAAAACCTGAATATCCTGCAATCAAAACACCAGAGGAAAAAAAGCGAACGCGTATGCCAGCGATGCGAATGCTTATGCTTATGCAAAAGGCAAAAGAGGGAGGTCAAATTTCGGGTTACGATAGCTGCCACTATTTAATCCGCTTGGACCTGAATGTACGAATTGCGCTAGCTTTTCGATGATTCGAGGTAAAAGGGAATTAAATAAAAGAGTAGCTCGAGAATTTGGCCGATGGCGACAAAAGAAGAGTTGAAAGTGTTTGAAGGTTGATAAGTGCAAGGATAGCTGAAAATCTGCTGGGAGATAAGTCAGGCAAAAAAGAGAGGGAGTATGATCGATGCATATACTATGTATGCATTTCTACGTGATGCTTGATATCATCCAATGCAAAGGCTCAAGATGAGGCACGGTGAGAAGTGATTAGGCAGAAACCGTAGCAAAACGACTTCGACATCCTCGATCCGGGAGAGGACCTACAGATAAAGACAAACTCTGCTGGAGAAGAGAGTTCACAAAGGACGATGATCCTGCCGGGGAAAGAAACCGAGGACATCTCAGGTTTCTAAATCACCATGGCTGTCTCTATTGGGGATGAAAGAATTAAATTAATCCTTCCTACCGAGAGTGGCTCTACGTGGGGAAAAGAAGTTCCCGAATCATGTTGACTCAGCTGAGGAGAAACCACTGCTGTCGGTGACAGATAGTTCCTAATCATTGGAGAAGATGCACAACCCTTGCTGGTGAAGAAAGAACAAAGCGTCTTTGCTGGGGAACACCTTAGCAACCTGCTAGGGAGAATGATGACTCTGCTGAGGAACTGCTGAGGAGACAACAACTTCTTCATAGAATCATCCCATTTCCGGCCAGGCGTTAGGCTTACCAATGGATATTACCGATCACCCTGCAGGAGTTACCAGTAACACATACAATGCATAATGCTTTCTCGGTGAATTTAGCTTTTTATTGTTCTCAACGTTTTATTGTATTATGTGATCACAAACAATTGTTTATTTTGCAAACAAAATACTGGAATGAAAATAAATTGAGATAACAAAGAATGCATTTTATTGAATGTAAAATTTTTGTACATAAAGTGTGTACAAGGATGCAAAATCCTTGATGAGGAAGTTTGCAATAAAATTGAAAAACAAATGTAAATGGCAAAGGGAAATCATGTTTTGCATTGATTACAACATTGGCCACCATCCACTGTGAGTCTAGGTTCCAACGGTCTGCACCAGTTGATAATGATTCGACTGCTCTGTTACCGTCTGAGGTCTAGCCATGAGGAAGAGAGGCTCAAGTGTTCACAGTCAATGTCTTTATCACTAATTTTTGCCTGGACATGTTTTCACATTTTTTTCGTCCACCGGGATGCCCATTTTTGCCTAAGTCGCCCTTTCGGGTTTCCAACTTTGCGGGCTATTATTGTTTTTTTTTCATTGTCCCTAACTTTTGCATGGACATTTCTGTTTTTGGTCCATCGGGACGTCCATTTTTGCCTAGATTGTCCTTGCTGATGTCAATCTAGCGGACTCTTATCCATTTTTTTCAGGCATAATATTTTTTTACTGTATTGGAGTTCACGGGCGATGACAACTCCTCCCCATCCATTATGGTGAGGATCAGGGCTCTGCCTGAGAAGGCTTTCTTGACAACAAAAGGTCCTTCATAATTGGGAGTCCATTTGCCTCGTGAATCCGAGTGAACAGGTGAATATCTCTTGAGCACAAGTTCGCCTTCACAGAATGTTCGAGGAAGAACTTTCTTGTCAAAAGCTCGCTTGAGGCGTCTCTGATACAATTGACCATGACAAACGGCTGTAAGGCACTTCTCTTTGATGAGATTCAGTTGGTCATATCTGGATTGAACCCATTCACCTTCATCAAAACCTGCTTCCATGATGACTCTGAACGAAGGAATTTCGACTTCGATGGGTAAAACTGCCTCCATACCATACACAAGTGAGTACGGAATTGCCCCAGTGGAAGTGCGAACTGAAGTTCTGTAGCCATGCAGTGCAAAGGGAAGCATTTCATGCCAATCCTTGTAAGTCTTGACCATTTTCTGGACAATCCTCTTGATGTTTTTGTTTGCTGCTTCAACGGCGCCATTCATCTTGAGCCGATATGGTGAAGAGTTGTGGTGCTTGATCTTAAATTCTTGACACAACTCTTTCATTATATTGTTGTTCAAGTTGCATGCATTGTCCGTGATAATGTTGCTAGGAATGCCATAACGACAGATTATCTCTTTCTTGATAAATCTGGCAACCACTTGTGGTGTAACGTTTGCATAAGAAGCAGCTTCAACCCACTTGGTGAAGTAATCGATAGCAACCAGAATAAATCGATGACCGTTGAAAGCCTTCGGCTTGATCATTCCAATCACATCTATACCCCACATGGAAAATGGCCAAGGTGCAGTCAAGACATTCAATGGAGTTGGAGGCAGATGGATCTTGTCTCCGTAGATTTGGCACTTGTGACATCTTTTGGCAAAGTTGTAACAATCTACCTCCATTGTTATCTAGTAATACCCAGCCCGAAGGATCTTCTTGGCCATAGCGGGACCTTTAGCATGTACACCCTCGCAAACCTCATGTATGGACCTTATGATCTTGTTTGCTTCGTGTCTATCCACGCATCTGAGCACAAAGGAATCATAATTCCTCTTGTACAGTATACCACCACTTAAGAATAATTTGGCGCAAAGCCATCTAAGAGCCTTCTTGTCAGTGATAGTGATACCCTCGGGATATTCCTATTTTTCTAGATATCTTTTGATGTCGTAGAACCAAGGCTTATCATCAGACTCATCCTCGATTGCTACACAGTGTGCTGGTTCGTTCAAGTGATCAATGCGGATATGAGGAGCTTCATTCTTCCACTTGACCTTGAACATGGATGCTAGAGTGGCAAGAGCATCAGCTAGTTGATTTTCCTCTCTGGGAATATGATGAAAAGTGATCTCATCAAAGTAAGGAATCAACTTCGCTATGTGTTGTTGGTATGAAACCAGCTTGGAATCCCGAGTCACAAAGTTCCCTCTGACTTGACCGATGACCAAGGCAGAATCTCCATAGACCTCAAGAATCTTGATTCTCATGTCAATAGTCGCTTCCAAGCTGTAGATACATGCTTCGTATTCAGCCATATTGTTGGTGCATGCAAAGCATAATCTGGCAGTGAAGGGAAGGTGAAAACCTGTTGGAGAGACGAGGATAGCACCGATTCCACGACCTTTAGAATTGGAGGCACCATCGAACACGAGCGTCCATCGCGCCCCTGGTCCAGGTCCTATATCAGGGTCTGGAGTCTCATAATCTTTGATAAATAGAACATCCTCATCGAGAAAGTCAAACTTCATCTGTTGATAACCCTCTACAGGTTGATGAGCAAGGTAGTCAAATAAGACGCTCCCTTTTATTGCTTTCTGGGTAAAATGTTGGATATCATACTCAGTTAACAGCATCTGCCACCGAGCAATCCTTCCAGAGATAGCAGGCTTTTCAAAGATGTACTTTATCGGGTCCATTTTGGATATCAACAAAGTAGTATGGCAAATCATGTATTGTCGTAGGCGTCGATCAGCCGAGACCAGAGCACAACAAGTTTTCTCCAAGAGTGAGTATCTGGTCTCACAATCAGTGAACTTCTTGCTCAGATAGTAAATTGCATGTTCTTTTCTGCCACTGTTATCATGTTCACCCAATACACATCCCATTAATTCATCGAGAACAGTGAGATACATGATTAAAGGCCTACCAGGAACCGGCAGTACTAAGATCGGTGGCTCTTGCAAGTATTGTTTTATTTTGTCAAATGCTTCCTGACAATCATTATTCCATTCAACCGATTGATTTTTCCTTAGCAATTTGAACATTGGTTCACAGGTAGCCGTCAAATGGGAACTGAACCTTGAGATAAAATTGAGTCTGCCCAGAAAGCCACGAACTTCTTTTTCTGTTTTGGGAGACGGCATGTTCTGAATTGCCCGAACCTTATCAGGATCAACTTCAATGCCCTTCTGACTTACAGTAAAGCCCAACAGTTTACCAGATCGAACTCCGAAGGTGCACTTTACAGAATTTAACCGCAGTCTAAACTTTCGGAGTCTGTCAAATAGTTTCTTCAGATGAACCAAGTGACCATCTTCAGTTTTGGACTTAGAAATCATACCGTCCACGTAAACCTCAATCTCTTTATGTATCATATCGTGAAAGAAGGTTGTCATGGCACGTTGGTATGTTGCCCCTGCATTCTTTAGACCGAATGGCATGACCTTGTAGCAATATGTACCCCATGGCGTGATAAAAGTAGTCTTCTCCATATCAGTTGGGGACATCTTGATCTGATTATATCCTAAAAAACCGTCCATGAAGGAAAAGACAGAGAACTGCGCTGTGTTGTCTACCAAGACGTCAATATGAGGCAAAGGAAAATCATCCTTCGAGCTTGCCTTGTTAAGATCTCGATAATCCACACATATTCTGACTTGTCGTCCTTCTTGGGAACCGGGACAATGTTGGCAATCTATTCAGGATACTTGGAAGTGACTAGGAACCCAGCATCAAGCTGCTTCTTTACCTCTTCTCTGATTTTGAGTGCCTTGTTGGGTCTAGTCTTCCTGAGCTTCTGCTTGACAGGAGGACATCCGGGCTTGAGTGGCAAGTGATGTTCAATGATGTTGGTATCCAACCCAGGCATATCTTGATAGGACCAGGCGAAGATATCAACATACTCTTTTAATAACTTGACCAACTCGGAGTGTACATGCTCTGTGAGTGATGCGCTAACCTTATCTTCTCTTCTGACCTCATAAGTACCAAGATTGTCAACTTCCACTGGCTCTTTCTGTGGCTGAATCTCTTTACGCTCGTGCTCAGGGAGCCATGCCAGTTCAGCCGGTAATTCACAATCTTCCTCACCATCTTCTTCGGCTTGGTTAATTGGAATTCCAGAATTACAATGGATGTTTGCCATGTTGTTATCAATGCTTTTATTAATTTTGCATGTTTATGAATATGTTCAGAATGAGCCATTTTAAAAAGTGAAAAAGAAAAGAAACTTTTTCCATTTGTTTTTTGTGAAAAAGTAAAATAAAGAAAGAACATAGAGCATGATTTTGAATGAAAAAAACTTTTATTTATTGATCACATAACATTGCAAAAGCGCGAGGCCCTTTACAAGTTATCCACTCGTCTCAGGCGAGGACGAGGGAATGAGAAAGCAAAATGCATTACATGTTATAAGGGAAAACCACATGAATCATGGTAGATGTCCAATTGTTGATCTTGAAACCCGACGGACATTTGTGCATAAAGCTTGAAATCTGATTACTGGGACCAGCATCATCAGCAGCTGCCACGATATCACCCTGCTGGAAACCCGCACTATGGAACTTGACAAAGTTGCATTGCTTCTGGTCAGAGGAATCAGATTGACGACCAGGATGATAGCCCAATCCAAAACAATTATGCTTCTAAACCACATCAATCATGTGCCCCCAGCCTGGCAAGGAACCTCTATCGATGGTCTCTTTAGCACTCTTAGCAGATGCTAAAGTCAAATGTGGTGATCTACTTTGACTAGTTGAAGCAGAGCTGACATCTTCAAACTCGAGACACTGCAACGACACCTCAGTTATGTCTTCTTCGGTCTCGACGTATCGAAAAGATGATAACTCGCTTACAATTAGATCCTCTTCACCATAGACAATGACAAGCTGATCCTCAAACATGAATTTCAACTTCTGATGTAGAGTGGATGTAACTACCCTGTCACGTGGATCCATGGACGACCCAATAGGCAACTATACGCTGGATTAATATCCATCACTTTTAAGGTAATGGTAAACAAATGAGGCCCAATATTGATGGGTAAATCCACTTCTCCAATGACCTGTCTTCGAGAACCGTCAAAGGCTCTGACAACTAGGGCACTTGGTCTCATCTCAATTCCCTCCACTGGTATTTGACTCAACGTGCCCTTAGGCACCACATTGAAAGAAGAACTGGTATCCACTAGAACACGAGATAACAGGATGTCTGTACAGGTTACAGATATGTGCAGCGTTTTATTATGGGCAGTTCCTTCAGGAGGCAATTCTGATTCATTGAAACCCAAATACCGACTTGCAGTTATGTTGGCCACTACATCATCGAATTTGACGACGGATATATCTTGCATGACATGGGCACTGTTCAACACTTTAAACAAAGCTGATCTGTGCGCAGGCGAGCTCATGAGTAAGGATAAAATTGAGATCCTCGAGGGAGTCTGACTCAGCTGATCCACAATTTTAAAATCACTTTTCTTGATTAACTTAAGGAACTTTTGATCATCAAGGGTCTCCTTGCTCTTTGAAACATCCTCAGACGGGATAGTCGGTACTGGAATAGCAGTATAAGATACCCTTTGTTGAACAACAGGGATCGTAGATGCAAGCGTTTCCTTGGGAGAAACAACAGTTGGAATTTGCACAGGCTTCGTAGTGACCTTCGGAGCAAACACTCATCCACTACGAGTCGTACCTCCACCGACTGTAACATTCACGATCTCGGACTTGGCGAACCTTATCTCTTGACCTCCAGAAAACACGGTAGACCCATACTTCCATGGTACATCTTTAGAATTCTGATACAGAAATGGTTTCGGCGGACAAACCACGATGGGTTGCACCTTCTTCGGCTTAGGGGATTCAACTGGAACCTTCCTATAGACGATGGTGAACAACTCAATAGCAGTAACTTCCTCGACAGGTTTAGATCTGGAAAATTGCACTTCGCCACGGTTCATCAGAATCTGGACACAACCCTTCCGCCTTCGACACTGATTGGGATTATCGTCACAAATCTCACACTTACCATGCAAACCTTTCAACAGCCCATGCTCCATCAATTTCTTGAAAACCACAGACATCGGAGTCTTTACCTCGTCAACATCCATGATCAATTCATCCCTGTAATTATCCTCAATCATGTTAACCGTAGGCCCACCGTGATTCGGCAACGGATTACTCTAAATGTTGGGTCCTTCCTCAGCAAAAGTTAGAACCTTCTTATCAATGAGTTCCTAAACCTTGGTTTTGAAAACAAAGCAATCCTCTGTTGTATGCCCGATGTATCTAACATGATAAGCACAGGATGCATTTGGGTTATGCTTTGGGCTAAATGGAGGAATTACGGGTGCAATCTGCTTGGGGACAATTGCCCCTTGGTGAACCAGATAAGGAAATAATTCAGTGTATGACACCGGAATTCTGTCGAAATTCGGACGCTTACGGTTTCCTTGATTGTTGCTGTTCTGACGGTTTTGATTCTACTGATTTTTGTTCTGTTGATTCTGTTGCTATTTCCGAGCATTCTGAACTGGTTGTTGCAGATGATACTGATATGGAGGTTGTTGATACTGTGTAGCAGCAATTTACAAATATGGATAGTACGGCAAGGGAGCCATGGGAGCTTGATACTGAGGAGAAACTTGAGTTGTCACAGTGTTGGCTTCACCTTCCTTTTTCTTGGAATGACTGTTCTGAGACTTCCTAGTGGCCGGCTACTGGGAAGTAGCTCCAGGAATCTTTCCAATCTTCAAACCATTCTCAATCCTTTCACCAATGGTTACAACATCAGCAAAACTCGATGAAGAACTACCCACTATTTTCTCATAGTAAGATCCTTGCAATGTACCCATAAAGATGTCAACCAACTCATTGTCAGAGAGAGCTGGTCGCACACGAGATGCCATCTCACGCCATCTTTGTGCATACTCCTTGAATGTTTCAGCTGGGCGCTGAGACTGATTCTACAATTGCAATCTAGTTGGCGTCAAATCAAGGTTATACTTGTATTGTCTCACGAACGCTTCAGATAGATCCCTCCAAGTACGGATTTTGCCGCGCTCCAAGCACCAATCCAATGAAGCACCAGACAAATTATCTTGAAAACAATGGACTAGCAATTCATCATTATCAATATGGGATGCCATCTTCCTACAGTACATAGTGATGTGACTACGCGGGCAGCTCGAACCTTTGCACTTAGGCAAATCAGGTATCTTAAATTTCTGCGGCAGCACAACATTTGGAACCAAACACAAGTCTTTGGCTTCCATGCCAAAAGTAGAAAACCCTTCGATAGCTTTGATACGGTCTTCCAACAACTTGTAGTCAACCGATCTATTCTGATTAGTGGGCCTGACAAGAATCTGAGGATTTGGCAGCTGAGAAGCAACAGGAGCATTCACTTGCGGAGTAGCAAACTGAGAAGGATACACCAAACCCTGATTAACCGTTTGACCAACATTCAGACCCATCGAAACAGCATACGGATAAATTGGGAGAGGCATCACAGTAGCTGAGGAAGATGCCCCAGGATAGAACATCCCAGGATGAATATTCGAAACAGCAGTTTGAGCAGTCTGAGGTGAAACCGGAAGATGAATAGGAGGACCCATATACACACGCTCTTCATCATCAAGAGTTTTAGTATCAACCAATCCGGCAGTTTAATGAGTTTGAGCCTGAAGATTCTCAGGATCATCATTCACCATTGGAGGTGGGACTAGAGTAGGCATGACCCATGGATAGGCGGGAGCATTCCCATTAGGCATGGGTGCAACCAAAGGCTGATATGGCATGAAGGCACTACCATTATTTGCAATCTGAGGAGTGTAATTCGGAGGCATGCCCCAAGGAAAACCAGCGGGCATCTAGTTCAAACTGGGTTGAACGGCAGGCTGATTCACAGTCTCAACTGGCACTTCAACTCTAGCAGGAGAAGGAACAACAACAGCAGGAGTAGCTGTAACAACAGGAGGAATAGTCACAACAGGAGTGACAACAGTTGCATCAGTAGTGGTTGCAACAACAGTGGCAGCAGCAGCGACGTCCCTCTGAGCACGAAGAAGCTCCATAATGACATCCATGTTCATCTGGAACTGATCCATCCGACCTCGGAATTGTGCCAAAGTTTCCTTATACGCAGCGTTCTCAGCTTCGAAGTCAGCCATGATTCGGGATTTTCTTGAGCGAGTAAAATACCGATGTCGAGTCATTGTCTTGCTACAAGGAATGCAGACAAGGATGAGCAACGGTTTCGGATGAAAGGGCGTGCATATGTGTGCAGATGAATGTATGATATGCATGCAAAATAAAGTTTTAAATTCCAGGAATTCTTAAACTTATCTTTGTTGACAATAATCATAAAGCATACAAGTAAAGGCATAAAAGATAGAGTGAGCAAGCATCTTCATTCATTCATTCAATAAAGGAAAGAAGTACAAGTTGAATACAAGTCAAGCATCTGCCTTTTGGGCTACAACAAATCTGCACGGATCCTATCAAATACCACCCTACACATAGATAAGAAATGAAAACCCGCCCAAGGAAGCCGGTGCGGCAATGCATCAGTGTATGCATCTCTCAACAACCCTGGTAGGTCCTCCAATGCATGCTCAGCGAATATGGCTAGGCGACCATGTCTCTCACTCTAGTACTTCGCATCTTTCATGAGGTTGGGCAGCAAAGAATGATTTGGTCCCTGAAGCATGTCCTAAAGAAAGGCCTCTTTCTGATCTAGGAGGTTCTCTAGATGACGGATTTGATGCTCCCAATGAGTACTCTCTGTGTTGAGCTGGCTAATCTGCTCTTGACTCTGATGTGCTTGATCATGCAGCTTCTGAATCTCACCCGAAGACTTTGTCGAGCTTAGCTTGACATTGGGAAAAGTCCTTTGCTAACTAATTAGCACGGTTTTGTTCACTTTTCCACTTCGTCTTGAACTCGGATAACTTACCTCGAAGCTCTTCAAGTTGCTTGTTGTAGCTCAGCTCCTCTTTGTAGGCCTGATAATGAGCATCGGCGAGTTGTCTCTTCTTTGAAGCAATTCCCTCATAGGTGTTCTTCAAAGCATCACCCACCTTCCTACGCTTGTTCTGTTCAACCTCCACCTCTTTGAGCATGCGCTCGCGCTTCTGATGAAGCTTAATCTGTAGGCTATCCTTCTCGGAAGTGACTTTATCAAGGTTGAAATGAAGATCAGCATTCTCCTTCTTCAACTTCTCAACAATCAGCTTGAGTTGATCGACCTCAGATGGAGGAGCAATGGCAAGTTCAGGAGGTTTGGCATTCATGGAAGGCTCAGGAGAGAATGGCAACAAGATCTCTTTGACGCGCTCTTTGACCCAAAGTGTGTAAGCTTCCTTGGCTATGCAATTCTTCTTACCCAAATCGGCTACACCTTCGAGATGACTCTGAGTTCAAGCGGCACTAAACCTCTTCAGTAAACCCATGTCATCAACCCCTTCATGAAAGATGAACTCTTCCACTACCTCAGGATCAGGTTTGTCAACCATAGGGTATCCCAACTATCGGAAGGCCATTCTCGGATTGTAGTTAATTCCACCCTTTGTACCCAAAAGAGGCACATTGGAGAATTTCCCACAATGAAAAATGATCGGAATGTCGTCGAAGACTCGAGAATACCAAGAAATATCATCAGCGATAAGAGACATGATTCGTTGAGACCACTTGAGATTATCCTTATTCTCAACAAAGGGACCCTTCTGTGGAAGGTGAGACATGAACCATCGGTACAACAAAGGAGCACAACAGACAATGGTTCCCTTCTTCTTTTCATTCCTGGAATGAATAGAATGGTAGGTATCAGCAAGAAGCGTCGGAATAGGATTCTTGAACAACAAAATGCTGATGGCAGCCTGATCTACGAAATCCTCCATGTTCGGAAACAAGACAATCCCATATACCAGCAAAGCGAGAACGGCGTTGAAAGCCTTCCAATTTACATCCTTAGCAAAAGTAGTGGCCTTGTCAACCAAGAACTTCGAAGCAAACCCTCGAATACCTTTCCCCTTGGTCTTGAGATTATCCTCCACATCTTTCTTACTAATGCAAAGCGCATCAGCAATAAGATGAAACTTCGGACAACCACTAGTGTAAACATAAGGAACCTGCTTCTGGATCTCAACCCCCAGAATATAAGCATACTCCTCAAGTGTAGGTGCTAGCTGATAATCCCGAAATGTGAAGCACCTATACGGCGGGTCGTAGAACTGAACCAGAGTATGAATAGTAGTGATGTTGACTTCAGTGTTGAGGATGGTCAACAGATTACCATAAGTACCTATGAAAACCCCTATGTGATCTCCAACCAACAAAGATGCCAAACCTCTCAAAACACCCAGCTTAGGCTCCACAAACTTGTAACTGAAGATGCCACGATGACCAGTACTCATCTCTATGATGATGTCAACAAAAGATAAGCCTTCAAAATCCTGGAAATGCACGTGCAAAAATTAATTTACATGATGGAATGATATGCAACACAGCAACAAGAAGCCAACACTGCTCGAATAATCAAATCTGAACAATCTGGATATCTACATATAATCTGTGTCAGTGCAACATAATCTGATGTGTTGTTGAGGAAATCTGGAATGCGTGAGAACAAGGGTATGAAGTGGCTTGTTTTCCTGCAAAAACCCATCCCCCTCACAGGTGTGATCTAGACACAACAAGGTAGTCCCTATAAAAGGTCGCCCAAACCATAGGACTCAGGATGAAAATCCCCCGCCGTAGTGAATTCTTACAGGACGGAGGTATTCTCAAACAAATCACGATCTGGGATGTGGGTCTCGTGATATCCCAACGCGCAAAACGCAGGCCTCACGACTATCCACATTCTAGCCTATGTGTATACTAGGCCCGGTGTTAGGACCTTTCTCTCCAATAATATCTACCCATCCCAACAACAGAAGAAAATAGCAGATATCCAGAATATGCAGCATATGAATATTAAGAAGTAAAGAAATGCGATAAATAAACATAAAGCTAAAGCAAATAATAAAGCGAGTAAAGCGCTAAAGATAAACACCCAAATAAGCAAGAGAAAGCAAACAAAACTAGGCGAGACCCCTCAAGGGATGGACCAGCAAGAGGTCAATCTGTCCCCAGCAGAGTCGCCAGCTGAAGATGGATGGTTTCTACCTGAGTGAATCGCACACTCAAAGATAACAACAGAGTCGCCACCGAACTTTATTTAGTCCCAAAGGACAGGGAAAATATCGATAAAACCCAAGGGGAAGAGAAACGGGAACGGGGGGTCAGTTATGCGAAAGGGAGGTATTAGCACCTAACGCATCCGTCATACTCGACGGGAACCATTTCGTTTGCTTCTAGGCTTGGATGGGTTATCTATCTAAAGGCTTCTAGCTAAAAGAATGAGGAGAGAGAGAAAGGGGAAAAGGAAAGGAAGGAAAGAAAGTGCTCGAGAAGGAACAAGGTCCTCGTGCCTACGTACCCTCATAGTGCAATGAGGAAGTCAGAGGTTCATAGTTCGTGGAACCAGGGGACAGAAAAGAAAAGAAGAAAGGGAGAAGGAAAGAATGGTGGAAGTGTGCTCGCTGAGATCATTGCGATCTCATGCCTATGTATCATACATTCGAAAGAATGCAGAATCAGAGCTTCCGTAGTTTGGGGAACTGAACAGAAAACAAAACAAGGAAGAAATAAGGGGATGAGAGAGGTGGTGTCAAAACCAAGAGCAAGAGATGGAGAAAGATCCGCTGGGGATGCAAAAGAAATGGTTTCATAACCAAAAGGAGATTCGGTATATTAACTGGCTGTCAGTGGTTAACCGAAGAAAGAGAGTAGAACCCTGGCGGGGAAAAGAAGCTGGTGTCAACAGACGGACTGTGATAAACCAAGAAAGAGAGAGTGCTGAACCAAGAGAACGTGTTTGACTCTGAAGGGCATCGGTATATTAACTGGTAAATAGTGGTTAACGGAGGGAGAAAAGACTGCAACTCTGCGGGGATAGTGAAGCATTGGTTTTAACAGAGAAAACTGTCATTAACCAAAGAACGGGTGTAGGACCGAACGAAGATCATAACCCAAAGGACGGGTATAGGATCGAGCAAAGGTCATGACCCAAAGGGGTTCGGTTAACTGGCTGAACAAAAAGTACTCAACCGAAGGGGTATTTGAACCAAAGAAAGGTTACTAACCCAAGGGTGCAAGTATTCGAACCAATAGGAGGTTGCCAACTGCGGGGGATTCGATGTTTACAGACGGGCTGTGACCAACCGAAGAGAGAAGCGAGTGATTAACCAAGAGAAGGTGATTAACTCAAAATGGTTCAGTATTTTAACAGACGGACTGTGGTTAACTGAAGAGACGAGTGATTAACCAAGAAGGGGTGATTAACCCAAGTGGTGCTCAGTGATTAACAGACGGACGGTGATTAACTGAAGAGACGGGTGATTAACCAAGAAAAGGTGATTAACCCAAGGGGTGCTCAGTGATTAACAGACGGACTATTATTAACTGAAGCAAAGGGTGATTAACCAAGAATAGGTGATTAACTCAAGAAAGGAGAAGAACCAAGAGAAGGTTGCGAGCTCCTGGGGAAAAATGGTCGTGACAGGAAAACTGTGTTGGGCCAAAGAAAGAGAATTGAGACTCTTCAGGGGAATCAAAACGCAATGATTGATCGCCAGAAAGCATAGGGTATTGAAACGAAGATAGCTTGCTAACCCAAGGAACAAAGGATTGTAACCAAGAAAATGGTAATTGATCAAGAGAGAGATTGAAAGAGATAAGAGTGATCAAGGATCGAAAGAGATCGCAAAGAGAGAAGAGTGATCAAGGATCAACTCGACTGGGGAAGGAAAGCACATTATCACCTGGAGATAGAGATGACTAAGCCAAGCACAGGGTCATTCATCCCCTACCTGAAGTAGTCAGGATGAGAGTAGGAATTCTCCCTTCTCATCCCTTCCCTAACACACACAGGGTGTAATGCAGAATTTGAACCGGACGGCCCAACAGCTCCAGGTTGTACAGTGCTCCTGCGTAGAGAAACGGACAGCATAACAACGTTAATTTGTACAGTGCTCGGATGTAAGGCGCAGCGCGAAACTCCAACTCCACGGGGGGAATGAGAGAGAAAGCTCTAAAGGAGGCCTAAAGAGAGGAAAAGGGAAGATCGATTAATTGAAACAAAGTCTCGATCAATTAATCAAGGGATAAACATGCTAACAACTTTCCAAAGAGGATGAAAAGTCATTAAAGCACAAAGGAGTGAATTATTGATTACACAAGATTATGTTTATCCATGAAGAATAAACTTAATACAAATCTGAAATGGAAGGCGCAAAACAGTGCCAAATGATCATCAAAATACCACACAAAGTCATGTATCATGTGAACAAAGATAATGCAAGAATCGTTATGTTCATACAATGCTAAGAACACGAAACAAATGAATAATCGAAAATGTGCATCGAAAGTTTATGAACATGCTTCAACCAGAAGTGAAATGACATTAAAAACATCCATAAAATCAAGCATGACAATCAATGGAAGTTAAAATGAAGAAAGCATGGCAAACATATTTGAAAATGCAAGAAAATGGCCTTCTAGTTCAGTGTTAATCGATTAACACAATTGCAATCGATTAACACTTGAAAAAGTGCAAAAAAACACTAGTTAATCGATTAACACAATTGCACTGCAATGTATTAATCGATTAATACAGTACAGGGAGCAGAAAACCAGTTTTGAAAAGTGCTTTTGGGCAACTTTTTAATTGTGCAATCACTCCAATGCTAGGGCAAACAATTATGCACAAAAAATCAAGCTTAGAAATAGCAAATGATCAACAATAGAATCAATTAACAAACAAGATCATGGATCTATCAAAAGTGTAATTAATTCATATGTAAGAATATCAAAATTACATCGCAAACGATACGAAAACGATCGAAATGATAAAATGAATGAAATCCACCAACCTACAAGGCTGAGATGTGCCTTGGTAAATGTTGCAAAGTGATCTTGGTGCAGAAGATTAAAGAAAACCAGAGGATCCTTGAGTTATAGACGAAATGCGTCGAAACCGATCGAAAACGCGAAAAAGCACCGAAATCGAACTTGCACCAAAATAAATGGTGTGAAACCCTTGGATTGAAGTAGAATGATATGTAATTCCAGAAATCCAACCAAAGAATGCCAACTGATGAAGGTTAAGCTCAAGAATTAATCACTTTCAATGTGAAAAGTGATTATCCTTCAAGAATAAGAGCTTTTGGTGAGGTTTGATGGAGAAGAATTGAGATGAAGATGAAGAATGAGTAGAGAAATCAGAGAAAAAGTGAGATAATTGAGAGTGAAATGTGAGAAGCTTGGTGAGAAATGGTAGAGAATGGTTGAGGAATTGAAAAGTGAGTGGAGGTGTGTTTATATAGGCTTTAGGTTTGGAATATGAGATGGTTTGGAATTTGGTTTGGAATTAGCTTTGGGTTTGGAGCTAGGTTAGGAGTTAGTTGGACTTGACTCACCGAGTCAAGGCGGTTAACTCGGTTAGTTAGAACTAACTCGGTAACCATCCCAAGGTGAATTCCAACATCCAAAGATCCACATTACTTGGAGAACAAGGAACATGGTGCACTTGATTTGAAGTGAAGTATCATAGAAAATGCACTTGGAATGAATTGAGTAGCTTGGAAATGTTTAGAGGTGTCTAGAATATTCCATATGCTTCTAGAATTCAAGACCAAAATGTGTGCAAAGGTGCTGTCATGAAAAAGCAGCAAATTGTGCATATTTTGCCTATGTTAATCGATTAACACAATTGCACTGCAAATGGTTAATCGATTAACCAGGCCAAAATATGCCCAATTTACCTAAAAAAGGGTTATGTGGTCCCGACTTCGATTTTCCACCTCTTATATTGAGGAATAGGTATAGAAACCTTCATTTTGTGCTTGTTTTGATGAGGTGATGACCTTGTGAGGATATGATTAATCGGGCTTAGAAAACCTGAATATCCTGCAACCAAAACACCAGAGGAAGAAAAGCGAACGCGTTTGCCAGCGATGCGAATGCTTATGCTTATGCAAAAGTCAAAAGAGGGAGGTCAAATTTCGGGTTACGACAGCTGCCCCTATTTAATCCGCTTGGACCTGAATGTACGAATTGCGCTAGCTTTTCGATGATTCGAGGTAAAAGGGGATTAAATAAAAGAGTAGCTCGAGAATTTGGCCGATGGCGACAAAATAAGAGTTGAAAGTGTTTGAAGGTTGATAAGTGCAAGGATAGCTGAAAATCTGTTGAGAGATAAGTCAGGGAAAAAAGAGAAGGAGTATGATCGATGCATATGCTATGTATGCGTTTCTACATGATGCTTGATATCTTGCAATGCAAAGGCTCAAGATGAGGCACGGTGAGAAGTGATTAGGCAGAAACCGTAGCAAAACGACTTCGACATCCTCGATCGGGGAGAGGACCTGCAAATAAAGACAAACTCTGCTGGAGAAGAGAGTTCACAAAGGACGATGATCCTGCCGGGGAAAGAAACCGAGGACATCTCAGGTTTCTAAATCACCATGGCTGTCTCTATTGGGGATGAAAGAATTAAATCAATCCTTCCTACCGAGAGTGGCTCTGCGTGGGGAAAAGAAGTTTCCGAATCATGTTGACTCAGCTGAGGAGAAACCACTGCTGCCGGTGACAGATAGTTCCTAATCATTGGAGAAGATGCACAACCCTTGCTGGTGAAGAAAGAACAAAGCGTCTTTGCTGGGGAACACCTTGGCAACCTGCTGGGGAGAATGATGACTTTACTGAGGAGACAACAACTTCTTCATAAAATCATCCCATTGTCGGCCAGGCGGTAGGCTTACCAATGGATATTACTGATCACCCTGCAGGAGTTATCAGTAACACATACAATGCATAATGCTTTCTCAGCGAATTTAGTTTTTTATTTTTCTCAATGTTTTATTGTATTATGTGATCACAAATAATTGTTTATTTTGCAAACAAAATACTGGAATGAAAACAAATTGAGATAACAAAGAATGCATTTTATATAATGTAAAATTTTTGTACATAAAGTGTGTACAAGGATGCAAAATCCTTGATGAGGAAGTTTGCAATAAAATTGAAAAACAAATGTAAATGGCAAAGGGAAATCATGTTTTGCATTGATTACAACATTGGCCACCATCCACTGTGAGTCTAGGTTCCAACGCTTTGCACCAGTTGGTGATGATTCGACTGCTCTTTTACCGTCTGAGGTCTAGCCATGAGGAAGAGAGGCTCAAGTGTTCACAGTCAATGCCTTTATCCCTAATTTTTGCCTGGACATGTTTTCAAATTTTTTTCGTCCACCGGGATGCCCATTTTTGCCTAAGTCGCCCTTTCGGGTTTTCAACTTAGCGGGCTATTATTTTTTTTTCATTGTCCCTAACTTTTGCATGGACATTTTTTTTTGGTCCATCGGGACGTCCATTTTTTCCTAGATTGTCCTTGCGGATGTCAATCTAGCGGACTCTTATCCATTTTTTTCAGGCATAATATTTTTTGATTGTATCAGAGTTCACGGGCGATGGCAACTCCTCCCCATCCATTATGGTGAGGATCAGGGCTCCGCCTGAGAAGGCTTTCTTGACAACAAAAGGTCCTTTGTAATTGGGAGTCCATTTGCCTCGTGGATCCGAGTGAACAGGTGAATATCTCTTGAGCACGAGTTCGCCTTCACAGAATGTTCGAGGCAGAACTTTCTTGTCAAAAGCTTGCTTGAGGCGTCTCTGATACAATTGACCATGACAAACGACTGTAAGGCGCTTCTCTTTGATGAGATTCAGTTGGTCGTATCTGGATTGAACCCATTCAGCTTCATTAAGACCTGCTTCCATGATGACTCTGAGCGAAGGAATTTCGACTTTGATGGGTAAAACTGCCTCCATACCATACACAAGTGAGTACGGAGTTGCCCCAGTGGAAGTGCGAACTGAAGTTCTATAGCCATGCAGTGCAAAGGGAAGCATTTTATGCCAATCCTTGTAAGTCTTGACCATTTTCTGGAAAATCCTCTTGATGTTTTTGTTTGCTGCTTCAACGACGCCATTCATCTTGGGCCGATATGGTGAAGAGTTGTGGTGCTCGATCTTAAATTCTTGACACAACTCCTTCATCATATTGTTGTTCAGGTTGCTTGCATTGTCCGTGATAATGTTGCTAGGAATGCCATAATGACAGATTATCTCTTTCTTGATAAATCTGGCAACCACTTGTCGTGTAACGTTTGCATAAGAAGCAGCTTCAACCCACTTGGAGAAGTAATCGATAGCAACCAGAATAAATCGATGACCGTTGAAAGCCTTTCACTCGATCATTCCAATCACATCTATACCCCACATGGAAAATGGCCAGGTGCAGTCAAGACATTCAATGGAGTTGGAGGCACATGGATCTTGTCTGCGTAGATTTGGCACTTGTGACATCTTTTGGCAAAGTTGTAACAATCTACCTCCATTGTTGTCTAGTAATACCCAACTCGAAGGATCTTCTTGGCCATAGCGGGACCTTTAGCATGTACACCCTCGCAGCCCTCATGTATGGACCTTATGATCGTGTTTGCTTCGTGTCTATCCACGCATCTGAGCAACACGGAATCATAATTCCTCTTGTACACTATACCACCACTTAAGAAGAATTTTGCGCAAAGCCGTCTAAGAGCCTTCTTGTTAGTGATAGTGATACCCTCGGGATATTCCTATTTTTCCATATATCTTTTGATGTCGTAGAACCAAGGCTTGTCATCAGACTCATCCTCGATTGCTAAACAGTGTGCTGGTTTGTTCAAGTGATCAATGCGGATATGAGGAGCTTCATTCTTCCACTTGACCTAGAAAATGGATGCTAAACTGGCAAGAGCGTCAGCTAGTTGATTTTCCTCTCTGGGAATGTGATGAAAAGTGATCTCATCAAATTAAGGAATCAACTTCGCTATATGTTATTGGTAAGGAACCAGCTTGGAATCCCAAGTCACAAAGTTCCCTCTGACTTGACCGATGACTGAGGCAGAATCTCCATAGACCTCAAGAATCTTGATTCTCATGTCAATAGCCGCTTCCATGCTGTAGATACATGTTTCGTATTCAGCCATATTGTTGGTGCATGCAAAGCATAATCTGGCAGTGAAGGGAAGGTGAAAACCTATTGAAGAGATGAGGATAGCGCCTATTCCACGACCTTTAGAATTGGAGGCACCATCAAACATGAGCGTTCATCGCGCCCCTGGTTCGGGTCCTATATTAGGGTCTGGAGTCTCATAATCTTTGATAAACAGAACATCCTCATCGGGAAAGTCAAAATTCATCTGTTGATAACCCTCTACAGGTTGATGAGCAAGGTAGTCAGACAAGACGCTCCCTTTTATTGCTTTCTGGGTAACATGTTGGATATCATACTCAGTTAACAGCATCTGCCACCGAGCAATAATTCCAGAGGTAGCAGGCTTTTCAAAGATGTACTTTATCGGATCCATTTTGGATATCAACAAAGTAGTATGGCAAATCATGTACTGTCGTAGGCGTCGAGCAGCCCAGACCAGAGCACAGCAAGTTTTCTCCAAGAGTGAGTATCTGGTCTCACAATCAGTGAACTTCTTGCTTAGATAGTAAATTGCATGTTCTTTTCTGCCAGTGTCATCATGTTGACCCAATACACATCCCATTGATTCATCGAGAATGGTGAGATACATGATTAAATGCCTACGAGGAACCGATGGTACTAAGATCGGTGGCTCTTGCAAGTATTGTTTTATTTTGTCAAATGCTTCCTGACAATCATTATTCCATTCAACCGATTGATTTTTCCTTAGCAATTTGAACACTGGTTCACAGGTAGCTGTCAAATGGGAAATGAACCTTGAGATGTAATTGAGTCTGCCCAGAAAGCCATAGACTTCTTTTTCTATTTTGGGAGACGGCATGTTCTGAATTGCCCGAACCTTATCAGGATCAACTTCAATGCCCTTCTGACTTACAATAAAGCTCGACAGTTTACCAGATCGAACTCTGAAGGTGCACTTTGCAGGATTTAACCGCAGTCTAAACTTTCGGAGTCTGTCAAATAGTTTCTTCAGATGAACCAAGTGACCATCTTCAGTTTTGGACTTAGAAATCATACCGTCCACGTAAACCTCAATCTCTTTATGTATCATATCGTGAAAGAGGGTTGTCATGGCACGTTGGTATGTTGCCCCTGCATTCTTTAGACCGAATGGCATGACCTTGTAGAAATATGTACCCCATGGCGTGATAAAAGTAGTCTTCTCCATATCAGTTGGGGACATCTTGATCTGATTATATCCTGAAAAACCGTCCATGAAGGAAAAGACAGAGAACTGCTCTGTGTTGTCTACCAAGACGTCAATATGAGGCAAAGGAAAATCATCCTTCGGGCTTGCCTTGTTAAGATCTCGATAATCCACATACATTATGACTTTGCCGTCCTTCTTGGGAACCGGGACAATGTTGGCAATCCATTCAAGATACCCGTAAGTGAGTAGGAACCCAGCATCAAGCTGCTTCTTTACCTCTTCTCTGATTTTGAGTGCCATGTTGGGTCTAGTCTTCCTGAGCTTCTGCTTGATAGGAGGACATCCGGGCTCGAGTGGCAAGTGATGTTCAACGATGTTGGTATCTAACTCAGGCATATCTTGATAGGACCAGGCGAAGATATCAACATACTCTTTCAATAACTTGACCAACTCAGAGTGTACATGCTTTGCGAGTGATGCGCCAACCTTAACTTCTCTTTTGACCTCATCAGTACCAAGATTGTCAACTTCCACTGGCTTTCTGTGTGGTTGAATCTCTCTACGCTCGTGCTCAAAGAGCCTTGCCAGTTCATCCGGTAATTCACAATCTTCCTCACCATCTTCTTCGGCTTGGTTAATTGGAATTCCAGAATTATAATGGATGTTTGCCATGTAGTTATTAATGCTTTTATTAGTTCTGCATGTTTATGAATATGTTCAGAATGAGCCATTTTAAAAAGTGAAAAAGAAAAGAAACTTCTGTCATTTGTTTTTTGTGTAAAAGTAAAATAAAGAAAGAACATAGAGCATGATTTTGAATGCAAAAAACTTTTATTTATTGATCACATAACATTGCAAAAGCGCGAGGCCCTTTATAAGTTATCCACTCGTCTCGGGAGAGGACGAGGGAATAAGAAAGCAAAATGCATTACATGTTATAAGGGAAAACCACAGGAATCACAGTAGATGTCCAATTGTTGAGCTTGAAACCCGGCGGACATTCGTGCACAAAGCTTGAAATCTGATTACTGGGACCAGCATCATCAACAGCTGCCACGATGTCACCCTGCTGGAAACCCGCACTATGGAACTTGACAAAGTTGCATTGCTTTTGATCAGAGGAACCAGATTGACGACCAGGATGATAGCCTAATCCAAAATGATTATGCTTCTCAACCACATCAATCACGTGCCCCCAGCCTGGCAAGGCACCTCTATCGATGGTCTCTTTAGCACTCTTAGCAGATGCTAAAGTCAAATGTGGTGATCTACTTTGACTAGTTGAAGCAGAGCTGACATCTTCAAACTCGAGACACTGCAACGACACCCCAGCTATGCCTTCTTCAGTCTCGACGTATCGAAAAGATGATAACTCGCTTACAATTAGATCCTATTCACCACAGACAATGACAAGCTGATCCTCAAACATGAATTTCAACTTCTGATGTAGAGTGGATGTAACTGCCCCTGCCGCGTGGATCCATGGATGACCCAATAGGCAACTATACACTGGATTAATATCCATCACTTGGAAGGTAATGGTAAACAAATGCGGCCCAATAATGATGGGTAAATCCACTTCTCTAATGACCTGTCTTCGAGAACCGTCAAAGGCTTTGACAACTAAGGCACTTGGTCTCATCTCGATTCCCTCCACTGGTAATTGAATCAACGTGCCCTTAGGCATCACATTGAGAGAAGAACCGATATCCACTAGAACACGTGATAACAAGATGTCTGTGCAGGTTATAGATATGTGCAACGCTTTATTGTGGCCAGTTCCTTCAGGAGGCAATTCTGATTCATTGAAACCCAAATACTGACTTGCAGTTATGTTGGCCACTACATCATCGAATTCGATGACGGATATATCTTGCATGACATGGGCACTGTTCAACACTTTCAATAAAGCTGATATGTGCGCAGGCGAGCTCAAGAGTAAGGATAAAATTGAGATCCTCGAGGGAGTCTGACCCAGGTGATCCACAATTTTAAAATCACTTTTCTTGATTAACTTAAGGAACTCTTGATCATCAAGGGTCTCCTTGCTCTTTGAAACATCCTCAGACATGATGGTTGGTATTGGAATAGCAGTATAAGATACCCCTTGTTGAACAACAGGGATTGCAGATGTAGGCGTTTACTTGGGAGGAACAACAGTTGGAATTTGCACAGGCTTCGTAGTGACCTTCGGAGCAAACACTCTTCCACTACGAGTCATACCTCCACCGGTTGTAACATTCACGATCTCGGACTCGGCGAACCTTATCTCTTGACCTCCAGAAAACACGGTAGACCCATACTTCCATGGTACCTCTTTAGAATTCTGATATGGAAACGGTTTCGGCGGACAAACCACGATGGGTTGCACCTTCTTCTGCTTAGGGGATTCAACTGGAACCTTCCTATAGATGATGGTGAACGGCTCAATAGCAGCAACTTCCTCGACAGGTTTAGATCTGGAAAATTGCACTTCGCCACGGTTCATTAGAATCTGGACACAACCCTTCAGCCTTTGACACTGGTTGGGATTATCGTCACAAATCTGACACTTACCATGCAAACCTTTCAACAACCCATGTTCCTTCAATTTCTTGAAAACCACAGACATTGGAGTCTTTACCTCGTCAACATCCATGATCAATTCAGCCCTGTAATTATCCTCAATCATGTTAACCACAGGCCCACCGTGATTCGGTAACGGATTACTCTGAATGTTGGGTCCTTCCTCAGCAAAAGTCAGAACCTTCTTATCAATGAGTTCCTGAACCTTGGTTTTGAAAACAAAGAAATCCTCTGTTGCATGCCCTCTGTATCCAGCATGATAAGCACAAGATGCATTTGGGTTATGCTTCGGGCCAAATGAAGGAATTGCGGGTGCAATCTGCTTGGGGATAATTGCCCCTTGGTGAACCAGATAAGGAAATAATTCAAAGTATGACACCGGAATTCTGTCAAAATTCGGACGCTTACGGTTTCCTTGATTGTTGCTGTTCTGATGGTTTTGATTTTGCTGATTTTTGTTCTGTTGATTCTGTTGCTGATTCTGAGCATTCTGAACTGGTTATTGCGGATCATACTGATATGGAAGTTGTTGATACTGTGCAGCAGCAATGTACAGATACGGATAGTACGGCAAGGGAGCCATGGGAGCTTGATACTGAGGATAAACTTGAGTTGTCACAACGTTGGCTTCACCTTCCTTTTTCTTGGAATGACTGTTTTGAGACTTCCTAGTGGCCGGCTACTAGGAAGCAGCTCCAGGAATCTTTCCAGTCTTCAAACCATTCTCAATCCTTTCACAAATGGTTACAACATCAGCAAAACTCGATGAAGAACTACCCACCGTTTTCTCATAGTAAGATCCTTGCAATGTACCCATAAAGATGTCAACCAACTCATTGTCAGAGAGAGTCGGTCGCACACGAGATGCCATCTCACGCCATCTTTGTGCATACTCCTTGAAGGTTTCAGCTGAGCGCTGAGACTGATTCTGCAATTGCAATCTAGTTGGCGCCAGATCAAGGTTATACTTGTATTGTCTCACGAACGCTTCAGATAGATCCATCCAAGTATGGATTTTTCTGCGCTCCAGGCCCATGTACCAATCCAATGAAGCACCAGACAAACTATCTTGAAAACAATGAACTAGCAATTCATCATTATCAATATGGGATGCCATCTTCCTACAGTACATAGTGATGTGACTACGCGGGCAGCTCAAACCTTTGTACTTTGGCAAATCAGGTATCTTGAATTTCTGCGGCAGCACAATATTTGGAACCAAACACAAGTCTTTGGCTTCCATACCAAAAGCAGAGAACCCTTCGATAGCTCTGATACGGTCTTCCAACAACTTGTAGTCAACCGATCTATTCTGATTAGTAGGCCTGACAAGAATCTGAGGATTAGGCAGTTGAGAAGCAGAAGGAGCATTCACTTGCGGAGTAGCAAACTGAGAAGGATACACCAAACCCGGATTAACCGTTTGACCAGCATTCTGACCCATCGGAACACCATACGGATAAATCGAGGGAGGCATCACAGCAGCAGAGGAAGATGCCCCGGGATAGAACATCCCAGGATGAATATTCGGAACAGCAGTTTGAGCAGTCTGAGATGAAACCAAAACATGAATAGAAGGACCCCTATACACATGCTCTTCATCATCAGGAGTTTCAGAAGTTTGATGAGTTTGAGCCTGAAGATTCTCAGGATCATCATTCACCGTTGGAGGCGGGACCGGAGTAGGCATGAACCATAGATAGGCAGTAGCATTCCCATTAGGCATGGGTGCAACAAAAGGCTGATATGGCATGAAGGCACTACCATTATTTGCAATCTGAGGAGTGTAATTCGGAGGCATGGCCCAAGGAAAACCAGCGGGCATCTGGTTCAAACTGGGTTGAATGGCAGGCTGATTCACAGGCTCAACTGGCACTTTAACTCTAGCAGGAGAAGGAACAACAACAGCAGGTGTAGCTGTAACAATAGGTGGAACAGTCACAACAGGAGTGACAACAGTTGCATCAGTAGTGGTTGCAACAACAGTGGCAGCAACAGTGGCTTCCCTCTGGGCACGAAGGAACTCCATAATGACATCCATGTTTTTCTGGAACTGATTCCATCCGACCTTGGAATTGTGCCAGAGTTTCCTTGTACGCAGCGTTCTCAGCTTCGAAGTCAGCCATGATTCGGGATTTTCTTGAGCGAGTAAAATACCGATGTCGAGTCATCGTCTTGCTACAAGGAATGCGGACAAGGATGAGCAACGATTTTGGATGAAAGGACGTGCATATGTGTGCAGATGAATGTATGATATGCGTGCAAAATAAAGTTTTAAATTCCAGGAATTCTTAAACTTATCTTTGTTGACAATAATCATAAAGCATACAAGTAAAGGCATAAAAGATAGAGTGAGCAAGCATCTTCATTCATTCATTCAATAAAGGAAAGAAGTACAAGTCGAATACAAGTCAAGCATCTGCCTTTTGGGCTACAACAAAATCTGCACGGATCCTATCAAATACCACCCTACAGACAGATAAGAAATGAAAACCCGCCCAAGGAAGCCGGTGCAGCAATGCATCAGCGTATGCATCCCTCAACAACCCCGGTAGGTCCTCCAATGCATGCTCAGTGAATATGGCTAGGCGGCCATGTCTCTCACTCCAGTACTTCGCATCTTTCATGAGGTTGCGCTGAAAAGAATGATTAGGTCCCTGAAGCATGTCCTGAAGAAAGGTCTCTTTCTGATCCAGGAGATTCTGTAGATGACGACTTTGATACTCCCAATGAGTACTCTCTGTGTTGAGCTGGCTAATCTGCTATTGACTCTTATGTGTTTGATCTTGCAGCTTCTGAATCTCACCGAAGACTTTGTCGATCTTAGCTTGACATTGGGAAAAGTCCTTTGCTAACTGATTAGCACGGTTTTGTTCACTTTTCTACTTCGTCTTGAACTCAGATAACTTCCCTCAAAGCTCTTCAAGTTGCTTGTTGTAGCTCAGCTCCTCTTTGTAGGCCTGATAATGAGCATCGGCGAGTTGTCTCTTCTTTGAAGCAAGTCCCTCATAGGTGCTCTTCAAAGCATCACCCACCTTCCTACGCTTGTTCTGTTCAACCTCCACCTCTTTGAGCATGTGCTCTCGCTTCTGATGGAGCTCAATCCGTAGGCTATCCTTCTCGGAAGTGACTCTATCAAGGTTGAGACGAAGATCAGAATTCTCCTTCTCTAACTTCTCAACAATCAGCTTGAGTTGATCGACCTCAGATGGAGGAACAATGGCAAGTTCAGGAGGTTTGGCATTCATGGAAGGCTCAGGAGAGAATGGCAACAAGATCTCTTTGACGCGCTCTTTGACCCAAAGTGTGTAAGCTTCCTTGGCTATGCAATTCTTCTTACCCAAATCGGCTACACCTTCGAGATGACTCTGAGTTCAAGCGGCACTAAACCTCTTCAGTAAACCCATGTCATCAACCCCTTCATGAAAGATGAACTCTTCCACTACCTCAGGATCAGGTTTGTCAACCATAGGGTATCCCAACTATCGGAAGGCCATTCTCGGATTGTAGTTAATTCCACCCTTTGTACCCAAAAGAGGCACATTGGAGAATTTCCCACAATGAAAAATGATCGGAATGTCGTCGAAGACTCGAGAATACCAAGAAATATCATCAGCGGTAAGAGACATGATTCGTTGAGACCACTTGAGATTATCCTTATTCTCAACAAAGGGACCCTTTTGTGGAAGGTGAGACATGAACCATCGGTACAACAAAGGAGCACAACAGACAATGGTTCCCTTCTTCTTTTCATTCCTGGAATGAATAGAATGGTAGGTATCAGCAAGAAGCGTCGGAATAGGATTCTTGAACAACAAAATGCTGATGGCAGCCTGATCTACGAAATCCTCCATGTTCGGAAACAAGACAATCCCATATACCAGCAAAGCGAGAACGGCGTTGAAAGCCTTCCAATTTACATCCTTAGCAAAAGTAGTGGCCTTGTCAACCAAGAACTTCGAAGCAAACCCTCGAATACCTTTCCCCTTGGTCTTGAGATTATCCTCCACATCTTTCTTACTAATGCAAAGCGCATCAGCAATAAGATGAAACTTCGGACAACCACTAGTGTAAACATAAGGAACCTGCTTCTGGATCTCAACCCCCAGAATATAAGCATACTCCTCAAGTGTAGGTGCTAGCTGATAATCCCGAAATGTGAAGCACCTATACGGTGGGTCGTAGAACTGAACCAGAGTATGAATAGTAGTGATGTTGACTTCAGTGTTGAGGATGGTCAACAGATTACCATAAGTACCTATGAAAACCCCTATGTGATCTCCAACCAACAAAGATGCCAAACCTCTCAAAACACCCAGCTTAGGCTCCACAAACTTGTAACTGAAGATGCCACGATGACCAGTACTCATCTCTATGATGATGTCAACAAAAGATAAGCCTTCAAAATCCTGGAAATGCACGTGCAAAAATTAATTTACATGATGGAATGATATGCAACACAGCAACAAGAAGCCAACACTGCTCGAATAATCAAATCTGAACAATCCAGATATCTGTATATAATCTGTGTCAGTGCAACATAATCTGATATGTCGGTGGGGAAATCTGGCGTGCGTGAGAACAAGAGTATGAAGTGGCTTGTTTTCCTGCAAAAACCCATCCCCTTCACAGGTGTGATTTAGACACAACAAGGTGGTCCCTAGAAAAGGTCGCCCAAACCATAGGACTCGGGATGAAAATCCCCCGCCGTAGTGAATTCTCACAGGACGGAGGTATTCTCAAATGAATCACGATCTAGGATGTGGGTCTCGTGATATCCCAACGCACAAAATGCAAGCCTCACAACTATCCACGTTCTAGCCTATGTGTATACTAGGCCCGGTGTTAGGACCTTTCTCTCCAATAATATCTACCCATCCCAACAACAGAAGAAAATAGCAGATATCCAGAATATGCAGCATATGAATATTCAAAGCAGTAAAGAAATGCGATAAATAAACATAAAGCTAAAGCAAGTAATAAAGCGAGTAAAGCGCTAAAGATAAACACCCAAATAAGCAAGAGAAAGCAAACAAAACTAGGTGAGACGCCTCAAGGGATGGACCAACAAGAGGTCAATCTGTCCCCAGCAGAGTCGCCAGCTGAAGATGGCTGGTTTCTACCTGAGTGAATCGCACACTCAAAGATAATAACAGAGTCGCCACCGAACTATATTTAGTCCCAAAGGACAGGGAAAATATCGATAAAACCCAAGGGGAAGAGAAACGGGAACGGGGGGTCGGTTATGCGAAAGGAAGGTATTAACACCTAACGCATCCGTCATACTCGACGGGGACCATTTCACTTGCGGCTTCTAGCTAAAAGAATGAGGAGAGAGAGAGAAAGGGGAAAAGAAAAGGAAGGAAAGAAAGTGCTCGCGGAGGAACAAGGTCCTCGTGCCTACGTACCCTCATAGTGCAATGAGGAAGTCAGAGCACCGTAGTTCGTGGAACCAGGGGACAGAAAAGAAAAGAAGAAAGGGAGAAGGAAAGAAGGGTGGAAGTGTGCTCGCCGAGATCATTGTTATCTCATGCCTACGTATCATACATTCGAAAGAATGTAGAATCAGAGCTTCCGTAGTTCGGGGAACTGAACGGAAAACAAAACAAGGAAGAAACAAGGGGATTAGAGAGGTGGTGTCAAAACCAAGAGCAAGAGATGGAGAAAGATCCGCTGGGGATGCAAAAGAAATGGTGTCATAACCAAAAGGAGATTCGGTATATTAACTGGCTGGCAGTGGTTAACCGAAGAAAGAGAGTAGAACCCTGGCGGGGAAAAGAAGCTGGTGTCAACATACGGACTGTGATAAACCAAGAAAGAGAGTGCTGAACCAAGAGAAGGTGTTTGATTCTGAAGGGCATCAGTATATTAACTGGTAAATAGTGGTTAACCGAGGGAGAAAAGACTGCAACTCTGTGGGGATAGAGAAGCATTGGTTTTAACAGAGAAAACTGTGATTAACCAAAGAACGGGTATAAGACCGAATGAAGATCATAACCCAAAGGACGGGTATAGGATCGAGCAAAGGTCGTGATCCAAAGGGGTTCGGTGAACTGACTGAACAAACAGTACTCAACCGAAGAAAGGGTATTTGAACCAAAGAAAGGTTACTAACCCAAGGGTGCAAGTATTCGAACCAAGAGGAGGTTGCCAACCGTGGGGGATTCGGTGTTTACTGATGGGCTGTGACCAACCGAAGAGAGAAGCGAGTGATTAATCAAGAGAAGGTGATTAACTCAAAAGGGTTCAGTATTTTAACAGACGGACTGTGGTTAACTGAAGAGACGGGTGATTAACTAAGAAGGGGTGATTAACCCAAGAGGTGCTCAGTGATTAACAGACGGACTGTGATTAACTGAAGAGATGGGTGATTAACCAAGAAAAGGTGATTAACCCAAGGGGTGCTCAGTGATTAACAGACGGACTGTCATTAACTGAAGCAAAGGGTGATTAACCAAGAATAGGTGATTAACCCAAGAAAGGAGAAGAACCAAGAGAAGGTTGCGAGCTCCTGGGGAAAAATGGTCGTGATAGGAAAACTGTGTTGGGCCAAAGAAAGAGAATTGAGACTCTTCAGGGGAATCAAAAATCAATGATTGATCGCCAGAAAGCATAGGGTATTGAAACGAAGAAAGCTTGCTAACCCAAGGAACAAAGGATCGTAACCAAGAAGAATGGTAATTGATCAAGAGAGAGATTGAAAGAGATAAGAGTGATCAAGGATCGAAAGAGATCGCAAAGAGAGAAGAGTGATCAATGATCAACTCGACTGGGGAAGGAAAACACATTACCGCCTGGAGATAGAGATGACTAAGCCAAGCACAGGGTCATTCGTCCCCTACCTGAAGTAGTCAGGATGATAGTAGGAATTCTCCCTTCTCATCCCTTTCCTAACACACACTGGGTGTAATGCGAAAGTTGAACCGGACGGCCCAACAGCTCCAGGTTGTACAGTGCTCCTGCGTAGAGAAACGGACAGCATAACGGCGTGAATTTGTACAGTGCTCTGATGCAAGGCGCAGCGCGAAACTCCAACTCCATGGGGGGAATAAGAAAGAAAGCTCTAAAGGAGTTCTAAAGAGAGGAAAAGGGAAGATCGATTAATCGAAACAAAGTCTCGATCAATTAATCAAGGGATAAACATGCTAACAACTTTCCAAAGAGGATGAAAAGTCATTAAAGCATAAAGGAGTAAATTATTGATTACACCAGATTAAGTTTATCCATGAAGAATCAACTTAATGCAAATCTAAAAATGAAGGTGCAAAACAGTGCCAAATGATTATCAAAATACCACACAAAGTCATGTATCATATGAACAAAGATAATGCAAGAATCGTTAAGTTCATACAATGCTAAGAACACGAAAGAAATGAATAATCGAAAATGTGCATCTAAAGTTTATGAACATGCTTCAACCAGAAGTGAAATGACATTAAAAACATCCATAAAATCAAGCATGACAATCAATGGAAGTTAAAATGAAGAAAGCAAGGCAAACATACTTGAAAATGCAAGAAAATGGCCTTCTGGTTCAGTGTTAATCGATTAACACAATTGCAATCGATTAACACTTGAAAAAGTGCAAAAAAACACTGGTTAATCGATTAACAAAATTGCACTGCAATGTGTTAATCGATTAACACTGTACAGGGAGCAGAAAATCAATTTTGAAAAGTGTTTTTGGCCAACTTTTTTATTGTGCAATCACTCCAATGTTAGGCCAAACAATTATGCACGAAAAATCAAGCTTAGAAACAGCAAATGATCAACAATAGAATCAATTAACAAACAAGATCATGGATCTATCAAAAGTGTAATTAATTCACATGCAAGAATATCGAAATTACATCGCAAACGATAAGAAAATGATCAAAATGATAAAATGAATGAAATCCACCAACCTACAAGGCTGAGATGTGCCTTGGTAAATGTTGCAAAGTGATCTTGGTGCAGAAGATTATAGAAAACCAGAGGATCCATGAATTGTAGACGAAACACGTCGAAACCGATCAAAAATGCGAAAAAGCACCAAAATCGAACTTGCACCAAAATAAATGGTGTGAAACCCTTGGATTGAAGTAGAATGAGATGTAATTCCATAAATCCAACCAAAGAATGCCAAATGATGAAGGTTAAGCTCAATAATTAATACTTTTAATATGAAAAGTGATTATCCTTCAAGAATAAGAGCTTTTGGTGAGGTTTGATGGAGAAGAATTGAGATGAAGATGAAGAATGAGTAGAGAAATCAGAGAAAAAGTGAGAGAACTGAGAGTGAAATGTGAGAAGCTTGGTGAAAAATGGTAGAGAATGGTTGAGGAATTGAAAAGTGAGTGGAGGTGTGTTTATATAGGCTTTAGGTTTGGAATATGAGATGGTTTGGAATTTGGTTTGGAATTAGCTTTGGGCTTGGAGCTAGGTTAGGAGTTAGTTGGACTTGACTCACCGAGTCAAGGCGGTTAACTCGGTTAGTTAGAACTAACTTGGTAACCATCCCAAGGTGAATTCCAACATCCAAAGATCCACATTACTTGGAGAACAAGGAACATGGTGCACTTGATTTGAAGTGAAGTATCATAGCAAATGCACTTGGAATGAATTGAGTAGCTTGGAAATGTTTAGAGGTGTCTAGAATATTCCATATGCTGCTAGAATCCAAGATCAAAATGTGTGCAAAGGTGCTGTCATGAAAAAACAACAAATTGTGCCTATTTTGCCTGTGTTAATCAATTAACACAATTGCACTGCAAATGGTTAATCGATTAACCAGGCCAAAATATGCCCAATTTGCCTAAAAAAGGGTGATGTGGTCCTGACTTCGATTTTCCACCTCTTGTATTGAGGAATAGGTATGAAAACCTTCATTTTGTGCTTGTTTTGATGAGGTGATGACCTTGTGAGGATATGTTTAATCGGGCTTAGAAAACCTGAATATCCTGCAATCAAAACACCAGAGGAAAAAAAGCGAACGCGTATGCCAGCGATGCGAATGCTTATGCTTATGCAAAAGGCAAAAGAGGGAGGTCAAATTTTGGGTTACGACATATACCAGCCCATAACTTCGAATTAAAACCATCTCTGTTACAATTAGTGCAACAGAACCAGTTCGCAGGTCTTCCTACGGAAAACCCGAACCAACATCTTAAAGTCTTTATTCAACTAGCCGATACCTTAAAACCGAACGGCGCTCCTCCTGAGGCAATACGTCTAAGACTATTCCCTTTTTCCCTCAGAGATAGAGCCTGTTCGTGGTTAGATTCCCTTCCAGCCAACTCTATAACCACTTGGAATGACCTAAAGAAAGTATTCCTTGCTAGATACTTTCCACCGAGTAAAACCGCTGTTCTACGAAACCAAATAACCCGACTTACCCAAAGCGAGGGAGAATCACTTTTCGACGCTTGGGAGAGATACAAGGAACTTTTAAGAGCATGTCCACATCATGGCTTAGAATAATGGTTCATAATCCATACCTTCTATAATTGACTCATGTACAACACAAAGATGACCATAGACGCTGCCGCTGGTGGCGTTTTAATGAACAAACCCTACCCCGAGGCTTGCGCTCTCATTGAGGATATGGCACAAAACCATTACCAATGGGGGACCGAACGAGCACACGTAGAGAAGAAAGAGACCAAAGGAGGTGTGTATGAAGTTAGTTGTTTTGACCATATGAACGCAAAGATGAACGCTATAGCCCAAAAAGTAGAAAACCTGACTATCAACCGCACAACAACCGTAGCAGCAATACAACCCGGATGCGAGATCTGTGGAACCCCAGGACATATTATAGCTAAATGCAATCTTTTAGCTGACAGTCCCATAGATCAGGTCAATTACGCCCAAGGAAACCCTTATTCAAACACATACAACCCTGGATGGAGGAATCACCCAAACTTTTTCTATAAGAATAATAACCCTACTCAAAATTCAACACCTCAAAAACCACCCGGTTTCCAAACTCAAAGGCCCAACCAACCTGCATCATATGACCCTCAGAAGTCAAATTTTGAGAAAAAGATGGACGAATTCATCTCAGCTCAATTACAGCAGAACAAGGATTTCATGAACCAAAACATTTATATGAATGGACTAATTACTCATTTGGGTACTAAACTCGATTCTGTAATTACCCATAACAAAATGCTTGAAACCCAAATCTCTAAAGTAGCACAACAACAATCCACTCATGCTACACCAGGAGGACAATTCCCTGGACAACTTCAACCTAACCCTAAAGGGCACGCGAATGCTATCGCTCTAAGGAGTGGGACCACTTACGATAAACCTACAAACCCTAGGTTGAATAATCCAGAACCTCCTAGGAAAGAGGTTGTGGCCACACCTGAGAAAGAAGTCGAGAAATTCGTGGAATCTGATAAATCTAAGGATACGGAAGTTAAGGAGAAGGAAAGAGAAGGGAATGAAAAAGTTCATGTACCACCTCCTCCTTACAAACCTCCGATTCCATACCCACAAAGACTTAAACAAACTAAATTAGATAACCAATATAAGAAATTCATAAAAGCGATTAAGAAACTCCATGTAGAGATCCCATTCACCGAAGCCATTACCCAAATATCATCTTATGCCAAATTCCTTAAAGACATTCTAACCAACAAACAAAGATTAGATGATCCTAAACCTTTAGAATGCAATTCAATTGCTGAGAATAAGCTTGCTAAGAAAGAGAAATACCCAGGAAGTTTTTCTATACCTTGTGTTTTGGGAAACCAAGTTATTGATAAAGCACTTCTAGACTTAGGAGCAAGTGTAAGCTTAATGCCTTTAGCCGTTTGTAAGAGGTTAAACCCGGGAGAAATGCAACCAACTAGGATGTCTCTCCAATTAGCCGATTGATCGGTTAAATATCCAATTGGCATTTTGGAAGACGTCCTAGTTAGGCTTGGTCAACTCTATATTCCAACGGATTTCGTTGTAATGGACATTAAAGAAGACGATGATATCCCAATCCTTTTAGGTAGACCCTTCTTATTTACAGCTGGAGCCATAATAGATGTCAAGAAAGGAAAAATGACATTCGAGGTAGGTAATGAAAAAGTAGAATTTATACTATCCCAATTCTTAAATGCACCAGCCATAGATGACTCATGTTATGCCATTGATATCATTGATGAATGCATAAGAGATTTGGATAAAGAAGATCCAGTAGAAACCATCAAATTACCTTTGATCCCCATACTGGAGGACGAAGAATTTGAACGCTTATCTGAACCTTACATAGATAACAGTCTTTATGAATGCTTGACACTCACCCCAAATCATATGCCATGTCCGAAAAACCATCAATAGAGCTTAAGAAGCTACCTAAGAATTTAAGATATGAGTTCTTAGACAAAGAATTAAACTGCCCAGTCATAGTCAGTGCCACGTTAGATGGTCCTGAAACTAATTAACTCTTAGATGTTTTAAGAAAATATCCCTCAGCTCTAGGTTATAATATCTCCGATCTCAAAGGAATAAGTCCTTCCATGTGTATGCACCGAATTATGCTGGAGGAAGACTCTAAACCCTCTAGAGAACATCAACGAACGATAAATCCTATAATAAGTGACGTAGTGAAAAGGGAAGTGTTAAAGTTGTTGGAGGCTGGAATAATATACCAAATATCCGATAGTAAACGGGTAAGCCCCGTACATGTGGTACCTAAGAAGAGGTGTCACCGCTGTACAAAACGAAAAAGGAGAACAAATAGCCAAACGTATAGAAAGTGGTTGGCGGATGTGTATCGATTACAGGAAGCTCAATAAGGTAACTAGGAAAGATCACTTCCCACTTCCATTCATAGACCAAATGCTCGAACGTTTAGCTAGACATTCTTACTTTTGTTACTTAGATGGATACTCAGTATTCTTCCAAATACCCATTCACCCTGATGATCAGGAGAAAAAAACCTTTACATGCTCCTATGGAACATTTGCTTACAGACGAATGCCATTTGGACTATGCAATGCCCCAGCTACTTTCCAACGCTATATGATGTCAATCTTCGCAGATTTTCTTGATGAGATCATGGAAGTATTTATGGACGATTTCTCGGTATGTGGATCCAGTTTTAAAAACTGTTTACCAAACCTCGAGAAAATCCTGGAAAGATGCGTAGAAGTTAACCTTGTTCTAAACTGGGAAAAGTGCCATTTTATGGTAACTGAAGGAATAGTACTAGGACACATAGTGTCCGAAAGAGGCATTAAGGTTGATAAAGCCAAAATAGAAGTAATAAAAAACCTCCAACCACCCAAAACCATTAGAGAAATCCAAAGCTTCCTTGGACACGCCGGTTTCTACCGACGCTTCATTAAAGACTTCTCCAAAATAACTAGACCGTTAACCAACTTACTTATGAAAGACGCCGAATTTAAATTCGATGATAAATGTCTTGAAGCCTTTAAATACCTAAAACAAGCACTGATTTCTGCACCTATCATTCAACCTCCTGATTGGAATCAACCTTTCGAAATTATGTGCGATGCTAGCGATTACGTTGTTGGTGCTGTTTTAGGACAAAAGAAGGATAAGAAACTCCATGTGATTTACTATGCTAGTAGGACTTTAGATGCAACTCAGCTTAATTATGCCACAACCGAGAAGGAACTCTTGGCAGTAGTCTTTGCAATCGACAAGTTCTGATCCTATTTAGTAGGAGCAAAAATCATAGTCTACACTGATCATGCTGCGATCAGGTACCTATTAAGCAAAAAGGACGTTAAGCCTAGATTACTACGCCGGATCCTTTTACTCCAAGAATTTGATTTGGAAATCCGAGATAAGAAAGGCACTGAAAACGTGGTTGCTGACCACCTTTCAAGGCTTGAATATCTATAGCCAGATCATGTCCCTATCAATGATGATTTCGTTTACGATAGATTAATAGGAGCAGTTAGAACCTTCCATAATGATAATCCTGACCCCTATTTAGAATTAGATATTGAAAAAGCTTTCGCAGTGACAATCGTACCTTGGTACGCGGGTTTTGTTAATTATCTAGCAGCTGATATCATACCCCCTGATCTAAATTACCAACAGAAGAAGAAGTTCTTTCATGACGTGAAACACTTCTATTGGGACGAACCCCTTCTATTCAAGAAAGGCGCAGAGGGCATTTTTCGTCGCTGTGTCCCTGAAGAAGAAGTAGAAACTATAATTAGGAATTATCACTCTTCACCATACGGTGGACATTTAGGCTCATCCAAAACATGCGCTAAGATACTTCAAGCAGGCATTTTCTGGCCAACTTTATGGCGCGATGTTCATGCCTACATTGTAAGATGCGACAGATGCCAACGTACTAGGAACGTCTCAAGAAGAGATGAAATGCCTCTAAGGAATATTTAGGAGGTAGAACTCTTCGATGTTTGGGGTATAGATTTTATGGGACCTTTTCCATCTTCGATGGGAAATAAGTATATCTTAGTAGCTGTTGACTACGTATCCAAATGGATTGAAGCTATAGCTTCACCCACCAACGATACTCGTGTAGTCATTAAACTGTTTAAAAACCATATATTCCCTAGGTTTGGAGTACCTCAATTAGTTATACGTGATGGAGGATCGCACTTCATATCTAGGATATTCGAAAACCTTTTAAAGAAATACGGAGTTAAACACCGAGTAGCCACACCATACCATCTGTAGACCAGTGGACAAGTAGAAGTATCAAATAGGGAAATAAAACAAACCTTAGAGAAAATTGTATCGATATCTAGAAAATATTGGTCCTTAAGACTACAGGAAGCCTTGTGGGCTTATAGAACCGCTTTTAAAACCCCTATAGGAACAACCCCATATCAACTAGTCTACGGAAAATCTTGCCATTTACCCTTCGAGCTTGAACATAAGGCCTACTGGGCCATAAAAGCTCTTAATATGGATTACTTGACGGCCGGAGATAAACGCATTTTAGATATCCATAAATTAGAAGAGTTACGCCAAAATGCTTATGAAAATGCCATAATATATAAAGAGAGAACCAAAGCATGACACGACAAAAAGATTGCCAAAAAGGAATTCAACATAGGCGATCCTGTACTTCTTTTCAATTCCAGGTTACGATTGTTTCGCGGTAAGTTACGCTCGAGATGAACTGGCCCCTATGAGGTCACCAAAGTCCTGAAATCTGGAGCACTTGAAATTACAGATCATTCATGTAGTCCCTTTTTAGTGAATGGAGAAAGATTGAAACACTACTATGGAAGTGACATCCCCACCTACTACTCTGGTCACACTCTGATAGACCCACCTATAGCAACATCCACTACGTAAGTTTTACATTCGTCAAGCTAACGACGTTAAACAAGCGCTGCGTGGGAGGCAACCCACAGCTTTCTTTTCATTATCTTTCTTATTTATGAATATTATTTACTTGATTTCAGAAAAAGAAAAATATTTATTATTTATATTATTTGACTAACTAGACTAACTTATGAAATGTCTATCTTTACAGGTTACAGATCACATCACCCCAGATATTCTATACTAACTTTCTTTTCAGAATGCAGAGCTATGATGACATGAACATCGTGTTCAGAGACGACACACAGAGGAAAAGATATGTAGTTCTTTCTGAGAGGCCGATGCTACCCACTAGGTACCCTGACCCCAACTATTTAGAAGCCTTAGGTATTGAGGCCAGTGTGAGGTACCTTTGTCACCGGCTCCAGTGGGATGAGTATTCTGATGCAATGAATGTAACCTATAAGCATCTAACCTTAGAATTCCTCAGTTCGCTCAAGTATGATCCCTACAGTGGAAGAGCTTACAAGAGTGGAAGCATAAAATTCAAACTATTTGGAAACGAGTACACCCTTAACCACAGGGATTTTGGTAGATTACTTGGTTTTTAGTGTGGCATGGATGCCATCCATTTTATGCATGAGGTTAATGTCATGCAGGATGAGCTTGACGGATTCTGGAGCAAAATCACCGGTGGAGGAGGACCTGATCCTTCCACCCAATTAGCAAACAAAATCCACAACCCAGCTTTCCGTTACTTCCAAATGATCCTAGCCGAGACTTTCTTTGGTAGAAGTGAAACCGAGAACCAGGTTACTGCAGAAGAGATTCTGATGCTCTTTTGTACTGCTGAGTCATGTCCTTTAGCCAGTGGTAATTTTCTGATGTATAACCTATACTTAACTGCCGAATCATTCGAAGGACCCATCCATGTAGGTGGCACTGTTACACATATAGCTTATGCCCTAGGTCTAGCCAGCAAGCTAACTCATCTTACCCCACATTGTGGCTGCACCTTAATTGACATTAATCATTGTCTTGACCGTGGCCTTATCAGGAGAACATTTTTCAGTGCTCATAACTATAAGCTCCTAATCGACAACGAAGTCATTCACTACTTCGGTTTGCCAAACCACACCCGGACAAGTGTCTATGACAAAGCTAACTGATCATACGCTTTGGAAGGCCAAGATGAGACACCCATCTGACCTAGGACCCCACCTGTACCTGAGTACCATCCTACACCCTATCCTGAAAGGACTACGGTCTATTCTTCTAACGTCAATCTGCAACATAGGAACATATATTCAGAGTTTAATGCTATGCGCAAGGAGATCATTTCTCTTTGCGACGAATGGACCCAGCTTACCTTACAAATGGAGGTCTCAGATGCAACAAATGCTTCATCATATGATTTGTTATATCAGGAGATTTACGATCTCAGACACCAGCTTGCAGACGTACGGGCATCTTGTCCTCACATGGATCAGGGTGTCCGCCGACAGTCGTTCTAGAAGATATTCAGGAGCTCTGGGTCAGAGCTCACACTATGTGTGGGGGAGACTTACCACATTCTTATTATTATCATTTATTTTTACCGTTTCCACATTCTTATTATTATTTTTACTGCTATTATCATAATTATCAGACTATTAGTAGATTTAATTTTCCATCGTTATTATTAGACTCATTGCTACTAATATTTTGAATTTTATGGTACATTGCATCCATCAGCTATATGCAAGTGTCGTATTATTGCAATTTATTGGTAATATTTAAAAAATAAATTTGATTTATTCTCGTATTTTAAAGTTTTATAGAGTTACTAATATTATTGTTATTTAATTTCTACATTCACATTTTACATTTATGCAAAAGAAAAAAATATTCTCTATGTTTCTTACATGTACATCTATGAAGAAACAGCCTCAAATATGCTATGAACACCCCAAGGAAGGATACATGGACCAACCAAAGCCCAATTCTGTGCCAGCCTAATTTACGCAGTCTGCGAACGCAGACCCTTGCTCAGTGGATGCGGTGATGTCCTGGGATATTAACGAACGAGACGGAGGATGAGTTTGACTGTACGGACCAGTCTCCTATTCATGTATCACCTGCACACACTCCACCTGTTACTAACCGGTCTGCAGGTACCTCTTTCACATTTTATATCACTGGAGAAATGTGGCAAGCACAGCAAGCCAGAGAAGAAGAGCGTGATGGCATGTTCTATGCCATGTACCAACACCAGCAGGAGATGACGGACCTTATGCGGGAGTCACAACAATCCACTCTCGAGAACTTCCAAGCACTTAGGGATCAAAATGCCTCTCTCATATAAAGGATTGAGCAAATGGAGCTGTCACATACCATCCGACACCGCAGTAGGAGTCGTCGCCCCAGACGTTTAGAGCATGGTGGAGATGGCCCCAGTGACCGACATGAGTGATTGCCAGGTTTCACCTATCTCTTTCTCACTTTTTATTGAAACATTGAGGACAATGTTCGGTTTAAGTGCGGGAGGAGATATTTACTGTTTTTAGTTGTCTTTACTATTTCTATTTTCTCTCTATTATTTGACTATTGCTTTCTAGTGTAGTTTAGTTCGTTTTAAAAATTTTCACATGTGCTTGACGAGTCATTTCGTGTAGTTTGTCTATTTTCCCAATTATTGAGCCTTACCAAAAAAAAAATTGAACAAAGAAAACAGCATTTATTTTGAAAATTTGGGCTATTAGGACAAGTAAAAATCATTTGCAAAGGCTTGGGAAAACTTTTGAAAAATCGATATCGTTTTTACACCGTAATTTTCTCAATTATAGGAACCTATCCAGGTTTTTATTATACGGTGGCCTTAAAATCTCACCCTTTATCGCTTACCCTTAAGTAGTTTATTCTAGCAGTCAGTACCATCTTAACCACCGCTAAGTGACAAACCGATGCAAATAGGTAAGATCCTACAAAAGAAAAAGAAAAGAGAAAGAAAAATCCAAAAGATGCTAAAGTATCTTTGGAAAAATTGCAAGAAAAATTATTTATCAAATAAATAAATAAATAAATTGCAAAAAGTATCAAATTTCTGATATAATAACAGGATCAGGATTACCACAGGTTATGTTCACCATGCGAGTGCAAGATAACAGGCTTAATGTGACTGCGCCTGAATGAAAAGGGGTAAGAAAGGAATGTGTAAGCTAGGCCTAAGTATAACACCTTGGTTTGGATTGGTTTGTATAGGAGAGAAACTTATGCCCGCAAATCACGGAAAGTGTCATTACGATACCCTTGGTTCACAAGTTAGTACCTACTGATGCATTACTGATCAAACTTAAGTCTTTAGCTCAGATGAGATACTTGTGTGTTTGCTGTTCTTCTTTTTCTACTTATGAGAGTTTGCTTGAGGACAAGCAAAGGTTTAAGTGTGGGAGAATTTGATAACACTAAAATACATTGTATGTTTGACTCCGATTGCACATGTTTTTAGTTATTTATTTGTTATCTTCCCATGTTATGATGGTATTTTGTCTTACTTTCAGATACATTGCCTGATTTGAGCATGCGGTGAAGAAACGACGCAAAACGGGGCTAAAACAGAGATTTCCTATACAAATTGTACACTAGCTGTTTCACTCAGTGGACGCCATAGAGGACGTCGTTTGAGTAGTGGATTTCATCCACATTCCAATGGCTACAAGACACGTCTTCCCCATATTACACACTCGGCGGACGCGAAGGGGGTCTCGGCAGACGCTGACTGTTGTAATGGGAGAGTGGTCAAGGGCGTTAGGAGCATTCACCCACGATTGGAGATTTTACCTCAACTATTTTCTATAACGTTATGCGCCCGTTACAACATCACGAGCTCTATAAATAGGCCTTAGATTTTCACTTTTGGATCATCCAATTCTAGTTTCCAACCTTAGGCATAAAGTTCACTTTGTAAAGCAATAATCTGTCACATCGGCGGGGGGGGGGGGGGGTTATTGCACTATTGTTGTTAGTTAGATTGGAGCACTGTAGTTAGGAGTTTTACATTTGAAGTTATTTACGTTCAAGTCAAATTTACATTTCCCGCAATTTACTTTCCAGCTCTGTACCAGATCCAGTCTCTGATTTGGAGCAGGTTTTTATATAATTTACAATTTATTCTTATCCGCATTGCCTTTACATTCATTTACATTATTGCACTGCCTTATATTCGTTTATTTTCTGTCTCTGCCATTACTTTATTATTGCTTGAGTTAGATTTGCACGATTAACGTGTGCTGATTATTTATTTTTTTTTGTGATCCATTTGTCTTTCGAAACTGAACTTAAGCGTGACACTTGTGTTCATTCCTTTGAAATACACTCTCACACTTCGCACGTTTTCATTCTAAAAATGTCTTATTTCGCAAACCAATTTACCGTTATGTTTTCAATTACCATGTCCAGCTAAATCTCTTGTGCTGGGATGTGAGAATCGTCATTCCGACGGTACTCCACATGTTATCTTTTTTAGAAATACTTTAGGGGCTGTTTTTGGTTTTAATTAAACTTTTCTGAACTTCAATTGATCGGTCATTACGTAAACGAGACCGTGTTTTTGTTTGCGTAATGACTGTGACTAGATCGGGTAAGATCGAAATTCGTCCGACATTTTAGAAAAGAGTTTGTTAGTTTTTAATGGATAAATACAGCAAAAGCACTTTATTAATTAATTAGGAAAGTTTTATATTATTAGAAAGAGATTTTAAACTATTTTCGGACGCGTTTATAGATTTAGGATCCGGTTGGCTGAGCATATGTCGGAAGCCCTTTGGTATTAAATATTTCCAATCGAAAACACTTTTTAACTAAGTCTCAGAGGTAGTTATATATAAAAAAGGACTTTATCAATTTAACGCAAAGAGGGACTGGTGCAACGTGAGCGGCCGGTATAGATTAAAGGTTAGGTCTGTTTTCGATCTCGCTAACGCAGCAGATCCTTTTTAATTAACTCTTTTTCAAAGAAGAAAACATTGCCCGTAGTATTACTACTTAGATAATATGAGTACAGTTTGATTGATGTGAATTACATTCCAGTATAGTCTTTATCTGATTTATTTCTATTTCCGTTCAGTGGAAAACTATTACTCTGATTTTTCTTTAGCCTTAGATAAACACCGTAACAATAGTAATCGATAGATTGACATTGGTCTCTGTGGGATCGATAAATCTTTTATATTACTCTGACGTAATTCGTATACTTGCGGATAACACGCATCAACGTGATGGTACACAGTGGGGACGCGTAGGAGTATTGTACATGCAATAGAAAAAAAGAGGTGAAGATCGGTGACACTTGTCACCGGTAGCACCTGCCACTGTCACCATAATGAAACACACATGGCTAATAATCTATTATCTATCTAATACGATTCAATTGCATGAACTTTCAAAATTGTCCTTTTACCACCAATTATTTACACTAGCAAAAGGGCATTTTAGTAATCAACTAATACTTACTTTTTTCATTCTCATCTTCTATTACATCATGACATGTGGCATTCATATATCAACCTACACCAATCAAATCATAATTAAATATTACATACACTCATTCTCTCTCTTTATTAAAATTTCAAATCTCTTTCACATTTTTTTCCACACTTTCTCACTTTCATTTTAATTTTTTTTCCCTATTTTTTTATTATCATTAAAAATACTAATAATCTATTTTTTAATTTTAATAAAATTAAAAACTGATTTATCTCACGGGTCACTATCAACACAATATTTATTTTATTTTAATCCACCATTATATTATTTTTAAATATTATATTTTTTTCTCCATCTTATGATTCTTTCTTTTTTTCTTTTTATATAATTATTTAATATAATTTAATTTATATGATTATTGTTCATTTTACAATTAAGTATATCATTTTAAATTTTGCATTTTGTATCTAAATACATTTTCTTTTAGCATGATTATTTAATACAATTGAGATTGTATAATTATTTTTCAATTTACAATCAAATAATTCATTTTAAATTTACATCTGTATATAAATACATTTTATATTGTATCAAATAAACTTTATATTTCACGGGTCACTATAAACACAATACATATTTTATTTTAATCAATAATTATTTTAATTTAAAAGATAAAATCCTTATTATCAAATATTTCTTTTTTTTTCATCTCAAGAATTTTTTTTCTATTTGTATTTTAATACAATTGAATTTATATAATCCTTATTATTTTTTTTCTTTCTCCATCTTATGATTCTTTTTTTTTTCTTTTTATATAATTATTTAATATAATTTAATTTATATGATTATTGTTCATTTTAAAATTAAGTATATCATTTTAAATTTTGCATTTGTATCCAAATACATTTTATATCACACTAAATAATTCTTTTACCTCACGGGTCATTATCGCATCAAAATTTTCTTTTTTTGTCTTTCTTCATCGCACGAGTCATTTTTTTTCTTTTAGCATGATTATTTAATACAATTTAGATTTTATAATTATTTTTCAATTTACAATAAAATAATTCATTTTAAATTTACTTCTGTATATAAATACATTTTATATTGTATCAAATAAACTTTATATTTCACGGGTCACTATAAACACAATACATATTTTATTTTAATTAATAATTATTTTAATTTAAAAGATAAAATCCTTATTATCAAATATTAAATATTTTTTTTCCATCTCAAAAATTCTTTTTCTATTTGTATTTTAATACAATTGAATTTATATAATCATTGTTTATTTTATAATTAATAATTAATTTTAAACTTAAATACGTATATAAATACATTTTATAATATTTTAAATATATATTTAAATTTATTTTATACTGTATCAAATAAATTTAGGTATCTTCCTAGTAGAGAAAAAAAACAATATGCCTTTCAATACATTCATTCTGACCCTCTCCCATCTCAACGTTTCTCTCTCTCTTTCAACTAAACCTTCTCTCTACAAAATAACTAAGTTGCCGGAACCCTAAAACGGCCAGAGAAGGAGGTGATTGGCTGCGGCACCGTCCCTCCTCTCCGACAACACACCATCAAAAACCCTAACCTCGCGTAAATAATGCCCCTGAATCCAAATTTGAACCTAGATTTCTCAGAACCTCACTCTAACAGAAACCCTAAACTAACTACATTTATCAAATCATGGCGCAAACAAGAAATTGGAAGAGGGATACAAAACAAAATCACATGAAGAAAACATATCAAGTATCAAAAAGCGTGAAAGAGGCGAATCATACCTAAATCGGAGCGATTCCGATTTGAAGTTCTTAGGCAAAAGTAAGATCTCTAACTCTTCTTCCTTCTTCTGCTTTCCACGTTTCTTCTTCCACTTCCTCGTCTTTCGTTTGATGCTGCTTTGTTGCTGTTGTTGTGAGTGAGTGTGATTGGGGCTGAGCTCTAACCAAGAATAGAGCTTCAATTTGAAGCTCTAAATGGTTTTTTTAAAGAGAGAGTTTTTAGTGTTGAGGATTTTAGGGATATTTGTTCTTGCAGTGTGATTGTGATTAGGGTTTTTCAGGTGTTCTTGTCTGTGTGTTCATGAATGAAAAGTGAACATTTATATAGGGTATCAATTAGGGTTTTCTTTAGTTAAAATACGTGTAAAATAAGTAGACTCGAGTGGAGAGTGGTGAGCTGGAAATTCTTGCCTCAGAACCGTTAGGGAAAATTGTACTACCCTGATTTCATGGGATCTGTTAGAAAATGGAATTGAGAAGAATGTCCTACTATTTTATTTGTTCTAAGGTTCTAGAAGAGGGTAATTGTGGGGTCCCATCTAATAAACTTGCTTTCCACGTTTGCCTGTGATTCACTGAGTTTTTTTTATTTAACTGCTGCTTGCAAAACTTACTGTGGTAAAAAGCTAGAGTCACAATTGGTATAATGTGTCCATGTTGCCCTTTTTGAACCATGACATGTGATATTTGATGATTTTCAATTTGACAAACCGAACCTGCTTTGGCTTGCTTTGACTAAATGGATGAATGGTTATGTGTATGTTTATGAATGCTTGCTTGAGTTAGAATAATTAAATGGATTAAGTTTAATGTTTATGGTATGAAATGAAATGTGTTTGAATTGGATTGAATGAAGAAGTGTATGCTTGTATGACATGAATTGAATAATGAATCTTGAGTGTGAACTTGAATGATGATAAATATGCTATTATGCCATGATGAATATGAATATGAAACGTTATGATTGAAAAAAATGCTAAGCTTGAATTGAAAATGATATGAAGATGCTCGCTCGATATGCTTGAACATGATGAAATTGAATTGGAAATGTTTATGAATTTGTAACTACATGAAGCTTGTGAATTTATGAGAATGATTGAATTGAGTTTGATTTGATTGGATTTTGATTAGGAATGACATGAAATTGTAAACTGAAATTTGATTGAGGTAATGACATGAAATGAAATGAAAATGTTGTAACATGATTAGAAATACTTAGGAACTTTGGCATGATGATTTGAGTATGAACTTGGATATTTGGATCTTGGCATTTGAATTGAGCATGATGTAGACACTTAAATTTATTGGCTTTGGATATGAATTGGAACTTACCTTGTCATCATGAATTTGGGGTGAAACGCGGTGACTAGAGTTTGAATATGGTGTAGAATTTGAACATTGTGTGTTTAACTGGTGCGGTTACAACATTCTGCAGGTTTTGGTGACTTTAAGGAGATTATGGCAGTGGCAACTTGGATGTTTTGGAAATGAAGTAGCGGTTTATGTGAAGAAAATGGTGTAGAGGCATAAGAACGTTTAGTAAAGACAAAATCAGCATGGCTTTCCTTGTGATTTTTAGAGAGGTTGTGGTGTATTGTGGCTTACAACAGCATGAAGGAAATGGCGTGTAACTTGTAGCATGATTCATTAGATATAGAACGGAATTGTGGTGAATCAGATTTAGGACAATAACATGTATTTTCAAGTTTCAAAACCACCATTTACTTGTAAACTTGCCTTTCCGTTGTTGTAACACACATAGAGTTCTCTTAGCACTTTGTAGATCTCCTTGCCTATTCTTATCACTTGTGGATTGTCTTTCCTGGTTTGAATGGTAATGTCCATTAGCAGAACCTCTTGGACTTGTAACATTTGGCTCATTTGTAATTTCATGAATTTCATCATCAATAAATGTTATAACCGTTGGAGATGGAATTATATGACAAATCTGTACACATCTCCCTAATCATAAGTGGGTGAAATTTAGCCTTTGAGCTTGTATCTCCAATTTGAAATCGTTAGCCATTTTACACATTATCAAACTTGAAATCACATGGCTATGATGTCTTGAGTGGGATTAAATTGGAGAATTTGAACATTAGTCATTAGCTTTGATCGAATTGAAAATGAAACTTAATCTTGTACTTTGAGAAGAAACAAGGCACATGAAGCTTGGAAATTGAACTTATAAATAAAACAAAAATAATTATAGCAAAAATCTCGCAATGATAAATCCATTTTTTAAAATTCCATGATGCTGAAACTTGAGTGTACTTGGAAATTAATTGTGAATTTAACCTTGAATGAGTGCAGAGCTTGCAAAATGCTTGAAAACTTGATAATGGACTTGGTATTGGAATAGCCTTGAAACCTTGAATTTGTATGGAGACCTGACTTGAAACTTGGACTTTGGATTTAATTAACAAAATCAAACCATGAAATTAACAAATACTTGGATTTGGTTGTGACTTGGTGAACTTCATTTTCAGAACCTAGAATCTCTATCAAGTTAAGTGAATAGTAAATATTCCAATGTCCAAACATCCTTATATTGATCCTGAAAGATTTTGAATCAAGCCTAGGTGAAAAACTCTCTTCCTTGTACTGTTCCAAATGTTTAGAAGTAAACCAAGATTGCAAAGGTTTCTTGATTCCCAAGTCTTGCAACACCTCAAACCCTAATCTCGTTTAAACTATCCATTGCCTTGAAGAGAGACAAATAACCTATGATTGCCAATCCCTTTGCTTCAAATACCCAATGATGAATTCATGAAGAATCTGAATGGAAAATGAGGGTGTGACAGACGAGACAGGAAAGAAAGAACATGATATCTACTATTTGAGTGAGAAATTCACTGACTGTGAGTCTCGATACTCAATGATAGAGAAACCTTTTTTGCTTTAGCTTGGCCTTCCGTCGAAGGTTCGTTCGCAGGATCGACCACACAAATCCCAGAACAGAGAATTAGAAGCGTATGTTTGTGCTGTGTTTTAGTTTCTTGGTTTTTTAGTGCGGGTTGTTACACCGAGGTGACCTAGGCGACGCAAAGAGTTTCTTAAGGTGCAAAAGCGAAGAAATAAAGGAAATACTGAGCAAAACAAGAAAAGCAATGACTTAAATTAAATGCTGGAAATAAATTGCATTAAGTAAAGTTGGACGCAATTGTACATTTTCTGCGGGAGTGAAACTCGTTTCTCGTTAAGCTTGGTACTTTGAGTATTTTCCCCTTACAATGTGAAAAAATGCGACATTTTCAAATGAAAAGTACAGCACCTTATATAGGCCTAAAATGTAATTGTTTGTCTACCCAAATGTCTTCTGAAGCTGACACGTGGCACCCCACTTTCTTTTCAACTTTCCATAGTCTTGGAAGTTTCAAACTTTTCCCGCCTAAACATCCGTTCTTGAAGTTGGGATAACCTCTTCGCACTATGTTTCCTCCCGACGCTGAGGCTTGTCGCCGTCTCTCTGATGCGCCTCCTTGCTGGTGTCGAATCGACACCATGATCCACCCTTTGCGTCGACGCGACCAGGGAATCCTTGTTTCCGTCTTCGGTCGAAATCCCGTGTCAACAAATTGCCCCCTCAAAAGGCCAGTTTTGACTGAATAGTGTGTCGATGGAGAAATCTGGCTTTTGGTTTCTTGCAGGATTTTGACGTCTGACATGATGATGGAAATCTCATCCCACAATTTCCAAGAAAAACGCCATGATGGCTAGTCTCGTCCAAGTTATTGGCCTTGAAACCCAACCCCACTTACTCTCAGAAGTTGAAAAGTTTTAAACTTTCATTTTTCTGCATGTGCCTTATAAATAGCCTTTCTCAAGAACCATTTCCATTTTTCATAACTCCTTCTTTACAAAACCGCTTATTTGCTCTGGACCTAAACTTTGATCTCCTCTTCCTGAAACTCTTACCGTCTCAAAGCGCCCTTTGCATTTCTTTCTTGTCAATGGCTTCATCAAATACCCCTGCAACTCACATTCCTCAAACCACTGGTAACAATCCGGTCGCGTACATACTCTCTGAAAAAGAAACACTACATCCTCTTCCTCAACCATCCTCCGCTGACGATATCGTGGTGGCCAACTGGTGCCGTCAAATGGTCATTCCATTCGTGGTGGAAAACAAATTGTGCGGTTTCCACGACCCCCTTCTAGACAATAAACCTAATCCACAAGAACTCCAGAAGTTCTTTCCTTTCTTCGATCAAACGATTCTCCCTGCTTTCGAGAAAGGTGGCACCTTGGACCTCAAATATATGGCACCCAAATCTCGAGTTTTCAGATCCATGCCTACTCCAGGCAACAAAGATTACCTTGCCTGGCTTGACAGAGTCGAAGGGCAGCGCCAAAGGCAATGGAAGGAATATGGTATCTTCGACACCATCCAACTCTCCAGAACCGCCCACAGAGTTAACCCTTGTTTGCTGCTGGCGTCGATGTATTTTTGGGAAGGATCGACAAATATGCTCCACCTTCCTTGTGGTATGTTCACGTCAACACTTTTCGACGTGGCAGCCATCACTGGCCTTTCGCCAGTAGGTGTGATGTTCGATCCAACATTGGAGACGGACAACGCCTTCGACTTCAAGTGCGCTAGCTTCCAAAACTACATTGAAGATCATCATGACAAACGCTCTAAAGAAGTTTCTGATGAGGAACATATTTCCTTCTTGACCCTCTGGTTGTCATATTATATGTTTTGCCCTGGCTCCTTGCAAATAGCCAAAAGCTTTATCAGTTTGGCCATTCAGATCCACGAAGGTCGACAAATATCTCTGGCCAAACTTCTGTTGGCCTCTCTCTACCATTCTCTTGGCCTGTCGGCTATGAGATTGAAACTCCTCCACCAAACCACTAAGGCTTTAAACATCTCAGGGCCTATGTGGTTGTTGCAACATTGGCTCAACGCTACTTTTGAGCACAAATTGGGATATCTAACTTCTGCGCAGATGGAGCATCTAAACAGAGAACGTTCTATAGAGGGAATGCGACTTGCCTTGATGACCACCCAAGAAGCTCCAAGATAGGCCCTCTTTATGAGGTATCTCAGTATGTTCGTGGAAACCACCTCTTTCATCCCTGATATGGCTCCATTTGTGGAGCGTATGTTTGGTCCCGACTAGTTCAGAAACCCGTTCCCTGGAGTCTCACCAAAAGCTGCTGCACAATCGAATGCTATATGGCGGGCGTTTCTTACTCCCACCACGATCTCTTTTCATATCAAAACGGGAAATAATGGCTATGGTTTCATGAACTACTGTCCAAACTTGGTGGTCCGACAATTTGGCCTGAGCCAGATGTTGCCAAAGTCCTTAGTGAGGCACCCTGAGGATATAGTACGGTCCGGTCGACGCCTGACTCAAGTAGGTCACAGGGCTTGCATGAGGTTCGTCAGAGCCTCTCAACAACTGGAGCTATCGGTTTTTTCCTTCCAGCCTTCCTTTTTCACCACTCAAGAATTTGATGTTTGGTGGCTGGAGTATCAAACTTAATCCTTCACCCCGAATCTCTTCTTAGCGAACGTGGTCGACGCTTTTGCCTCCATGGCTGGTGGCATCCCTAAACCATCGGCTACGACCCCTGTCATAGATGTTGACCCTGCAGAGGATACTTCGACAAAGGTAGACCCTGGACTCTTGATTTCGTGTGCCCATAGGTCTGAACTAAATAATTTCAACTTTGTTTTCAGGGGCGCAAATGAGAAACGACTGTTGCGTCGACTTCCACAAGACCTGCCAAAAGACCCAAGACTAACCTTCTACAGGTATTTTTATTTTCCTTCTCTGCGTCCTTGTCTTCCCTTTGTTCTCATATTATTTTTTGCGCAGGCTTCTGAGAAAGTACCTTCCCCAGAAAGGACTGAGTCGAATGAGAGCACTCACTCTCGAGTCTTCACGGAAGCAGCTCCAGCGTCTCCTCCATCTACCCCTTTGGTGAGGAAGAAAAAATCTATAACACGGAGGACACCTTCAAAACCCAGCGTCTCGACAGTGGTCCCAGTCGTCCCAAGAAATCTTGAAGACGTTTTCGAACCAATTCCTGTTGTCGCCTTTCCCAAGACAACATCTCATCCTGTGCATGTATTACTACCTTCATTTGTGTCCTAGATGACCTTGGGGTGACGAAGCTCACTAGCATTTTGTTTTTTCAAGAAAATGTGGTCACTTCGACCAATGTTGGTGAGGGCGATACTGAGTCGGCCGCAGACGCCCCTAATGCTGGTGTCGTCGTTACGCCAAGTCCTTAGAAGATTGATGAGTTCCACCCACTCATGCCTGGGGAAAATCCGTCGACGACACCTCCTACCCCAAGCGACAACTTTGAACATGATGATGTATCTCCTGAGGTAACCATCAATCCTTCACCCGCCGTTGCCACTCCTGGCGTCAAAGAGAAACTCCAAATCCCTGAACACCAACCAGAGAGGGCTTCACCTACTGTCGAGGAATCTCTCACCCCGGAGGCACTCTTAGCATCCAAGGTAACAAATCCAGCAGCGACTCTAAGAGCGCTACACAAACTTCGAGAGGAAACCGAAGAGATTCAACCCACTAGTTCGACCGCAATCCCCACTCCAGAAGTGGATGCTTCTTTCAATCTCAAACTACAACAGTTGCAGTCTTATCTTTTTGAAGAACAGTTTCTGGCGGCCGTCGCCGAGGAATCTGACATAGCCAATGACGTCTTCAACCTTCTGAATGAACTCTCTGAATTCTAACTCCCTGCCCCCATGGCCACATACTTGATCGAGTTCGAAGCCTTCTTCACTCAACTGGCCAAAGACCTCGCTATGCATCATCAGGCCGACGCCCAAATTCGGTTCTGCCACGACGACATGAAATGTGAGTGGCGCCTCAGCTCCGTCTGTGAACAAAAACTTGGGGACTATGAGACCAAAAAACAAGAGCACTCCAACAAACGCCAAGCTCTCGACCAACAGATATCTGAGTATCAAGCCCAGATAACGGATCTGACAAAAAAGATTTCTGAGGTCGAACACCAAAAAGCCTCCTTAAACTCAGCTGAGCCCCTGCCTTCTCAAGAAACCATCGACCACGAGGTAGCTCAAGGACTTGTTCACGTCGAAGCAGCTATGAAGATCAAAGATGCTATCAGCCGCATGCAGCGATGAAAAGTTCTTCTTGAGAGCAAGATAGTTCACGAGAAGATCCTATTTGATGATTTTAAGGCTAGATTTTCTGAATTTCCTTAGTTTGTATGTTGGTATAATGTAACGAACCATATTTTGTAAGCCAGTTTTGGCCCCTCAGCCTAGTTTGGCTTTAAATTAATGAAAATTATATTTTGATGCGAACCTCTTGTAACATAGGTCTATATTTTTTCAAATATTTCCCATTTACTCTTAAGATTCGTTGATCTACTCCCAACTCCCGTACTTCATATGCATTGTTATTAAACACTCGTGTCACCTGAAATGGTCCCTCCCAGTTGGGCGACCACTTTCCCATCGTTTGATCTCGTCGATCCATGGGCAACACCGCTTTCCAAACATAGTCGTTTGCAACAAAGGTTTTCCCTTTGACTTTCTTATTGTACGCCCTGGCGACTTGATCCTTTTAGCGCAATAACACATTTAAAGCCACCATTCTTTCCTCGTCTAAGTCCACGAGTTCGTCTAACATCATTTCCCAGTATTTCTCTAACGGAATCTCATATTGTCGTTGCACTCTAATAGACTGCAAGCACACTTCTGCTGGTAGCACGACATCATGCCCGAAGGTTAGACGGAATGGTGTAGAGTTGGTTGACTCTTTGGGTGATGTCCGACAAGCCCATAACACTTGACTCAACGTCTTATGCCAGTTCTTTGGCTTTTTTGCAACGTGCTTCTTGATTAACCCAATTATTATCTTGTTAGCTGCTTCGACCTGACCATTCCGCTGGGCGTAGTATGGCGTCGAAGTAACCAACTTGAAACCTATTTCCGCTGCAAACTCCTGCATCTTCTGTCCCACAAATACAGAACCTTGATCTTTCGTGATTGTCTCAGGTATCCCAAATCTATACAAGATATGATTCTGGATGAAGTCTATCACGGCCTCTTGATCCACTTTTACCAAAGGCACAACCACTATCCATTTCGTGAAATAGTCTATTCTACGAGGATGAATCTTTGCTGCTTCGACGAAGCTGGTCTAATCTCTCCTATAATATCCAAAGCCCATCCTCGAAACAGCCATGGTTTAACAATCACATGTAACTCGCTGGCTGGGATATGCTGGAATTTTGCGTGCCTCTGGCAATCCTGGCATCCTTTCGCGAACTCTATGCAATCCTTGAGCATGCTGGACCAGTAAAGACCTTGTCGAACCAAAAGCCATTTCATTTTTTGGCCAACCTGGTGAGCTCCACAAGCCCCACTATGAACCTCAGAAATTGCCAAATATGCATCAGTATCCCCCAAACACTTGAGCAATGCCCCCTCTGGGGTTTTCTTCAATAACTCATTGCCTACTAGGACGTAACTCATTACCCTGTACTTAGTCTTTCTATCGGTGCTGCCCAATGGGTTCTCCAGATACTCCGTAATTGACCTTCGCCAATCTGTTGGTGCCATATCGTTAACGAAAACCTCACAACTTTCTAAACCTTCAACCAAACTCATCGAGACTTTGGATATCGACCAACTTGATGGTGCGTGTACGTTCGACACCATCTTCTTCCTAGTTTCGATGAAGCCTTTCAACTTACCTTCCGACACTTTATAAACGGAGGCAATTTGTGCTAGTTCATTGGCTTTATGATTTTCTATCCTTGGCACATGCGAGATGTCGACAATTTTGAAATGTTCCAACAAACGCTTCGCCAATGAGAAGTAACTTAAAAGATGCTCCTTTACGCACTTGTATTCCCTTGTGATTTGCTTAATCACCAACTCTGAGTCTCCTTTTATCTCGACCTCTTTGGCTCCCAAATCTTTGAGTATTTTAAGACCCGTGATTAAAGCTTCGTACTCTGCCTCATTATTTGAGCATTTGCCATCAACTTTGCATTTAAAGGTTGTTGGGATACCTTGTGGAGATATTATCAGGATTCCAACACCTGCCCCGTTTTTATGGCTCGACCCGTTAAAGTATAATTTCCACGGGGCGACGTCGATGCTAAGTATAGACGTTTCGACAACAGCGTGGTCGGCAATAAAGTCTGCCACTATTTAACCCTTCATCGCCCTCAGAGGGACGTATGTCAGGGAGAACTTAGTTAACGCTAGTGCCCATTTCCCAATTCGACTATGCAAAATAGGTTTGGACAACATATGCTTAATAACATCAAAATGCGACGAAACATAAACATTAACTGGTTTAATATATTTCTTTAATTTCATACATGAGAAGTATAAACATAGGCATAGCTTTTCAATCATAGTGTACCTAGTCTCAGCATCTATTAATATCCTACTAAGGTAATAGATGGGTCTTTCGACGCCACCATCATCCTCTTGTGCTAACATACTGCCTATGATCGTATCCGACGCTGCAATGTACGACTTCATGCTTTTATTTACGCTAGGTGGTAATAGGATTGGAGGCTTCGTAGGGTATTCCTTAATTGCGTCGAAAGCCTCTTGTTGCTCTTGCCCCCAGCAGAACTCACTCTCCTTCTTGGTCTTGAGTAGTGGTGAAAACACTTTCATCTTGCCACTTAGGTTTGAGATGAACCTCCTCAAGAAATTTATCTTCCCCAACAAAGACTGGAGCTGTTTCTTTGTCGTTGGAGGCTTGAGATCTAAGATCGCCTTCATTTTTTTTTGGTTGATCTCGATGCCTCGCTTGTGGACTACGAATCCCAAGAACTCCCCTGCATGAACACCAAAGGCACATTTTAGTGGATTCATTTTTAATCCATATTTCCTCATTCGCTCAAATGAGCGTCGAAGGTGGTCGAGATAACCATCTTCTGATGAAGATTTTATGACTATGTCATCGATGTATACCTGCATAAAATTTTCAATAAAATCATGGAATATAGCATTCATAGCCCTTTGGTAAGTTGCCCCAGCGTTTTTCAACCCAAAAGGCATCACAACCCACTCATATGTCCCCAAAGCTCCAGGGCATCGAAATGCGGTTTTGGGGACATCCTCTTCGGCTATGAGAATTTGGTTATAACTGGAATAACCGTCGAGCATGCTCAAGTACTCGAAGCCCGCGGCTAAGTCAACTAACATTTTGGCCACGGGCATCGAATACTTGTCTTTAGGGGTAGCGTTGTTCAAATCCCTAAAGTAGATGCAAACTCGAAGGGTCCCATTTTTCTTAATAACAGGTACTATGTTGGCTATCCACTCGACATACCTTGCAGTTCTGATGAATCGACTTTTGAGCAGTCTTTCAATTTCCTGCTTAATCTTCGACGTGACTTCTGGGGCGAAGCGTCGAGGGTGTTACTTTACTGGCCTCTTGCCTGGCTGGATTGGGAGCCGATGCTTAACTACACTCCGACTCAAACCAGGCATTTCGCCATAATCCCAGGCAAAACAGTCTTTGTATTCTTTCAACACTTTAACCAATTTGGCCTTCATTTATGGTGCTACCTTGGCACTCACGTATGTTGGCCTTTTGGTTGTCCCGTCCCCCAAGTCGATTTCCTCAAGCGGGTCCTGGGCCTGCATTCTTTGCAGCTCATGATCTGGGCATTTTTCGAACCCCAAAGGCTCGTCATCATAAATACCATCAAGCCTCTGATTTTCTACAGCCTCCATTTGGCCTTGCTGGCCATTGGCTTTTTTGTCACGGTCGGCTCCCTTAGTTATTTGGAGAGTTTCGTCTTTTTCAAGTGCCGACATCTTTCTATTTTCAGCCAGACAGGCTGAAATCCGAGTCATGCTATCTGACTCAGTAGTCATTTTCACCAGTAGTGGACCACCCTGTTGGTGGCATTTCTATTAGTTCCATGCCTTCGTCGGCAGCGTCCCAGATGAACCCATAGTCGGGGTCCAAGCTCAGGACACGACCCGTGTCGACAGAGGTGTAAGATCCTGACCCGTCATCACAAGGGGCCACATTTGCTAAGTGCTGGTCAAAAGACTTCTTAGTACCCTTGGCTTCATCGACTTTGTAATAGCTTTGGTCTGCCTCAATATTTTCGACGATTCCATCCTTCCTCCAAATGATCAATCTCTGGTGCATTGATGACGGTATTGCCCCAATTTCATGGATCCACTCCCGTCCCAACAACAGATTCAAATTTGCTTTTGCTTTGATGACCATGATGAGTGTCAGCCTGTTGGTTGTACCCACTGCCAAGTCTACTTGGACAACTCCCAGGATGTTACTGGTCTTGCCTTCATAGTTGGACAAAACCATGTTGTGCTGTCGGAGGTCAGCCTCTGTTTTCCCAATTTTCTTAAACAGATTGTGAGGCATTAGGTTCACAGTCGCTCCACCATCCACAAACACCTTATTGACAGACACCCCATCAACCTTCACCTTTATGAATAATGGCTTTAAATGATACATCATCCCAGGGCTAGGACGTTCAAACATAGTTGTTTGTTCTTCAACCACGTAGGATACTTTTTCTTTTTTACGATATCTGTTAGACTGGGCTTTCTCAGCTTTCAATCGTTCGACCTGGCAAACCCGGTCAGCCAGTTGCGCCATATCCCTAAGATATTGTGTGTCCAACTTCTTCCTGATCGAATAGTCCAGGTCGCCTGCCGCCATTTCGACTAATTCGTGTTTTGGGACTTGAGTAAAGTACTGTGCTTTCAAAAGTCTAAACCTATTCAAGTATTGGTCTACTGACTCGATGGCCTTGCGTTTGACGCTTGCCAACTCTTTCAGACTTATTTTCGACTGTCCCATATAAAATTGTTCGTGAAACAGTCTCTCCAATTGTGCCCATGTATGTATGGACTGAGGGGGCAACGTGGTAAACCACGTGAATGCGTTCTTTGTGAGGGAACTTGGGAAATATTTCATTTTCAAGTCCTCATTGTTTGCTATGTCGTCTGCTTCGGTTTGATACCTTGCGACGTGTTCGACGGTGGACTCTTCTGTTTCCCCATCAAACTTGGTGAACTTTGGCACTTTCCACCCCCGGGCAATTCTGTCTGTAATACAAAATCAGGTAATGGGGTTGTATATGTTGGCCGTTGAAGGCCTGGGTTCGTCCCATTACGGACCATGATACATTCGACTACGGCCTCCAAGTTATGTTCTCTAGCCAAGGCATCCTGTCGAACCTGATGGACAACAAAATCCGGATCTTGGTTCCTATGGACAATCACAGGAGGCCTTTGAACTCTCCTAGGAATCTCTTCGAACTCACGGGGTTGTTCTATAGTTTCATCGAAGACTTCGTCCTGATGACGGGGCGACTCCGGTCGAGGCGGTGGAGTCTGTCGACCCTGGGCCCTCGGGGCGCCTAAGAAGTCACCGATTCGTGTCATCTGAGTCGCCAGTTGTTGGTAACTCTGTGTTGAGTCTTGTATCAGTGGTCTTAATATTGTACCCATATGTTGAGTCAACATGTGGAGCATCTCATGATTACTCTCATCCATCTGTTGCCTCATGACCGCGATGGAACTAGAGGTAAAGGTCAGCACGGATTGGGAGAAAAGGTTAAAACCTGGGGTCGAACCACCTGGTTCGACATATGTCCTGTCCCCTGATAAGGTGAAAATACTGAGGATGAACTTTCCCCAAATAGATGGCCGCTAGAATGCAAACTTGACATGAACTCCGTTGGCATTCCATACGATCTAGGTATAGGCATGGTGATACTAGGCATATATTGCCCTGTAGTCCCTGCCATTGTCTATCTCAGGTCGTTTCGACGCGGCGTCGTAATTGGTCTGCTAGGAGTGGTTGACACCGCTGATACGGTACTGGAGCCAACATCCGTTGTCTGTGTTCCCATCGTACTTTCCGTCGGAGACGGTTCTTCGTTTGGTCGTGGTATTACCATCTTATCACTACGCAAAAACATATATTCAATTCACATGCAGTCCCACCGGGTGTGCCACTTTGTTCGCCGGCACGAACAACCGCTGGCCTTCCGTCATAGGTTCCGGGTGTGCCACTATATTTATGAATGCTTGAGTTAGAATGATTAAATGGATTAAGTTTAATGTTTATGGTATGAAATGAAATGTGTTTGAAGTGGATTGAATGAATAAGTGTATGCTTGTATGACATGAATTGAATAATGAATCTTGAGTGTGAACTTGAATGATGATGAATATGCTATTATGCCATGATGAATATGAATATGAAACGTTATGATTGAAAAAAATGCTAAGCTTGAATTGAAAATGACATGAAGATGCTCGCTCGATATGCTTGAACATGATGAAATTGAATTGGAAATGTTTATGAATTTGTAACTACATGAAGCTTGTGAATTTATGAGAATGATTGAATTGAGTTTGATTTGATTGGATTTTGATTAGGAATGACATGAAATTGTAAACTGAAATTTGATTGAGGTAATGACATGAAATGAAATGAAAATGTTGTAACATGATTAGAAATACTTAGGAACTTTGGCATAATGATTTGAGTATGAACTTGGTTATTTGGATATTGGCATTTGAATTGAGCATGATGTAGACACTTAAATTTATTGGCTTTGGATATGAATTGGAACTTACCTTGTCATCATGAATTTGGGGTGAAACGCGGTGACTAGAATTTGAATATGGTGTAGAATTTGAACATTGTGTGTTTAACTGGTGCGGTTACAACATTCTGCAGGTTTTGGTGACTTTAAGGAGATTATGGCAGTGGCAACTTGGATGTTTTAGAAATGAAGTAGCCGGTTATTTGAAGAAAATGGTGTAGTGGCATAAGAACTTTTAGTAAAGACAAAATCAGCATGGTTTTCCTTATGATTTTTAGAGAGGTTGTGGTGTATTGTGGCTTACAGCAGCATGATGGAAATGGCGTGTAACTTGTAGCATGATTCATTAGATATAGAACGGAATTGTGGTGTATCGGATTTAGGATAATAACATGTATTTTCAAGTTTCAAAACCACCATTTACTTGTAAACTTGCCTTTCCATTGTTGTAACACACATAGAGTTCTCTTTGCACTTTGTAGATCTCCTTGCCTATTCTTATCACTTGTGGATTATCTTTCCTGGTTTGAATGGTAATGTCCATTAGCAGAACCTCTTGGACTTGTAACATTTGGTTCATTTGTAATTTCATGAATTTCATCATCAATAAATGTTGTAACTGTTGGAGATGGAATTATATGACAAATCTGTACACATCTCCCTAATCATAAGTGGGTGAAATTTAGCCTTTGAGCTTGTATCTCCAATTTGAAATTGTTAGCCATTTTACACATTATCAAACTTGAAATCACATGGCTATGATGTCTTGAGTGGGATTAAATTGGAGAATTTGAACATTAGCCATTAGCTTTGACCGAATTGAAAATGAAACTTAATCTTGTACTTTGAGAAGAAACAAGACACATGAAGCTTGGAAATTGAACTTATAAATGAAACAAAAATACTTATTGCACAAATCTCGCAATGATAAATCCATCTTTTAAAATTCCATGATGCCGAAACTTGAGTGTACTTGGAAATTAATTGTGAATTTAACCTTGAATGAGTGCAGAGCTTGCAAAATGCTTGAAAGCTTGATAACGGGCTTGGTATTGGAATAGCCTTGAAACCTTGAAGTTGTATGGAGACCTGACTTGAAACTTGGACTTTGGATTTAATTAACAAAATCAAACCATGAAATTAACAAATACTTGGATTTGGTTGTGACTTGGTGAACTTCATTTTCAGAACCTAGAATCTCTATCAAGTTAATTGAATAGTAAATATTCCAATGTCCAAACATCCTTATATTGATCCTGAAAGATTTTGAATCAAGCCTAGGTGAAAAACTCTCTTCCTCTTACTGTTCCAAATGATCAGAAGTAAACCAAGATTGCAAAGGTTTCTTGATTCCCAAGTCTTGCAACATCTCAAACCCTAATCTCGTTTAGACTATCCATTGCCTTGAAGAGAGACAAACAACCTATCATTGCCAATCCCTTTGCTTCAAATACCCAATGATGAATTCATGAAGAATCTGAATGGAAAATGAGGGTGTGACAGACGAGACAGGAAAGAAAGAACATGCTATCTACTATTTTAGTAAGAAATTCACTGACTGTGAGTCTCGATACTCAATGATAGAGAAACCTTTTTTGCTTTAGATTGGGCTGCACGACGTTTTCGTCAGTTGTTCGCCGGCACGAACAACCGCTGGCCTTCCGTCGAAGGTTCGCTCGCGGGATCGGCCACACAAATCCCAAAACAGAGAATTGGAAGCATATGTTTGTGCTGTGTTTTAGTTTCTTGGTTTTTTAGTGCGGGTTGTCACGCTGAGGTGACCTAGGCGACGCAAAGAGTTTCTTAAGGTGCAAAAGCGAAGAAATAAAGGAAATGCTGAGCAAAACAAGAAAAGGAATGACTTAAATTAAATGCTGGAAGTAAATTGCATTACGTAAAGTTGGACGCAATTGTACATTTTCTGCGGGAGTGAAACTCGTTTCTCGTTAAGCTTGGTACTTTGAGTATTTTCCCCTTACAATGTGAAAAAATGAGACATTTGCAAATGAAAAGTACAGCGCCTTATATAGGCCTAAAATGTAATTGTTTGTCTACCCAAATGTCTTCTGAAGCTGACACGTGGCACCCCACTTTCTTTTCAACTTCCCATAGTCTTGGAAGTTTCAAACTTTTCCCGCCTAAACATTTGTTCTTGAAGTTGGGATAACCTCTTCGCACTTTGTTTCCTCCAGACGCCGAGCCTTGTCGCCGTCTCTCTGACGCGCCTCCTTGCTGGTGTCGAATCGACACCATGATCCACCCTTTGCGTCGACGCGACCAGGGAATCCTTGTTTCCGCCTTCGGTCGAAATCCCGTGTCAACAAATTGCCCCCCCAAAAGGCCAGTTTCGACTGAATACTGTGTCGATGGAGAAATCTGGCTTTTGGTTTCTTGCAGGATTTCGACGGCTTTTCTTTTGACGCATTTGCCAATCGTTTGGTCTCTTCTCTCAACACGTGGCAAGCGCCGTCTGACATGATGATGGCAATCTCATCCCACGATTTCCAAGAAAAATGCCATGATGGCTAGTTTCGTCTAAGTTATGGGCCTTGAAACCCAACCCCACTTACTCTCAGAAGTTGAAATGTTTTAAACTTTCATTTTTCTGCATGCGCCTTATAAATAGCCTTTCTCAGGAACCCTTGCCATTTTTCATAACCCCTTCTTTACAAAACCGCTTATTTGCTCTGAGACCTAAACTTTGATCTCCTCTTCTTGAAACTCTTACCATCTCAAAGCGCCCTTTGCGTTTCTTTCTTGTCAATGGCTTCATCAAATACCCCTGCAACTCACATTCCTCAAACCACTGGTAACAATGCGGTCGCATACGTACTCTCTGAAAAAGAAACTCTCCATCCTCTTCCTCAACCATCCTCCGCTGACGATATGGTGGTGGCCAACTGGTGCCGTCAAATGGTCATTCCATTCGCGGTGGAAAACAAACTGTGCGGTTTCCACGGCCCCCTTCCAGACAACAAACCTAATCCACAAGAACTATAGAAGTTATTTCCTTGCTTCGATCAAACGATTCCCCCTGCTTTCGAGAAAGGTGGCACCTTGGACCTCAAATATATGGCACCCAAATCTCGAGTTTTCAAATCCATGCCTACTCCAGGCAACAAACACTACGCCAAAATTGGAAAAAGACAGCGCAACAAAGACAACGCTTTTTGGGCAAAGCGTTGCTATAGGTCTTTTAAAAATTTTGCTAAAAAAAGCGCTGTAATAGACAGCCTTTAGAAAGCGCTTTTCAAAAGCGCTGTTAAATGCCCTTAGAATGCGCTTAATGGAAGACACCTTATAAAGCACTTTTCAGAAAGCGCTGCTATAGGTATTACTTTAGAAAGCGCTTTATAAAAGCGCTGTCTAAAGTTTAACCTTAGAAAGCGCTTTAAGAAAAACGCTGTCTAAGGTTAACCTTTAGAAAGCGCTTTCAGAAAAGCGCCCTCTAAGGTCTTTAATTCTCCCCACTTTAGAAATCACTTTTTAAGGAAAGCTCCCTCTAAGGTCATTTATTAATTAAAATATAAAACACATTTCATTTCATTTTCTGAAACTACTTCTATTCATTTTCTTCTCTCGACCGCGCGTTTCTTTCTCCTGAAACCCTTGCTCTCTTTCTTCTCTGCTGAAACCCTTTGCCATTGCCGTCGTTCATCCGCCATTGTCGTCGTTCATTCGCGGTTGCCGTCATTCTGCTGCCGTCATTCATTGTCGCGACTTCAATGCTGTCGTCGTTCTGCTGCCGTCGTGCTTCATTATCGTGACGAAGAAGAGGTACATTGTTGTTGTTGTTCTTACATCTAACATTGTTCGTTGTTGATGTTCTTGTCATTGTTCTTGTCATCGTTATTGTCAATTGTTCTTGCATGTTGTTGTCGTTCTGTTGCTGTTATTGTTGCTTCAGTTATTGTTGTTATTGTTGCTTCTGTTGCTGTTATTGTTGAGAATGTGAAATTAGTAAAACAACATTGTATATGGTTGAGTGCCAAAACGTGAAAGGAGTTTAATAACAAAACATAACTGATTAAACAATTAGAAAATGATTTAGATAAGTTAAAGACCAAATGCAATAGGATAATGATTTTGATAAACAATTAGAAAAGCTTAGTTGATTAAATATAAATCAGATTTTGCTATGTTTTGAATTATGATTTGTGTTATTTAGTGTTATTGGTTATAACTAATAACAAAACCTATTTCCCCTCATTCAATCTTAAATTGAACCAAGTTTTATAGGTTTTGTTCACAATTGTTTTTATCAAGTAAGAATCTTTTTCATTAATAAATAAGTGTAATTTGTACTCATTTTCGCTATGTGATTCTTTTCTACATTTTTAGTATATCATAAATATGTTTACATTTATGTTTAACACTACTAAAATATAATTTTAATAATCTATTTAACCAAAAAATCATTCTACAATTTATCTTCAATAGTAATGCATATTTTATTAATGATATTTCATTTTATGATACGTGTACAGGGGGGTCTTGTTAATTCTAACCTATCTGTCATTTAATTTTTGTTTTTTTCTTAGCTTATATCATTCAATGGATTAGGATTATGGATTTTTATATTTGTCATTTAATTTTTATTTTTTTCTTTCTTATAGGTCAAATGTCTAGTAACCAGGAAGATATGCATGAGACACATGATACACATGAAGCTCAGAATGAAGCTTCGAAAGTAGAACATGAAATAAAACTAGGAAAAACCATTCTGAAGTCAATCATCCGTGCTAGAGATAAAGGGACGAAATTTTATGTACATTGGAGTGAGGATAACCAACTAGTTGATCCTAACGGTTCAATGTTGTCTTCATACATTGGTTCACTTGTCCGTCAGCACATTCCAATCACTAGTGATAATTGGAGGAGTAAATCGTTGGATGCCGGTAAAGAAAAGTATTGTCTTCAATTGGCCGGAAAGAGACACAGAGGGTTTAGAGCCTTATTATCAAACAAATATCTTAGGGATGAGGACAAAAATTTTGTTGAAGCAGAACTTCCACCGTTGTATGCGGATGTGATTACACCGGAAGAATGGGGCATTTTTGTAGCCAAACGAAAAACCGAAGAATTCAATGTAATGTTATCTTGTCATGTCTATTGATTGTATTATATATTTGTTTCATTAGTTTGTTTTGATATGACTTAAACTTTTTTATCCAGAAATTGAGTGCCATTAATCGCGAAAGAGCATCAAAACCCGCGTATCCATACAGAAAAGGGCGTTTGGGATATGCACGGTTACAACAAAAATTGGTAAGTATATACTAATGCTATGATTTTATTAATTGTATTATTGTGTTATAATTGATGAACTTATTATTTAACTAAATGTGTAGTTAGAAGAGTCTAAAAGTGAAGAATCATCACTTTCGGACCATGTTTTGTGGAAGGAAGCTCGCGTGGGTAAGCATGGAGCTGTTAGAGAAGATGTTCAGCATGTTTATGACGAATGTGTAAGTATAACATTATGTCTCAAAGTTAATCGAAATTTTATTAAAATATAATTAATTTTTAATCCCCACTAATAATTTTCGATTTGTCAATGAATTTCAGGAGAATCTATCTAAATCCTTACACACAGATGAGGATGATTGCAGGAGCATTCTTAGTCGAGTACTAAATGTTCCTGAGTATCCCGGTCGGGTGAGAGGTAAAGGATTTGGTGTGACTCCATCTTCCCTGTATAAGCAACCAAAGAGAAAAAATCCCAGCAACCAATAAGTCATGCAAACTTTGATGGCACTACAAGCACAAGTCCGTGAATTGCAACAAGATAAAGAGAGATATGAGGCGGAAAAGCGTGGTTCCGTTTTGAAAGATACTAGTGACAAAGCTAGTATCAATTCTCCAAATAAAATTACCGAGGTAATTAGCACATATTTATTTTAATTAAATTAACACATTTATTTTAATTGACCTTTATACATATTAACAGTTACATATTTATTATTGTTTCAGGGCATTTCATCTTGCCATTTGTATTTGTCGTTACCGACTTATCGCATGGTTGGCAAGGGAAAAGTGCATAACCTTGTGGGAGCGTTACTTCACCATCAATCGCTCCCTAATGGATATCTGAAAGTGTCGGTTGATATCGGTTTAGATACGGATGCGGTACTACCCATTCTGAATTAGGCATCGGTGTTATGCATTCATACATCTAGTACTCCAATCAATGTATTATTTATTTAGTTGAACAATTTATTTACACATTTCAATGAAAATAGTCTAATGTTTATTATGTTTTTATTTAAGGTGCCTGTATGAAAAATTCCTGCGGGGGACGGAATTGTCAAACAGATTCTGTTTCTTCTCTTGCAGCCTTGTTAATGCACCGAGAATTGGTATTAATGCAATTGAAGTAAGAGACCACTTACTTGAGCGATTTATGGCCAGCAACACAGAAAGTCTGTTTCTTTTACCGTATAATACTGGAAACGGGTAAGATTTTCATTCTAATTTCATTCTAATCTTTAATTTGTATCTTTTGCATAGAAATTATCCATCTAAACTTTTGTTATATTTTACAGTGGACACTGGTTGTTGGTTGCCATTAATCCTATAACAGAAGTGGTCTATTATCTTAATTCATTGGATACTGATTGGTCCACATATCAGAATATGAAGGATGTGGTTGGCACGTAAGTGAGATTGTTTGAAATATTCGTGTGTATTTGTATATTTAATTATTTCTGTGACATTGTTCTAAGTTTACGTTTTTCTTTTATAGAGCTATACTACTATACCGTGCACAAAGAGAGACTCGAGTAGCACGGGCTAGAGCAACCAATATTACATGGGTCAAAGTGGAGGTATATTAATTTTCACAATATTGCTTATTAGTGATGCTACTTGATAACACAAAACATCTATATATTATTTCTTATTTGTTTGTCTATGTGTAGTGCCCTCGTCAGCGTAATGGCATAGACTGCGGGTACTTCGTTTTGAGGTTCATGAGATAAATCCTTCAAATGGGACAATTGGAGATTCCTATTACAGTATGCATGGTTTTATAACTTAGGATTTATTTTAATACTTATCGGATATGTCATATAATTTATTATTTTTAACTAAATAATGTGTATTTTGTTTTGTTATGTAGTATTTCGATGATATGGCGTGTCCTTATTACACGAGGAAACCATTGCAAGATACTAAGGAGGAATTGTGCGAATTCTTTATTGCAAGAATAATTCTTTCTTGAATGTATAGTTTTGTGAATGTAAATTCTAGTTTATTGAAATGTAAATTCTATACAAGTTTGAAACCATACAATAGAATTTGTGCGAATTCTGCATGTAAATTCTAGTTTATTGAAATGTACAAATTCTATACAGGTTTGAAACTATACAATATAAGGAATTGTGCGAATTCTGCATTAATGTAAATTCTAGTTTTGAAATAGAATTTGTTAATGGAAATGCGTATCCATACTGGTTTATTGAAATGTGAATTATACAGGTTTATGGAAATGTGAATTATACAGGTTTCTGCATAAAAAAATGGTTAAAATGGGATTTTTAAAAAAAATCTTCAAAATTATACGTTGACAAAAGACAGCGCTTTTGAGAAAAAAACACTGTCTAAAGGTATAGGAAAAAGCGCTTTTAAGGAAAAAGTGCTTTTAAGGAAAAAACGTTCTCTAAAGGTATATAAAAAAAATATAAAATTTTATACGTATACATTAGACAGCGCTTTGAAAAGCGCTGTCTAAAGTCCCCCTTTAGAGAGCGCTTTTAAGGAAAAAGCGCTCTCTAAAGGTATATAAAAAAAATCATTATACGTATACATTAGACAGCGCTTTCAAAAGCGATGTCTAAAGTCCCCCTTTATAGAGCGCTTTTGAAGAAAAAAGCGCTCTCTAAAGTATATAAAAAAATTCTTTAAAATTTTAAACGTATACATTAGACAGCGCTTTTGAAAGCGCTGTCTAAAGTCCCCATTTTAGAGAGCGCTTTTTCATAAATAAAAAAACGCTGTCTTTACCTACGACAACGCAGCCTTAGACAGCGCTTTTAAGCGCTGTCATAGGCCAAAAAAAGCGCCCTTTTTTCCCTTGTTTAGCGTAGTGAAAGATTACCTTACCTGGCTTGACAGAGTCGAAGGGCAGCGCCAAAGGCAATGGAAGGAATATGGTATCTTCGACACCATCCAACTCTCCAGAACCGCCCACAGAGTTAACTCTTGTTTACTGCTGGCGTCGATGTATTTTTGGTAAGGATCGACAAATACGTTCCACCTTCCTTGTGGTATGTTCACGCCAACACTATTCGACGTGGCAGCCATCACTGGCCTTTCGCCAGTAGGTGAGACGTTCGATCCAACATTGGAGACGGACAACGCCTTCGACTTCGAGCGCGCTAGCTTCCAAAACTACATGGAAGATCATCATGACAAACGCTCTAAACAAGTTTCTGATGAGGAACATATTGCCTTCTTGACCCTCTGGTTGTCATATTATATGTTTTTCCCTGGCTCCTTACAAATAGCCAAAAGCTTTATTAGTCTGGCCATTCAGATCCACGAAGGTTGACAAATATCTCTGGCCAAACTTCTGTTGGCCTCTCTCTACCATTCTCTTGGCCTGTCGGCTATGAGACTGAAACTCCTCCACCAAACCACTAAGGCTTTAAACATCTCAGGGCCTATGTGGTTGTTGCAACATTGGCTCAACGCCACTTTTGAGCACAAATTGGGATATCCAGCTTCTGCGCAGATGGAGCGTCTAAACAGAGAATGTTCTGTCGAGGGAATGCGACTTGCCTTGATGACCACCCAAGAAGCTCCAAGACAGACCCTCTTTACGAGGTATCTCAGTATGTTCGTGGAAACCACCTCTTCCGTCCCTGACATGGCTCAATTTGTGGAGCGTAAGTTTTGTCCCAACTAGTTCAGAAACCCGTTCCCTGGAGTCTCACCAAAAGCCGTTGCACAATCGAATGCTATATGGCGGGCGTTTCTTACTCCCACCACGATCTCTTTTCGTATCGAAATAGGAAATAATGGCTATGGTTTCATGAACTACTGTCCAAACTTAGTGGCCCGACAATTTGGCCTGAGCCAAATGTTGCCAAAGCCCTTAGTGAGGCGCCCTGAGGATATAGTACGGTCCGGTCGATGCCTGACTCAAGTAGGTCACAGGGCTTGCATGAGGTTCGTCAGAGCCTCTCAACACCTGGAGCTGCCGGTTTTTTCCTTCCAGCCTTCCTTTTTCACCACTCAAGAATTTGATGCTTGGTGGCTGGAGTATCAATCTTAATCCTTCACCCCGAATCTCTTCTTAGCGAACGTGGTTGACGCTTTTGCCTCCATGGCTGGTGGCATCCCTAAACCATCGACTACGACCCCTGTCATAGATGTTAACCCTGCAGAGGATACTTCGACAAAGGTAGACCCTGGACTCTTGATTTCCTATGCCCATAGGTCTGAACTAAATAATTTCAACTTTGTTTTCAGGGGCGTAAACGAGAAACGACTGCTGCGTCAACTTCCACAAGACCTGCCAAAAGACCCAAGACTAACCTTCTATAGGTATTTTTATTTTCCTGCTCTGCATCCTTGTCTTCCCTTTGTTCTCATATTATTTTTTGCGCAGGTTTCTGAGAAAGTACCTTCCCCAGAAAGGACTGAGTCGAATGAGAGCACTCACTCTCGAGTCTTCACGGAAGCAGCTCCAGCGTCTCCTCCATCTACCCCTTTGGCGAGGAAGAAAAAAGCTATAACACGGAGGACACCTTCAAAACCCAGCGTCTCGACAGTGGCCCCAGTCGTCCCAAGAAATCTTGAAGACGTTTTCGAACCAATTCCTGTTGTCGCCTTTCCCAAGACAACATCTCATCCTGTGCATGTATTACTACCTTCATTTGTGTCCTAGATGACCTTGGGGTGACGAAGCTCACTAGCATTTTGTTTTTTTAGGAAAATGTGGTCACTTCGACCACTGTTGGTGAGGGTGATACTGAGTCATCCGCAGACGCCCCTACTGCTGGTTACGTCGTTACTCCAAGTCCTCAGAAGATTGATGAGTTCCACCCTCTCATGCTTGAGGAAAATCTGTCGACGACACCTCCTGTCCCAAAAGACAACTTTGAACATGATGTTTTATCTCCTGAGGTGACCATCAATCCTTCTCCCTCCGTTGCCACTACTGGCATCGGAGAGAAACTCCAAATCCCTGAACACCAACCAGAGAGGACTTCACCTACTGTCGAGGAATCTCTCACCCCGGAGGCACTCTTAGCATCCAAGGCAACAAATCCAGCAGCGACTCTGAGAGCGCTACACAAACTTTTCCAGGAAGCCGAAGAGATTCAACCCACCAGTTCAACCGCAATCCCCACTCCAGAAGTGGATGCTTATTTCAATCTCTAACTTCAATAGTTGCGGTCTTATATTTTTGAAGAACAGTTTCTGGCGACCGTCGCCGAGGAATCCGACATAGCCAATGACGTCTTCAACCTTCTGAATGAACTCTCTGAATTCCAACTCCCTGCCCCCATGGCCACATACTTGAAGTCCAGACGATGTTGTTGGCCACCAGATACTGTCTGATCCAGGTACGATCAGAAATACTTAGGAACTTTGGCATGGTGATTTGAGTATGAACTTGGTTATTTGGATCTTGGCATTTGAATTGAGCATGATGTATACACTTAAATTTATTGGCTTTGGATATGAATTGATATTTACCTTGTCATCATGAACTTGGGGTGAAACGCGGTGACTAGAATTTGAATATGGTGTAGAATTTGAACATTGTGTGTTTAATTGGTGCGGTTACAACATTCTGCAGGTTTTGGTGACTTTAAGGAGATTATGGCAGTGGCAACTTCGATGTTTTGGAAATGAAGTAGCTGGTTATGTGAAGAAGAGGGTGTAGCTGCATAAGAACTTTTAGTAAAGACAAAATCAGCATGGCTTTCCTTGTGATTTTTAGAGAGGTTGTGGTGTATTGTGGCTTACAGCAGCATGAAGGAAATGGCGTGTAACTTGTAGCATGATTCATTAGATATAGAACGGAATTGTGGTGTATCGGATTTAGGACAATAACATGTATTTTCAAGTTTCAAAACCACCATTTACTTGTAAACTTTCCTTTCCGTTGTTGTAACACACATAGAGTTCTCTAGCACTTTGTAGATCTCCTTGCCTATTCTTATCACTTGTGGATTGTCTTTCCTGGTTTGAATGGTAATGTCCATTAGCAGAACCTCTTGGACTTGTAACATTTGGTTCATTTGTAAATTCATGAATTTCATCATCAATAAATGTAACCGTTGGAGATGGAATTATATGACAAATCTGTACACATCTCCCTAATCATAAGTGGGTGAAATTTAGCCTTTGAGCTTGTATCTCCAATTTGAAATCGTTAGCCATTTTACACATTATCAAACTTGAAATCACATGGCTATGATGTCTTGAGTGGGATTTAATTGGAGAATTTGAACATTAGTCATTAGCTTTGACCGAATTGAAAATGAAACTTAATCTTGTACTTTGAGAAGAAACAAGACACATGAAGCTTGGAAATTGAACTTATAAATGAAACAAAAATAATTATAGCACAAATCTCGCAATGATAAATCCGTTTTTTAAAATTCCATGATGCTGAAACTTGAGTGTACTTGGAAATTAATTGTGAATTTAACCTTGAATGAGTGCAGAGCTTGCAAAATGCTTGAAAACTTGATAACGAACTTGGTATTGGAATAGCCTTGAAACCTTGAATTTGTATGGAGACCTGACTTGAAACTTGGACTTTGGATTTAATTAACAAAATCAAACCATGAAATTAACAAATACTTGGATTTGGTTGTGACTTGGTGAACTTCATTCTCAGAACCTATAATCTCTATCAAGTTAAGTGAATAGTAAATATTCCAATGTCCAAACATCCTTATATTGATCCTGAAAGATTTTGAATCAAGCCTAGGTGAAAAACTCTTTTCCTTGTACTGTTCCAAATGATCAGAAGTAAACCAAGATTGCAAAGGTTTCTTGATTCCCAAGTCTTGCAACATCTCAAACCCTAATCTCGTTTAGACTATCCATTGCCTTGAAGAGATACAAACAACCTATCATTGCCAATCCCTTTGGTTCAAATACCCAATGATGAATTCATGAAGAATCTGAGTGGAAAATGAGGGTGTGACAGACGAGACAGGAAAGAAAGAACATGTTATCTACTATTTGAGTAAGAAATTCACTGACTGTGAGTCTCGATACTCAATGATAGAGAAACCTTTTTTGCTTTAGCTTGGGCTGCACGACGTTTTCGTCAGTATATGCTAAATCATGCCACTTTGATGATTTCTAAGATGGACCCAATCAAATACATTTTCGAAAAGCTTGCTCTGACTAGAAGAATTTTCAGATGGAAGATGCTGTTATCAGAGTATGACATTGAATACGACACTCAAAAAGCTATCAAATGAAGTGTCTTTGTTGACCACCTAGCTAATTAGCCTATTGAAGATTATCAGTTTGTCTAGGATGATTTCCCCGACGAAGACGTTATGTACTTAAAGATGGAAGATTGTGAAGAGCCATTTCCAGATGAAGGACCTGAGCCAGATTCTCAATGGGGTATAATCTTTGATGGTGCTCTCAATGCCTATGGAAAAGGGATTGGGGTAATTATTGTAACTCCTCATGGATCTTACATCCCATTTACTCCCAGAATGACCTTCACATGTACAAATAATGAGGTTGAATACGAAGCATGCATCTTGAGCCTTGAAGAGGCAATCGATCTGAGAATCAAGAACTTGGATGTGTATGGTGATTCTGCTTTGGTGATCAACCAAATTAAAGGAGAGTGGGAAACTCGCCAAGATAGATTGTTCACATACAGAGATTATGCAAGAAGACTGCTCCCCTTCTTCAACAAAGTTGATTTCCATCACATTCCTCGTGATGAGAATAGAATGGTGGACGCTTTGGCAACATTGGCTTCCATTATTATGGTGAACCGTTGGAATGATTGTCCCCAGATCAACATCATGCATCTCGACAGACCCGCTCATGTGTTCTCAATAGAAGAAGTTAGTGATGATAAGCCTTGGTATTATGATATTGAGCTTTTCCTTCAAAAACAAGAGTACCCGCATGGGGCATCAAACAAGAATAAGAAGACGTTAAGAAGATCGACAGATAACTTCTTCTTTAACAATGATGTTTCCTAATCTCCAGTAAGTTATGGCTCCCCGCTAAAGTCGTGAATCTCCAATGAAACTCCAATCCCCTATGAAGATGCTTCCTCACAAGCATTCACCTCTTGTAGGAAGAAATTGAGACTCGTTCGTGGCTTGTGACCCAAAGCGTGGGGAGGTTTATGTTTACCCTTTTTAAGTGAAAGGCCTTGATCAAAGAAGAAACTGAGACCCGTTTGTGGCTTGTGACCCAAAGCGTATGGAGGTTTGTGTTTACCCTTTTCAAGTGAAAGACCTTGATCAAAGAAGAAACTGAGACTCGTTCGTGGCTTGTGACCCGAAGCGTGGGGAGGTTTATTCTTAGCCTTTTCAAGTGAAATACCTTGATCAAAGAAGAAACTGAGGCCCATTCATGTCTTGTGACCCAAAGCGTGGGGAGGTTTATGTTTACCCTTTTCAAGTGAAAGACTTTGATCAAAGAGAAACTGAGACCCGTCAGTGGCTTGTGACCCGAATCGTGGGGAGGTTTATTTTTACCCTTTTCAGAGATCATCCTTGACTCATTCAATTAGAAATGGCTCAGTTCATGCCACCTTGGTGCATCCATTGAATGCTCCAAAACAAAATTGGAGTCTTGTCCCGTCTTTAGGGTTTTTTAGGTTTGGCATGCTATTTTTAGTTCCAAAGACTTTGGAAGCTTGGAGAATAGATCATCCCCCTTAGATTTGATCCTTAGATGTGTCCAAAATGATGACAAGGCTTGGAATTATCTGATCTTTCCAAATCGAGCAAAAGTGCAAAATTCTGCTTTGCCATGACAGTTGCAGCAAGGCATGTTGCAGCTGTCATAACTCTTAGCTCAAGTGGAATTTCATAGGGTTCTTGGCCATTTTGGAAAGCTATCATATGATACAACATATGTGTAATTATAGTTTGTCTTGACACTTTTTGGACCCAAGTGAAAAATGCCCTTACATTTTGGAAGAAGTGAAACAGATTCTGACTTAGTGAAAATTTTCACTAAGTGTTGTAAAAAGTGACATTTCATGTTTTCAGCCATTTTGATCCAACCATAACTCAAAATCCATGATGAATTGGAATGAGGTGTAGTTGACACTTTTAAAGTATGCCATGAGAGCTACAAATCCATCTTTGGATCAGCCCAAATGGTTGCTTGGATCTCAAGTTATGATCCTTGGAAGTTGGTACCCTAGCCACTTTGTTCCATAACTTAGAAAATTTCTAAGTTTTTTATGGTTACCCCTTTTACAAGTTATCTCACTTTTATTGGTTTTTTCTTGATGAATGATGATTCCAATCACACATTAACGTCATTTTAGGATTAGGGGACCATAATTGATCAAAAAATCAAAAAGTCAAACTTTGACTTTTGGGCACAGTTGACTTTTTATCAAATGAATTCCAAACTATGCGATCCTCTATGAAATCAAGTCCTTGACCTAAATCAAACTTGATGGATTGATTTCATAGGTGTTATAGGGTGTATTGAATCATGTCCCAAGGCTTGGGAGCATGTCCTGGTCAAAAGTCAAAGGCACAGTTGACTTTTCTCGCGAAACCCTAATTGTGGTCCTGATGAACTTGAAACTTGTGAATCAAGCTTCTTGGATCAATCCATTATTGCAAATGGATCAATGTGGTTTACTAGGGACCCTCAAATCATGTCTTGAGGTCTTGGCTTAAGTTTTGTTCCAAAAGTCAACTTAGGGGTGAATTAGGTCAAGAAACCCTAATTCCTGATTTTTTATGAGTACATCCCCTGAGGTTAAATTGACTTGATGCTTGGGTCCATGAGGTCCCATGAAGTATTTTAGGGTATGCTTTGAAGCATTGGCCCATGCCCAGAGGAAAAATTCCAACTGGAGGCCTTGGTCGACCAAAACCCTAATTTGGTGACACTGGCGATCTTGAGGCTTAATCCACTTGGAATGTTGCAGCCTTGTGCTTGATCCTTGATGTGGGAGTCCTCTTGATCCATTGTGGATGTTTGAGAGGTTTAGACAAGTTGAAGATCATGTCATTTCTTGATTGATCCTTTGTCTAAGAGCTCTGAGAGGGCTTGAAACCCTAAGTTTGATTGTAGTAGATGCTCACCCATCTTTGTGGAGACTAATGAGGTATGATGGTTAATCCATATTGTGATGATGATTTGCACCATGATGGGAAATCTTAATGGTCAAAATTTGGGGTATGACAGTAACAAGGCAGACTCTGTGGGGGTTATTGAGATGACTAACAATGAGATTTGCTGGGGATTGAAAGAAGTAACATAGACTGACTCACTGGGGATACTTGAGGAAAAAATGGTTAGTTCTGGTTTCTTACGAAACAAACCAAAGGTTATTTGAAAATTTGTGATGAAACGTATGCTCTGGATTTGCACTGAACAAAAAGATAATTGACTGTAAATAGACAAGGCTCCAGATTCGCACAGAGTATAAAAGCAAAAGACTCCGGATTTGCACAGAGTATAAAAAGGAAAGACTCCAGATTCGCACATAGTATAAAAAGGAAAAGACTCCGGATTCGCACAGAGTATAAAATGGAAAATACTCCAGATTCGCACAGAGTATGAAAAGGAAAGACTCTGGATTCGCACAGAGTATAAAAGGAAAGACACTGGATTCGCACAAAGTATAAAAAAGGAAAGACTCTACATTCGCACAAAGTATAAAAAGGAAAGACTCAGAATTCGCACAGAGTATAAAAAAGGAAAGACTCCGGATTCACACAATGTATAAAAAGGAAAAGACTTCGGATTTGCACAGAGTATAAAAAGGATAATACTTCGAATTCGCACAGAGTATAAAAAGAAAAGACTCCGGATTCGCACAGAGTATAAAACGGAAAGTTCCAAATTCAAACAGAACTAACAAAAGAAAGGACTCCAGATTCGCACAGAGTTTAAAAAGAAAAGTTTCGGATTCCCATAGAACTAACAAAAGAAAGGACTCTGGATTCGCTCAAAGTTTAAAAACAAAAGTTTCGGATTCACACAGAACTAACAAAAGAAATGACTCCGGATTCGCACAAAGTTTCAAAGAAAAGTTCTGAATTCGCACAGAACTAACAAAAGACTCTGGATTCGCATAAAGTTTAAAAGAAAAGTTCCAGATTTGCACAGAACTAACAAAAGAAAGGACTCTGGACTCGCACAAAGTATAAAAGAACAGGTTCCGGATTCGCACAGAACCAAATTGATAGTAAAACTTGACAACATGACATCCGGAGGAATATCTGGAAATTTTGTCAGACAAGAAGGTAACAGAAAAGTGAGACCTATCTGGTATATGATCTGGAAAACCTCAGATCGACAAAAGAAATAAACTCTGGCAGGTATCTATTTGATTAAGTACCAACAAGGCTGGATTCATAAAAGAAAAGTTGATGAGATGATATGCTTGACATTAAATGATCTGAATGCATGCAAGTCAAAGGCTGGATACTTGAGACAAACACAAAGGATCCTGGTGTAGAGATGGTTGTCTTTTTTTCCTCAACACTCGGAGAAGCACCTTAACTGAAAAATAAATGTATGTTCTGAACATGTCCTTCAAGCATGTTAGACTCCATAAAAACCTCTATTGGAAAATGACATGACCAAGTCCTCCTTAGGGATTATTCCATAAGTGTTCCACAAGTGTTTTTTAAGTTTGTTGTTTCTGAGGAAAAGATCAACTTCCCTTTTTAGTTATTTCGATTGTCAAATCATTTATGTATCTCAATATTATAGTTATCCTTTAGCTTCAAAATTATATCATAAAAAATAAATGACATTTTGCAAAAGAAAGATAAATAACACAATGGATAGAAAATAAAATGCAAATTTTATTCATAATATGGTAGCACATGAAAGTACGGCTCCAAGTGGGATATTACAGAGAAAACAGAGAAGAAAATGGAAATGGGAAAGGTTTACATTGAATCTCAATAGATGCTACTTTCCTTATAACTAAAAGGTCCCTAGAACTTCGCTTCTGAAGAGAACAATTAGGTTTATCTCCATGCCCCTGTTCCTTCTGTGCCGATCATACTTGCTCGATATTGTATTAGCCTTTTATTATCCCTAACTTTTTCCTGGATTTCCTTTTCGGGTTTTTAATCCACTGGGATTCTCTTTTTTTGCCTAAGTTGCCCTTTTGAGTTTTCAACTTAGCGAGCTGACATTTTTTTTATATCCCTTATTTTTTCCTAGACCATCCTTTCGGGTTTTCAGTCCACCGGGATGCCCCTTTTTGTCTAAGTCGACCTTTCGGGTTTTCAACTTAGTGGGCTGTCTTTTTTCTTTAGGCATAATACAATCGAACTGCATCAGAATTCACTGTTCAGTGGGACTTTTCACCATCCATAGTTGCTAGGATTAAGGCTCCACCGGAGAAAACTTTCTTAATAACAAATGGGCCTTCATAATTTGGAGCCCACTTTCCACGCAAGTCCTTGTGAAAAGGGAAGATCTTCTTGAGCACAAGATCTCATTCTTTATATTCTTAAAGACGAATTTTCTTGTCAAATTCTCTCTTGAGTCGCTTTTGATATAGCTGACCATGACACAAGGCAGCCATGCGTTTTTCTTCAATGAGGTTCAACTCATCAAACCTGTTTTGAATCCATTCAGCCTCTTCAAGTTGTGTTTCCATCAGGACTCTCATCGAAGGGATTTCTACCTCCACTGGGAGACCTGCTTCCATTCCATATACCAATGAAAAAGGGGTTTCCCCTGTTGAAGTGAAGACAAACGTCTGGTATCTATGTAGAGCGAAGGGTAGCATCTCATGCCAACCTTTATAGGTTACTAAAATCTTCTGCAGGATCTTCTTGATGTTTTTATTTGCAGCTTCAACAACTCCATTCATTTTCTGGCGATATGGAGAGGAATTGTGGTGCTCAATCTTAATGTTTTCACACAACTCCTTTATGACTTTGTTGTTCAAATTCGACCCATTATCTGTGATGATTTTGCTTGGAATTCCATATCGATAGATAATGTCCTTCTTGAGAAATCGAGCAACCACTTGTTTGGTCACATTGGCATAGGAAGCAGCCTCTACCCACTTTGTGAAGTAGTCAATGGAGACTATGATGAAGCGGTGGCCAATAGAAGCTTTTGGTTCAATAGCACCGATCATATCGATGCCCCACATAAAAAATGGCCAAGGAGAGATCAGAACATTCAAAGGAGTGGGCGGCACATGAACTTTATCAGAGTAGATTTGACACTGTGGCAAGTTTTGGCATAACAAAAACAGTCAGCTTCCATCGTCAACCAGTAATAGCCATCCCTTAGGATCTTTTTAGCCATGGCGTGCCCATTAGCATGTGTCCCAAAGGACCCTTCATGTATCTCCTTGATTAGCATGTCAGCTTCATTTCTATCTACACATCTGAGTAGCACCATATCATGGTTTCTTTTGTATAAGACACCATTACTCAGAATGGAATTGGATGCAGCTTCCTCAGAGTCTTTTTATCCATGGCTGAAGCATTCTCTCGATACTCATGTCATTATAAGAAGCACTTGATGTCATGAAACCACGACTTGCCATCGGCTTCTACTTCAACTATTTGACAGTACGCTGGTTTAGTCTGTCACCTTACAACAATGAGAGGGGCTTCATTATGGAACCTCACTTGGTACATGGCAGCTAACGTAGCCAAAGCACTAGCTACTCGGTTCTATGTTCTTAAGATGTGATAAAAAGTTATGGTATCAAAGTACATTATCAATTCTTTGACATATGCATGATACAGGACCAACTTAGTGTCACGGGTTTCATAATCTCCTTGGATTTGATAGATCACTAAAGCAAAGTCTTTGTACACCTCAAGATTCTTGATGCGAAGATCGATTGCAGCTTCAAGACCAAGGATACATGCTTCATATTCTGCCATGTTGTTTGTACACCTGAAGCACAGTCTCGCAGTGAAAGGTGTGAAATTACCATAAGGAGAGACCAAAATAGCTCTGATGCCATGCCCATTAGAATTTGAAGCACCATTAAATGTAAGTTGCCAAATTGCCCCAGGTTCAGGCCCTTCATCAGGATCTCAGATCTCATAATCTTTTATGGCCATGATATCTTCGTCGGGGAAGTCAAACTTTATGGATAGATAGTCCCTCAACGGCTGATGCGTCAGGTATCCTGCCAACATGTTCCCTTTTATTGCTTTTGGGTGACGTATTGTATATCATACTCAGACAGCAGCATCTGCTAACGAGCCAATCTCCCATTTAGAGCAGGTTTCTCAAAGATGAACTTTATTTGATCCATTTTGGAAATCAATAGTGGTATGGCATATCATGTACTGCCTCAAATGACGGGTGGCCCATGCTATAGCACAACAGGTCTTTTCTACATACGAATATCTCGATTTGCAATCAATTAACCTCTTGCTTAAGTAGTAAATCACGTGCTCTTTTCGGTCAGATTCATCTTGTTGCCCCAGCACGCAACCCATCAAATCTTCTAACACAATCAGGTACATGATGAGCAGTTTCCTAGGCACGAGTGGGATCAATATGGGAGGCTCTTGTCGATAACATTTGATCTTTTCAAAAGCCTTTTGACAATCGGAATCCCACTTGACAGCTTGATTATTTCTCAGCAGTTTGAACATAGGCTCATACGTAGCAGTCACATGAGAGATAAACCTGGAGATATAATTCAATCTTCCTAGGAACCCTCTGACTTCTTTCTCTGTTAATGGAGCAGGAATTTCTTAAATAGCCCTAACTTTATCAAGGTCTACTTCAATTCCACATTGCCTGACAATAAAACTAAGCAACTTTCCAGACCGGACACCGAACGTACACTTAGCAGGGTTTAGGCGCAATCTGAACTTCCTCAGCCGTTCAAATAGTTTCCGCAGGTGTTCTATATGTTCCTCTTCACTTTGTGATTTGGAGATCATATCATCGACGTACACTTCGATTTCTTTGTGCATCATGTCATGAAAGAGGGTGACCATTGCTCGTTGGTAGGTTGCCCTAGCATTTTTCAACCCAAAAGGAATTACCTTATAGAAGTATGTTCCCCATGGAGTAATAAATGTGGTCATTTGCATATCCTCAGGCGCTTTTTGATTTGATTATAGCCTGAGAAACCATCCATAAAGGAGAAAATGGAAAACTTAGCAGTGTTGTCCACTAGTGTATCAATATGTGGAAGAGGAAATCGTCTTTTGGACTGGCTCTATTTAAATCTCTGTAACCCATACACATTCTCACTTTACCATCCTTTTTGGGGACAGGTACAATATTAACAACCCATTGAGGGTAGTTGGACACCGCTAAAAACCATGCATCGAACTACTTCTTGACTTCTTCTTGAATCTTGATGGACATGTCAGGCCTCATCCTCCTCAGCTTCTGTTTCACTGGTGGGTATTCTGGCCGGAGTGGTAGTCGATGCTCAACAATATATGTGTCTAAACCGAGCATATCTTGATATGACTAGGCAAACACGTTTACGTACACATGCAAAAGCTTGACCAAATTCTCCCTAATGCCATCCTCAAGAACAATGCCGATCTTCACCTCTTTCTTCACTTCCTCTGTACCCATATTAATGACCTTTACAGGCTCTTGATGAGGCTGAATGGCTTTATCTTCATGCTCAAGCAATCTTGCTAATTCCTCAGGCAGATCACACTCATCCTCACACTCCTCTTCAACTTGGTTTACAGGGGTCTCAAAGTTAGGAGGGATTGTAGTGTTATTGAGTTCAACGGGTTCATTGATTATTCTGCATGGTTTTTAATGTTGATTTTAGAAAAAATAAAAAAGTAAATGCAAGAAAAAAATGCTTTTTGTGGTTTTGAAAAGGTTACCATTTTCTTTAAAGCAAAAATAAAAAGAAAGGACTAAAAATAAACAAAATACTTTTTATTAATGATGATGATCATTTGAAACAAAGGGGCCCTACATATGATCCTTAAGTCTTGGGCAAAGCAAAAGGATTTGGAGAAATGAAAATAAATTACTCTGACAATGGAAAAGCTTCATGTAAGTCAATAGATTCTCAGTTGTGAAATGATACACCAAGCATGGTGTTGTTGAATCCACTGTATCATCTTCTACAGTGTTCACCTCTTTGTCATGAATGAAACCCAAACTGTGGAACACCTCTTGGAAACTTCGTGTTCTAACTCAGGAGGAACTTTGGGGATCTTCATTCCTCTGAGGCTTGTATCCCAGCCCAAAACGGTCTTTCTTTTCAATAATGTGAATCACTTGACCCCATCCTTCAGTACTGCATATCTCAAGCATTTCTTTAGCACCTTTTAAAGAAGCAAATGATGGATCTACAACAATGTCTTGATCATTCACCTCTAAGAAAACAGTGTTGGTAATTTCAAGAGCTTGGGAAGAAATTTCCAATGCTCCCTCATCATCCTCGACATATCTGAATGACGACATGTGACTAATCATCACATCCTCCTCACCAGATATTGTGATTAGCTTCCCATTTATCACGAATTTCATCTTTTGATGGAGTGTGTATGTTACTGTGCTAGCAACGTGAATCCAAGGTCTTCCCAATAGGAAGCTGTATACTGGGTTAATATCCATGATTTGGAAGGTTATCTTGAAGACATGTGGGCCCACTAAAATTGGTAAGTCCACTTCTCCGATCACAGCTCTACGGGGTCCATCAAAAGCTTTTACAATCATCATATTGGGCCTCATCACTGTTTTCGTGCAAGCAAGCTTGGCCAAGATAGACTTTGGCATCACATTTATAGATGACCCTATGTCCACTAGTACTCGAGCTAAAACATCATCTAGGCATTTTACAGAAATATGCAGAGCTTAATTGTGGTCTCTCCCTTCTTCAGGAAGTTCTCCATCATGGAAACTCAGGGTATGGCAAGCAGTGATATTGGATACAATTCCATTGACCTGATCCACTGTGATTCCTTGTGATACATGCGCTTGCATGAGCACCTTCAACAAAGCCTTTCTACGAGCCTCTGAATGAAACAACAATGATAGCAGAAAGATTTTAGAAGGAGTTTGGTGGAGTTGATCCACCATTTTGTAGTCATTTCTTTTTATCAATTTCAGAAATTCTTCAGCTTCTTGCGGTGATACTGTTTCATCAACAATTTCCAGCCTTTTGTAGGATTGTGGTATTTCAGTGATCTTCTCTCTTAATACTTCTTCAACAGCCTTCGAGGGTGGAGTAGGTCCAAAGACACGACCGCTACGGGCCATCCTACTTGTTTCAGCAATATTTGATACATCAGGTCTAGAAATCTTTTCAAATTGATCCCCTAAGGATACCTCCTGACAATTTATGAAGACACCGGGATTGTAACTCCATGGTACTGCTCTATTGTTTCTGGTGTAAGGAAATGGAGTTGGTTGGATCACCACCTCTGGATACACATATCCTCTCATTGATTGAACATTAGGTGCACTGTGATACTCGATCTCCAACGTTGATGGCATGTCAAAATGAGGTTTAATCACAGCTGCATCTTTATCAACTTTAGTACGACTAACTTGAAGTATTCCTTGATTCATCAATTGTTGTATATCATCTTTAACCACAGAACAACCCTTTACAAGGACAGAACACTCATCACAATTATCATGTTTCTTTGAGATCAATCCAGACTCCACCAAATGGGCATGGAGTTCTTTCAATGGAGTTTTCAATTCTTTGACATCTTCAACAATTTTTTCATCAAATACTTCTTCGATCGCATTTGCAGAATGCCCTTCATGAGTTGGAAGAGGGTTGTTGGCAACATTTGGACCCTTATCTTTTGAAATTCTGGTACATGTGCAGAATTCAGATGTCCTAGAACATGCCGTTCGACATCTGGTCTGACATGATCACAAAGGGCAAGGTATATAGCAATACTCATGGTACTGAAAAGATAAAAGCAAGACACACAGAATTGTTAACCCAGTTCGGTTTAACACACCTACTCTGGGGGCTACCAAGCCAGGGATGAAGTCCACAATCAGCAGTATCAATTCAAAGCTAAACTACCCGTTTACAGCTTATCACTTAATCACTACATAATGACCCTTCTACCTAGATCCTCTCTAGATATGAGAAACCCTTCTCACTCCCAATCATCGTAATGATGTCTAGCAGTTGACAATCTGCCACTGCATCAACGGCTCTTTACCTATATAACAGTTCAACAAGAACGACACCTTTCCAAGACACAACTTCTATGACACATCAACATCTGATGAGAACAATACTTAGCTAAGTATGATGCCAAGCTACATCGTTTGTTAGCTTTTTCCCTTAACCAAGAACACACCCTGGAGTTGCATCAAAGCTTCCTCCAAGAACAAAACGCACTGCCTCTTACCTACAGGTTTTGAGGAATACAGGTAACCTTCCCACAAGTCGGGAGGTTTACCTAAACAGAACCCTAGACTTCTACATCTTGAGTCACACTTCCTGGGTTACAAATCCTTCTATTTATATCCTGTACCCAACTGGATTTGGGCCTTCAATCACAACTTCAAAAGCTGTTACAAAACTGCAAAATATACTCCAAGAAAATAGGTATTCAATCTAATATTTCCTAATAAGTCTCTAAATTTAGAAAGTCTTGATTCCTGATTGAATCTTCTAAACCTTCAAATATGCGCCACATAGAATGCATAATTTTCTCTTAAATATTCTGCACAATTCAAAACATAACTGAATCTTATTAATCTAGCTCAGCAGGCGCGATGTCGAATGCTCCCTCATCAGACATCTTCTTCGACATGTTGTTCCAGTTGTTGAATAACTTCAACACAACCTGTTCTGGCATTTCAAAAGAACATCTTGTTGTACCTGTTCTTCTTAGCAAGTTTATACATCCTATTCTCTATTACAATATTGCTGCTATTATTTGTTTTACAAAAATTAAGCCAATCCTAAAACAAGAGAGCTAACATCTTTGAAAGATAGGATTTTACAATTGATGAGCTCTTGAACCCTTGCCTTTAAAGCAAAACATCAATCCAGATCGTGCCCTGTGCCACCCTGATGGTACTCACAGTGTAGATTCATATTGAACCAATGAGGAGGCTTCCCAATGAAAGGAGGTAATGACCTAGGAGTCACTAGTCCTTTTTGCATCAAATATGGGTACAAATATTTATACTTCATGGGGATGGGCTTAAAGTTTGGACTTTTTCTAGCACGGTTCTGATTGATGGGCGTAGCAGAAGGAGCCTAGGGTCCTTGCTGGGGAGGATTCTGAACTGGAGGAGCTGGTGGAGACGGAGGAGCCATTTGCGATGGAGGATATCTTGGCACAAACGATTGAGGATAGAGTGGATAACTAGCAGGAGCTGATGGTGGTGCAAATGCTGGCACTACAGCCGCTACATAAGGTTGTTGAAAATAAAGCACTGATGCAAATGGTTGTTGATAAGCAGCAGGATGTGGAGGCCTTTTCCTTGACTGGTTTCCCCTCTGACCGCTAGATAAGGCATTGGTCTCACCTTCTTTTCTTCGCTGGAACCCTCCTTGATTCTTCTTTTCATTACTGGAAGTAGCAGCAGTAGACACGATCTTTCCATTCTTCAGACCAAGCTCAATCCGAGCTCCTATGGCCACAAGTTCAGCAAAACCCAAAAATGTGCCTCCTACCATCTTTTCATAGTAGGCAGGTTGCACGGTATCCATAAACAACTCAACAAGTTCCTTTTCGGCTAGAGGGGGTTCCACCTTAGAGGCTAACTCCCTCAACCTCTGTGCATATTCCTTAAATGTTTCTTTATCTCGTTGCGACATGCTTTGCAATTGCCTCATATCCGGCGCCATATCCATGTTATACTTATAGTGTTTGATAAAGGCGTCAGACAGGTCTTGGAAGCTTTTGATTTTTCCTTGGTCCAAGCTTAGGTACCATTTAGACAATGCGCAACTTAAGATATCCTGGAAGCACTGTATCATCAGCTTATCGTTTCTCACATGCACAACCTTCTTGCGATAATACATGATTAGGTGGCTTATTGGGCAAGTGTGCCCCTTGTATTTGTCAAATTCTGGTGTTTTGAACTTGGCAAGGATAACCAAACCAAAAACTAGACACATTTCTTTAGCACCAGTACCAAAAACATCATCACATTCCATTGCTTGAAGCCGCTTCACAAGGGTTTGATAATTTTTTTTACCTCCTTGAGGTCCTCATCTCTTGTATCATCACCTACATTTGTCGACTCAAGAACGTGAAGCACTTGGTTATAGTCCTCAAAATGCAGCACAACCCCAGTTGGGATGACTGTTTGTGGGATAGTATGCACAATAGTTTGTGGAACAGTATGCATGATAGGACGTGTCTCAGTATAGAATGGCAAAGGGATTGTTTGCGCCATAGATTGCCCCATTTCCTGCATTCTTTCTGTTCGAGGCACAAAGTCAGGATGCAAACCATATGGGGGCCATGTGGAAGGCACCGACATCATAGGTTGAGTTTCTTCGGAAGATCCTATGATCCCTGAGACCACCGTAGTTTGAGGAGGCTCACTCCTAGCTATGAAGGTTCCGATCATTTCCATGAGTTGATTCACATTTCCTCTAAGATCTTCGAGTTCCAATCTGAGTCTTGCTTTCTCCTCTTCTGCTCTAGACATTCTTTGACGAGCACGGACACTTGTATTGTATTTGTGCTGAGGATTCAGGATGGAAACCTTGAATGCAAGAGACGGAATAAGAAAAGAGTTGAAAACACAAGTTATGCATATGAAATGCAGAGGGTATTGATATGCAAATGGATACAAATGCATGTACGATATCACACAAAGCTTTCGATAGTCAGGATATGTATTTGCTCCCACAAGAGCACCTCCCACCCAGTTTCTTTTGCCCTCTACTTCTCTGACTCTTTTCTTGCTACTCTCGACTTTTTCTTCCATCTCTTTTCCTTTATATGCTAAAACTTCATTTTTCTGCTTGGCACGATTAAGTTGAAGCCTCAACTGAGTATTTTCCAGCTCGAGCTCTTTGATCTTGTCATTGACCTTTTCTACATCTTCAGGTAGGATAGGTTCAGGATCTGGCACCACAGGAAAAACAGAGGAATCAAAAGGATATGGTAACTTGATCTCTTGTGCTTGTTCCTTCACCCATTGAATGTATGGTTTTTTAGCAATCACATTCCTCTTCCCAAAACCTTTCCTGACAATGTTCTTCCACGCTGTATTGATTCTCTTCATGTCTGGATTATTTACTCCTGTGTCATACAAAACAAACGGCTCTAGATTCTTAACTTCGGGAGGAAAACTTATGGCATAACCATGTTGCCTTAGGGCTAAGACAAGGTTGTAATTGATATAACCCCTAGTTCCCCACAGCGGGACATTAGGAAAATCCCCACATTTCACGATGATGTCTTAAGTCTCCCATTCCCTCACATACCACTTGATATGGTTAGGGGTAATGGATCCTAACTTTTGCGACCACTTAAGTTCTTTTGACACAATCGGTCCTTTCTTATTCAAATGCATCATCAACCAAGAATGAAGGAGCGGAGCACAGCATAAAAGCATTCCTCCTTTTCTCTCATGTCGATCATGGAGGGAGAAATAGACATCTGCTAGCAAGAATGGCACAGGATTACAAGCAAGAAAAATTTCCACAGTCATTTGGTCAATGAAATTCTCTACACTCGGGAAGAGAACTATCCCATAAATTATGAGAGCCAAAATGACATAGAAAGCATTCCCATTCTTCATTTTCTCAAACTCTAAAGCTAGGCCTTCCAAATACTCCAAATGGAAACCTTTGTAACCTCCCTTCTCACCCTAGTTTGCAACCACATTAGAAGTACGAACATTCAAAGCAGCGGCTATCTTTTGAGGAGTCACATATTCTTCCTATCTAGGGAAAGGATTGTGCTTCTTCAAACTTAGACCCAAAATCCTCTCATATTCTTCCAATGTTGGCGCCAACTGAAAGTCATAAAAAGTGAAACAATGAAGCAACAGATCATAGAAGCGAGCCAAAGTGATGATAGCATAAGGGTCCACTGTTTCATTCAGAATGTTCAACAGATTCCCATGTCCCATTCTAAAATCACCACGCATAGGTTGAGTCAATTTGGAGCTCAATGCTTTCACCACATCAAGCTTAGGATTCTTGAATTTGAATGATTGGGTAAGCCTCCTTTCTGAATTCATCTTTTGTTTGCAGTACTTTGGTTTCCTGAAATAAATAACAAGTACCTAAGAGCTTTGTTGTGATTCATACCTATGCAAATGTATGAAGATGAATGCATATAGGTCACAGGTCTGTGGTACGGACGAATCTGATTGTTTTTACAGAACGACAGGTTCTCACCTGGTATGTTCTAAGGTTTAAGAGGGACCTCAGAGTATGGGTTGATATGAATGTTTGTTGTCATTGACAGCTACATGTCGGACTTCAACTCTATCAGATGAACCTTTTCTGAGTGAGATCTTCATACCGACCATCGAGATCTACCTCTCGGGGGCCCGTACTATGTGACCATCGACTACGGTTCTAGACAGGGATCTCAGAGTCATAAATTCACACGAATGTTTGTCGCCATCGAAAACTACATGTGGTGCTTTAACTCCATCGAGAGAGTCTATTCTGACCGAGATCCTCGTACCGACCCTCGAGATCTACCTCTCGTGGGGCCCGCACTACGCAACCATCGTTCCTAATAGGCCAAAAGGTTAAGGGTTCAACAAAGGTCCTTAGAGTAATTAATCCTTATGAAAATATTGATGCCTAGGACAACTATATGTTGAGCGCCAATATTTTCAAAGGATCTACTATAAGCAAGGTTCTCATGTCGACCTTACGAGATCTACCTCTCGTGGGCCCACATTACTCAACCATCATCCTATCTTATATTTTCTCTCAAGGCTTGGGTATTGAGCCTTTCCCACCAGGTTTCTTGCAATCAGAGTAACAATCCAATACCACAGTAATATAGATTATATAACAATGAAGTAAATAGAGATAACAACAATATGATAAAGAAAAGCCATACAAGTAAAGCAAACATAAACACACAAACGAAACCTAACTAGGATCGACACACTTAGGGATGGGAAAGTCCCCAGCAGAGTCGATAGTTGTCGTACCTCAAAAAAAGCACGATCCTTCGCGAGGCGCAACCGCACGCCCGCGGGACTGGACTAACAGAGTCACTACCGAACTTTATTTATTCCCATAAGGGGAAAGGGAAAATATCGATAAAACCCATAAACGAAAGGAGAAGACATGGTCATCGCAACCAAGAGTCTGAGCTTAGGAGTCGGTTACGTGATGGGAAGGTATTAGCACCCCTCACGTCCATTGTACTCAACGGAAACCGGTAGGTTAGGTTTGCGTCTTAATGTTTGCTTCTACGTGTTAGGCTTCTCAATTTGTTAGGAAGGAAAGAGAATAGGGACTAGGTGGTTCATTTTCCTAGGGTGCTCGCCAAGATCATCGCAATCTCGTGCCTACGTATTCTCCTAGTGCAATGAGGAAGTCAGAGCAATCGTAGTTCGGGCAACTATGGTTTATTATTCAATTTTAGGATGACGAGAGCTCGAATCACGATATCTACCTCTCGGATCCTCACTCTCGGGGAGACGTTGACTACACCCCGCTCCTTTTTCATCTTTTATTGAAAATGTTCAACAGTTATTAAGTGTTTTAGTTTGATTTAGAAAATTCCACTTGATGTTGAATCAAGGGTTTATTCATGGTGAAAAGGATTGAACTAATGGAAAAGAGGTCCTAAGGGTAAAAAGGGCAAGGTCGATGGCGAGGCAAAAGCGCTCGAATTACAAATTAGGTAAGGGAACTTGATATGTGGATCAAGTGGTCTTGAGAATGAGTTAGCTATTAATTAAATTTATTTTTAAAATGCTTGACGTTGGATCAAGCTTATTTGTTCTTTTGAAAAAGGTTGATTTTAATCTAGTGTTAAACTACCTAAACAATAACAAGCATTACATCTCATGGGAGAGGGATATATTTGCTCAAATGGGGATAATATCAAGCCATAATTAAAGTAAATCAATCACACATGTGAATGCAAAAAAGAGTGTGAAATATGCAACAAGTATCGTTGTATAAAGTCCAAGAGGAGGCTATGTGAGGTCGATGGCGATCGTGAAGACGATTGACTTACAACGTGTTTGAAAAGTGGCTTGACATTAAGTCAAGGTATTAGTTTTAAAAATATTGGTTTGCACAAACACATGAGGAATGACATAAATATAATTGAGGCATGATAAAGCACACATGAGCAATATGCATAAACACCTCACAAAAAGCCATAATCTAAGTAAAATGCGGAGAAAAGTTAGTTAAGACATATTAGTCTAATTAGTAACCTAATCCTAAGGTTAACCTAAAGGAAAAAGAGGGGAATCTCCCAACTCAAATATTTTTAGATTTTTAATTAAAATAAAGAAAATAAAAACTCAAATAATTAATTAAATTAAACTAAAATATTTAATAAAATTAACTATTAAAGTTAATTAATATTAAATAAAATAGTTTAATAGAATTAATTGAAAATTGGTTAATAAAAGATTTACGAATTAAATAAAAAGATTTTTTCAGTATTTTTAGAATTTAAGGAAAATGTGAGCAATTAAAATAAATAAATTAAATAAAATAATAAAATAAAATATTTTTGATTTTTTTGGATTTAATGAAATAGTAAATAAGACTATCTAAATTAAATTTAATGACTTAAACTAAACTTAAAAAGCTTTATGAAAAAAAACTATGAAATAAATAGGAAAATAAAAATAACAAAAAAAAAAACTAAACGGGCTAGACTAATGTTAGCAGAAAGGGGGTGTGGTTAGTGATCCACCCCAGGCCTAGTGGTGGAGCAGCCCACACTGCACAGTGAGGATGTACCACGCACCCCCAGGTTAACTTCTGACCTGACGTTCAAATCTGAGTCGTTGATCCAGTCAAAGAGTCAACTTGACTCTAATCTGACAGGTGGGACGTGATGGTACACGGTGGGGACGCGTAAGAGTATTGTGCATGGAAAAAAGAGGTGAAGATCAGTGACACTTGTCACCGGTAGCACCTGCCACCATCACCATAATGAAACACACATGGCTAATAAAAGAGAAAAAAAAACAATATGCCTTTCAATACATTCATTCTGACCCTCTCCCATCTCAACGTTTCTCTCTCTCTTTCAACTAAACCTTCTCTCTGCAAAACAACTAAGTCGCCGGAACCCTAAAACGGCCAGAGAATGAGGTGATTGGCTGCGGCACCGTCCCTCCTCTCCGGCAACACGCCATCGAAAACCCTAACCCCGCGTAAATAATTCCCCTGAATCCAAATTTGAACCTAGATTTCTCAGAACCTCACTCTAACAGAAACTCTAAACTAACTACATTTATCAAATCATGGCGCAAACAAGAAATTGGAAGAGGGATACAAAACAAAATCACATGAAGAAAACATATCAAGCATCAAAAAGTGTGAAAGAGGCGAATCATACCTAAATTGGAGCGATTCCGATTTGAAGTTCTTAAGTGAAAATAAGATCTCTAACTCTTCTTCCTTCTTCTGCTTTCCACGTTTCTTCTTCCACTTCCTCTTCTTTCGTTTGATGCTACTTTGTTGCTGTTGTTGTGAGTGGGTGTGATTGGGGCTGAGCTCTGACCAAGAATAGAGCTTCAATTTGAAGCTCTAAATGGTTTTTTTAAAGAGAGAGTTTTTAGTGTTGAGGGTTTTAGGGATTTGTGTTCTTGCAGTGTGATTGTGATTAGGGTTTTTCAGGTGTTCTTGTCTGTGTGTTCATGAATGAAAAGTGAACATTTATATAGGGGATCAATTAGGGTTTTCTTTAGTTAAAATACGTGTAAAATCAGTAGACTCGAGTGGAGAGTGGTGAGCTGGAAATTCTTGCCTCAGAACCGTTAGGGAAAATTGTACTACCCTGATTTCATGGGATCTGTGAGAAAATGGAATTGAGAAGAATATCCTACTATTTTAACTGTTCTGAGGTTCTAGAAGAGGGTAATTGTGGGGTCCCATCTAATAAACTTGCTTTCCACGTTTGCCTGTGATTCACTGAGTTTTCTTTTATTTAACTGTTGCTTGCAAAACTTACTGTGGTAAAAAGCTAGAATCACAATTGATATAATGTGTCAATGCTGCCCTTTTTGAACCATGACATGTGATATTTAATGATTTTGAATTTGACAAACTGAACCTACTTTGGCTTGCTTTGACTAAATGGATGAATGGTTATGTGTATGTTTATGAATGCTTGCTTGAGTTAGAATGATTAAATGGATTAAGTTTAATGTTTATGGTATGAAATGAAATGTGTTTGAATTGGATTGAATGAAGAAGTGTATGCTTGTATGACATGAATTGAATAATGAATCTTGAGTTTGAACTTGAATGATGATGAATATGCTATTATGCCATGATGAGTATGAATATGAAACGTTATGATTGAAAAAAATGCTAAGCTTGAATTGAAAATGACATGAAGATGCTCGCTCGATATGCTTGAACATGATGAAACTGAATTGGAAATGTTTATGAATTTGTAACTACATGAAGCTTGTGAATTTATGAGAATGATTGAATTGAGTTTGATTTGATTGGATTTTGATTAGGAATGACATGAAATTGTAAACTGAAATTTGATTTTGGTAATGACATGAAATGAAATGAAAATGTTGTAACATGATTAGAAATTGTTCTGGACTGGGCCGGGGCATGCTCATCAGTCGAGCAGGCCCAACCCACAAGGCCTGGGATGGCCCAATAAGGACTCCAGACCACTGTCGAGCACAGGCTCGCCTCCACAGGGTCGGGCACACGCCTAACCTCGGGTGTGTACGGCACTCACAACATGGACCATCGGGCATAGGCTCTAAGCCTCCCCGGGCTCGCCTCTCCTCGGCTCTCAGATGCTCCTCCCCACGAGGAGCCATCTCCGTCCGCACAAGAGTCCTCCCCGTGAGGACACGGCTCTCCCCGACATACAAGACTCCTCCCCGCGAGGACACGTTCTCCTGTAACCGCCTACTCCAGATGGAATCGGTCTGCCCTAATTCTGGAGATCTAGGAGCGGTTACCCCAGGGCGAAGACCACGTGCTGGTCTTCACTACGCCACGTAAGCCCTAGCAGTTACTTGGATTGGGCCTGACAATCCAGCTCAATGCAAGTGACCGTTGGCCCCGCGTTGGGGGCTCTCTATAAATACCCTCTCACTTGAGAGGGCCAGGTTACACACACTTTCTTACACTCATCTCTGTACTTGCTATTATTCTCTGACCGTTACCTTACTTGAGCGTCAGAGTACCTTGCAGGTACAACCCCCACAATCTTTCAACCTTACCGGAGCTGAAGTCCAGACGACGTTGTTGGCCACCAGATACTGTCTGATCCAGGTACGATCAGAAATACTTAGGAACTTTTGCATGATGATTTGAGTATGAACTTGGTTATTTGGATCTTGGAATTTGAATTGAGCATGATGTAGACATTTAAATTTATTGGCTTTGGATATGAATTGGAATTTACCTTGTCATCATGAATTTGGGGTGAAACACGGTGACTAGAATTTGAATATGGTGTAGAATTTGAACATTGTGTGTTTAACTGGTGCGGTTACAACATTCTGCAGGTTTTGGTGACTTTAAGGAGATTATGGCAGTGGCAACTTGGATGTTTTGGAAATGAAGTAGCCTGTTATGTGAAGAAAATGGTGTAGCGGCATAAGAACTTTTAGTAAAGACAAAATCAGCATGGCTTTCCTTGTGATTTTTAGAGAGGTTGTGGTGTATTGTGGCTTACAGCAGCATGAAGGAAATGGCATGTAACTTGTAGCATGATTCATTAGATATAGAACGGAATTGTGGTGTATCGGATTTAGGACAATAACATGTATTTTCAAGTTTCAAAACCACCATTTACTTGTAAACTTGCCTTTCCGTTGTTGTAACACACATAGAGTTCTCTTAGCACTTCGCAGATCTCCTTGCCTATTCTTATCACTTGTGGATTGTCTTTCCTGGTTTGAATGGTAATTTCCATTAGCAGAACCTCTTGGACTTGTAACATTTGGTTCATTTGTAAATTCATGAATTTCATCATCAATAAATGTTGTAACCGTTGGAGATGGAATTATATGACAAATCTGTACACATCTCCCTAATCATAAGTGGGTGAAATTTAGCCTTTGAGCTTGTATCTCCAATTTGAAATTGTTAGCCATTTTACACATTATCAAACTTGAAATCACATGGCTATGATGTCTTGAGTGGGATTAAATTGGAGAATTTGAACATTAGTCATTAGCTTTGACCGAATTGAAAATATAACTTAATCTTGTACTTTGAGAAGAAACAAGACACATGAAGCTTGGAAATTGAACTTATAAATGAAACAAAAATAATTATAGCACAAATCTCGCAATGATAAATCCATTTTTTAAAATTCCATGATGCTGAAACTTGAGTGTACTTAGAAATTAATTGTGAATTTAACCTTTAATGAGTGCAGAACTTGCAAAATGCTTGAAAACTTGATAACGAACTTGGTATTGGAATAGCCTTGAAACCTTGAATTTGTATGGAGACCTGACTTGAAACTTGGACTTTGGATTTAATTAACAAAATCAAACCATGAAATTAACAAATACTTGGATTTGGTTGTGACTTGGTGAACTTCATTTTCAGAACCTAGAATCTCTCTCAAGTTAAGTGAATAGTAAATATTCCAATGTCCAAACATCCTTATATTGATCCTGAAAGATTTTGAATCAAGCCTAGGTGAAAAACTCTTTTCCTTGTACTGTTCCAAATGATCAGAAGTAAACCAAGATTGCAAAGGTTTCTTGATTCCCAAGTCTTGCAACATCTCAAACCCTAATCTCGTTTAGACTATCCATTGCCTTGAAGAGAGACAAATAACCTATCATTGCCAATCCCTTTGCTTCAAATACCCAATGATGAATTCATGAAGAATCTGAGTGGAAAATGAGGGTGTGACAGACGAGACAGGAAAGAAAGAACATGCTATCTACTATTTGAGTAAGAAATTCACTGACTGTGAGTCTCGATACTCAATGATAGAGAAACCTTTTTTGCTTTAGCTTGGGCTGCATGACGTTTTAGTCAGTATATGCTAAATCATGCCATTTGGATGATTTATAAGATGGACCCAATCAAATACATTTTCGAAAAGCTTGCTCTGACTAGAAGAATTTCCAGATGGAAGATGCTGTTATCAGAGTATGACATTGAATACCACACTCAAAAAGCTATCAAATGAAGTGTCTTTGTTGACCACCTAGCTCATTAGCCTATTGAAGATTATCAGTTTGTCTAGGATGATTTCCCCGACGAAGACGTTATGTACTTAAAGATGAAAGATTGTGAAGAGCCATTTCCAGATGAAGGACCTGAGCCATATTCTCAATGGGGTATAATCTTTGATGGTGCTCTCAACGCCTATGGAAAATGGATTGGAGCAATTATTATAACTCTTCATGGATCTTACATCCCATTTACTGCCAGATTGACCTTCATATGTACAAATAATGAGGTTGAATACGAAGCATGCATCATGAGCCTTGAAGAGGCAATCGATCTGAGAATCAAGAACTTGGATGTGTATGGTGATTCTGCTTTGGTGATCAACCAAATTAAAGGAGAGTGGGAAACTCGCCAAGATAGATTGTTCTCATATAGAGATTATGCAAGAAGACTGCTCCCCTTCTTCAACAAAGTTGATTTCAATCACATTCCTTGTGATGAGAATAGAATGGCGGATGCTTTGGCAACATTGGCTTCCATGATTGTGGTGAACCATTGGAATGATTCTCCCCAGATCAACGTCATGCGTCTCGACAGACCCACTCATGTGTTCTCAATAGAAGAAGTTAGTGATGATAAGCCTTTGTATTATGATATTGAGCTTTTCCTTCAAAAACAAGAGTACCCGCATGGGGCATCAAACAAGAAGAAGAAGACTTTAAGAAGATTGGCATATAACTTCTTCTTGAACAACGATGTTTCCTAATCTCCAGTAAGTTATGACTCCCCGCTAAAGTCGTGAATCTCCAATGAAACTCCAATCCCCTGTGAAGATGCTTCCTCATAAGCTTTCACCTCTTATAGGAAGAAATTGAGACTCGTTCATGGCTTGTGACCCAAAGCGTGGGAAGGTTTATGTTTACCCTTTTTAAGTGAAAGGCCTTAATCAAAGAAGAAACTGAGACCCGTTTGTGGCTTGTGACCCAAAGTGTGGGGAGGTTTGTGTTTACCCTTTTCAAGTGAAAGACCTTGATCAAAGAAGAAACTGAGACTCGTTCGTGGCTTGTGACCCGAAGCGTGGGGAGGTTTATTCTTAGCCTTTTCAAGTGAAATACCTTGATCAAAGAAGAAACTGAGACCCATTCATGTCTTGTGACCCGAAGCGCGAGGAGGTTTATGTACCCTTTTCAAGTGAAAGACCTTGATCAAAGAAGAAACTGAGACCCGTCAGTGGCTTGTAACCCAAAGCGTGGGGAGGTTTAGTTTTACCCTTTTCAAGTGAAAGACCTTGATCAAAGAAGAAACTGAGACCCGTTCGTGGCTTGTGACCCAAAGCGTGGGGAGGTTTATGTTTACCCTTTTCAAGTGAAAGATCTTGATCAAGAAAGAAATTATGACTCGTTCGTGGCCTGTGACCCGATGCGTGGGGAGATTTATCTTTCAGACATATTATTCTATTTATTCAGAACTGAATCATTTTCTCATAGAAGCTTACTTCTGAGAGATACCATGCGTTAAGCTTCCCCAGTGGTAGTTGGTAGTCTCTTCCCCGCGAAGTTGTCAATTTTTCCCCAGTGGAGTTGTAACCTTTTCCCAGTACACTTTTCTCCTGTGGCATTTTTCCCCACAGAATCCTTGTCTTGCATTCATATCATTTCAAGCCATATCATAAGCATTTTGTGGCATCTTAGGGCCAAAAATTGTGCATGTTTGTATTTAAGTTTCTCCTATCTCGTCAAGACGAAGATTTCAATCTATATATCTCTGGATAGAAGAAACTTAAATAGGGAAATCTGTCACACCGTAATTTTTAACCCTAAGATTCCACCTCATTTTGCATCATTTTGCATAACATTCTAGGTCAACTAATTCATGCATAGCTAACCAAGTTATCAGGCATTGCTCTTGTTCCCTTGTGAATTAGGGTTTGTTTCAAGAGGCTTAAGGGATTGATCAGTCAAATTTTTGGATGGATCACCAACCAATCAAGTCTCCATACTCTTAAGATACCTATCTTCATCAAATATCATGTGCAACATGGCTTCATTACAAGTTCTTCAAGATCCAAATTCATCTGGCCATGAAACTAGGGGTTTTCAACCAAAAGTCAACTGCATCTATGAATTTTGATCAAGACATGATTTCTAGCCTTGAGACATGATTCAAGACATTCAAATACACCCTTGGAGTCCATCCATGGTTTTAAAATAGCTCAAGAGATTGGATTCATTGAAGATCAAGAGTTGAAGATTCGTCTGATACACAAGTCATTAACTGCAAAGTCAAACCTTTTTGGTCAAACATGAACTTCTCAAGTCAAATTCCATTAAAAAATGTCTTATGCTTGAGTTTGATCAAGAAAAATCAAGAGAATTGAGGTTACTTGCAAAAAGGGAAACTTGGAAGAAAGTGAAATTTTTCTAAGTCATGGAAAACCCCTAATTTGGTGTTGACTTGCCAAGGTCATAACTTCCAGTCTATACATCCATTTTCTTTAATCCAAAGATCAATTTGAAGAGCTCATTCCATACTACAACTTTGTCAATGAGGAGGAATTCCCAAAAGGTGCATAGATTTCAAGTTATGATAACACGAAGTTGAGAAAAACAAGATTTTGGAATTCTATACTTAGAATTTTTTCTAAGTGTTGAATCTCAACTTAGAGGATGAGTTTTAAATGTCATTTTTATCATGTTTCTAGGCTCCAATTCAAAAAAAATTCAACATGAAAGTTGTTGGGCATTTTTTATGCTTTCCATTGATGCCAAGAACTCCTCAATTGGATCAATACATCTCAAGTTATGGTATTTCAAAGTTAAGGTTTCAAAGTTGTCAAAAGTTCATAACTAAGAAATTTTTCTAAGTCACTTTAGGCAAAGTTTTGAGTTCAACTTCCATGACAAATTTCACAATCTCCCAAGCCTTATTTCAACTTGCTTTGAACATGGAGTTTGTTCATCAATCTCCCTACTTTCATTTGAGCCAAAGAACACACCAATTGGAGCAATATTCATGAACTTGTGGTGGATCAAAGATGGCTAGATGAATATGTTTATAATGCATGATGTCTCACTCTTGTGTACAACATGAACCAAAATTGCAGCATTGTTCTTGCTTCAAATTCATGTGCATAACCTCACTCTTGTGTCATGCCAAACATTGTCATTTCAAGCCAAACACATATGCCATATCACTTGTACCATTTTGAACATTTTCACCAAAAGAGAAACAAGAAAACTTGCTCACTAAGGGTGACTGCCCCACTCTCTCTCATTCTGATCTTTTGTATTCACAAGAAGACAATAAAAAACTAACCACGACAAACCTCAACTCATGCCATTCGTACCACTACTCTACTCCATTTTCAAATTCTTGCAAGAACCATAAACCAAGTTTTACCTTAATAATTTTGTTTTAACCACGCCACAAGCCATCATATAAATGCAGAAAATAAACCCTAGAAGGTGGGATAACTTCATTTTTGCAGCCAAAGAAAATAAACTCACTTTCCCTCTCAAAAAACTTCTCTAATTCGAACCTTTTTCTCCCTCAAGTTTCCTTCCATTTTCTGGTTCATTTCATCATCTTCAAGGAAGCATTGGATGAATTTGGTGGAGCTTCTACAGCACGAACAGAGTGTCTGAATCTCACACGAGGATAACTGTTTCTCAATCTCGTTCTCTCATGTTTCACGTATTATAGGTTCTGTTTTTTTGCATATTTGGAATGCTGGAATAATGTAGAACATGTTGGGTTGTTGTTGTGTTGTTTCATGAAAGTTTGGTTTGCATGACATTTTTGTGTGGCTAGTTTTAGGTGTGTTAGAGCATTCAAATGAGGAAAAAATATGATATTTATACTCTACACAAAAAAACGAGTGGAGAGGTGCCAAGTTTGTTGAGTTTTGTTAAGTTTTTTTCAGACAGCTCCGGCGGCCGTCGCTGGAGAAGAAGACCAGAGCTAGGGCTCCGATGTCTGATGTGTCTTGCTGCATTGGTCTGCTGACCCTTTTTTACCATGCTTGCTTGTCACGTTGCGTGGCGCTGACGAAGCGCCATATCATTTAATGAGTAGGTCGCCTGGCCGTTTTTGTTTTTTGTTGCTAATGTTAGTTTTTTTAAAGGGTTAATAGCTATTTTGCCCCTGCCATATAGGCGCTTTTTGAAAAACCCCCTATAAAAAAAACTTGCAAAAAATACCCTAACATTTGAAGATTCTCTCAATTTTGACTTTCATCACATCCAGTCACCAAAAATGCTGATGTGTGGCATTTTGTTTTTCATTTATTTTTGATTTATTTTTAAAAACATGTTAAATGTTCAAAAAGTGTTGGAGATGGGAATAGAACCCATGATCTCTCAACACAAAGTACCACTCACTACCATTAGACCATGTTGTATTTTGGGACATTGTTTGCAACTATAATATACATAATACATAATTAACTAGTTAATATTTTTACTAAACTAAAATCTATTAAATCATTTTAGTAATTATACTCTAGCAATTTTTAATTATTTTTTATTTATTTTTAAATATACTGTAGCGATTTTAGTTTATTAAAATGCTACAATTATTAATTTTGCAAATTAGTGTATTTTTACCTTTCGTTTTTTTGTATATTTTAATTTCGTTTTTAATATTAGTTTATTAATTTGTGTACTAGTTTCGGTTTTTGTGTAGCAATTTTGTTTTTAATTATATACTAATTTATTTCAAAATTATTTTAACATTAGTTTATTAATAATTACAGTTTATTAATTTATATTTATAATTTTTAATTTAGTTTAATTTAATTTATATTAATAGTAATAACGTAAATATACTGTAATTATATTAAAATGTTTATTTACCTATTTAATTAAATTTACTGTAGCTTATATTAAAATATTCATTTACTTATTTAATTTAATTTATTGTAGCTTATATTAAAATATTAATTTATGTTAATATTAATATTAATTTACTGTAGCTTATATTAAAATATTCACTTACTTATTTAATTTAATTTATTGTAGCTTATATTAAAATATTAATTTATGTTAATATTAATATTAATTTACTGTAGCTTATATTAAAATATTTATTTAACTATTTAATTTAATTTACTGTAGCTTAATGTTTATTTAATCTATTTACTCTAATTAAAATGTTAATTACTGTATCATATTAATATACTAAATTAATATATTAAATTAATATACTAAATTAACATAATAAATTAACATTTTATTATTAAATTAATATACTAAAACATTTTAAAACAATTTTAAACTAACCTAATTTTTAACATTTTTAAAATAAATAATAATTATTTTTTAACATTTTAACTATATTATTAATAGTTACAGTATATTAAGAAAAAAAATTAAATAGTTTAATAAAAATGATTTAATAGATTTTAGTTTAGTAAAAATTATTAACTAGTTAATTATGTATTATGTATATTATAGTTGCAAACAATGTTACAAAACACAATATGGCGTAATGGTAGTGATTGGTGCTTTATGTTGAGAGATCATGGGTTCTATTCTCAGCTCCAACACTTTTTAAACATTTAACATGTTTTTAAAAATAAATCAAAAATAAATGAAAAACAAAATGCCAACGTGACATTTAAATAAATCAAAAATAAAATTAAAAAGCCACCTGGCCTTCCACATCAAAAAAAAAAACGCTGTCACATCAGCATTTTTGGTGACTGAATGTGATGAAGGTCAAAATTGAGAGAATCTTCAAATGTTAGGGTATTTTTTGCAAGTTTTTTTTTATAGAGGGGTTTTTCAAAAAGCACCTATATGGAAGGGGGCAAAATAGCTATTAACCCTTTTTTAAATGATCTGGGCCTATGCTTTTCACTATCCACACCCCCACCCTTCAGGTCCACTAACGTGCTATAACTGAACTTGGTTATTCTGGTTTTTTGCTTTCACACCCACTCCTTCATTTCTTTTACTTTTTTTTTATTTTCATTTTTCTCCATTACATTTCTATTTTATTTTTGATATTCTTTTACATTAAAAATCCTCAAAAATATTTTTCTTATACTTTTATGTCTTAAAATATTTCTCATTTATTGTATTTTATTTTATTTTTAAATAATTTTTACTATTTTATATTTTTTAATTGTTTGTGAGAGGTGTTTAACCAAACTACCCTTGAACTACGATTTTGTATTTTGATGTCTTGCGTGTGCTTTCTTGAGCCATATTTTTTACCATGTTTTGGTATTTGAATGAACATTGTTTGAGTACTGGTTTACTGTTTGAATGATGCATTTTGGTTTATTTTCACATGATTTAATTTGACCCTTGATTCTTGCTCGATTAATGAAACATGCTTGCCTTGTTTATTTGTTTTGAGGATTATTGTGTGCTTTACTTTTGGGAATCTCTTCCTCACTGATTCTTAATTGCTTTACCATGAGTTTGAGCTTTTAAGTTGATTTTTAGTTGGTCATCTAACTATTTTTGAATGATGATTTGGTTTGATGATGTTTTGAGCATGACATTTGTATGTCTTTGACCTAGTATTTTTGGATATGTTTCTTGTGTGAGTCTCTTTGATGTTTGGTGTTTTGTATGAATTGAATATCATGTTTGAGCTTCTGACTTCCATTATTTCAATGTGTTTTTTATTTCTCATTTGTCTCTTTCACCTCTCATGAATATTTGTTTCCTTTTATGAATGGCATTGAGTAATGCTTGTTTGGTTGCTTATCTATGTTTTGAGCATGATTCCTCTTGAATCTTTCTTGTTGACATGAGTTTACTTTGATTTGAAATGTTTGAGTGTGCTATTGCCCCATCTTGGTTTCTTGACCTAATCCCTTTGTTTGAGTCATTTGTGTTTTGTTTGTTATGTGCTAGTTGTTAATATTGGTTTAGCTAATCATGTGATGCATATGTGATGCTCTTGTGATCCTTTCTCAATTCTTGGAGTGTGTTGAGCATGTTTTCATGTAGCTACTGACCTTCTTTGGTTTTCGTCTTATTTTATCCATTTCTTACCTTGGCATCGTGGTTGGTGATGTTTGATTATTGTTTCAAACTTTACATGCTTGTATATTGTTTTTCTTCATTATCCTTAACATGTTACATGCTTAGTTAGTGATATGATGTCTTACCTCATAAGTTGATTAGTTGCTTTAACATTTTCCTTACATAAGTTGTCGTTCATTCATGATTTTAGCTTTGACACTTAAGACTTTTCTATGTATTCCTTTGATGTTATAATTGCCTATGTCTAAATCCAAGGGAAGGATTTGTGGTTGACCTTGTGTCATGTGCATGTGCATTGCATTTCTTTTGCATCTTTCACCCTTTTGTATGATCCTTTTTTCCCTCTAGGTTCATTGCCTTAGGTTGTATATACTTAGATTGTTCACCCTAGACTGATATCTTTAGATTTGTCTCCTTAGGCTAGTTTCCCTTAGGATGTTCCCACTTTTGATAACTTACAATTAGGTTCTCTTTTCTCACGAGAGAATTAGACACTAGTCATCCTTAGTCGAGATGTAATTCTCCTACCCCACGACATAGTTAAGAAAGACATTGATTCTTTTCCACTTGAGAGAGGTATGTGGCATACTCATTGATTCTAAGTCCGAGTTGGAGCCCTTCTCTCAATGTGAAGCAAAGATCCATCTTCCTTATGTTTGTGGTGGATTAATTAAGTATTCTCCTTAATATAACATCTAGTCTCTTCTCCTAAAACCAACAATCATTCCTTTTACTCGTAGTTAGCCGAACTACGATTGCTCTGACTACCTATTCAGGATATGTATGCATAGGATTTCGATGATCCTATCGAGCTAACTTTTTCTTTTTCCACCTTTTACTTTACCCATCTTTTCACCTTTTAGCAAGCAACTTAACAAATAACACAATAAGACAAGAGGTTCCTATAGAGTACTATAGATACTTAGGGTTCTAGTACCTTCTCTTAGTATAACCAACCCTCAAACCTTAGATTATCTTTATTATTTTGCATTGCATTGCATATTTATGGGTTATTCGTTCTTTTTCCCTTCCCTTGGATAAATTAAAGATCGGTGGTGAATTACGATTTGAGCTCCTAGTTAACTTAATAACTAAGGTCTCTGATTCACACTGCGACAAAACCATAACAAACTTTCCCTCTGCAACAACTCTTCATCTCTGCAATTCAAGTCTTCAATTCATCTATCTTCTTCACAATAATTACTTCAATTCAGATTCACACCTCAAGACTCCATCTCCAATTGATAATCACGCTTCAACAGACTCTTCTTCAATCAGAACCGCAACGATTCATAATCAGAACCTGCAACAACAAGAACCGCGACAACAACGCCTTGAATGCAAAGACGCAACGAAGCAAAGAAGAGGATGAAGCGAAGTCGAAGCAATAGCAAAGGCGAAATAACAAATCTATACCTGAAAAGTTCCCGTTTACGGGTAAACATTTTCGTTTGCAGCAATTCTTCTTTCGTTTCAGTGTTCACGTGTACTGCGTAGATTAAGTCGTGACTGATTTCAAATTTGTTGTGTGAGAGTGATTGAAATATAATCATTGAAATAATAGTGAGGATCTGTTGGTGATGTAGTGAATCAAGAATCTCTCCGCCGGCGCCAGCGTAGAGCCATGGCACGGCAGATACAGTCGTGACAGCACATTGCGAATCGGAGAGAGAGCGACAAATTGAGAAAGTGTGAACGTGCGAGTTTGTAGTTGTCCATAAAGAGTTTTTTTCTTCTTCATATGCCTTGGTTTTTTTGTGAACTGTATTGAGCTTCTAGGCCCCATGGCATTGCTAGTTGCACCCTATAATGACACTGCACCTCCCTCTGAATTCTTGATTTAAAATTTTGATTAGATTTTGGATTTTAACTTTTAATTAGATTCTTGATGTTAATTGTGAGAAATTTCTTGATGTTAATTTTTTATTAGATTCTTGATATAACTTGTGATTAGTTTCTTGATATTAATTTTAATTAATTCTTGATGTAACTTTGATTAGTTTCTTGATGTTTTCTTTGATTAGATTCGAGTTAATTTGGATTAGTCTTTTTTGCTAAAACTTAGTTAGAATTTATTAGAATTTTGATTGAATTTTTAGTAGAATTTTGATTGTTTAGTTCTTGTTAATTTTTGACTAATTGAACATAATGAACCTAAAAAGAATTAATAAAGATCATGACCATGGACTAATTGAATAGACCTTTGCATTAAAGACATATTTTTGACTAGTTGTTAAACCTTTGTTTTGGAGTTTTGAACTAATGGACTAACAAAATAAACCCTTGCTTTGGAGTTATGACCATGGACTAATTGAACTAAACCTTTGCTTTGGAGTTTTGGACTATGGACCATAGGAACCCTTTGCTTTGGAGGATTCTTTGGTCTATTTGGACAATGGACTTAACATAATCAACATTAACACTTAGACCTAATTCTGATTCACCTTGATTGATTCTTTTCATATGCTTAGTGCCTGATTTTCTAGGTGATTATTTGAATGGTTTTTGATGTGTTTAGTGTTGATGCTTCTTGATGAGCTTTGATCTTGATACTTGATTGTTGTTGTTTTCTTGTGTTTCACATAATCCCTTAGGATTCTCTTGATTCAATTTAATCCTTAATTAAATTTAATTGAGATTAGACATTAGGTCTTGATCCAAGCATGACAACATGATTAGGGTTTCCCTTTCATCCTTATCTTAGGGCCATTGATGCATAATAATATTAGGTTAGATTCCCTTCAATCTCAACCTTAAATCCACTTTGCATGACAACAATTAGGACCAAGTTTCCCTTTAGACTTTGTTTCTTCCTTGCATTTTTCTTTTCTTTTAAAAGACAGAAACTTCTTTTCTTTATCAAATACAGAAACACTTCATAAATACGATAGGTATAAATACATCATGAGCCTTAAGTACATGGGAAAAGATGAGCGAGAGCTTTCCTTACCTCTTCTTAGAGTATTTTGTACGTGAGACGTTTGGCTCATTTGTACAAGGTATTCGCTCTCATTGTCATAGACTTTAGTATAATACGCATCACAAACAATTTCAAAACTAAGAAGAATGTATTCAAATACCCCAAGCCTTGAGGGACCATTTGATGTATCTCCTAACAAAACACTTCAAAAAATTCAAACATTTTTGCCTTTGGGCTTTTCTCTTTAAAACCTTTTCAAAAAGGGCGTGCTATTTCCGTTCTGTCGCAAATAGACAATGTCTAACTACTAGAATGAAAACTTAGCATCGTCCATAAAAAACATCCAACAAATCAACTTTTTTCAACAAGAACTACAGAGTTCTGATTCCCTTTGGGATACATAGGCACTGGGTTGCAAAACTCAGACGAACTCAATAATAAAAACCTTTTCTTTTTCCCAACTAATTCATCAGTGAATTCCCTTAGCAAGTAAGTTTTTAGATATACACACCCTTTGATTAGAACAACCAGAGTGGATCCCATTGAGTACAACGGACGTGAGGGGTGCTAATACCTTTCCCTTGAGTAATCGACTCCCAAACCCGAATTTAGTTGCGAGACCATGTTCATTCCCTCCTAAGGTTTTCTCGATGTTTTACCTTTCCCCGTTGGGATAAATAAAGTTCGATGGCGACTCTATAAATTTTTTGCGTAGTGACAGGAACTAGAGTGGTGACTTGATATTGGCATAGTTATCAGTTCAGGTGAGGAACCGTTGTTGAGTAATACATTGATGTTGTTAGATTCATTGGTGAAATTGTTAGTTTATATGAGGAACCAAAGACGGGCCTCAGATTCATTGGTGGAATTGTTGGTTCGTATGAGGAACTAGAGGCATAGACCAATCAGTAACATAACTTTGAAATCTGAAAACATAGTACAACATGCATCTTGAAGTAGTAGGGATGAGTCACATTGCATTAGATAAAGTTGCATATGTGATTGTTCTATGTTTGTGAACTATCTTATGTGGTTGTTGAATATTTTTGTTGAACTATCCTAACTGTTTATATACACCATTAACATTATGAACGTATTTCTCACCCCTATTAGTTTGTTTGGTGTGGCTTGTTGTACCGATGGTACAAATACCCAGGTAGAGGAGCATTAGTTGGTGTTGTATGGAAGGATTAACGTAGATGCCTACTTTGTTTTATTTACCGTTTTTTAGTTTACTTAGTATTTCTAGATTTTGCTCTAATAATGTAACATCGGGGCGGGTTATCGTTTGTTTGATGTTTTCTTGAGAGTTTGTTGGATTTATTTTCTTATGTTGAAACTAAGTTGTTTGATAAAATTAAGAGATAATTGTTGAGTTTGTGATGTTTTAATTTCCGCTGCTTCAATTTTGAGTTGAGAATGATGTTTTATGAGAGAGGTGTGACACCCTATGATGATTTTAATATAAATAATTTACATTACTGTTTATGATTAGTTAATCTAACTTGGATGACTATGTAGAAATAAAGGGTTGGGAGGAACGACCGAGCGATTGTTGATGCTTTGGAAGCAATGGATCATATGATAGTGCATGGGAATCAGGCTTTGCAGGCTTATTAGAATCAACATGGTGTATCTGATGAATTTCATGGGATGGGAAAGTTTCAGAGTAACAATCCGCTTACTTTTAAAGGGACGTGTGATCCTGATGGTGCTCGGATGTGGCTTTATGAGATTAAGAAGATCTTCAAAGTGATGGCATGCAATGATGAGCAGAAGGTTTTATTTATGACACAGATGTTGACTGAGGAGACTGGGTATTGGTGGGAGAATTCCCACCAAAGGTTGGAAGCGGCAGGTACTGAGATCACTTAGGAGAACTTTGAGCGTGAGTTTCTGAAGAAGTATTTTCTAGATGATGTTCTCAGTAAGAAACAGATTGGGTTTCTTGAGCTAGAGCAAGGAAACGTGATTGTGGCTGATTATGCAGCTAAATTCAAGGAACTGTCCAGATTTTGCCCTCATTACAATGGACAAGAAGCTGAAGGATCTAAGTGCGTGAAGTTTGAGAGTGGCTTACGTCTGGAAATCCGAATGTTCATTGGTTACCAAGAGATTTGTCAGTTCTCAGTGCTTATTAATAAATGTAGGATCTATGATAAAGATAGTCGTGTCATGTCTGCTCACTACAAGAGTGTTAATGAGAAGAAGAGCAACAATCATAATTGTGGTAAACCTTATGTGACTCCAAATGCTAAAGGGAAATAAAGGTATCATCAGAAGACTACAAGTGGGAAAGAATCAAGTGGGGAAGACACTCCTACTTTTCTAAAGTGTTTCAAATGTGGAGATACAGGTCATCATGCTACAGAGTACAAAAGCGTGAAATGTTTCAGGTGTGGTAAACTGGGACATCATGTTGCTAATTATAGGAGTGTGGATATGACTTGCTTTAATTGTGGAGAATCAGGTCATATCAGTACATAGTGCCAGAATCTGAAGAAAGAAAAATCAGGTGGAAAAGGCCTTGAATTGAGTGAAGGAGAGGCTTTTGGGTCTGATAACTTGATTTGAGGTATGTGTTCCATTAATGGCGTTTCTTTAATTACTATTGTTGATACGGGTGCGATGCATTCGTTCATATCTCTTGATTGTGTTAAAAGGTTGAATCTTAATGTGTCTTATATGGTTATAAGTATGGTCCTTAATAGCCCAACTAATGATATGGTGACTACTTCGTTAGTATGTTTGAATTATCCTTTGTCTATTTATGGTTAGGACTTTGGAATTGACTTAATTTGCTTGACTTTTAGTAAACGTGATGTGATTTTAGGAATAAACTGGTTTGAGTTCAACCTTGTTTATATCAATTGTTTCGACAAGAAAATGATGTTTCCCGAGTTTAAAGAGGAAGAAGGATTGAGATTTATGTCTGCTAACCAAGTTGAGGAGTCCTTGAAACATTATGCTAGAGTGTTTATGATGTTTGCTTCCTTGAAAGCCGAAAGAGAAGCTGTGATTGTTGATCTGCCTATGGTGTGTGTGTTTCCAGACGTGTTCTAAGATGACATTAGTGGTTTTCTACCAAAGAGAGAGGTTGAGTTTGCCATAGATTTAGTACCTGTTACTAGACATGTGTCGATGGCACGATATCAAATGTCTGCATCAGAGTTGGAAGAGTTGAAGAAGCAATTAGAAGATCTACTAGAGAAGAAGTATGCTAGACCTATCATATCACCATGGGAACACCAATGTTATTGGTTAAGAAAAAGGATGGTAGCATGAGGTTATATGTTGATTATCGGTAGCTAAGTAGGTTTACTATCAAGAACAAGTATCATTTTCCTAGAATTGACGACCTTATGGATCAGTTGATTGGTGCTTGAGTGTTTAACAAGTTTGATTTAAGATCAAGCTATCATGAGATTCAAGTAAAGGCTGGAGAAATTTCGCAAACTACCTAAAAAGATAAACCTCTTAATTACTTCCTTTAGCTTTGAGTCAAACTCAAAGTTTGTTTATGCCACAAGAAAAGGTCCCTGAAACTTTAGAGATTATGAACCCTTCTCTTGTTCAGGATTTCTTAAAAACTTCCTAGGCCAACATGGCATATTTGGAAGATCCATAGCACAATACTCAACATGTGGAGCAAGGTCTTAAGCTAGTCACTTCTAAAAGGAAAAAGAAAAGAAATTCTAATAAAAGAACCCACACATCTAGGCCATCACCTAGTTCTTCACACTTTTATCAATGGATTGTGCGTTTTGGAACATAAGAGTTTTAACCAATGATTTCTCTAGGTTGGCCCTTAAAAGGTTAATATTATCCAATAAATCACACATAGTCTTATTGTTGAACCTTGAATGGAGTATACTAAGTTCTTTGTGAACTAGTTCCATAATCTTAATATAAAGCTCTTTACTTCCAACATTAACTCTAAATCTCTCCCCAACATCTGGTGTTTTTATAGCTCTCACCTGAATCCCCCCATAACTTGTGATTATTAAATGGTTTTCTTTACATTAAATATCCATAATAAATGTTTGGCCTTACAGTAGTCTATGCCTCCACTAGCTACATTGCTAGAAGAAATTTGTGGCCCAAGTTAGTGGCTAGCCCCAACAATCATTGGTGTTTTATAAGAGACTTCAATATTATTGTTGGTGCTCATGAGTATCATGGGTCCTCCATTCCTGCTAGAGTTCCTATGGAATAGTTCATGGATTGGTCTGATGCTAATCACTTAGTTTATCTTCCTATTGTTGGCAGTATATTTATCTTGTCTAATGATCACAAGGGTAATGGTATTATTGAAAAAAGGCTTGGCAGAGCCTTATGCAAACATTCCATATGCAGATTTTTTTATGGAATCCTCACATACCTCCTTCTAGAGCCTCTTTGGTTTGAATACTCATTCATGGAAAACACCCTACGGATGACTCTTTGATTAAAAGATGGTTTCATCTTCCATATCAATGTTCCTTATGTTGCAAGAATAAGGAAAATCTTCACCATTTATTCTTCAATTATGAGTTTCCTAAATCTATTTGGAACTAGTTCTCAAGATCTATAGATTCCCATCATCGCATATACTCCATCTTGGATTGTTGGAATTGCCTTCAAGATAGGTCCCTACAAGCTCATGTTATGATCTTTGTTGGATTGGTCTAATCTCTCTATACAATATGGATTGCTAGAAATAATGTCATATCCAAGGGTATTAAAATTCATTACAAATCTTATATATCTTCCATATCATCTTTTATCTCCTTGGTAGGTAACTCTACTACCAAGGCTTCAAATTGTTCTTCTAAAGACTATACCATTCTAAAGAAGTTTGATGTCAAGACCAATTCGGCCAAGCCTCTCACCATTTATGAGGTCTCGTGGCAGCCCCCTTTGGTGGGTTGGATCAAGGTCAACACTGATGGGGCAGTAGTCGGTGCGTTGTCCATATGTGGTTGTGGTGATTCCTTTAAGAGCAATTCTCCCAACCACTTGGGTAGTTTCTGGAATTTTATTGGCATTGATAATGTTATTCGAGCGGAGTTTCTTGGGCATATTATTACATTTGAGTTAGTTGTTACTAGACATTGGTCCTTCCTTTGGCTAGAGACGGATTCCATGAATGTGGTCAAGGCATTTTCAAATTTTTCTATCATTTCTTGGCCTTTGTGGAAAAGATAGGATAATTGTTTCCATGTTATTCAATTTGTGAGTTTATGGTGTTGCTTATCTTCAAAAAGGAAAATAAATGTGTCGATAAGCTAGTTAGGTTTGTGAGAGCAAGAATTGTCTCTGTAAGTCGTCTCTATGTTTTGATGATAACAATGTGTATTTGTGAAAGAACTATTTTATGTTCTAACGTGTGTTGTGTGTAGATCATAATCATAGAAGATATCAGATTCAACAAGCACCGGCCAGATGTGATAATAGATAATATACGAAGTTACTATGTGTGACACAAGTCACAAGAAGCAAGTATGCTTCTGTATCTGGTCATGATTAGTCAGATCCAAGGATGCCAATATTGTTGTTGCAATGCTCTTGTGGATGCTCTCTAAAAGTGATTGTGATTCTGAAGATAGCGAAGCTTCTGAAGAGATAATCTTCTAGAGAACCGAAGTGCTGAAGATTCTCATGACTTGAAGTTCTGAAGGCTAAAGGCTCTGAAGACCAAGTGCAGAAAGACTCTGAAGACTTATGTGTTCTGAAGGTTATGGTTCCAAAGGTCAAGTGGTGAAGACTCTGAAGACAGATTCCTAATGGACAAGTTCTGAAGATTCGGAAGACTTTAAGTAATGAAGAATAACGGGTTTCAAGACAAGTGCTGAAGTTCTGAAGGCAGATTCCTAATGGACAACTTCGGAAGACTGAAAACTTGAAGATTCAGATACCCAATTATAAAGTCTCTACTCACGCTTCAATTAATTACCATCAGAAGCCTCTGAAGTTTTAAAGACAAATGTTACCGTTGTGAATGACTGTACACAGCGCCCAAGAAGATATATCCCGTCACTTCTTCTACAGTAAAAAGAAGATGTGTCAGTACAACTTTTATCATTACACAACGACTCTTTTCAAACAGCCAACAGTAATTCAAATGGCTATATTTTACTGGGCTATTTAAAGAAAGGAGTAATCGCTTCTGAAGTAGTCGATCATGGTGTTAAGTGCCAAATCTATCATGGTGTCGATGTGATGATAGTCACAACGATTAGTTATGGTTGTTACACTTAATATTCAAAGCTATCACCATTAACACACAACCATTATTGTTGAAGCTCAAAGATCATTATTCAATACAACAACAATCAATTGGAACATAAGCTGTTGATGAAGAAGACAACCTTGAAAATCAGTCAAGTCATCAACCACCTTCTCGTCTGAGCTACATTGAAGATCTGAAGCAAGGAGTTGTTGCTCGAAGCTTGCTCAACAAAGAAGACGAAGAAGAAGAAGATCTACAAGATGTCATCAACTGTCAAATCAACATACATCTTTGTAGAATCTAAAGAAAGCAAGGAGTTGTTGCTCATATCTTGCTAGAACACTAAGTGTTCATTTGTACTTAAACTTAGGAGTTATCTGCTTGTTAAGAAGTATCTTTGTAATCTCATGTTTAACTAATTCTATGTGAATTAGGATTCCTCGAGTGGTCAGTGTGACCGGAGACTTGAGAAGACAATGGCTTGGTGTCATTGTGGAAATCCTGAAATATGGTCAGTAAACATTATATTCATTAAGTTGAATCCCTGAACGTTTAGCTGTGAAATCTTGATAGTAGATCTTGCGAGATTGGAACCTATTAGGTCAATGTTCGTTATATTCATTAAGTTGAATCCCTGAACGTTTCATTGTGAGTTAGTCATAGATGCGGTTGTGCAGGTTGTTAGTCACCGGTTGTTGTCCATGCATTTGTTATCTATGTTTGATTATAGTGGATTAAGTCCTTGTGTTCAAGGCGAAATCACCTGAGGAGGGTGGACTGGACTAGCTTGGGAATGGCTCAAGTGAACCAAGATATATCATGTGTTCTTTACTATTGCTTATGCTTTGATTTATTGTTTATGTCTTTCTATCAATTATCAGAACCTTACATAAGCAAGTCAGAACCTTGCAGCTTAACTCTGATAAGCTTCCGCACTGCAAGTTCTGGATGATGCTTATCTTATTCAGACTCTCCCTGTCACATATGCTTTATGCATTGCCAAGTCTGAATGCTACTTCGCGATTCAGAGTCTCTCAACGAATTCTGATGTTCTCTTAGCGCTCTAATGATAAGAGGCGAAAATTTTTTAAGAGTGAATACACAATTCAAACCCCCATTTTCTTGTGTCTTTCTCGTACCTTCAATTGGTATCAGAGCTCCGGTTCTGTTATTGATGGATATCAAACACTTAACAGTGTCAGAAAAAGATCGAGATGCGGTGTGTATAAATTCTCTGGGTGAGATTTCAATCTACTTACAATTTCTGTAACAGCTCAGAAGATGACTGTGTATAAAATTATAATCAATCGGATTACTTGAGCAAATCACTGATTCTGGAAGTTTCGCAGTTGTCAACAACTGAATCTTACTTACTATAGCCTTGATGAAGGCTGAAGAATTTGCTGATAAGATAGACTCATCAGATAAGAAGTAGTATCTATTGAATGCTTATCTTAGAAGATATGTATGGATAAACCATGTATTTGCTCAAGGTTGAATCATCAGAAAACAAGAAATCTTGTTTGCTGAAGATTAGTTCCTCATGTGTTTTTGAGATGTTTTCAAGAAACGGATTAGGTCCACCCTTGAATTTCTCGTTTAAAGCTCGTTAAGAACTTCTTCATGTAAAGAAGAAAGATTGTTTTTCTATGATTTTGAACTTCAGAATGAAGTCTGCAGAAGAGTCAGAAATCTAAATTACTCAAACTCTTTGTAATTGTTCAATGTCTGAATCTCAACTAATCAAGAAGTTAAAAGATTCAATGAAGAACTGAATATTGTTTTCTTGAAAAGCCTTGCAGAAAACTGAAAGAATATTCAAGAAAAAGAAATCCAATGATTCATCAATATTTTGACTAAGAATGAAATCTAAATCTTGTTTGAATCAACATGGATGAGTGAGTTTTGTTAACTGGAGATTCTATCTCAGTTGAACCAACTGTGATTAGTCATATCACTATCTGATAATTCTCTCAGAACTTCACAAATCTAAAATCAGAAGATGCTCAACTAGATGCAAAGACTAAAGTCATCTACTTGAAGTCAAAAGGATTTAAGTTGCTGATGTTTTTTTTCGGAATGAAGAAATAAGTTGACATTCTTTTCAGAATTAGATATGTTGTTAATTGTTTAATGAACTAACTCTAAACAAGTTAGATCAGCATTGCAAGAACAAGAAGTGTCATGCAAACTATGTCACGTGTTACACACATGTTTGATGATACTTGGCTCTGAACAAGTTTTGCATATGTTCGAAGAAACAAAGTCAGATGATGTTATGAGATGTCAATCAATTCTCTTTAGCACATAACCTCTCAGCAGTTTATGGTTAAGCTAAGAAATTATTGACCTTCTAGAAACAGGAAACCTGTTGAAAAATAGTCGTTCTGATATTTAAGATCAGAGTCTCTGATTGGTTGTTTTTAGAAGTCAGATGAATATTTCTGAAAAGGTTAAAGGAAAAGATCTTGTGAAGATCATACTAATTCTAGCTCTCAAACTAGGATCAAAAGTTTAGCAAATAACTATACTCTTCGGAAGTCAGAATGCAAATGAATCCTTGAAGAACGTGGAACTAGCAACAAACCTCTCTCAAGGAAGCAGAAGCTGAAAGACGATGATCAGAAGCTCAGAATCAATATGGAAAGCACTCATATGAAGTATGACAAATAAAGATTTCAGACTCTCTAAGGTATGACCTTCCTTATACTAAAATAGTTATTGAAAGAAAATTGTCTAGTAAGTAGAAATATAAATAATCTAAAATATTCTCTTCTTCCAAGAAAAATCTTTTGACAATGTGTGCACTCAAACGGAACCTCGGTCAAAATTGCTAATCTTGGGTAATCATGACATATCTCTGACAACATAAGCTTTATTGATCTTATTAAAATCTCCCTTATACTTGATCTATGTTTTCCCTAGGATAGGCATAACTCATCTTACCTATTTATATTTATATAAATCACTTTTCCCTATCAAAAAGATTTCATACTCAAGTCCTTCATTCATAAAACCTTAAGTGTCAAAATTCGGTCTTCCATCTATCATCATGCCTCCACTAACCTTTCTTGGAAACCAGGACCTTCTTGAAATAATTCCAGAAAAACAATTCGTAATCAATGTTCCTCCTCTTTCGAGTAACATTGCTAGCAGTCTAGCAGATGTCTTTTATAATCAACAATGGACTAGATACTCCACCATGTTGGAAAAACCCATTTACGTAAATCTAGTTAAGGACTTCTGGAAGCATGCTGACCTTGATCTTGAAAGAAAATGCATCACTTCCTTTGTTTTTGAAGTCCCAATCTCCAACACTCCCTTCTCAGTCACTCTCGCAACTGGCTGTGAGAATGTTGGAATCGCTGTCGACTTTGACCGAAATAAATTCTTTGCTGCTAAAAGATTTGCATTCCTTCATGACTTAACATCAGGGTATATACCTTTCAATCCTAAAAATCTCCTACCCATTCCCAGAGCTTGGTACAAGCTCGTGGTGTCTAACTTTCTTCCCAGAGGAGAAAACCATGACATACTTCGATATCATGACCATGAATTCATTTATTTACTAATGAATGATTTTTGGATAAACCTACCACACACTATCTTCAACTGTCTCTAGAAATCCATCTCTGAGTCCAGAGATCGCACAAAGTCTTTCATTCCTTATGGAAGAGTTTTGTCTGAGATCTTCTTCAGAAAGGGAATTGTGGATATGATCAAAGAGAAATTTGAAGAAGATAGTCCTGAAAGCATTCCAGAGAACTGCTTATTGAAAACTAAATGTGAAATCTTTAGTAACTAGAACAACTAGATGTATCACTGTTTAAACTGTGTCCGCTATATGCATGTCCTTATTATGTAATAGTTTAAATCGTATCTGCTCTGAGTTATTATCCTCGTGTCAGTCCGTCCTTAAATTATTTAGGGTTGAGAAATTACTAAAATTGTGTCTGTGAACCGTCTTAATTAATGAAGTATCTTCCTTTTCTATTAGATAATTCATAATCTTAATAATGTGTAATTCTCACGTTCATCACTACTTAAAGTTGAAATTAAACAAATCAAAATCTGACTGCATTAAAAGTAAATTGATTTTATCTCATATACATATATCTTTTGAAAGACATATGAAAATTTTTTAGTGGCTCAAGAAACCGCCATCATTAAAATACATCAGCCACAATTGCCACTCACAGAAGAGTAGTTATCGCTCTCAACCGTTTGATATTTCCCCATTAATCAGTTAACTGCTCCGTTTTCCTTTCCCATACATCTATGCCTCTTAGCATACCCTATGAAATCATAAACTACCTAGGAAATATTAAATACAAATCCTTTGTGTCGATTCAGACGTTATCTTCATCCGTTTATAAATTGTAGAAACTTCTTTCACTTTATTTCATTCTAAACCTAAATTATCATCCTCCTAAAACCCTTATTTGAACTACAACAAAGATGATGGCTTCTCAAAGATCTGGCCCAACCTTTTTCGGAAGAAAATAAAATTTAGAAGTTATTTCTGAGAAAAGACCTAACCTATCTCGTCTCAGAGATGATGGTTTAGAAATAATAAGGAGCATGCAAGCTCAGCCTTGGCATAGCTACTACTCTCTACTGAGTGGTCCCATCTTTCCAGACCTTGTTAAGGAATTCTGGAACTTTGCTAAAGTCAGTAATGATGGAAACACTATCTGGTATGAAGTCTATTTTCACCCCATCGCTATCTCTGTCTCCTCGATAGGGAAATCACTAGATGTGTCTCCTCTGGAGTCACGATTGATGATTATCAATCTGATTTAAGCATGGTAGAGAGGTGCATAATTTTGTTTGAAAATTATGTTCCTTATGAACCGAACAACCCTGAGAAGCTTCTTCCTTCTCCCAAAACCTGGTTCAAATTCTCTTTAACCAACCTTCGTCCTCGTACAACTGCTAGAGGCACTCTGACGCATGATGACAGAATCTTTATCTTCCTCCTAATGCATCAAGTTACGATAGACCTTCCCAAAACCATTTTTAACCACTTGAGACACTCTATCAAAGTCTCAAGAAATCATATGCACTCGTACATTCCTTATGGAAGGATATTATCAAAAATAATGTTGAAAGAAAAGGCATGGGGATTGATAAGCAGGCTTGGACCAGGACCTTCATCGGCCGAAACCAGATGTGAAAGAGTAGACAATATCGAAGATTTTGATGATTAAGTTTTTAACCTCAATGTCTTTCCAGTCGTTGTCATGGTTTGTTGCTTAGATATAATTATCGTTTTGTGTTGTTGTTTCTACCTCATTCTCTGCTCCCTGTATGGTTCCAAATTAATTAATCAATGAAAATGCTTAAGTTTAATTTTTGAAGATGTTATTGTCACTAAAATTGTTCATTATCATACTGATCGTATTTAAAATGTCCAAACGCTCTCAAACTTTTTGATGATGTCAAAAAGGGGGAGAAATAATGATTTTGATAGAAATCCTAAAAAGGAAGAAAGGGAAGAATGCAAACTCAAACAAGTAAATCAATCATATAAAATGCGTTTACCACTAACGTTTGTTGTTTGATGTTTAACCGAGGAACTCTGAACAAGTTCACTAGGCATTCTCAGAACAGGTTAAATAAAGAAGATCCAGGAAGAAGAAGTTCTGATTTTAACCAAGAATTTAACTCAGGAGAAAAAGATTTAGTATCAGACTAAATATACATTTGGTAATCAGACTCAGTATAAAAATTGGTATCAAACTCAGTCTGTAGTGATATCAATCAGAGATAAGATGTGAAATGTTTTCAAATACCTTCATTGGTATCAATTTCAGCACACTAAGAGAATAACCTTCAGTTGGTATCAAACTCAACCTATTTTGGTATCTGACTAAGAATCAAGATCACATTGGTATCAAATTCAGAATCAAGCATTGATTGATCACTAAATTATCCTTCTATTGGTATCAGATCAAGAACCAAGCTTTGATGAACCACTGAGTTGTGACAGTAACAAGGTTCTGAGATGAAGGCCTGTATTCAAAGTCAAACTCTGAAAAGTCATGATCTTAATTGGTGATCAAAATTGGTATATCTGAATTATGATTCTGAAGATCCCAATATCTGACTTATGGAAATTAAGGGGATACTGCCCAGAAGATTCAAATGTTAAAATCTATAATCTTCACCTAGTCTGAAACTCAGGGGGAGTTTCTTAAGACAGTGTCTGTTTCTAATAAATAGCGTGACTATGTTATTAGATAAGAACTGTTATGTTTCTGTGCTAAAATGATTCTGCTGAAAAGTAGAAAATGTTTCAGATGACTCTGAAGATTATGTGCTAATAACAATCCAAAGGACAATGTATCATTAGTCGAAACTCATACGAATTGCGTTGTTCCTTTATATTTTTATGAGGATTGACTAACAAAAAGCCACAAAAGGTTGGTACTTGGGAATTTGTGTGGTTTGCAGGTATTAGGTATGGAGGAAACCAGTTGAAACAAAGAGAAAAACCATGCCCTGCAACTTTCGCACAGCGACCAAAAGCTTTGCTACGCGAAACTTCGTTATGCGAAGGAAAGCGACTGGAAGCGACAGAAAGCGATAGGAAGCAAGCCAGGCAGAACAAAACAGAATCAAAATGTCCAAAATTCGCTTGAAGCGACAGAGTTCGCGACGCGAACTTTACTTTGTATAGCGAAGTATGGCGGTCCCAAAAAGGCAGTTTGAAAGTTCAAATCTTAATGGAGAAGAAAAGGAAGTTCACATAGCGACCAGACTTCGCATAGCAAAAATAGGCGGCCAAAAACACTACAAAAGGAGATCAGAGGCAATGCAAAAGGAGATATCTTATTTTTAAACAGGATTAGGCAGTAATATATCAGTAGAATAGGAAAAGAAGTGAGTTTTATAGGAATAAGAGTGGATTTTCATCAAGAGTCAGAAAATCGTCGTTGATGCTCATTCAACTCAAATCTTCCATTATGCTTCAAGCTACCATGAGTAGCTAAATCCCTCTCTTGTTGGGATTGGTTGTAGTTCACCGAAACAGTATGTATTATATTTAATCATGGCATTATATGCAATTTATGTATGAATCATTATTGATGTTATCTTTGTTTTATCGTGTATTTCATGGATTGAATTGATATTGACAAATACGATTCAAATCTTGATCACAGATAACATCTATTAAACTCTAAATGCTAGACATAGATTTAGGTTTAATATTCACAAAAAGTATCGAATCTTAATGCTACCGTATTGTTTATTAGGCTGAGAAATCGTCGATTAAACCATAAGATAGAAATCTCATCAAAGTTTAGACATAAACTTTGTTTGTAAGCGATACGTGATAATATCGAAACATGCTTAAATTGTGTATAACTGATTTGTGATATGCATATTGAATCGGTGGATGAACACCAATTCCCAATAAGTCTATTCCTCTAAAAACTATCTTCATTTATTATACGCGTTTACTTTTCGTAACTTGTAAACCAAACATCTCGAACTTTTGCTTAGAATCATAGAAATTGTTGAACGGTTTTGATATCGCTCCAATCCCTGTGGATACGATAAAATATAATACTTACATTTGATTGTACTCAACATCAAATTGGCGCCATTGCCGGGGATTGGCGTTTAAGATATTAAAACATCGCAAATAGTTTCTATACTTCTAAGTTGTATATATTTTTTTTTCGCAATGTTTGTTTAAGTGTTAGATAGGTGGTGAAACTTCTGTTTATGCTTCAAGGCAAGACTTCGGAGGAACAACTTCTTTTTGATCCCGAGATCGAATGAACAATCCGAAAGAACAAAAGACAAAAGAAAAAACAGAAACAACTATCCAAGAAGAAAAATCACCAAGGAGTTTCCGCATCAACTTCCTCAACAAAAGAAACAATGGCTGAAGTTGTCAACGGTGGACCTTGTCAGAGCAGTCCAAGACGATTAGCTCGTCTCACCAATACTTCAAATAACCGACAAGCTAAAATGAAAATGGGACTGCTGCAGATTATTTATGCTAACCCTTTTGCAGGTTTGGATCTTGAAGATCCATACTCCCACCTCACAAAGTTCTATGAACTAGCCGGTACTTTAGGTGCACCCGAAGCTGAAGAAGAAGCAGTATTTATGAGGTTATTCCCACATTCTTTGATCGGTAAAGCAAAAGATTGGTATCTTGACCAACCTACTGAAACCATGACCAACTGGAATGTCTTGGAAGAAAAATTTCTTAGCAGATTCTTTCCTCACAACCGGTTCATGGATGCAAAAACAACCATTGCCGCGTTTGCGCAATCTGCAAATGAAACTTTATGCGAAGCTTGGGAACGTTACAAATCCATGCTACGGAAATGTCCAAATCATGGTTTTGATAGCCTAACACAAGTTCACATCTTCAGCAATGGATTGCAGCCTCAACCAAAACTCTTACTTGATGCAACAACCGGTGGTTCTTTATTGGCAAAAAGTGCAGAAGAAGTTGTTTCAGTTATCAACCGAATGGCTCTCATCGATCATCAAGTTCAATATAATCGAGGAACCGCACAAAAGAAACCTAGAATTTTTGAGTTGGATACAAACAATGCAATCTTGGCACAAAATAAACTTCTTACTCAAACCGTGGAAGAACTCACCAAGCAGTTATCCAATCTTCCACAACAACTCAAACACCTGCACGAAATGCCTAAACCACAACAAGTAGCCATGTGCGAACTTTGTACAAGAGACCACCCGACAGGTTTTTGTCCCCCGATTAATGAAGAGGTCAATTATGTGGGAAACCAGTAGCAGAGACATGTCCCGTACCAAAACAATCAAGGTTATTCATACAACTACAATGCAAGCTATGGCCAAAACAGGAAGAACCAATACCAAAGATATACTCAACCAGATAAGCTTATAAAGATTGAAGAAACCTTGAATCAATTTATGCAGATGTCCATGGCAAACCAAAAAAATACAGATGCATCAATCAGAAATCTTGAAACACAAGTAGGGCAAATTGCAAAATAGTTGAATGAGCAACAACAAGGACCATTCTCTGCCGCCACTCAACCCAATCCAAAAGAAACGTGCAATTCAGTCACAACAAAGATTGGGAGAGTAGATGAAACAAAAGTTGAAGAGAATACCAAAGAGAAATTTGAGAAAAAGGAGGAAGAAAACAAATCTGATCCTGGAAGCATTGCAATACATGTTACCATTGAAAAATGAATTTTGATAAAGCTTTGATTGATCTTGGTTCAAGCACCAATATTCTTCCGTTTTCCGTTCTTAAAAAGATTAGTAACCCTAAAATAGAGCCTACAACAATGTTGTTACAACTTACTGACAAATCAATCACAAAACCAGTTGGCATGATAAAGAATGTAATAGTCAAACTTGAGAGATTCCTATTTCCAACAGATTTTGTGGTGATCAACATTAAAGAAGATAATGACACTCCTCTGATTTTGGGACGTCCCTTCATAAAAATAGCCCGAATGATGATTGACGTCGATGAAGGCAAGATGAAGGTAAGGTACAAAGATGAAGAAGTCAACTTCAAATTATTTCAAAGCAAAGAGGATGACTATTGCAAGATTGAAGCTCCTGTTGAAATAGGTCGGGAATTAAAGATAAAGAATGACAAAGAAAGGCCAAAGGATAGTGGCATAGATACTTTGATGAATTCCTACAAACCACCTTGATATCACTTGAAGCAGGCGTCGAGCTTATGACCTTAAACAAGCGCTGGTTGGGAGGCAACCCAACCCCGTAAGCCATTTCATTTTCTAGCTTTCAGATCTTTCAATTTCATTTCTAATTTCAGTAATTTTCTTTTGAAATGCCAGCAATTAAAAATTTTTGAAGATAGTGCATCCTGTAATTCACTTGGTTCTCCTTTTTACACTTGGTGTTAGTATGCTGCAAGCTCATTTTGAAAATATGTTGCTTTGCTCCTGTTATCCTCATCATGAGCATGGAAGGCTTCTTCCAAATATTTTGAACAAAGGCCAAGTCAAGTATTGTGAGCAAATAGCAGAGAAGGAGAGTGAGTGGTAATGACAAGAATCAGATGAACATCAAGCAAGGTACATGTTCACTTGCTTTGTAGAATCATAGCATGATTTTTGAGTTTTGTTTTCTCTTACAAAAGTCATAACATGTCTCATTCACATTGTGCACACACTTGCTTGAATCTTTTAGCAAAAACCAGAAAAGTGAGGTGAACTTCCATTGCGTACAAAAACTGCGAAATCCTTGTGTTTAACTCGGTTGATTCATGTTCAATCTGAAAATTCCATTTGAGCTTTGTAAACGGTATAAAGAGGATCAAGGCAATTGTTTGATTTTGAGAAAAACCACCATAGCCAAAAATATTTTCATCAAAACCTGTAAGTGAGTGAGCATTTGTGCACCCTCTTTGAACCAGAAAAATCAAAGGATGGATCAAATTCTGAAAATACAAAAGCCACTAAGAAAACCACTTAGTGAAGTCACGATCCATCCTAATTTCTTTTTGCACAACCTGAACTATAATGGTTTGAATCATCAAGATGCTTCACTCATAAAAAGAAATAAGTTGGGGAGAGAATGGATGATGATACCAAAAGGAAAAGAAAAAGAAAAGAAAGATCAAAAGAGAAAGAGAAATACAAAAAGCAAAAAAATTTGGTATCATGAAAAAAAAAGGGGAGGGATTGAAAAGGCAAAAGAGAAAGCAAAATCATGGTGATGAAGCAAGGAGTGAAGCAAAGAAAGCAAGTTACAAAACTGGACAGATTTTAGAAAATTAGCTTTATGAGAAAAACCATATCTTTAGGAAACCTGGCCACATTACAACATTCATAAGCCTTATGTGATTTATGCCTTCAATTGCTCAAATTTCTGAATTGTTTTGGATGAAAACATCATTCAGCCTGGATGTTGACCAAGTGATCAAGTGAGAGTCATCACACCACATGATTAAAACAAACTTCAAAAGTCTTCATTCCTTTTATGAAGAAGAGTGTTAGGAAGGATTCAAGTGAAGTTGTGTCATTTTATTTTTGAGCATGTTGTGATTTTGTAGGCGAAGAACTTAATTCCATAATCATGCTCTAATTCCATAAGCCGTTGAACATGTCTCTTGCTTGACAAGTAATCATTTGAACCATTCATTTTTCAAAATGTTATTTCAAATACTTGCTTGAAAATCCTGAAAACATTTCTTGAAAACATCATGCTCTTGATTAAGGACAACCAAGAAACTAAGTTGGGGTGAATTTGATAACAATCCAAAGGACAATGTATCATTAGTCGAAACTCATACGAATTACGTTGTTCCTTTATATTTTCATGAGGATTGACTAACAAAAAGCCCCAAAAGGTTGGTACTTGAGAATTTGTGTGGTTTAAAGGTATTTGGTATGGAGGAAACCAGTTGAAACAAAGAGAAAAACCATGCCCTGCAACTTTCGCATCGTGGCCAAAAGCTTCGTTGCGCGAAACTTCGCTATGCGAAGGAAAGCCACAGGAAGCGACAGAAAGCGACAGGAAGCAAGCCAGGCAGAACAAAACAGAATCAAAATGTCCAAACTTCGCTTGAAGCGACAGAGTTCGCGACGCTAACTTTACTTCGCATAGCGAAGTATGGCGGTCCCAAAAAGGCGGTTTGAAAGTTCAAATCTTAACGGAGAAGAAAAGGAAGTTCGCATAGCGACCAGAACTTCGCATAGCGAACTTAGGCGGCCAAAAACACTATAAAAGGAGACCAGAGGCAATGCAAAAGGAGATATTTTGTTTTTAAACAGTCTTAGACAGTAATATATCAGTAAAATAGGAATAGAAGTGAGGTTTAGAGGAAGAAGAGTGGATTCGCATCAAGGGTCGGGAAATCATCGTTGATGCTCATTCAACTCAAATCTTCCATTATGCTTCAAGCTACCATGAGTAGCTAAATCCCTCTCTTGTTGGGATTGGTCGTAGTTCACCGAAACAGTATGTATTATCTTTAATCATGGCATTATATGCAATTTATGTATGAATCATTATTGATGTTATCTTTGTTTTATCGTGTATTTCATAGATTGAATTGATATTGACAAATATGATTCAAATCTTGATCACAGATAACATCTATTAAACTCTAAATGCTAGACATAGATTTAGGTTTAATATTCACAAAAAGTATCGAATCTTAATGCTACCGTATTGTTTATTAGGCTGAGAAATCGTCGATTAAACCATAAGGTAGAAATCTCATCAAAGTTTAGACATAAACTTTGTTTATAAGCGATACGTGATAATATTAAAACATGCTTAAATTGTGTATAACTGATTTGTGATATGCATATTGAATCGGTGGATGAACACCAATTCCCAACAAGTCTATTCCTCTGAAAACTATCTTCATTTATTATACGCGTTTACTTTTCGTAACTTGTAAACCAAACATCTCGAACTTTTGCTTAGAATCATAGAAATTGTTGAACGGTTTTGATATCGCTCCAATCCCTATGGATACGATAAAATATAATACTTACATTTGATTGTACTCAACATCATGTGCTCTGATACGACGTTAAAAGGAACTAAGTTCTAAAAGATATGAAGACGGAAGTTCGGATGAACTAGTCCAGATGCTGAAGACTTTTGTCTGATTAAAGACAAGATAGAGAAGTATCCCTTTTCTATTCTTTGTTCTGGCAACTCAAATTTTTATTTTGTGAGTCTTTGGATCATATGAGATTCTAGATGATCACAGATAAAATTTTGAGGTTAAGACATTCAGGGGGAGCTGTTGTTTCGGACTCTGAATATGTTTGTTTGGTGATTACCTTGTATAAAATGTTTGATCAAAATACTTGGTTTTGTCATCATCAAAAAGGGGGAGATTGTGAGAGCAAGAGTTGTCTCTGCAAGTCGTCTCTATGTTTTGATGATAACAATGTGTATTTGTGAAAGAACTATTTTATATTCTAACGCGTGTTGTATGTAGATCATAATCATAGAAGATATCAGATTCAACAAGCACCAGCCAGATGTGCGTAATAGATAATATGTGAAGTTACTATGTGTGACACAAGTCGCAAGAAGCAAGTATGCTTATGTATCTGATCATGATCAGTCAGATCCAAGGATGCCGATATTGTTGTTGCAATGCTCTTATGGATGCTCTCTGAAAGTGATTGTGATTCTGAAGATAGTGAAGCTTCTGAAGAGATAATCTTCTAGAGAACCGAAGTGCTGAAGATTCTCATGACTTGAAGTTCTAAAGGCTGAATACTCTGAAGACCAAATGCAGAAAGACTCTGAAGACTTATGTGTTCTGAAGGCTATGGTTCCAAAGGTCAAGTGCTGAAGACTCTGAAGACAGATTCCTAATAGACAAGTTCTGAAGATTAGGAAGACTTGAAGCAATGAAAAATAACGGGTTTCAAGACAAGTGCTGAAGTTCTGAAGGCAGATTCTTAATGGACAACTTCGGAAGACTGAAAACTTGAAGATTCAGATACCCAGTTATAAATTCTCTACTCATGCTTCAATTAATTACCATCAGAAACCTCTGAAGTTTTGAAGACAAATGTTACCGTTGTGAATGACTGTACAGAGCACCCAAGAAGATATATCTCATCACTTATTCTACAGTAAAAAGAAGATGTGTCAGTACAGCTTTTATCATTACACAACGACTCTTTTCAAACAGCCAACAGTAATTCAAACAGCTATATTTTACTGGGCTATTTAAAGAAAGAAGTAATCGCTTCTGAAGTAGTCAATCATGGTGTTAAGTGCCAAATCGATCACGGTGTCGATGTGATGATAGTCGCAACAATCAGTTATCATTGTTACACTTAATATTCAAAGCTATCACCATTAACACACAACCTTTGTTGTTGAAGCTCAAAGATCATTATTCAATACAACAATAATCAATTGGAACAGAAGTTGTTGATGAAGAAGACAACCATGAAAATCAGTCAAGTCATCAACCACCTTCTCGTCTGAGCTACATTGAATATCTGAAGCAAGGAGTTATTGCTCAAAGCTTGCTCAACAAAGAAGACAAAGAAGAAGAAGATCTACAAGATGTTATCAACTGTCAAATCAGCATACATCTTTGTAGAATCTGAAGAAATCAAGGAGTTGTTGCTCATATCTTGCTAGAACACTAAGTGTTCATTTGTACTTAAACTTAGGAGTTATCTGCTTGTTAAGAAGCATCTTTGTAATATCTTGTTTAACTAATTCTATGTGAATTAGGATTCCTCGAGTGGTCAGTGTGACCGGAGACTTGAGAAGACAATGGCTTGGTGTCATTGTGGAAATCCTGAAATATGGTCAGTAAACATTATATTCATTAAGTTGAATCCCTGAACGTTTAGCTATGAAATCCTGATAGTAGATCTTGCGAGATTGGAACCTATTAGGTCAATGTTCGTTATATTCATTAAGTTGAATCCCTGAATGGTTCATTGTCGGTTAGTCACAGCTGCGGTTGTGCAGGTAGTTAGTCACCGGCTGTTGCCCATGCATTTGTAATCTATGTTTGATTATAGTGGATTAAGTCTTTGTGTTCAAGGCGAAATCACCTGAGGAGGGTCGACTGGACTAGCTTGGGAATGGCTCAAGTGAACCAGGATATACCGTGTGTTCTTTACTCTTGCTTATGCTTTGATTTATTGTTTATATCTTTCTATAAATTATCAGAGCCTTACATAAGCAAGTCAGAACCTTGCAGCTTAACTCTGATAAGCTCCCGCACTGCAAGTTCTGGATGATGCTTATCTTATTCAGACTCTCCCTGTCACATATGCTTTACGCACTGCCAAGTCTGAATGCTACTTTGCGAGTCAGAGTCTCTCAATGAACTCTGATGTTCTCTTAGCACTCTAATGATAAGAGGCGAAAAGTTGTTAAGAGTGAATACACAATTCAAACCCCCCTTTCTTGTGTCTTTCTCGCACCTTCAAGGTTGGGAGTTGTTTCCAGCGGCTTGCACTGGTCGAATAATATTCTTTCGGCTTGTTGGAAGATTCCTTGGCCAATAACTTTGGTTTTCCGTCTTTCCATTCTAGGTTTTCCTAAGGGGTTTTGGTGTACTCCCCCCTCTTTTATCACGTCAAAAACATTTGATATATTTCTCTCAAAAGATATTATTTACTCTCGTAACAACATAATTTAAAAATAAAATTGAAACAATGAAAAAATCAGTCAAAATCATCTATTCTATTTATCTATTCTTATGTATATGTATATGTTTGTTCGTTTTTTATTACGCAAATGCACATTAAATTTTTTTTTCTCAATTACATAATAATTTATTTTTATAAAAATTATTGAATTTTGGAGAAAAAAATTAGTTAATATCATGTAGAAATAATGGGAGTCAAGTATATAAGTGAAAAATAAAGTTATTCTTCATTGAATATATTCTTTTGTGTGTTCTATCTCCATAGTAACTGCATAAATGTAAAAGAGAGAATAATTTTATATATCACGTCAATTTTTTTTATCTTTCTCCATAAAGGAAACACCTGCATCGTTCACATGAAGGAAAAAATTGATTTTACAGAGAATACTTAATAAATTACAATTGTAACAACATAGTTTAAGGATAACATTCCACAATGAAAAATCTCATCCAAACATCCATATCATATTTATTAATTCTTATAAAACAAGTACGTCTATGTTATTCCTTTTCCTTATAACCCTTTAAATCTCTTTGTGCTTATCTGTTCTTTTTATTTTTGTGATAATATGGGTAAAGATTTTTCTCAATTGTATGATAATAGCTTTATATATAAATTATTGATCTTTTTAAAAAAATATTTACATAATATCATGCACAATATTGAGAGAGTGATAGATATATAAGTGCAAACATTAACTTTTTAAACGTCTGACATTATTAATAATTACGATAATAGTGTATAAAAATCAAATTTATATGCATGCACTTATTTGCAAACAAATTATTCCTCATTAAATATATTATTAGTTGTTTTTCTTTCTTTAGAGTCAATGCATAAATGTAAAAGAGAGAATAATTTTATATATTACATCATACACATTTGATCTTTTTCTCTCAAAAGATAACGCACTCCTTTTAGACGATGAAAGAACATAAAATAAATATAAAACACATAATCAATTACCTTCATAAGAACATAACTTAATGATACAATCGGAACAATAAAAAAGCTCGTCCAAAATCTCTTTCTCGTTTGTATACTGTTATAGAACAGTTATGTTAAGCATACTCCTCTCTCCTGAAACTCCTTGAATCTCCCCTTGTCTATCTGTTTGTTTTGATATTGTGTTAAATATTTTTCTCAATTTCAAGATAGTATTATATATATTAATTATTTATTTTTGAAAATAAATTATTCACATAATTTCATGCACAAATATTGACAGTCACGTATATAAGTGAAAACTTTAATTTTTTTTAAAAGATGACAATGTTAATAATAACAATAACAATGAATCTAATTTAAATTTATATACATGCATACACATATTTGTGAATAAAAATATTCTTTATTGAAGATATTCTTTCGCGTTTTCTATCTCCATATTCATTGCATAAATATAAAAGAGAGGATAATTTTATATACCTTATCATAAATGTTTGATCTTTCTCCTTAAAAGAAGAATCCACATCATTCATATGATGGAAAAAATTGAATTTAATATTAAAAAAAAATTGAATGAATAATAATTGTAAGAACAAAGTTTAAAGATAACATTCAAACAATAAAAAAGCTCGCCCAAACTCCCCTATCACATTAATTGATTGTGATTGTTATAAAACATGTACCTCTAGGATACTCTTCTCCTTCACATAGCCCTACAAATCTCCATATGTTTGTCTATTTGTTTTTTTTCTAATGTGTGTAAATGTTTTTCTCGATTGTGTGATAATAACTTTGAATGAAATATTAACTTTTGAAAAAAATAGTTTGCATATTATAATGCACAAATATTAAGACTAGTGTAAGTCCAAACTTTAATTTTTAAAAAGTTTGACAATATTAATAATTACAATGACAATGTATCAAAATTAAATTTATATGCATGCCCTTATTCACAAATAAAATTGTTCTTAATTAAATATATCATTTGGTGTTTTTCTTTGTATAAAAAGTCATTGCATAAATGTAAAAGAGAGAATAATTTTATATATTACATCATTCACATTTGATCTCTTTCTCTCAAGAGACAACACACACTCCTTTTACACGACGAAGGAACTTAAACCGAATAAAAAATACCAAATTATTTACTCTCATAATTGTTGGGTTTAGGCTTCATTCCTATGTGGAGAAAGGTCCAAATATGATTAGCCCATATGTTTCACTTATTTAAGTGGAGAGTATCAATTTAGGGTTGAGAGAGATAGAGAAAAAATAAGAATTCAAAAGAGAGAAAAGAGAAGAGAAACTCATTCTCATTTTTCTGCAACTAGTCTCACTAAATCAATGATCCCCGATTCTTTAACCGTTGAATCGAGCTCAAATTTAGAGGGCAGGTTTGTAACACATATATCTAACTTTTGACTGGTCAGAATTTCAAAACAACATTTGAGGTTAAAGTTATTTGCTTCACACTGAAGCTGCAGATTTGGGAAAAAATTTCAGGTTTTTTATTCTTATTTATAAGCTAGTTTTCTTTGTGATTTGCGGTCGTTAGCACTAGTTTGTGAATCACTTTAAGAATCTCTTGTACTCTTAATTGATTATAGTGGAATTATTTCTTTGGTCTGGACGAATCGTAGTTTTTACTTTCTATGTTAAAAATATCGGTGTTCTTTTGTGCCTTTATTTGTTCGATTAGTCATCTTATATTTGTTGTTGATCCTCAAGGTTCCTACAAGTTTGGGGAGTTTTATATCTACTGCATATTGGTCTATTATTGTGTCTTAATTTCCCATCAGAGTGGCATCAGAGCTCTTGGTTAAGGGCTATTTTACTTGTTTGAATAATGGAGTCGAATACAAAGATGAGATAGTATTATTGAATGGTTCTAATTATTATTTATGGAAGGGTAAGATGAAAGACTTACTATTTGTGAAGAAATTGCATTTACTGGTTTTTAGTTCGACAAAGTCGGATTATGTGTCTAATGAAGAATGGGAGTTTGAACATCAATAGGTATGTGGTTTTATTTGACAATATGTAGAAGATAATGTTTATAATCATATTGCTAATGAGACACATGTAAAAACTTTATGGGAAAAGATAGAGTCCTTGTATGCCTCTAAATCAGGGAATAATAAATTGTTCTTATTGAATAGCTTCATAAGTTTGAAGTATAAGGAGGGGACTTCTATTTCAGACCACTTGAGTGAATTTCAAGGCCTCCTTGATTAGATGTCAGAAATGAGTATCAAATTTGATGATGAACTTTTGGGGCTATTTCTATTGCTATCTTTACCAGAGTCTTGGAAGACATTTCAGGTTTCTACCACAAGTTCTTCTCCTATAGGTGTTGTTTCTTTGGAAACGGCTAAGGGTGGTATTCTTAATGAGGAGATGAGAAGGAAGGCACAAGGTTCTTCATCTCAACCCGAGGTACTTGTCACTGAAAATAGGGGGAGAAGTCATAAAAAGGAACCGAATAGTGGGTGAGAGAATAGCAGAAGCAAGTCCAAGCTGCGATATAAGAATCTGAAGTGTCATTATTGTCACAAAACAGGACACGTACAGAAGTATTGCTATCAGCGTAAAAGAGATAACAAAGGCAAGAAAGGTAAGTCTAAACAAAGAGACCATGAAGATCATGATGATGATCGTGTTACTACTGCTACTATTGATGATATTGTTATTCTCCGTGATCATGAGTCTGATAATCTTGTATCAGACGAAAGTATGTGGATAGTTTACAGTGGTGCTACATTGCATGTTACACTAAGGAAGGATTTCTTCACATCTTATACTTCTGGTGAATTTGGAGTGTTGAAGATGGGTAATGATGGTGTATCTAAGGTAATTGGTGTTTGTGATGTTTGCTTACAAACCAACATGGGAATTCAATTATTGCTTAGAGGTGTCAAACATGCTTCAGATGTCCGCTTTAATTTGATCTCTGTGCATATGCTAGATGGTTGTGGTTATGATAATCACTTTGGTTCTAGAAAGTGGAAACTCAACAAAGGTAACTTGGTTGTGGCTAGAGGGGAAAATCTTTCTAAATTGTATTGGACAAAAGCTTTGGTTGTTAGGGCAGTGTGAATGCTATCGACACGGAAGCATCTTTGTGGCACCGAAGACTTAGTCATATTAGTGAAAAGGGGCTGAATGTTTTGGACAAAAAGGATGTTCTTCATGGATTAAAGAATGTAGATTTGGAGAAGTTTTCTCATTGCATGGATGGTAAACATACTAGATTATCTTTCAAGAGACATCCTCTCTCAAGGAAGTCAAAGTTGCTTCAATTGGTACATTCTGATATTTGTGGTCCATTAAAGGTAAAATCCTTTAGTGGTGCACTTTATTTTGTTACCTTTATTGATGATTACTCCAGGAAACTATGGGTTTATGCCTTGAAGACAAAAGACCAAGTTTTGGAAAAGTTCAAAGAATTCCATGCTTTGGTTGAGAAGCAGACAAGCAAGAAGCTGAAATGTGTTCGTTCAAAAAATGGTGGAGAGTATTGTGGACCATTTGATTCCTATTGCAAGCAGCATGGTATTGCACATGAAAAGACTCCTCCTAAAACTCCTCAATTGAATGGTTTAACATAGAGGATGAATATAACATTAATTGAGAGAGTAAGGTGTATTCTCTCTGAAGCTAAGTTGCCCAATCATTATTGGGACGAGGCATTTTACACGGCAGTGCATGTTTTTAATCTCACTCCTACTGTTGCTTTAAACATTGAAGTTCTAGACAAAATTTGGTTTGGAAAGAATGTCAAGTATGATCATTTGAGAGTCTTTGGTTGTAAGGCCTTTGTGCATATTCCAAAGGATGAAAGATCTAAGTTGGATATAAAGTTAAAACAATGTATCTTCATCGGCTATGGGTAAGATGAGTTTGGCTACAGGTTGTATGATACCGTAGGGATGAAGCGTTCGAAGTCGTGATGTGGTGTTTATTAAAGACCAAACTATTGAAGATATTGATAAGGTAGATAAGGCTACACCCAAGAAAGATATCAGTTTGTCTAATGTTGATCCAATTCGGTTACCTAGTCATAATCTGGATGTTATTGGTGGTGATGATCACAATAGTGAGCCATATGATTATGTTGATGATCAACAACTTGGAGATGAGGTAAATATTCCAACTAATGATGGTGAAAGGGAGAGCGATTTGTCACAAGATGAGAATCATGGTGAAACTCCAGAATTATCACAAGTTCAACCTAGGAGGTCTAACAGGAAGAGACAACCTTCTACAAGGTATAATTCTGATGAGTATGTGACCTTGACTATTGAGGGTGAACCCGAGTGTTTTCAAGAGGCCATGGAAAGTGATGAAAATAAAAAGTGAATGGATGCTATGCATGATAATCACACTTATGATTTAGTGAAGATGCTTAAAGGCAAAAGGGCTTTGCAAAACAGATATATTTATAGAGTTAAACATGTCAGAAACTCTAAGTTTCCAAGATATAAAGCCAGATTAATGGTGAAAGGTTTCTGTCAAAGAAAGACTGTTGATTTTAATGATATTTTCTCACATGTTGTAGAGATGTCATCAATTAGAACTGTGTTGAGTTTGGCTGCTACTCTTGATTTAGAGGATGAGCAAATGGATGTGAAAACGAATTTCCTTCATGGTTATATGGAGGAAGAGATCTACATGAAACAACCTGATGAATTTCAAGTTAAAGGTAAAGAAGATCATGTGTGTAGATTGAGAAAAAGTTTATGTGGGTTGAAGAAAGCTCCAAGGCAGTGGTACAAGAAGTTTGAGTCTGTTATGTGTGATCAAGGATACTAGAATACTACTTCAGATCATTGCGTCTTTATTAGAAAATTTTCTAACGATGGCTTAATTATACTGTTGTTATATGTTGATGATATGCTTATTGTAGGGAAAAATACTTATAACATTAATATGTTAAAGAAGCAATTGGGAGATTCATTTTCCATGAAAGACATGGGAGTAGCTAAACAGATTCTTGGCATTAGAATCATTCGTGACAGAAAAGAGAAGAAACTTTGGATGTCACAAGAAAGTTATATCGAAAGAGTGCTGCAAAGATTCAAAATGGAGAGTTCTAAGGCGGCAAACACTCCTCTTGTTTCTCATTTCAAGTTAAGTTCTAATCAAAGTCCTTCAAGTGAAGATGAAGCGTTTGATATAAAATGTGTTCCTTATGCATCTGTTGTGGGTAGTTTGATGTATGCAATGGTGTGTACAAGACCAGATATAGCACATATTGTTGGTACAGTCAGTAGATTTTTGTCAAATGCAGGTAGAGAGCATTAGAATGCTGTAAAATGGATTTTAAGGTATCTTCGCAGTACCACTTATACGAGGCTTTATTTTGGAGGAGATAAGCCTACTCTAGTGGGGTACTCTAACTCTAACATGGCTGGAGACATTGATTCTAAAAAGTCCACTCAGGCTACATGATTAAATTTGCAGGGGGAGCTGTTGCTTGGCAATCCATATTGCAAAAGTGTTAGCATTATCTATAGAGGTTGAGTTCATTGCAATTACCGAAGTATGCAAAGAGTTACTATGGTTGAAGAAATTTTTTCAGGAGCTTGGTTTTTTTCAAGACAAATATGTGTTATTTGTTAATAGTCAAAGCGCTATTCATCTTGGTAAGAATCTGACTTTTCATAATAGGTCCAAACATTGATGTGAGATATCATTGGATATTTGATGTTTTGGATGCTAAGTTGTAGGAGTTAGTTAAAGTTCATAAGGATGATAATGGTTCTGATATGATGACTAAAGCATTACCAATAGGGAAATTTGAAGCTTATTGCAATATTGTCGGTTTTGCGATTTCCTCCACATAGTTGTGAGAGGGAGATTTGTTGGGTTTGGGTTCCCTTACTATGTAGAGAAAGACCCAAATATGATTAGCCCATTTGTCTCACTTTTTTAAGTAAAGAGGATCGGTTTAGGGTTGAGAGAGATGGAGGGAAAATAAAGATTCACAAGAGAGAAAAGAGGAGAGAAACTCATTCCCGTTTTTCTGCGACCAGGCTCACTAAATCGACCATCCCCGATTTGTTAACCGTTGGATCGAGCTCAAATTTGGAGGGCGGGTTCGTAAAACATATATCTAAATTTTGACAGTTTAGAATTTCAAAAGAACGTCTGAGGTGAAAGTTATTTGCTTCGCTTTGAAGCTGCAGATTTGGGAAAAATTTCAGGTTTTTGATTCTTATTTGTAAGATAGTTTGCTTTGTGATTTGCGGTTGTTAGCAATAATTTGTGAATCACTTTAAGACTCTCTTATACCCTTAATTAATTATAGTGGAATTATTTCTTCAGTCTGGACGACTCGTGGTTTTTACTCTCATATTGAGGGGTTTTTCACGTTAAAAATATCGGTGTTCTTTTGTGTCTTTATATGTTAGATTTGTTGTCTTATATTTATTGTTGATCCTCAAGGTTCCTACAAGTTTGGGGAGTTTTATATCCGCTGCGTATTGATCTATTATTGTGTCTTAATTTCCCATCAATAACAAAATAACTTAAAAGATGTACAATTGGAATAATGAAAAATCTCATCCAAAATATCTCTTCCCATTTATTGATTGTTATAGAATATATATGTTTAACATAGCGCTCTCTCTCCTCTGAATCTCACCATGTTCGTCTATATGTTTAGATATTACGCTAACGTGTGTAAAGAATTTTTTCAATTGCATAATATATTGCACAAATATTGATAATCGTGTATATAAGTGGAAACTTCAATTTTTAAAAACCGGACAATGTTAACTGACTATATCAAAATTAAATTTATATGCATGTATACCCATAGTCATGAACAAAATTATTCTTCACTAAAGATCTTTTTCTTTCTTTTCTTTCTTCATACACTGCATAAGTAAATTACTTTCACTCATTAAATAACATAACTTATGTATAATATTGAAAAAATAAGAAAATGCGACTCATCTCCTCTATAATCTCTTAAATTTCCTCATGTTTTTGTCAGTACGTTTTTTTCAATTTTATCACCGTGTGTAAAAAAAAATTATATTTTATGATAATATCTTAATATATGAAATATTAATTTTAAATAAATAACTATTCACATAATATCATGTACAAATATTGAAAGTCGTATGTATAATTGAAAACTTTAACTTTTGTAAATATGACAATTTTGATAATAATGTTGAGAGTGATTATATATATATATATATATATATATATATATATATATATATATATATATATATATATATATATTCCCTCGTGTTTTTTTTTTCTTTTAGTCACTGCATAATTATAAATTAAAATAAGTGTATGTATCTTGCTTTACAGGTTTGATCTCTTTCTCTCAAATTACAGAGAAATTTATCTTGCATTCCATTTTTTTTTATGAGAAGATCATTTTGCCCTTTAATTAAAAAAAAGAAAGTCGTCTAATTAAATTGCTGAGTCAGACATTATACTCATAGGTAATAAAAAAAGATTTGAGTGATTGTAATTATTTTTAATTTAAATTATAGTCCTTCTAACTCTGCGTTTACTTTGATTACAGTTACTGTGCAAATAAATTACGTGGTGGAACAATTATTGGAATCTTCTTAAATAACTTCTTATATATATTCAACAATTTTGAATTTCGTAGTCATCTATAACACTAAACAATGGGTTACCAAAGTACAAACGTTAAATTATTTGGTGTGCAGTTTGTTTTATATTCATGGGAAATGGGAAATGAGGGATAATAGTTTAACATAGATATAGGAATGGATAGATGTTACATATTCTTTTGCCAAAAAAATTGTATTGGAACACTCCACATCTTATTTCTTTCCACTAATATTTGTTTTTAATTTTTATTGTGATTTATTGTTTTTATTGATCTACAATTTTTTTTTTCAATATGTTAATTTATTTTCTAATTTTCCAAAATCATGTGTTTTCAATAATTATTCTTAAAATATATATATCTATATCTATAGCAACTTATAAAATAATAGACCTTTTTTTGTTTTTTTTTTAATTATATAATTATATATGGTCTCCAATTCCATTTTAACTACCCATTAAAAATTAGTTACAAATTTTGGTTATATCACACTAAATCACTTATTGATCTTAGTAGCACTGATGAAACATTTTTCCCCTTCATGCACCGATTATTTGCTTGATGTTTATAGTTTGTATGTTTGATTTCACTAATTCCTCTAATATCTTGAAATTGTGCTTATTTATTTTAATAATTTTCATGCTAATTTAAAAATGCATTATGAATATTCAAAGTAAATGTAAAATTCTCAACAAATATTTTTTTTAAATAATCAGAGTAATTTCTAAAAATATTCAAAAAGAAGTTCAGTTACATAGTAACATGATCACAACCAAAACTACTTACAAATAATTGAAAGGACGAGTAAACCATTCATAATAGTTACACCTAATTTTTTGAATCGAACTAAATGCTAGCCACCACCAAGACGTATAAATGATACTATGGAAAATTTCTACCGAACATCTGAATCCGTCATTAAATATAATTTGATTTCTTTGCCTCTAAATACACCAAACTGTGCAAAACCAAATGACTGAAGCATTCCTCTTAGATGAATACTTCTCCAATTTGATAAACCACTCTATCATATGCTCATAAACATTATCAGTGACAGGCAAAGTAACCCCCACCCACGTAGCAATCGCCTTCCAAAATGCCCGAACTTTAGGACAAAATACAAACACATGATCTAAAGATTTGATACTACAAAAGCAAAAAACACACTGACTCGTGAGGATTAGAAATTACTCCCCTGGCCGCCAAATTAGAGCGTGTCGGGAGCCTATTTAAAATCAAACTCCACCCAAATAATTTGACCTTCATAGGAATCTCCGTTTACCACAAAATTTTCAAAGCAGTCTTGAAAGTAATATCTAATACTTCGAACCCACTCGCCTTTTGAATAAACTCGTATCTAGATTTGACAGAAAAACTTTGGTCCACTGTGTTTGCCCATGTAAACTGGTCTTCTACGCCAATCCTGGGTTTGAAGTCAGCAAGCAACATAGATAATTCCTAGAATTCTTCCAGCATCTCTCCAACCAACAAATTGTCATGTATACCAAGGCACTATTGCCATGAGTTGCCCACTCAAACTCCCAATTCTGAAACAGCTCAAGATTTGTTCATTGAGGCATCGTAAAGTGCAGGAAACGTATGACACAATGGTTTTGCCTCAATCCAACAGGAATTCCAAAAAGAAATGTTAACACCTTCCCCTAAGTTTACATGAAAGTTGTAGCATGAAACCGTCGAATTCTTTGAACGAAGCAAATCCAACAATGTCCTTCCACCACAACGAACTGTACTTGTCACATAAATTCTCCATGCTTACAAACAGCCTGTTATCAGCTCCACCATATTTATAAGTCAGCAGCTTGTTCCAAATTGTTCCCTTGTTTTGAATTAACCTACATACCCATTTTGACAAAAGAGCATTATTGAATATCATGAGATTCTTAATGCCAATTCCTTATTGTTCTTTAGGCAAGCAAACTGTGTTCCAAGACAACCATGCCATCTTCGAAGCTACTGAACACCCTGACCACAGAAACTTCCTTTGAATTGAAATCAATTCTTTAACAACTTTTGTCGGTGCTTTATAAAACGAGAGATGATGAATGGGGAGATTTCTGAGAATAGAATTGATTAGTATAACTCTTCCACCAATGGATAACAACTTGTCTTTCCAACTTGATAGCCTAGCTTTGAAAACATCGACCACTGGCTTCCAAAATTTAATTCGTCAATGGTTACCTTCAACACTTAACCCTAAGAATTTGAATTGGATTCTACCTGACTTACCCGCAAGGAAATGAGTAGCCGATGTCAAGTATGATTCATCCACTCCTACGCCATAAAGGTAACTTTTACTAAAATTCGTCTGCAGTCCCGACACCATTTCGAACCCCCTAATAATTGTGATATCTTACACGTGTTAGAACAATAAAAAATATATAGAGGATTTTTTATTGGAGAGAGAGATATTAAAATTAAAAAAGAATGCTAAATAAATAAATATATCATACTATGTATCATTGTAAATTGACAAATAATTTAATTTAAAACAAAAATTATGAAAAAAATGGCATTTTATAATTTTCTGCATTCGTACAATAAAAAAACAAAAAAAAACATTAGAATGTATATCACAAAATTTATTTCATAGATAATTTAAATTAAAATCAATATTCAATTAAAAATATTTGTTTATATTTTAACGTGCATGTGCATTAAAAAAATGGACAAACGGATACAAGAGTACTCGTTTGAACGCTAGTGTGTGTGTGTGTGTGTGTGTGTGTGTGTGTGTTCCCTCTTGTTTTCTTTCTTTAGTCACTGTATAATTATAAAAGAGAACAATTGTATGTATCTTGCTTTACATGTCTCTTTCTCTCAAATTATAGCACTCACTAGAGGAATTTATCTTGCACCACATTTTTTGGATGAAAATGTCATTTTTCCCTTTAAGTAAAAAAAGGAAAGTTGTCTAACTAAATTGCATTTTCAAGGTTTTTTCAAACTTATAATACAAGAGACGGGTAAGGAACATGTTATTGAAGAAGAATGCATGACTAATGAACTTGATAATGGGGCAGATGATGATAGTTTTGATGATAGACCTAATGTAATTAGGTTCAAAGAAGATGATGCCCTTAGTCAGCATTTTACTTTCAAGGTTAGAATGAAGTTTTCTTCACTGAAATAGTTTAAGATAGCTATACTAGAGCACAATGTGTTGATTAGCAGGGAAGTGAGGTTTGAAAAAAAATGATGCTAATAGGTGTAGAGTGGTATGTAAGGACAAAAAACATGTAACTATATTGTCTTTTGCAATTGAGTTTTAACCACCACAATATTTAGGATAAAGAATTTATTTCACAAGCATAAGTGTGTGTTACGGTGAGAATCGGATATCAAGCTATTATATTAACTTGAATCGCAAATCCTTAAATTCACCACCGGCCTTTGATTTATCCAAAGGAAAGTTTAAAGATAAAAAAAACCTAAGAGATCTAAGGTTCGAGGGTTGGTTACACCTAGGGAAGGTATTAGCATCCTAAACGTCTGTAGTACTCTACAGGACCCTCTTGTTAGTACTTGTTATCTATTACTCGCTTGTTAAAGGTGTTAGGCTAAAGGATGAAACCCTAAGGGTTAGAATCTAAGTATACTCGACAAGATATCGCATCTTGTGCCTACGTATCCCGAGGGGAACAGAATCAGAGTATCTGCAGTTCTGAGAGGAGGAACTTCTTGACGGGGTCAAGGTTCCAAAGGGGAGGTAATGTCTATGGCAAGACGTTACATAGAGTACGACGCCTCTAAAGTTGTAGGTTGGTTTAAAAGGGGGTAGGATTGTAAATGTTCACGGAGAAACATTTACGTGGAGTACGGATACTCCAATCCTAAGGCTAAGATACTAAGCGTCAACGGCAAGACGTGGAGTACAGATACTCCAATCCTAAGGCCAAGGGTACGAAAAGGTTCTAAAGTTAGTCTTATGACATTGAGTCAATATAGGTGTACCTTTCCTTTGGAATTGATATAGGGAAACTAACTTAAAGTTAAAGAACAGTTCAAAATAATAAACAGGTGATCAGAAGAAGTATTGAAGATTAAATATTTGCTAAATACAATTCATAAACAAATACGTATATGATATGAAATCAAATTAAAGTCATTATTAATCAGGGAGAATAACAGATAATAGTCAAATTAAAGCGATAACACAAGTATTGATTGTAAGCTAATATAAGGGAAAAAAAATAAAAGGATAAACATTCTAATTAAAAAAAGAAGATTTAAATATATGAAATATTTAGTAATGAATTAGGAATAAAGCAAGAGTTCTTTTATAATTAAGAATTGATCAAATAAAAAAAGGTTAGAAAATAATTTAACAAAATATGATATCTTAAAAAAGAAAAAAGGACCACACAATTAATTAAAAAAAAACTTGAGAAAACAACAAGAAGGCCACCTGGGCCCCTTGTTCACTAAGCCATGCCCAAGTGAGGGCACAGGGGTTTTGGGTTTGGAAAACCAGACCCAACCAAAATAAGGAAAGGGAACAAAGAACCCTAAATATGTCCTACAAGCGCAGCCCAGGAGAGCTTCTCTCCTCTCGTCTAACCTTAATTTCTCGTCGACCACGTACGAAACCTAGACCCTAATCCAACACCCCTAATTCATTCCTAAAGCAGAAACAACAATAAAATGGCAAATTCATCGCAGCAAAAGGTACGAATCTAAGGAGTCAAGGCGACGAAAGCTTACGCACGAACCAAACAAATTAGTCAAGCGTAAATATTGAGCGAAAGTGAAAGGAAACCTACTTGGACGAAGTATTTTCGACGATTTCATATCGGCGACATTCAGATAAGTCCCTTTTTCCCAATTCTCCTATTATGTGTCATTTTGTAGTGCTCTGAATCATAAGTTGCGAATGATGTGGTCTTTTGCTAAAGCGTGTGTATGCGTTGCTGTGTGTATGCGTTGAAACCTCTATTCTCATTTTTGATTTAATTCTTATCGATTAACATTGTTGATTTGAATTATAGGTGCGAGATATTCTTCTACAACCGGGTCTTTGCAAAGAGCCACGTGATACGAACGCTGGAGGTGCGACCAGAGTGTCTTTGCCTTGAAGATAAGTTGAATTGACACTTATCTCTTCTATAGATTTTTTAGTTTATGTATGATGATGTATTTTTGTATGATGATATGATAAAATCTTCTGGTGTTTGGTTTCTGAACTTGTTTGGTGATGAATGATATGGATGAAATGGTTTTGTTTCTGATTGTGATTTGTGAACGGTTGTATGATGTTGAGGGAATTATTAGTGTAGGATTTGAGTTTTTGGATGTATGATTGGATGAGTTTCTGTAGTAGGATAGGTTGAATTTGTTGATTATGATTTGTATTTGGTATGTGGGATTCGATGATATTCCGGTTTGGTTGTTCTAGTTTGATGGATTGGTAGTGTACTGTTATGAACTTGGTGGTTTTTTAGTGTGAAATGTGAATTTTCTGGATACACAATTCTTGATACATGTGTATTACATGGGTTGGTTTTTCTTCCTCCCCCAACCATTCTGTAAATGTTGGGTTTTATAGGCTTTTTGAGAATCCTCCGAATTGATGTGTAATAAATGAAAATTTCCACACTTGTATGAGCATGTTTGAACTTGTTTGGGGAAGTTTTCAAAATGTGCCTGAACATGTTGGTTTAGTTTTGGAAGGTTTTTAAAAAGTGTTGGGACATGTTTATTCTTGTTTTAGAATGTTTTGGGAACTGTTGTCTGACAGTTGTGGATGGGTGTTGGAAAGAAAATATCGGTTGTTGATGATGAGGAGTTATGTTCCTTTCCTTTTTAGGTTTGGTATGTTTGTGTATAGCTGGCAATTATTCACATCTTGTCTAGTTGGCTGTAAAATGTAAAATTTTATGTGTCTGCTTGTCTGCTGCGACTTAAAGCCAAGCTCAGTACACGTTTGATCTTTCCTTTTAAATCCAATCTGCTTGTGTATTATTGTGGAAATAATTTCAACAAGCATGCTCTATAGGTGCAAGGATGTGCGTAGTATCACCACATGAATCAGATTTGTTGATCAAAAGTAATGAATCCCAAATTATCCTCAAAGTATCCACGGGTTCAGGACGCGGCATTAGTATTTTGTAAGGGAAGTACAAGTATCTTGTTTCTATTGTGATGATACTTGATTGTTTTGATGATAATTTCCATTTTAGTTCAAACACGTTTGGAACATACTTTTTATTTAGTTCATTTTTCCTTGAAGCGATTATGTTTGAATGGTGGCGTTGTGATTTACTTACTAAGATTATGAACTGATTTGAATTCATTTTGGACAGGTGATTAATAGGTGGTCTCACTCTATTAAAACAGTGGAAAAAGTCGACTTCACAGTTGTATCCGCTTGTGCACACTCAAACAAATTATCTGCTACTTTTTCAAATCACCTTTTTGTAACTTTTGCATTCAATGATGCAACTATGTGGGGAAGTGGGCCAAATGAAGTAGCGCTACTTGGTCTAGGAAGCATTCAATGTGCGTGCCATATACTGGGGACATTTTCAATAGTACCGCCAAGGAGTGATTTCATGACATCTTACAACTCAGACTCTTCTTCATGATTTTCACAAGAATATGGATAATTCCAATGTTAATCACCTGCTCATGAATATGCTCTCTCATTTTGTCCATCAACATTTCCAACAATGGGTTGATTATTTGGACTGTTTCTTCCTTTAACCTTTATTACTTCATGACAATTGACCTCCAAATTCTCGCGTGAAACCAAATCCCTAGAATGAGGAATTAGAGATGATAATGATAATGCTCTATGTAAAAAAAACTTTGAATCCTTTGAAAATGAACGGAGTTCATCTTTCTTAGAAGAATCACCCTTGTACTTTGAATCTTGGATTTGAGATTTAATCTTGTAACTCTTCTCAAAATTTGAACCCCTTTGATGATTTAAGTTGGCATTTTGGAACTTGTTTGAGTTTGTCATTTTGATCCTTGTAATATTGAACTTGTGAATCTAATTTAAAGTCAAAGGCCCTGAATCAATTTGAATTTCCATGGGCAATGCCTTGTAAACGTAACGTGAATTTGAATCATTTATGTATTTCTATGAGCTTTAGAAAGTACACGAATTAGGCTTTGTAAGATCTTGATAGACTAATATTTTCTAACCAAATCTGGCTAAAGTAATCCACTTCTTCATTAACAAAAGCAAACAAGCAAAACTTAAGAATTGTAAGGACTCTCACTATTTTATCAATGGCCAAAACATCTTGAACATTTTAATCTCATTGATCTTCAAACTTGCTTGAAGAATATTTGTCATCTTCCATAATATAAAATTCTTCTTGGAACGAGGGGCATGAGCTTCATACTTGAATTGTAATTGAAACATGGAGATGATGTAGGAACTTTCAAACTTGATCTTGTAAACTTGTGACAACATGGACTTGAGTCTTCTAATCTCTTCCCAAATTGAACTTTCCTTGATGGACCATTACTCAAGAACAAAGATCAAACACACCTCTTCAATTTGAGGAGCTTACAGAGGGGGGATGCCAACTCGTAACATAACTGATGACAATTCTCTAGGGACCAATTCCATATCAATGGGTATAAAACCAAATCTTCTGTGGGGAGATTTCTGAGAAATTTGAGGGAAGAAGGCTTTGCAGTGGCTTAGGGACCCAAAAGGAGGATAAGGGCACATTCTCACAGGAATCCAACACACACCTCGTAAAGACCAGAGGACTTCCACAAACACACACACACAGCGCAACCTTCAAGACCTTGCACCTTCTGCATTAGCCCATGTCCTCACAAATGAAACAAACAAGCAAAAACTTGATAAAGTGGTTAGTTATGCACGGATGATTGACCTAATATGTTATGCAGACGAATCAATGAATCTAAGGGAAGATTTTGGGGTATGACAGTTGCCCCTATTTAAATATCTTCATCGAATGACATGAACGATGAAAATCTTCATTAGGTCATGGTGAGAGATATTTAAATACAGATAACCAAAAATTTTACCCTTAGATGCAATGACATGCAATGCTATGGACAAAACTAATCCTAATGCTGACATGCCATGAACTCTAGCATGATGAGAATTATGGGATTATAAATGTAAGATGCAGATAAAAACAAACACATAGAAGAACACAACGAGTAACAAACTCGCTGGGGATGACTAAACACACCGGGGAAAAGAAAACAACACTGAGGAAACCTGGGCGATGACCCAACAGGTTTAAGCATGACCAGTTGTCGTCTAAGCAATAAAGCAGGATCCACACGGCGGTAGGATCGAAAGGTGAGCTCAAAAGGCTGTATAGGAAGATTGATCATCAACTTTAAGAGTGACTAGATGAAGTTCAGTAGGAAAAAATCCTCAATAAAGGTTGATCCAGAAAGATGTTTTCCATTGGGGAAATAAAAACTTCACAAACAAGTGGCCTCATCAAGTAATTGACAGCAAGATATACCATTTTACTGAAGAGTGACATTGTTGAAGAATCTGGCGGAGAGACATACTTTGCTGAAGAGCGACACCGTCGAAGAGTCTGGCAGAGAGATCCACTTCACTAAAGAGTGATACCGTCGAGGAGTCTGGAGATATCCAATTCACTAAAGAGTGATACCGTTGAATAGTCTAGAGAGATCCAATTCACTAAAGATTGATACCGTCGAAGAGTCTAGAGAGATCCAATTCACTAAAGAGTGATACCGACGAAGAGTCTGGCGGAGAGATCTGATTGAAAGTAAAAACAAGTTGTATTTGCAAGATGGTTGAATAATATTCCTGGGGTAGACTGCCACTTGTTGTTTGGCTTTAAATTCCAAGGAGACGTTGTTTCATCAACACTGTTAGAGAACAGGTTCTACCTTCAAAGAGGATCTGTAAAAGATTTTCCCACGAGCATAGTGCAAAATAAATGCACGCTCAAACTAGGTCTGGAAATCTAGGTGGTACCAGGGACCAAAGTTCAATCAAGGATCAAGCTAGAAAGAAACGGTCAAACAAGACCCGCTATTGAAAAATGAACTCGAATGCGGATTTATCTTATCCAAGCATGGAAAGGGATAACTGAAATAACCATCATCCACGAGGGTGAACTCGGTGAGGAACTTTAGAAAAAGATTAGCATTTTCTGCATAAGACTGACGATTCTACTTGGAGAGATAAGACAAACCAAAACGTGGTGTAAACACAACCAAAGAGATTGAAGATAAATAGATAGCAAACACGCACGGATGCGATGCATATGATGGCATACCATGCTTATGCTCATGCTGATAAAACAGACAAAACGAAAATTGGAGATGAAATAATCATCTCGACGAGGAAGCCCGTCCATCCTCTGCACGAGAGATACATCTTCTGAGCTCTGTATAGAAATCTAAATAGGTGGAACCATAGTTAACAGAATTCAGAGTTTCCACACTTCTCTGGGGAGTAGTAATCCACTTAGGGATATAACATCGTGACTTCACTTAGAGGATCATCAAGATGAATCTGATTATTCCGGATGAGGAAGATCCACTGGGAAAGGATCAAATTCACGATCAAAAAGACTTCGATGGGGATAAAATAAATATCCATTATAACTGAGGTAATCTGAAGTGAGAATGTAGTAGTTGATGTCGGGGATAAAATAAATAGCCGCTTCGTTGGGGGGAAGCTTATATTAATGTCGTAGTTGTAGACGTCAGGGTCTAGACTTTAGTGGGGATGCAATAAATATCCACCGTTGAGTAAGATTGAAATCCTGAGAAAACACTGAGGAGTGAAATAAACACTCGCTTCATCAGGGAAGGTTGATACTACGAAGATTCTTTGGGGATCCTTATATCAACCAGATGCTAAAATTTTGTACTGATCTTGTCATAACTGCTTGAAGTAATGATTCACTGGGGAATATTCATGACTTCTTGTGGTAGAAACTTGCTGGGGAAATCATCACACTATTTGAGGCGAAAACTCTTTGGGAGATAAGTGAAGGATGTTATGAAGTCAATGTAGTTTTGACTTGCCTTGTAATCGCCATTTTTAAATAACAATTGTTGGAAAGAGTCCTCCATTCTTAAATGCCCCAGATCACGTGATTCTGAAAAAGAGTCATCTCAAAAGGATTTTACAGAAGATTCGGTCTTAAAAAATAATCCAGTGTCTTCCAACTCTTGAGAGATTTGTAGAATCTCGACGTAACTGGCCCTGATTAACAGTATTTTGTACACTGAGTCTTCAGGCAAGGTGCCCCAGATTAGTTATCTTTAACAATGAAGTAGCCATCTTCAACAAAGTTCCAATAAGAAATTGAACTTTTCATAGCTGTTTGCATGCGGACTTCTATGATATTAAGCAGTATTACCATGCAGAAAATGTAAATTCTGAAACTGCTAATGCCACGTCATGTTCGTTTTAAGTTTTCAAGCATATCGCAACAACTTGTGACTAAATCACTAGTTAGGATATGATATTAGTTCCCTTTTTTATAAAGGCAATACGAATTTTGAGCATGGCTCAAAGGAGTCAGAGAACATTATCTCGTCGAATATGTTTTTGAAATAAACCTTGCTTCAATAAGGTTTTTTTAGGGTTTTAGTGATTTGGTTCATAGTTTAGGAAATACGAGGGTCAAAGTTTATTTGTGCCCATCCCTTTTTGCGAAGTTATTTTGAAAGTTTGAGTGCTATATCGCTTTGATTGAAAGTTATCCTGCCCCAGGTTAAAAATGAGGTTTTTTTATTTGGGAGAAGGAAGTTATTATTTCAAGGCTCAAAAGGGTTAACGAGAGGTTATCTCCAGTGTTTGAAGCAATGCCTAATATCCTCAGCAGGGTTTTTGTTTAAGAGCATATGACATGAGAGACTACGTTTGATTTTGACATTCTCCATCCAGTTCTCTTCCAGGGCAAGAGTGTGGGTAGTATTGGCAGTATAAAATAGTAAACAATTTTAAAAAAGAGTGAATCAAATGGATTTCTTCGAAACAAACATTATGTTGCATTAAACATTCAAAATAACAAGTTCTTACATGTAAACATGCTTTAATAATCAAGGAAAGCGATAAATGCAAATAACTAAGCAGCCTGATGCTTCTGGGAATGATTCCCTCCTTATCTGTCACTTGAACTAACCATCTTCAAAATCGACTTTCGAGATCGGTCTGAGGATCATTTTCATATCCACTCTCGGTATTTTCTTCCATAACCAGGACTGATGAACCCGCGTGATTGGGTGAAGGAGTATTGATTTGAATGCCATGAGGCGTGAATGAAATTATTTTGGAGTCTAGCAGAGTCTGAACCTTACTCTAGATCACCTTACAGTCCTCGGTTGAATGCCCCGATGCCCCAACATGGTAGTCACATCGGGCGTTAGCGTCAAAACCTCGTGGGTATGGAAAAGGCACTGACTTTAATTCCTTCGGCACTATAAGTCTGCCTTTGATTAAATCTGGCAAGAACTGACTGTATGACATTGGGAGCGGAGTGAAATGCTCGGCTTCCTTAGTCTTTGTCTGGCATGTTGACACGGCTGACGGCGGTATGACTGTTGATACTGAGGGTGCTTCGATTTGGAGAAGAAAATTTCCCCTATGAAGAGAATGGTATCAGACGCCGAGAGCCAAAAGACTGCTGACTCCGAACACTTGAGTTGCATGAGCGCTGAGGCTGATATATTGGGTACTCCCCAATGGAATTATTTTATTCCTCCTGTTCTGCTTGAGAACTGACAATTGATTCACTCTCAATGGCTCGGGTGTTTGAGGTACCTCAGATTTTTCCTTTCTTAAGACCAATCTCGATGCGTTCTCCGGCTATTACAAAATTAGAAAAATTTGTTGTCACAATGCTAAACAGCTTTTCTCGGTATGGGCCTTGCAAAGTATCCACGAACCAATCAACTAATTCCTTATCCAAGAGCGGCGGTTGAACGCGAGAAGCTACTTCTCTCCACCTCTGAGCATACTTTCTGAAGAATTCATTGTCTTTTTGAGATAGGTCTAGCAAATGCAGGTGACTAGGAGCCAAGTCAAGATTGTAGTTGTATTGCTTCACAAAAGCATTAGCTAAGTCTGAGCATGATCGGATGTTGTAACTTTCTAGCTGCATATACCAATCCAGTGATGCCCCACTCAGACTGTCTTGGAAACAGTGGATCATAAGCTGGTCATTACGGACATGTGGCGTCATTCTTCTGCAAAACATCACCAAATGCTGCTTCGGACAACTATCCCCTTTGTACTTCTCAAACTTTGGTGTCTTGAACTTTGGAGGCATTACAAGTTCGGGTACCAAACACATATTCAAGGCATTTAGATCAACAGCGTCACGACCCTGAATGGCATCAAGTCTTCTTTCTAAAGCACGACATTTTTCTAAAATCTCAACATTTCGTGGATCTTCAGTTTCCAACTCAGAGATCATCTCTTGGGAATCTGGCTCTGAGAATGCGACACTACAATATTCCACAACATCAACAGAAGAAGAATGTCTATCTCGGATGGTAGTAGGTTCTTCTATAACCTGGTTCTCAACAGGGATCTATACAGGTTGAACTTGGGTAACATTGTTCACAATATTCCTCTAAGCATTGTCATCTCTCATTGCCAAAGTTGTCATAGCTTCCACAAGCTGACTGAACTCGAGATCTGCTCTGGTTGCAAACTGGCTCTGCTCTTCTGAGTTCATGATCTTTCAAAATCTGCTTCAATTTCAGAGATTGCTTCGAGAAATCAACAGATGGGTTGTGCACAGAGAATGGACGAGGCCACGGGAAAAAGCAGGAGGAAATGCAACAATGCAATGATATGAGATGCAAATGCAAGAATGATGCAACCATCAAGGAACTCAAAATTGTATTTCCAGTCATTGTAGATATTACGAAATAAAAACATTTTATTAAAATTTTCCAAAAGGCAAGTACACCTCCAAAGTTTATTACAAAACAGCAACATAATACAAAAGGAACTGGGAATCTAATCCACTAGACGATGATCCCTCTCTTCCACGAAGCTCTTCCATCTGCCTGTCAATCTGTTCTTGCATCCTGGCTTTATCGAGAGTAAGCTTCTCTACTTCTGCCCTCAACCTTGAAACTTCGCTTGATTTAGCTACGGGAGGCTTAGGACAGGGATATGGCATCATCAAGATGAGAGCCCTTTCGCGTGCCCATGCTAAGCAAGCTTCAGTAACTGTACAATTAGGGTTTATTGTTACAGTCATTCTTTGTCGATTTATACGACGCCACGCAAATACAAATCCGGCTTTCAGTTCAAGGTTCTCTCCTTGATAGAGAAAAATTCTGGTCAAATCTTCCAGATCAGACACTTCTTCCATTCGATGCCCCAGTTGATGACGAGCGAGCACAGGATTATAACTGATACATCCCTTTGTACCGAGAAGAGGCACATTGGGAAATTCTCCACAGCTATGAATCATGAGGATTCCTCCATACATCAGATCATGCCATACAATATCCGAGTGAGTGAGAGCCATGAGTTTCACGGGCCATTCTGTACCATCTTTTACATCCCAAAAAGTAGCAGTCCTCGGTAGGTACGAAATAAACCACCTATAGAGGATAACAGTGCAGGAAGTAATCCGACCTTCTCCCTTTAGAACCTTCGAGTGGATAGAATAGTAGGCGTCAGCTAACAATGTAGGAACTGGATTCTTGATCATGAAAATTCTGATCGCGTGGACATCGACGAAATCTTCAACGTTTAGAAATAAGAACAAACCATAGGCCAGCAGTGCAAATATGTGCTCGAAAACTTCGGTATTCCCCACACTAGCAAAATGTCGAGCTTTCTCGAACAAGAACTTGGCAGGCAAACCATTGATTCCCCCTTTGACCGTCATGTGAGTTCGGATATCTAACAACTTTATGCGGGACGCTCTCGCAATATCCTCTTGGCTAGGTCTTCCTTCTGCGCCAGAGAACGGAGGTGAGTCTTTAACGGGAATACCCAACAGGGCGGAATACTCTTCCAACGTAGGCATCAACTGGAAATCTTGGAAGATGAAATAGTGGCAGATCAGGTCGTAGAGTTGAACCACCGTCTCCAATAAACCAGCAGCTACTCGAATCTGCAGCAAAGGGAGGACCCTTTCATACTTCTCAGCGAATGCCTCAGGATCCTTGATCTGATTTCCTAGTTCCCTTAATTGTTCGACATCATGAACCTTGAAGGTGTACGACAAAACTCCTTTCTTTCCGTAATCCATCTTACAATGCTTGCAAAACAACTTTAAGTTCCTTGAAGGGGAAGAATGCAAGATGCAAGAATGCGATGCAGAAGAATTTAGTGGAACTCGATTATCTATAACCATCAAAGGATATCAAAAGACGCGATTTTAATTGTTAGACAGCGGCTACAACCATTAATAATGGGATACCAAATGTTTATTTTCAATAGTCATTAAAACGGATTTCAAAAGTTTTTCACCGTCCATAATAAACCAGACGTTTACAAATAAAAGCTAAGTTCCACGAAATCATGAGATGAATGCTTATGCGATGTATGAATGTAACAACCACAGGTAAATCACATAGCACAAATAAGCAAGCAAATAGACACAGAGTCCTAGGTTTGAAAGGTCACAGCGTGGAGTCAAGGTCTGCTCCTCCCAAGGTATGTACTAGAGGTTTATTCATACCTGCATGATGGGTTCTACAAAGTTCCCAGAGTCTATGTAAATCCTTCGGATATTATTGGCCTACGTGACTACTCACGCGGGTTAATAATATTCTCAAGATAAACTCGTCTGAGTGTAGTATCGCGTAACAACATTTGGGACTACTCCCTCATAGCCATCGTACTACGTCCTAAAAAGGCCAAGTGGGGGTAAAGGTAACTACGGTCCTTAGTCTTATTAACATTCATCGGAATGAGTGACATCAATACGACTACTCGCATCAGACATTAATCACCCCAAAAGGTCCTCGACTAAGCGTGGTCATCACATGCCAAACTTGTTAGGACTACTCCCAACTGCCGACTATTGATTACACCACAATCCTATCATATGTGTGCTCTCAAGTCCGGGTATAGGACTTATCTCACCACTCAAGATAACAACCCTGCATACAGAAAAAACCCAAACACAACATGCATATATGTACAAGTATACAAGCAAGCAAACAATATAAAAGCAAGTAAGCAAGTAGATAACACAAATACAAAACTAGTTAGGCCTAACCCTCTAAGTTAGAATCCCCAGTTAAGTCGCCATTTTTGTTGTGGTGAGAATCAAATATCAAGCTATTATATTAACTTGAATCGCAAATCTTTAAATTCACTACGGTCTTTGATTTATCCAAAGGAAAGGTTAAAGATAAAAAAAACCTAAGAGATATAAGGTTCGGGTGTTGGTTATGCCTAGGGAAGGTATTAGCATCCTAAACGTCTGTAGTACTCTACAGGAACCTCTTGTTAGTACTTGTTATCTATTACTCGCTTGTTAAAGGTGCTAGGCTAAAGGATGAAACCCTAAGGGTTAGAATCTAAGTATACTCGACAAGATATCGCATCTTGTGCCTACGTATCTCGAGGGGAACAAAATCAGAGTATTCGTAGTTCTGAGAGGAGGAACTTCTTGACGGGGTCAAGGTTCCAAAGGGGAGGTAATGTCTATGGCAAGACGTTACATAGAGTACGGCGCCTCTAAAGTTCTAGGTTGGTTTAAAAGGGGGTAGGATTGTAAATGTTCACGGAGAAGCATTTACGTGGAGTACGGATACTCCAATCCTAAGGCTAAAATACTAAGCGTCTACGGTGAGACGTGAATCCTAAGGCCAAGGGTACGCAAAGGTTCTAAAGTTAGTCTTATGACATTGAGTCAATATAGGTGTACCTTTCCATTGGAATTGATATAGGGAAACTAACTTAAAGTTAAAGAACAGTTCAAAATAATAAACAGGTGATCAGAAGAAGTATTGAAGATTAAATATTTTCTAAATACAATTCATAAACAAATACGTATATGATATGAAATCAAATTAAAGTCATTACTAATCAGGGAGAAGAACAGATAACAATTAAATTAAAGCGATAGCATAAGTATTGATTGTAAGCTAATATAAGGGAAAAAATAAAAGGATAAACATTCTAATTAAAAAAAGAAGATTTGAATATATGAAATATTAAGTAATGGACTAGGAATAAAGCAAGAGTTATTTTATAATTCAGGATTGATCAAATTAAAAAAGGTTAGAAAATAACTTAACAAAATATGATGTCTTAAAAAAGAAAAAAGGACCACACAATTAATTAAAAAAACCTTGAGAAAACAATAAGAAGGCCACCCGGGCCCCTTGTTCACTAAGCCAGGCCCAAGTGAGGGCGCAGGGGTTTTGGGTTTGGAAAACCCGGCCCAACCAAAACAAGGAAAGGGAACAAAGAACCCTAAATCTGTCCTACAAGCACAGCCCAAGAGAGCTTCTCTCCTCTCGTCTAACCTCAATTTCTCGTCGACCACGTACGAAACCTAGACCATAATCCAACACCCCTAATTCGATCCTAAAGCAGAAACAACAATCAAACAGAAAATTCATTGCTGCAAAGGGTATGAATCTAAGGAGTCAAGGCGACGAAAGCTTACGCACGAACCAAACAAATTAGTCAAGCGTACATATTGAGCGAAAGTGAAAGGAAACCTACTTGGACGGAGTATTTCCAGCGATTCCATACTAGCAACGTTCAGATAAGTCCCCTTTTTCCCAATTCTCCTGTTATGTGTCGTTTTGTTGTGCTCTGAATCATAAGTGGTGAATGATGCGGTCTTTTACCAAAGTGTGTGTATGCGTTGTTGTGTGCATGCGTTGAAACCTCTATCCTCATTTTTTATTCAATTCTTATTGATTGAAAGTGTTGATTTGAATTACAGGTGCGAGATATTCTTCTGCAATCGGGTCTTTGTAAGGAGCCACGTGATGGGAACGCTGGAGGTGCGACTAGAGTGTCTTTGCCTTGAAGATAAGTTGTATTGACACTTATCTCTTCCGTAGATTTTTTTAGTTTATGTATGATGATGTATTTTGGTATGATGATATGATAAGATCTTCTGGTATTTGGTTTCTGAACTTGTTTGGTGATGAATGATATGGATGAAATGGTTTTGTTTCTGATTGTGATTTGTGAACGGTTGTATGATGTTGAGGGAATTGTTAGTGTAGGATTTGAGTTTTTGGCTGTATGATTGGATGAGTTTCTGTAGTAGGATAGGTTGAATTTGTTGATTATGATTTGTATTTGGTATGTGGGATTCGATGATATTCCGGTTTGGTTGTTCTGGTTTGATGGATTGGTAGTGTACTGTTATGAACTTGGTGGTTTTTTAGTGTGAGATGTGAATTTTCTGGATACACAACTCTTGATACATGTGTATTGCGTGGGTTGGTTTTTCTTCCTCCCCCAACCATTATGCAAATGTTGGGTTTTATAGGCTTTTTGAGAATCCTCCGAATTGATGTGTAATAAATGAAAATTTCCACACTTATACGAGCATGTTTGAGCTTCTTTTGGGAAGTTTTCAAAATGTGCCTGAACATGTTGGTTTAGTTTTGGAAGGTTTTTAAAAAGTGTTGGGACATGTTTATTCTTGTTTTGGAATGTTTTGGGAACTGTTGTCTGGCAGTTGTGGATGGGTGTTGGAAAGAAAATATCGGTTGTTGATGATGAGGAGTTATGTTCCTTTCCTTTTTAGGTTTGGTATGTTTGTCTATAGCTGGCAATTATACACATATTGTCTGGTTGGCTGTAAAATGTAAATTTTTATGTGTTTACTTGTTTGCTGCGACTTGAAGGAAAGCTCAGTACATGTTTGATCTTTCCTTTTAAATCCAATATGCTTGTGTATTATTGTGGAAATAACTTCAACAAGCATGCTCTATAGGTGCAAGGATGTGCGTAGTATCACCACATGAATCAGATTTGTTGATCAAAAGTAATGAATCCCAAATTATCCTCAAAGTATCCACGGGTTCAGGACGCGCCATTAGTATTTTGTAAGGGAAGTACAAGTATCTTGTTTCTATTGTGATGATACTTGATTGTTTTGATGATAATTTCCATTTTAGTTCAAACACATTTGGAACATACTTTTTATTTAGTTAATTTTTCCTTGAACCGATTATGTTTGAATGGTGGCATTGTGATTTAATTACTAAGATTATGAACTGATTTGAATTCATTTTGGACAGGTGATTAATAGGTGGTCTCACTCTATTAAAACAGTGGAAAAAGTCGACTTCACAGTTGTATCCGCTTGTGCACACTCAAACAAATTATCTGCTACTTTTTCAAATCACCTTTTTGCAACTTTTGCATTCAATGATGCAACTATGTGGGGAAGTGGTCCAAATGAAGTAGCGCTACTTGGTCTAGGAAACATTCAATGTGCGTGCCATATACTGGGGACATTTTCAATAGTACTGCCAAGGAGTGATTTCATGACATCTTACAACTCAGACTCTTCTTCATGATTTCCACAAGAATATGGATAATTCCAATGTTAATCACCTGCTCATGAATATGCTCTCTCATTTTGTCCATCAACATTTCCAACAATGGGTTAATTATTTGGACTGTTTCTTCCTTGAACCTTTATTACTTCGTGACAACTGACCTCCAAATTCTCGCTTGAAACCAAATCCCTATAATGAGGAATTAGAGATGATAATGATAATGCTCTATGTAAAAAAAAAAACTTTGAATCCTTTGAAAATGGACGGAGTTCATCTTTCTTAGAAGAATCACCCTTGTACTTTGAATCTTGGATTTGAGATTTAATCTTGTAACTCTTCTCAAAATTTGAAACCCTTTGATGATTTAAGGAAACAAACCCACGTGTTCCTAGAGAGAGAAGCTCCAACCTCTCTCTACAACTTAACGTGTACCATCCATTTCTTATCCTTTTAGGGTTAGAAATTTATCCCCGGATCACCTTTCTGGTTTCCCCGCTTCAATAGCGCCTCTCCATCTCCTTCATCCTGAAGGTTCTCAATCAAACCCTACCCCTAACCTCTCCGCTTTTCCCTCGATACCCACCACTAAAACCTCCACAAATCCGCAGATCCCACCGTCTTCTCTTTCGAGAATGGAGAAATGGAAAAACATTCAGCTATCAAAGGAAGAAGAAGAAGGAATAACGGTAGCAGAAGAAGAAACGTGCGAAGAGGAAGCTTTCCAGAGAACATTAGCAGGAAAGTTATGGACTGATAGTAGTTTCAACACAAAAGCTTTTGTCAACACCATGAATGGAGCATGGAAGCTCAGGAACCCGATCGAAGTTCAAGAGCTAAACAAGAATCTTTTTCTCTTCCGATTTACAACACGCAGGGACCTTGAAGGAGTTCTAAAAATTGGCCCTTGGAGTTTTGACAGAAACATCCTCATCTTAAGTAGAACTCAGGAGAGGAACAACCATCCGATCTCAACATGCATTTTGGCTCATTCTGGGTGAGAGTGTATGAAGTACCGCTAATGCTCCGGACATAAGCAATGGCCAAAAAACTGGGAGCAATCATGGGAGAGTTCGAAGAGATGAATCAGAAAGAAGCTTATAGGAATGGAAGATTCCTGAGAGTAAGAGTTAAGATTGACCTCAAGAACCCTCTCAAGAGGGGCACAGTCGTTCGATTTAAGGAGAAAAACTTAAGAGTACATTTCAAATATGAACGACTTCCGACTTTCTATTTCGTGTGCGGAAGAATTGGGCATCAGATCAAAGATTGTGAATCCACTGGTGAACTTAGCGAGGAAGGCTTTGAAGAGCTTTATGAAAATGAACTCTCTTTTGGTAATTGGCTGAGAGCGTCACCGTTGCCAAGGATCCAAGAGGAACATAAAGTGAAAGAAACAACTTCAAGCTCATGCAATAAGAGGTTATTTAGCACATCATCTAGTCAAAGTAGGTACGAAGCAAAGAGTAAGTGCAAGGAATCTGAAGAAGGAGTAGTAGATCAAAGAAGGGAGAGACCTCTGGAGAATCCAAGGCTAGAAATGGTTGTTCGTGAGCTGGAAACCCATGACACTCAACAGCAAAAGCAAGTTGGGAAAACAGTCTTTGAGATTGAGGCAATGGCGGAGTCACTGGGATCGGTCTTTATATCTAAGGTTGAAAGCAGTCAGAAATCAAAGAAGGAGGATGGTAAAGGAAAGAGGAGGAAATAGACAAGGCGCCAAACAACCAAAAAGCTCCAACAATCAGAGCCAAAATCAAGCGAAGTTGAATATGGCAAGAGGAATCTAGTTGAAGTCATGGTAATGGAAGGAGACTTGGAAATGTGTGGAATGGGTGAAAAGAAGTTGAAAGGCCCGGGAGCCCCCCTCCAGAATTCTCAAAACTACCAGAGATGGTGTTGGAAGACCAACACCGCATGAAAAAATGAAGCTTCTAAGCTAGAACTGCAGGGGCCTGGGGAACCCTCGTGCAGTTCAAGCCTTAGTCAGGCTCATAAGAATGGAAAACCCCAACCTGGTATTCCTCATGGAGTCCAGGCTGAAACAAGAAGAGATATCCAGGATAAAGTACAAGACTGGGTTTGGTAATGGTCTAGGCGTGGAGTGCAAGGGACAAGGAAGAGATAGAGCAGGAGGCCTCTTGCAAATGTGGAAGGACAATGTCCAACTCAACATTCAATCCATGTCTTTAAACCATATCTGCGGGTCAGTTGTTGACTCTTTGGAGGAAGAACCATGGTGCTTCATAGGAATCTATGGGCATCCAAAAGAGCATAATAAAAAACACACTTGGAGTTTGCTGGCGGACTTGGTAAAAGAGGGAGGAGATAAAGTAATTTGTTGTGGTGATTTTAACGATATTGTGGCAGAAAAGGAAAAGAAAAGGGGAGTGCCTAGATCCAACAACTAATTATCGCTGGGTAGGAGTTTCATGGAAACAAATGGTCTGGTGAACCTGGGTTTCTAAGGGTACCCATACACATGGTCAAATGGTAGATCAGTGAATGATAATGTCCAATGCAGACATGACCGAGCCATAGCCTCCACCAGTTTCATCAGCAGATTTTCGCCAATCAAAGTTCATCACCTACCAAGATTTGGATCTGATCATTCAGCTATCAGAATTTAACTTGAAGAGCAGATGGAAACAAGGCCAAGAAGAAGACAGTATATGTTTTGTTTCGAAGAAGTCTGGAGTAAAGACCCTAAATATGAACCCCTCATCTCCCAAATATGGAACAACAGCCCGTCACACACAGTTCAAAAAATCAATCATCTTCAGGAGCTGAGTGAATACTTCAAGAAATACAAGGTAAATGAAATAGATAAAGAGCTGAAAAGGATCGAAGAGTTGTTAAAGAAAGAGAAGAGTTGGGACTACGGTGAAGATGTCATAAGATCTCTAAAAGCCACTGAAGCTCAAAGGGACCGGTTACTTCGCTTGCAAGAGATTATTTGGAGACAAAAAAGCAGGGTTGTTTGGCTTCAACATGGTGACAAAAACAACAAGTTTTTTCATAAGAAAGCTGAGCAAAGGAGGAAGACAAATAACATTAAAAAGCTGAAAGATGGTGGAGGGGGGAGGAACAATGCGAAGATCTGCTAACAGGTTACTTTTCAAACCTGTTCTCTTCATCTAACCTGACTGATGTGGAAGAAGTGTGTAGCATAGTCAAAGGGAAACTGAAGAATAATCATTTGGAGTGGTGTAGTAAACCTTATTCTATGCAGGAAGTCAAAGATGCTTTAGACCAAATGCACCCCCTAAAAGCCCTAGGGCCGGATGGTCTAGCAGCTCTCTTCTACCAGAAATATTGGCATATTGTTGGAAACGAAGTTGGCAGTCTGGTTTTGGAAATTCTGAATCATGGAAAAGATCCAAGCACTACAAGAAAAATGGCAAATTACGACGGTTAATTTTGGCAGATTACGGCGGTTACAACCGACGCAGATTACAAGTCACGATGGTTCCTCCTCTGTCGTAGAAACATGTGTCGCGAGTCTGTTTTACGACGGTTTGTAAAACTGTCGCTCCAACTGCCGTAACATATCGCGACAGTATTTTTACGACGGTTGTAACCGCCATAATTTTATAATATATATTTCATTGAAAATAACGACGGTTGTAACCACCATAATTTTATAATATATATTTCATTTAAAATAGTGACGGTTTAGAACCGCCGTAATTTTATTAATTTTTTTTTTTTAAATAAAAATGATAATTTTATTACAATATTCAGTTGAAACTATAAAAAATACTATGAAAAATCATAATAGGAGCGTAAACATACAATATTAAAAATTTCCAAGTCATCATAAACATACAATATTAAAGACAAATTTGAAAGACGTGCCAAAAAGTGTATTTACATGTGAAATTCATATTTTAAAATGACACACCAATATTAGTTTTTAGGTGAAACTAAGATAAAATAATTAATGTTATATCATAAAATAAAATAGAACTTATTTTAAGAGGAACTATAGGATGGAACATGTATTAATCCAATAGCTTGTGATTCCACAGGCTCTTATTGTGCCTTCCAAACAATTCAGTACATGATTCCACAGGTTTTGTCACATTAAATATATCATTTCATAAAACAAAAATCTACATATCAAACAATGCTTCTTATATAATATTATATAACAGTGGATATGACATTATATATATCAAACAATGTTTCTTATATAACATTATATATAACAGTAGATATGACACTATATATATCAAACAATGTTTATTATATAACATTATATATAATAGTGGAGAAAACCTTACAACATTCACAATATTTCTTCAAGCAGTTTGATTTATTTCAGTTGCATCCACTTTTATCAGGGGTCATCCTACAAGAAGACTGTCATTAATATAGGATCAAGTTTTAATTTATTTAAGGTGTAGAATCAGAACTTCTTATAACATTAAACACAATTTTGCAAGCTTTGAAGACTTTATCTTCATTTATAGATTTATTCAAGTAGTTTTTACATGAGCAAGATTTGTGCAATAAATTCCAGAAGAAAAGCACTCACAATAATTGAAAAAAATATATATAAATTAAGGAGTAGTTTTTATAACTTACAATTTCAAAGACTATGATCTTCTACAGTAACAGTTAATGCATGTCCTAAAATGGCATTATGAGAGTGCTCTGATATATTTGATTACTAGCATTATTCCACTTATCAGACTTTGCTGCATATGAGCTGATGTTTGAAGCATTAATGGTCATATTATTCTCTAGACAGTGCCTATCTAGAGCCAGCCCTTGTATACAACGTATGATACAACAAATTTGTACTTTTTTACAATGATTTACTTGTTCAACAACTTCGCACAACTAGAAAGAAATTGAAGACTTACAAAGCACAAAATGTCATGATAACTGTTCAACCAACTTGTACACTAGTATCCATTGAAGTCAAGAAGACAGGAAGACAGGAAGTAGACTATGACAGAGAGTAGACAATAATTTTGAGTTCAATTAGATCAAGGACAAAGAGAGAATCAAAAGATGTTATACAAAAAACACAAAGAACACATTTATCAAGTAAGTTCATATCACTAATCTTAAAATAAAATACTTGTAACAGCTAATACAAACAATTTTGAGTTATGTTCAGAATATAGTATCACTTTTTTACCAGGATGAATCAAAAACTCGCACATTGTAAGTATCATGTACACAATTTGAGACCTACGAAAAAGAAACAGTTATTTCTGTATACAGAGAAAAGAGAAAGTTGAAGGAGAGAATTTACACACATATACAATTTGAATGAGAGTTCGTAGTTGAAGGGAGCTCCTGATGGGGCGACGAATCCTACACAGAAGAAGGATACTAATCAAAATAAGAGATTATCCCATAGACAGCAATACCTGGCTAAAATTTATCAAACCACGTTTTATGGTTAAAACTTAAATAGTCCCTGCTGCTATTATCTATAATTTATCAATTTAAATAATAATTTACCATAATTATTTAGAAGGTATCACTATAAACCTGGAGAATATTGGCTACTCATTATTAAACCCATCTCTTATGTACACTCGTGGTCTTAGCTCCAGTGAGAGATTGTCTTCTACTCTTTTTTAAGTCGTTACGAGGTGACAATTGCTTTTGGCTCGAATAAGCTATATTAGATTTATGATAAGTTGGAACTTATTGTAGAGGACTTGCATATCGAGATTGTGAGCGTCGTTTAATGAGTGTCCCTGATGAACTAAATTTTTTACTGGTGTAGGCGTCTGATTAATTATAGAATTAGAATTCTGGTTCAGCGCAGAGGCATCAACACGAATATTATGTATTGTTGACAGGAGAACCATCAGAATCAGAAAATGGAGAGCTAGTACTGTTGTCCATATAAAAAATGAGGTTATCTCTCATTTGTGGCAATTCAATTTTTTTTGGAAATAATTGCAGAGAATGATGGTCAATGAAGCCTTGAAATTTTTTAAAAAATGCATTAATATAGAAGCATTTCAAATTTATGGATAAGAAAATCTTCTTGTTTTGGTTGCTTTGAAAGCTAAAAGTAATGTGATATTGTAATGTACTTTCATAACAATCCAAATTTCAGGTACGTGACCGAACCCGAAATTGGTCACTCAATATTTGGATATCTACATGTATAGTACCTCTTGTTATAGAACAACCATATCCTTTTTTAGATATGAAAATTTTGTGTTCTTTCTATCTATAATGTCTTCTAACTCAACAACCCTCTGTTTTAAAGTATTAGCAAATATGATATTAGAAAAGGGGAAAAACAAGTTGCCATTTCCAACTTAAAAAGGATAAAATACAGATATTACCTTTTTGTTAGCAATCTCAAAAGGGTTCAGCATAGTGGTTAGCGCATTTATTGTTGTATCCTTCTCTTCACAGTCCCTCTTAAGATTATACATATCTTGTTCTATAGCTAAGTTGTTTAACTGAGCATAATAGAAAACACGTCAACGATAATATTTAATAAGATAACAAATAATTTGATTTTTAATGTACTTAAGTAGAGTAATCATCATCATCATCATTCAACCAAAAATAGAAAAGCCCAAGAATAAGAACAGACTAACTGCATAAAGATAACCAAGAAATTATAGCTTACAGAGACAAAAAACCTAAATTGCATATATTTAAGAAGTGAAATTTGAAAATTTACATATCATATCCAAGCAGATGTGGATACTAAGTGCTTATATAACATGTTTATCCCCTTTCTCGCATAAGAGCCTAACAAAGATGACCCTGAAGAAAGTAATACCTAGATATCAGTAGTAGATGTGACACTTGAAACCAAATTTGACCATTCAAACATTCTTCTCTCCTCTTGTTCTTCATTAGAGAAGGGTAACTTATATTGGAGCACAAAATTTCCACGGGAGGGTTTTCTACTATTCACACCCTGTTAACAAAGAAATCATTACCAATATTGTCGAACCAAAATTGAAAAATCCCAAGAGCAAGAGACTGCATAAAAATAACCAAGAAATTACTCCTTAATGTGCTAGAAGAGAAGTCTAAATTACATATATTTAAGAAGTGAAAATTGGAAAAGTATGTATCATATACACGCTGGTGTGGATGCTAAGAGCTCAGATAAAATGTCAGCCCTCATTTCCACATAGGAGCCTAACAAAGATGGTCGTAAAGAAAATAATACCTGGATATGAGCAACAGATGTGAAACTTGAAGCTAAATCGGATCCGTCAGACATTTTATTCTCCTCTTGTTCTTCATTAGAGAAAGGTGACTTACATTGGAGCACCCCATCTCCACTAGAAGCTTTTCTACTATTGGAATCTTTCTAACAAAGTCAATGAATGATCAAATTCAAAATTAGGTTGTTCTAGTGTTGTCATTTGGAAGAAGCGACTACGATGAAGAAATGGTTAAGGTTATATTTTGGATGAAGAAGTAATGGTTAGGGTTAGATTTGGGATGGAGAAGAAATGGTTAGGTAACCCAATCAAAAATCCGATTTGGAATAAACACTTTCTTCTCTCTCTGTGCAACAATCACTTCAGAATCGATTTGGGAGGGAACCGGGAAAAATTTATGCTTTCTTCTGTCTTAGTGAAAAATTAACGTTTTGGTTTGGGAGGAACAGTGAAATTCAGAAAAGGATTGCAAATATTAAGCGCTCAATGTAAAAAAAAATACTCATTATTTTTCATAAAAAAACTTGTTTTAGTAATACATAAGAACTGGTAAATAATTAATATATTATTAAAATAATTAAAAATTATATGAGAACAGGTCTAATCATTTGCTAATAAGAGTGGTTCTCTTTGTACTTTATAAGAATGAGTTTGAATCATTGAGCCTCCTTCAAAAGAAGAGAGATTCTGGGATGAATGAGTTTAGGTTTTTTTTTTTTTTAGAAAAATAGGGTTTTTGTTTAGGTGAAAAAATTGAATTTTTTTTGAGGGAGTAATCTTACCCTTAAGTAAATTAAAAAATAGTGTTATGAATTAGGGGAACAAATTTTCCCTTTTCATATAGTGCTAAATAAAAAAATTATTTTATAAAATAAAAAGTTAAAGTAAAAAATATAATAAAGAGGATTTTGTGATAACTGTCGTGACAACCGTCGCAGTTCAGTCCCTAACTGTCGTGATAACCGTCGCAGTTCAGAAATAAGGACGGTTTTGTAATAACTGTCGCAAAAAATTTGCGACAGTTGACCCTAACTGTCGTGACAACCGTCACAATTCAGGAATAAGGACGGTTTTGTGATAACTGTCGCAACTCAAGTGTCATAAATCTCCTTTTTTCTTATAGTGAAGGTTGATCAACTCCACACAAATTTCCCTCATACCTAAGATCAAGAACCCCACAAACCCAAAAGATTTTCGACCGATAAGTTTATGTAATGTGGTGATGAAGTTGGTCTCAAAATCAATTGCAAACAGGATTAAGAAAAATCTTCCTGACATAATTGATGAGGAGAATAGCGGCTTTGTGCAAGGCAGGCTAATTACAGATAATGCGTTGATTGCCTTGGAAGGGTTTCAGTGGCTGAAGAAAAAAACCAAAGGAAAAAGAGGTCATATGGCACTTAAGCTGGACATGTCGAAAGCGTATGATCGAATTGAATGGAGCTTTGTTGACAAAACACTCTCACTGATGGGTTTTCCTATGAGCATGGTCAATCTCATTGAGAGGTGTATTTCCATAGTATCCTACAGAGTGCTTCTCAATGGGCAACAATGTCGGCAGTTTGTTCCAGCTAGGGGTCTCCTCCAAGGGGATCCCTTCTCACCTTATCTTTTTATTATCTGTGTTGATGTTTTTTCAGGTCTTATAAAGAAGGAAGTCAATGAGGGCAGAATTCATGGATTAAAAGTTGCGAGGAAATCTCCACAAATCTCTCATTTATTTTTTGTAGATGATAGTCTTCTTTTCTTTGGGGCAAACTGGACTGAAGCCTTAAGAGTGTTGGAGATCTTAGACAAGTATCAGAAGGCCTCAGGTCAAGTGGTCAACCTAGACAAATCGGCAGCGCCCTTTAGTTGAAACGTAGAGGAAGCAATAAGCAAGATGATCCAGACTAGGATGGGTATAAAGACAGTAGACGGCCATCAGAGATATCTAGGTTTGCCAGTGGTGCTGGGAAGGTCTAAAAAGGAAGTGTTTAACATGGTGTTGGAGAGGATTTGGAAGAAGGTAAAGGGTTGGAAGGAAAAGTTTCTATAGAGAGCTGGTAAGGAGGTACTGATTAAGGCAGTGGCACAAGCAATCCTGACGTACGTCATGAGCTGCTATAGAATGCCAGACGAAATTTGTAGGGAGATTGAAGGAATGATTGCAAAGTTCTGGTGGAGTTCAAGAAACGGGGAAAGAAAGATCCATTGGTGCAGGTTGGATAAAATGTCAATTCCGAAGTCAGAGGGAGGGATGGGATTCAGAGGAATTAAAGAGTTTAATATCAGTCTTTTGGGTAAGCAGTACTGGAGGCTTCTGGGCAATGAGGATTCCTTTGTTGGAAGGGTGCTTAAAGGAAGGTACTATCCAAAGTGCAACATTGATGACTGTTCCATTGGCAACAACGCAAGTTATGCCTGGAGGAGTATAGTTGGAACTAGAAAGCTCATTCATCAAGGCTCTAGATGGAGGATCGGTAACGGGAGAAGGGTGTCAGGTTTGAACGATAGATGGATTCTAGGAAACCCTGGCTTTAAACTATTGCAGAATTATCCTGATTTGAACCCAGACTTGACAGTTAGTGACCTAATAGACTCGGACCTTGGCTGCTGGAAGGATCAACTCATTTTTTCCAATTTTGGTCTATTTGATGCTTTACAAATAGCAGGCATCCCCTTAGCGCAGAGATCAGTGGAAGATGAATTGATCTGGCATTTTGAAAAGAGTGGCACCTACTCAGTAAAATCGGCCTACCAATTATTCTTGAAGGAGAGAGCCCTCCCAAGACCAGGACCTTCATCTATCTCCAATCAAAAGCTCTGGAAGGTAATCTGGCAGATCCCCACACGGAATAGAGTAAAGAACTTCCTGTGGAGACTGGGCAAAAACATCCTTCCCACACGGGAAAACCTCTTAAAGAAAGGTATCCTTCTTGATCCATCTTGCCCTTTCTGCAATCTGATGCCTGAAACGGTCCAACACATCTTTCTTGACTGTTTTTTCGCGAAGCAAACTTTCTTCTCCTCCATTCTCAGTCTGAGAGTTGAGTCAAACAGGGACATTTGTACTTGGTTGGAGGAATACCTAACCAATAAAGACCCTTTTATTTGTCAGCTGATTAGTACTATGTTGTACAAGATTTGGCACGCAAGGAATTCTCTGGTTTTCAAGGAAAAACATATTCTGCCCCTGCAAGTTTCCCATGAAGCTTTCACTATGGTTCAGGAATTTAACCATTGGAATAACCATCAGGAAGGTAAAGAAAACCATGGGAAGAGCTGGACCAATTCGTGTGATGCAGTTATGACCATTCAGGTGGATGCGGGGTTCTTCGAGGAAGGTCTGACGGCCTATGGCTGTGTCATCAAAGATGAAGAGAACATAGCTCAACTATCATCCTGTAAACTGGAAAGAAGACTGTTGTATCCTACTGCTGCAGAATGTTTATCTATAAGATGGGGTATCCAACTAGCCTCACAGCTCAACCTAAAAAAGTTTTTACTCCAATCAGACTCTTTAATATGTGTTGATAGCTTGAACTTGTGTCATAAGGTTGCTAGTATTGATTATATAGTGGAAGACTGTAGATTAATGCTAAGAAATGTTGCTGATGCGTCTATTATGTATATCAATAGGAGTTTAAATGTTGTGGCTCATGGCCTTGTTAAGGTAGGAAAAGTTGTAGGCTCCAAAACTTGGCTTGGTGACTGTCCATTGTTGGAGCACCATAGTTCGGTTGTTTCTTGTTTCCCTTCTTAATGGAAATATGGATTTATCAACAAAAAAAAGTACACGAATTAGGCTTTGAAAGATCTTGATGGACTAATATTTCCTAACCAAATCTGGCTAAAGCAATCCACTTCTTCATTAACAAAAGCAAACAAGCAAAACTTAAGGATTGTAAGGACTCTCAGTCTTTGATCAATGGCCAAAACATCTTGAACATTTTAATCTCATTGATCTTCAAACTTGCTTGAAGAATATTTGTCATCTTCCAGAATATAAATTTCTTCTTGGAACGAGGGGAATGAGCTTCATACTTCAATTGTAATTGAAACATGGAGATAATGTAGGAACTTTCAAACTTGATCTTGTAAACTTGTGACAACATGGACTTGAGTCTTCTAATCTCTTCCCAAATTGAACTTTCCTTGATGGACAATTACTCAAGAACAAAGATCAAACACACCTCTTCAATTTGAGGAGCTTACAGAGGGGGGTGTCAACTCGTAACATAACCAATTACTAGTCTCTAGGGACCAATTCCATATCAATGGGTATAAAAATAAATCTTCTGTGGGGAGGTTTCTGAGAAATCTGAGGGAAGAAGGCTTTGTAGTGGCTTAGGGACTAAAAAGGAGGATAAGGGCCCATTCTCACAGGAATCCAACACACACCTCGTAAAGACCAGAGGACTTCCACAAACACACACACACACACAGCGCAACCTTCAAGACCTTGCACCTTCTGCATCAACACCTGTCCTCACAAATGAAACAAATAAGCAAAAAATAGATAAAGTGGTTAGTTATGCATGGATGATTGACCTAATATGTTATGCAGACGAATCAATGAATCTAAGGGAAAAATTTGGGGTATGACAGTGTGGAAGACAAGTTTTTAACAAAAGTGACAAAGAAGAGTGGGTTGCAAAGGTTATTGTTGATGGGTTGAAGAATAATATAATGTATATATGGTGTGGCTGCAATGTATAGGAAAGTAGATGACCCCATTAAGTATGTTCATCAATACTATTACAAGAGCCCATATGTACAATGTTATAGTGAAGTGGTCACTCCTTTAAATGGGCAAAACAAATTTCCTAGGACATCCAATCCTATGACATTGCTACCCACGTTCAAATGTGGCCTAGGCAAGCCTAAGAAACTACAGAAGAGAGAACCAGATGAGGTAAACCAACATAAATGGCGAAGAACAAATACCAGCCATAGGTGCAAAAAAAATTGTTTGGAACTTGGCCACAATGTTAAAACTTGCAAGAAAAATAAGTAAATTGTACTTGTTCCATATGAAACTCTGACACAAGAGCTGCCTACACAAGCCAGTCAGACTACCAAGGCCCAAGTAGCACAAAAAAGGTATTATTCTAACTTTAATTTGTGTTTGTGTGCAAATGGTTATGTCATTTAACAATGTCTTTACTTATCTCAGGGGAGGCCTAAGGGGTCAATGAATGGAAGCACCAATAAGACAACAAAGAGTAAAAAAGATCAGAAAAGGAAGAAAAAAGATGTTAAAGTCCCCCCTAACAATGTTGAGCAACCAGCCAACAATGTTGAACAATTATCCAACAATGTTGAACAACTAACTAACAATGTTGAAGTTCCTCCTACCAATGTTGAGCCATCATCCAATAATGTTGAATAACCTGCTAACAATGTTGAAGTTCATCCTAACATTGTTGAACAAGCAACACAAGCTATAGGTTTGGACAAGTATTGTGACTTGGATGTTGAGACATTGGAAGCATTACTGAGTAATGAAGAGGTTTTGGACATTCAACCTATAAGTATTGACACATCACCTATCAATCCAAGTGCATCAAAACTAAGTGCGTCAAACCCAAGTCCATTAAAGTCAGCTTGTGTCAAGACTTTTGTTAGTAAAAAACCAAAAGCATGTACAAACAATGCCTTCAAACCACCAGATTTTGTGCAAATTTCTACACAAAAGCCAGGCAACATTGATTCTGTGAGTAAATCAAACTCAACCTATTACTTTTGTAATTTAGTTATCAACATTTAACACTTATGCATATTCCTGATTCTACTAGGTCAAGAGACTGATACTAAGGAAGAAGGTGAAGAATAATTTTGATTTCACAGTTGAAAAAAGGAAGAGTGACAGACTAAGGACCCTGAAAGAAAGAGAAATAAATGGGTCTGGTCAAGAATCTGATGATTCATTAGTGATGACTGAAGTGGAAATCACAGTAGATGTCACTGGTGGTGCTGAGATAATATGAAGATATTTATGTGTACTATCATATGCTAATGTTTTTAAGATATTTGACTGGTGATGTATACTCACCGTGTTATATTCTACTTTGTAATGTACTTCAATGAAATGGATCAACTACCTTTATTTGTAATGTAATGAACATTTACACTTCAATAACAAGAACATGTTTAGCATAAATAAGAATACAAGACTCGTTGACTTCAATTTACCATAAAAATTCCTCATACTTCATCTACTCATTATAAAAGGTTCTCTTAGTGTGTAACCCTAATTTCACACATCATCCCCCACTCACTCTCTTCTATAGTCGTGCCTCACTCTCCTTGTATCCCTTCAAGCTTCATTTTTTTCTCTTATTCGTGGATGAGCAAAGAAAATCCAAAGGGAAAGTGAAAGCATCAAGCTCTAGAAGTACTTTTGATCTCTCAAGACTTTTCACTTCTCTAAAACAACAAGAAAGGTATGAAGAACACTTCTTCAATAAGAAATTAATGAAACCCAAGTATGGAGAACTCTTTAGTTTTCCCTTTGAATGTTTTTCTTTCCAAACTGTATTTTCATCTCTTGAGTTAGAATGATTAGTTACCTTTTCCGAAGATTTCTATTCTGAGCTTATTAAGATATTTTATTGCAACTTGATAGTTAAGAATAACAAGATTATCTCAAATGTTAAAGGTTTCCTAATTTCTACGACTTATAACAAATTGGGAGAAATATTGGGAATTCCTTTCAAGGAATGTGATGTTCGTACTGATTCTGTTTCACAATAGCCTCAATATGAGAAGAGAAGTTTTTATTACAGCCTTAACAGGTTTTCTGAGACATATTTTTATAATAAAAGGAAAGAGTTACCGGTATTGACCCAGAAAGAGTTTTATGGTCTCCACTAAAAAAAATTATTGATGATAGAATGTTGCATTATTTTCTAGTATATGTTATAGTTCCAAGGTACTCTAATTATGCTCCATTAGTGATTTGGAAATGAAACTCTTGTTTGCCATTAAGAATAACATTAAGGTGAATTCGGCTGCTATGATCTTGTGCCACATGATGTCTCACAATGAGCATTCTGAAGGATTACCATATGCTCATTTTCTCACAAAGATCTTTCAATACTTCAAAGTCAACTTGAAAGACGATATGGTCCTCTTCATGGTAAAGCCATCCCACAAGATTAGTGTGAAAAATATCAATCGGAGGACAGGAGTTATGTTTAATATGGACACCTTTGAAATCACATATTTGGATGCTAATAAGGCTAAAGTCGAAAACGCTTTGTCAAGTTGTCATACCCTAAATTTGTCCTACCTATATATAATTGCCATCTGTACATCCATCCACTAACCATTATTCAGAAAATCCAAAAAATATGCTGCTTTCTTTTCAAGACCATGGTGCACTAATTCAGATGAGGTGTGACTGAGGATTTAATTAGGGTTCTGGGCCTACTCAAGACAGTTGTGTATATGCAGTATGGATTGAAATTCATCTAGTTGTGATCTAATCTCGGTCAGACAAGGTTTATTTCAAGATCAAGGCTGGGATTTGTTTGATTCAAGTGTTGCGTGTAAGGTGGCAAGTAGGGTTGTGTCGAGGCAGTTCATCTGTGTGTGGGTCAAGGTATCATGTTATGCGGAGTATTTCAGGACTGAGGATCATCAATGATTGGCCCGTTTTCAACCAAGGTTTTTATGTTATGGGGTTCATCAAGGTCGATTTATGATCCAAATTTCGGAGACTCAGAATGATAATTTCTAAATGGGGCAATTTAGAGCCATTCACATTTGTTTTATCCATTCAGTATCCAATTCATTTTAAACCATTATCCACGTGTTTATCTTAAATATCTGTTTCCTAAAATAATTATCCATTACCATTTTCTATCCATTCCACATCCACATCCACAACCCAAAAATATCCATTTTATAATTTCTAAACCTTTTTTAATTCATTTCTCCTTTATATCCAATTTTAAATAATTAGCGTTCTTTTTTTTAGCCACTTTCATCCATCTTTTCTAATCAATTTCCAAAAGCCCAAAAATTCCATAATATCAAAAAAATACATCCATTTCAAGTTACAAAATTCAATAAAAAACGAACATGTCATAAATATGTCCATAACCCTACATAAATCAAACCAAGACTTCCATCTATTTCAAACCACAAGCCAGTAACTATCCTCCATGAACCAATGGCCGCGCCACATGAACAAGTTCCTCATTTGCAAACAATGGAAAAGCTAACCAATAGAAAAGTCAAATGAAAACCATTGATCTCACATCAGGAAACATTTATCAGGCCCACACGCATCTGTTATGCAGCAAGTCCAAATGAGAAAATTGAAAAAAAAGCTATCCGCTTATAACCTGCGAAAATCGTACCTGCAGCATGCCAAAACCACTTTCAACCACTCGCAACCGTACGACCAAAATTGTCTTACACCTACACACCAAACCTGCTACAATATCATGCCATAACAATGACATCTCAATGACCAAAACAAAACCTGCAACTCGGTTCAACACGCCAAAACTCTGCTGCTACATTCTACACAACTGTACCTTCAACAAAGAAATCAACCACTCGATACAACCATACAAGACAAATTAAGAATCAAAAGCAAAGAGGAAATTTGATTTTAAAAGGGGAGAGACGTCAAAGGAGGGGGGGGAACGTACAAGATGGGGAAAAAAGAAAATCACTTTGAAGCAACACAGACCTGAAAACCATCACTTATAACCTTTTTTAATCAGAACAAATTTGCTTCTTGACTTCATCTTCACACTTCATTCTCTCTTGGCTCCCTCTCTTGAGACTCTCTAACAATCCTTTTCCCTGCTATACCTCTACTTCACCCCCATCAAAACTTCAAACCACACCAACAAAAATCACCTCCATATAAAACTACACAACTCCTTCAACGAAACCCTTCCACAACCTAACACCGGCGTCCACACCAAAACCACCACGGACCTTACGTTGCTCCCTCCATTTCATCTCCTCCAACTGTTCCGCACCACCATCACATCCAAACAAACCCAAATCACCACCAAATCAACCCCAAAAAAAAAAAGATCAAAAACTCAGAAATAAATCCAAATGAGAAGAAGAAGAAGAAGATTGATTGAGCTTTAACGAAACCCAAAACAAATCTGATTTGAAACAAACCTGGTTCAGCAGAACAAGTCAAACGAGGTAGGACGAGAGGGTTTGAGAAGTTTGATCGCGTCTTAAAAAAGGAGGAATGTTTTGATGATTGTTGATGCGCGATGACGAATCCGATTGGATTCTGAGCATTTTTATCCATGAACCGTTCGAACACTGTTATAGTTTGTTGACCAGCGATGATGAAGAGTTTCTCTTTTGAACTTGATTTCCTAATTTTAATTTAATGAGTTTGACCATGCTTTTCCAAGTTCTTTTCTTTAAATACCGTTTTTTTCTTTATACCATGGCCATGTGTTAAATGGATTATATGGTCTTGTTGTTTTCCAACCCTCCACTCTTTTTTTTTTTTGTGTTCGTATGATTTTTGGGTGGATGATGGGCCTTGAGCCCACAAGATTCCACCGTATTTTCTATCCACGTTTTCACACCCTCCATTTCTACACACCCCTTTAAATTTCGTTTTTTTATTTTTAATGCTTTGATCTTTTTAGTTTTATTTCTAAAAATATTTTAATATACTTTTTCAAAAAAGTGATACTTGTTTTTTATTTATGGTTTAGAAATTTATTTATTTCCATTTCTATTTCTATTCATTTTGGGCCAATGATATCAAAAACATCTTGATATTGGGTGATTCTTTAAAATCTGTACCAAATCTTGATTTATATGAGGCCTCCTTACTATTTACTTATTACTATTTCAATTTATTCTTTTTTAGGGTCAATGAAAACCAAAATATCAAGATTTATCGATTTTCGATTTTAAATCTTGATAAAGGTGAGACCTTTATTCTTTTTCTTGTCATTTTCGATCTTATTTTATTTATATCATCTTTGTTTCATTTTTATTCATTTTTGGGTCAATGAAAATCAAATACTAAAGTTTATCGATTTTTCGATTTAAAACCTTAGTAAAGATGAGACCTTTCTTAGTGTTTCGATTTTTATTTCTATTTATATTCTTTTATTTTCACTTTTGGTCAATGAAAGTCAAAATTTGTTGATTATCGATTTCTCGATTAAATTCCGATTAAGACGAGACCAATTTTATTTTATGTCAATATTATACCTTGTTCATATTATCTCGATTATATTATTCATACTCTTATCATATTGTTCATATCCATATTCATATTTATCTAACCATTTTCTTTGTTCACACCTTAATAAAAAAAACACTAAAAATACCGAAACCCTAAAACAATAATTTAACGGACTGTTGGTTGCTTGGCGACTTATGCTCAAGGCTTAGTTTAGGACACCTTGCACACACACGGCTTTCTCTTGGGCTACCTTACAACGAGACCCTTTATTTCATGCCATCCCTTGTAATTTACATGTACCCCGCTCCCTATTCCGATGTATGCATTTAGTATTGATTGTGGTTTGTTTACTAGGAGCACCCCTAGGGACTAGCATAGGCAACCCATTTTCAAACTAATCCTCGATTCGTCGTAGAGCCATTTTCAAACAAACCCATTTTCAACTAAACCCTCGATTCGTCGTCGAGCCATTTTCAAATCAACCTCTAACCAAACTCCTTTTTGAAACCAAACTCTTTTCATAACAAATAAACCCTTGATCCAACGTCAAGCGGATTTTCATAATCAAACTTCAAAACCAATTAACAACTATCGTAACTCTTTTAAGGCGAAAAATGGGGGTTCAAGTCTTTGATCTTCCTTCGATTGTTTGGGTGCGAGTTCTCTTACTCGTGTGTGAGCAATTGACGCCTCTTCTTTTAACAAATCAAGTCCTTTTCAAAATAACCAAGCGCACACAATAAACCCTTGATCCCACGTCAAGCGGACTTTCATAATCAAACCTCGAAACGACTAACAACTATCGAAACTCTTTCAAGGTGAAAAATGGGGGTTCAAGTCTTTGATCTTCCTTCGATTATTTGGGTGCGCGTTCTCTTACTCGTGTGTGAGCAATTAACGCCTCTAAAACACATCCAACTCGACAACCATCCGTCTAACCATCCAAAACGCTTTTCAAACCATCAAACCTTTTCAAACTCAACCACTTTAGATGAAAAAGAGAGAGAGCCAAATCTTTGACTCACCCTCCCGATTACTTGGGCCCGAGGAATCTTTCTTAAGTTCAAGTAATCGTCATCTAAACCAACCCAACTCTCCCTTTTGTTTCGTGGGCATACCACGAACTACGACTACTCTGATTCTTTATTCTCGTCCTAGTAAAGATACGTAGGCACAAGATTGCGATAATCTTGGCGAGCTACCTTCCCTCCATCTTCCATCTTCCCTCTATCCCTTCCCGTAGTCGAACTACAATTGCTCTGATTTCTCATTCTCGTCCGAATGAGCATACGTAGGCCCGAGGTCGCGATGATCATGCCGAGCACCCTATCCTTAAACCACCCATTTTCCCTTAGCATCTTTCCCTTTTATCTCACCTTTCCGCATTTATTTTTGAGAAGAAAATAAACAAGCTTAGCTAACGAGTATCGCGATTTGAATCAAGAGGTTCCCGTTGAGTACAACGAACGTGAGGGGGTGCGCGTACCTTCCCCTCACGTAACCGACTCCCGAACCCAGAATGTGGTTGTGACGACCATGTTCTTATCTCCTCCTTAAAGGTTTTCTCGATATTTTCCTTTCCCTCTTTTGGGATAAATAAAGTTCGGTGGTGACTCCGTCGAACCGTATTCCGCGCCTTTCGCGCGAAGGGTCGTGTCTTCGATTGAAGCAATTTTTTGAGGTGCGACAGATGGCGACTCTGCTGGGGACTATTTGCTCTGTGCAAAAGAGAGTCAAGCCTATCTTGATTCAAATCGCGAGTTCGTTAGTTTTGTTTGTTTATCTTCTTCTCATTTTCTTATGTACTTGCTTTCCTATTTCCTTATTTGTGTTACCTTTTGTGACATTGTTGGGTTGTTCTGATATTGGGAACTTTTTGAGATGGCTCTACACCCGAGTCGAGAAAAACCCTAGGGTTAGGATGGTGGTTGTGTAGTGTAGGCTTGCGTGGTTTCTTCCGCGTGAGTTGAAGCGAAAACCACCGCTTGGAGTAGATTCCCTTGGAGATATTATTGTTGTGGTGAATCTTTGCCATGGTGGTAATACTTTCGAGGTGGGTCGTCGATCCCAAGGACCATTAACCCAATTTACCCATGGTGGTTGGTAGTGTTAATTCTATGTGAGTTAATACGAACGCCCCAATCAGATGAGATCCCTTGAACGTATTACTTCCTGACAGTAATATTTTCGACCTCGATCTAGGATTCTGAGAACCCTATTTAGAACCCGTGTGTCGATGGTTGTGTAGTGGGCGCCTCTGAGGAATCTTTCTCGTGGGGAAGAAATGAAGACCTCACCTAGACGATATTATTTCGAGGATATTATAGTCGGATATCTCTTCGTCTTGGTTATAATGTTTTCGAAATATATCCATAACTCTAGGCACCTACCCGTCTTAGAAACCTACCCATGGGCTTTCTTTGATCCTAGTTGTGGTTCTTGACCCGTTCCTCCGGCCAACCTCAGAACTGTTTTGAAGCTGTTTGGTTCTATGATCCTGGATCTAGCATCTTGTATCTCATGTAATTGCGTTGCATGGCATCTGTTATACATCTTGCATTGCATTTTCTACCTCAGAATCTCACTTTACCTTCCTTCCTTCATAACCAGCAAACCAAGCCGATTCCTCGACACCAGTACGCAGCTCAAGCCAAAAGCAGGTGAATGATGAATCATATCCAACAAATACCATGTCACCATATGTCAGTCTAGGCCACCAGTCATTGAAGGGGTTTCCGAAGACAAGTAGAACAGTCTCCACCTCTGAACAAGCCATCTCACCAATCAAGTCAAGACAAGAAAATTAGTTCCTCGAAGAAGGCATTCGTCAAGCCATCCCATCATTTTGCATCTTTGTACTTTGTATTTGCTTGTTCAAGTACTGTTTGCTTCAAACATTTTCGTTTGTATTTGCTTTTCTTAATGTATCGACTATGCATGTTTTGAATCAGTTATGTCGTGTTCACTCATTTTTTCCATTTACTGCAAAACACCGACACATTTATCCACTTCACTCTCTATATCAAACTGTTGTTAGCAATGATTGGAGGGAGGATGATGAAAGTGAAATACCCATAATTGTAAAATGTATGCTTTCAGACAGAATCTCGTCGAAGATGTACAGGCATTGTTTCAATTCCCCAAACACTGGAGAGACAAGGAGTTAGTCCCTATTAAACCACTTCGAGCCTAGAAGTAGCAATTTTCTTCAGATCTACAAACCCTTACACTCAACCTGGGGCAGGGTAGTGTTCAGTTAACCCAATTACGCACTCAAATCACAAAGTAAAATCTAAAAGACATGACGGTTGTTTATCAATACCCATAACTTGGCAGTTACAATCATCCAACAAAATCAAAAACAAAAAATCAAAAACCTGCTAAGTCAAGTACCTCAAAGGAGACTTAGGCAAAAATCAAGACAACCCTGATGGACTCGACAAGCAAAATCAGTCCATGCAAAAGATAGGGATCAAAAACAAAATCAAAAGAGGCCCTCAAATCCTTAACATCAACAAAATAACATCCAGTGACCACTATATCAAAACCCAAAGGGTCACTGACACCCATCAAAAACAAATAAAGTGACTGCCATTTCGAGCAAACCTTGAATCATCACGCTTACACCGTCAACCTTTTTGGAAAACAAACATGTGCAAAGTTAACTGAACGTAGGACTGGAGATCCTCACGAAGAAGAGGTGGGTACAAACCAAGTTTTGAGCCTTTTATCCTTTGTTTCTTAGATCGCGAACCAGACCATGTTACAACCCTCAAAAGACCTAATTGGGGTGAGGTTTATTCTGAAAGCATACTATCGCAAGGTTGCATAAACTGACTCCCCATATTTGCTAATTTTCAGCATTGGTGTCATTCTCCTTGCTATATCTTTCACACCATCAAAATCAGCACAACGTCTGGACTAACGGTTCATTCGTCTCACTATCATGACACTCCAATAAATGACTCTTTTTCAAAACTTGCATGAATATTGTATTAAGATTACCATTTGTGAATGAGCAATTTTAAATCAGTGCTAAACATCCAAGACATTCCAACAAGGGGCAATCGAAGAGGAATTTGAACTTTCAGTGGTGCCAACTCAAAGCAAGACCCCCTTAGACCCTCAATCTGGGGCAAATCTTTCAGCTGCTCAATCAAGGGCAAGCCACCTCAAAGCACATCAAAGTTTGACTTCCAAAGATCCAACTATGTCAAGAACTGGGTAATCAGGGGCAAACCATTACCATGTTTAGACTGGGGCAAGACCCATTGCAACAGGAAAATCCCACTGTATCTTCAAGTTGGTCAAGCAGACCTTGCCAGACACTATCAATCATCAAATTTGGAACAAAAACACACTCTTCATGAGTTGATCACGTCGCTATGCTCATTTCCAGGTCATCTTGGCCATCAAGCACAAAGTTGTGGTCTTCTCAGAAATAAGCACCGTGATTTACCACCAAGCAATCAAACTTCTGACCATCAAGAGTATCTTCGTCTACTTCAATCATGGCGTCTTCAACGAACTGAGTGTCAAGGAAATCAATCCCTCCCTCCACCCGAAGTCCAATCCACATTGGCAACTACCAAAAGTCCACCATGCTGACACCTTTCCAAACATATCCAATCACCCGTCTACAATCATATGCATCGCATTCGACATCATAGACATCATGTGCATCATATGCATACAAACACCAAATCATACTTCCCCAACACTTGCATCTCTGCGCGTCAGCATTTGCATTGCACATCATTACAAAATCAGGCATTCACATATGCATGTCGAGATCCATGATCAATCTCAAGACTGCAAGACAATCTTCAGCCCAGCCAAGGGCATCTTCTTCAAGCCCGTGAGCGTTCCTCACGAAGTTGTTCAACCTTTTGTTGACCAAGCTCAAGACGAGATTTCAAGGCAATCTTCAGCCCAGTCAGAGGCATCTCCTTCAAGTTTATGGGTGTTCCTCATGAAGTTCTTCAACCTTTTGTTGATAAAGTTGTGACCTCCAAGCAAGTCAGTGGGCATTCCTCATTGAGTTGTGTTCCTCAACCTTTGGTTGATGAGGTTGTCATCCTTAGCCCAACCAATAAACATTTTCCTGAGTCAGTGGGCGTTCCTCACTGAATTCTTTACTTCAACCTTTTGTTGATGTCTCCAAATAAGCATCACTTATCATATCTCCAACAATCTTGACCTTTTTTCAATTGCCTCGCTATCATCCTTTTGGTGGTAGCCAAACCCTGCCAATTCAATTCAACCTGCATCCTTTTGGTGTTGGTAACCCTCAAAATCAGAAACTTCCTATCATCCTTTTGGTGGTAGCCATTCTTGTCAAATCAACTTAATTTCCATCCTTTTGGTGTTGGTCCTCGCAAGTGGGAAGTTCGTATCATCCTTTTTGTAGTAGTAAGTTTTGACATCATTTTCATCCTTTTGGTGGAAAGGTCTGTGTGTGTGTGCCCTATTATCCTTTTGGTAATAGCAGGCTTTGACCTCATTTTCATCCTTTTGGTGGAAGGGTCTGTGTGCGTGTGCCCTATTATCCTTTTGGTAGTAGCAGGCTTTGACCTCATTTTCATCCTTTTGGTGGAAGGGTCTGTGTGCGTGTGTGCCCTATTATCCTTTTGGTAATAGCAAGGTTTGACCTCATTTTCATCATTTTGGTGGAAGGGTATGTGCGTGTGTCCCCTATTATCCTTTTGGTAGTAGCAGGCTTTGACCTCATTTTCATCCTTTTGGTGGAAGGGTCTATGTGTGTACCCTATTATCCTTTTGGTAATAGCAGGCTGTGACCTCATTTCCATCCTTTTGGTGGAAGGGTCTGTGTGCGTGTGTGCCCTATTATCCTTTTGGTATTAGAAGGCTTTGACCTCATTTTCATCCTTTTGGTGGAAGGGTTTATGTGTGTGTGCCCTATTATCCTTTTGGTAATAGCAGGCTTTGACCTCATTTCCATCCTTTTGGTGGAAGGGTCTGTGTGCGTGTGTGCCCTATTATCCTTTTGGTAGTAGCAGGCTTTGACCTCATTTTCATCCTTTTGGTGGAAGGGTCTGTGTGCGTGTGTGCCCTATTATCCTTTTGGTAATAGCAGGCTTTGACCTCATTTTCATCCTTTTGGTGGAAGGGTCTGTCTGTGTGTGTCCTATTATCCTTTTAATAATAGCAGGCTCTGACCTCATTTCCATCCTTTTGGTGGAAGGGTCTGTGTGTGTGTGCCCTATTATCCTTTTGGTAATAGCAGGCTTTGACCTCATTTTCATCCTTTTGGTGGAAGGGTCTGTGCGTGTGTGCTCTGTTATCCTTTTGGTAATAGCAGGTTGTGACCTCATTTTCATCCTTTTGGTGGAAGGGTTTATGTGTGTGTTCACTATCATCCTTTTGGTGTCAGGTTTCTTGAATTTCAACTTTCCAATCCCTTTTCTTTCTTTCAGACAAATTTGTGATCTTCTTCATATCTAACTGTCTTATACCTCGAAAGACCAAACGCCGTAGCAGTTCATCTAACTCAGTTTAAGCCAATTCGATAGGGGCATCTGTCATACCCTAAATTTGTCCTACCTATATATAATTGTCATCTGTACATCCATCCACTAACCATTATTCATAAAATCCAAAAAATATGTTGCTTTCTTTTCAAGACCTTGGTGCACTAATTTAGATGAGGTGTGACTGAGGATTTAATTAGGGTTCTGGGCCTACTCAAGACAGTTGTGTATATGCAGTATGGATTGAAATTCATCTGGTTGTGATCTAATCTCAGTCAGGCAAGGTTTGTTTCAAGATCAAGGCTGGGATTTGTTTGATTCAAGTGTTGCGTGTAAGGTGGGAAGTAAGGTTGTGTCGAGGCAGTTCATCTGTGTGTGGGTCAAGGTATCATGTTATGCGGAGTATTTCAGGACTGAGTATCATCAATGATTGGCCCATTTTCAACCAAGGTTTTTATGCTGTGGGGTTCATCAAGGTCGATTTGTGATCCAAATTTCGGAGACTCAGATTGATAATTTCTAAAAGGGGCAATTTAGAGCCATTCACATTTGTTTTATCCATTCAGTATCCAATTCATTTTAAACCATTATCCACGTGTTTATCTTAAATATCTGTTTCCTAAAATAATTATCCATTACCATTTTCTATCCATTCCACATCCACATCCACAACCCAAAAATATCCATTTTATAATTTCTAAACCTCTTTTAATTCATTTCTCCTTTATATCCAATTTTAAATAATTAGCGTTCTTTTTTCTAGCCACTTTCATCCATCTTTTCTAATTAATTTCCAAAAGCCCAAAAGTTCCATAATATCAAAAAAATACATCCATTTCAAGTTACAAAATTCACAAAAAAAGCCCATGTCATAAATATGTCCATAACCCTACATAAATCAAACCAAGACTTCCATCTATTTCAAACCACAAGCCAGTAACTATCCTCCATGAACCAATAGCCGCGCCACATGAACAAGTTCCTCGTTTGCAAACAATGGAAAAGATAACCAATAGAAAAGTCAAACAAAAACCATTGATCTCACATCAGGAAACATTTATCAGGCCCACACGCATTTGTTATGCAGCAAGTCTAAATGAGAAAATTAGAAAAAAAGCTATCCGCTAATAACCTGCGAAAACCGTACCTGCAGCATGCCAAAACCACTTTCAGCCACTCACAACCGTACGACCAAAATTGTCTTACACCTACACACTAAACCTGCTACAATACCATGCCATAACAATGACATCTCAATGACCAAAACAAAACCTGCAACACGGTTCAACACGCCAAAACTCTGCTGCAACATTCTGCACAACTGTACCTTCAACAAAGAAAGCAACCACTCGATACAACCATACAAGACAAATTAAGAATAAAAAGCAAAGAGGAAATTTGATTTTAAAAGGGGAGAGAGGTCAAAGGAGGGGGGAATGAACAAGATGGGGAAAAAAGAAAATCTCTTTGAAGCAACACAGACCTGAAAACCATCGCTTATAACCTTTTTTAATCGGAACAAATTTGCTTCTTGACTTCATCTTCACACTCATTCTCTCTTGGCTCCCTCTCTTGAGACTCTCTAACAATCTTTTTCCCTGCTATACCTCTACTCCACCCCCATCAAAACTTCAAACCACACCAACAAAAATCACCTCCGTATAAAACTACACAACTCCTTCAACGAAACCCTTCCACAACCTAACACCGGTGTCCATACCAAAACCACCACGGACCTTACGTTGCTCCCTCCATTTCATCTCCTCCAACCGTTCCGCACCACCATCACATCCAAACAAACCCAAATCACCCCCAAATCAACCCCAAAAAAAAATAAGATCAAAAACTCAGAAACAGATCCAAATGAGAAGAAGAAGAAGATTGATTGAGCTTTAACGAAACCCAAAACAAATCTGATTTGAAACAAACCTGGTTCAGCAGAACAAGTCAAACGAGGTAGGACGAGAGGGTTTGAGAAGTTTGATCGCATCTTAAAAAAGGAGGAATGTTTTGATGATTGTTGATGCGCGATGACGAATCTGATTGGATTCTGAGCATTTTTTTATCCATGAACCGTTCGAACACTGTTATGGTTTGTTGACCAGCGATGATGAAGAGTTTCTCTTTTGAGCTTGATTTCCTAATTTTAATTTAATGAGTTTGACCATGCTTTTCCAAGTTCTTTTCTTTAAATACCGTTTTTTTCTTTATACCATGGCCATGTGTTAAATGGGTTATATGGTCTTGTTGTTTTCCAACCCTCCACCCTTTTTTTTGTGTGTTCGTATGATTTTTGGGTGGATGATGGGCCTTGAGCCCACATGATTCCACCGTATTTTTTATCCACATTTTCACACCCTCCATTTCTACACACCCCTTTAAATTTCATTTTTTTATTTTTAATGCTTTGATCTTTTTAGTTTTATTTCTAAAAATATTTTAATATACTTTTTCAAAAAAGTGATACTTGTTTTTTATTTATGGTTTAGAAATTTATTTATTTCCATTTCTATTTCTATTCATTTTGGGTCAATGATATCAAAAACATCTTGATATTGGGTGATTCTTTAAAATCGGTACCAAATCTTGATTTATATGAGGCCTCCTTACTATTTACTTATTACTATTTCGATTTATTCTTTTTTAGGGTCAATGAAAACCAAAATATCAAGATTTATCGATTTTCGATTTTAAATCTTGATAAAGGTGAGACCTTTATTCTTTTTCTTGTCATTTTCGATCTTATTTCATTTCTATCATCTTTGTTTCATTTTTATTCATTTTTGGGTCAATGAAAATCAAATACTAAAGTTTACCGATTTTTCGATTTAAAACCTTAGTAAAGATGAGACCTTTCTTAGTTTTCCGATTTTTATTTCTATTTATATTCTTTTATTTTCACTTTTGGTCAATGAAAGTCAAAAATTGTTGATTGTCGATTTCTCGATTAAATTCCGATTAAGACGAGACCAATTTTATTTTATGTCAATATTATACATTGTTCATATTATCTCGATTATATTATTCATACTCTTATCATATTGTTCATATCCATATTCATATTTATCTAACCATTTTCTTTGTTCACACCTTAATAAAAAAAACACTAAAAATACTGAAACCCTAAAACAATAATTTAACGGACTGTTGGTTGCTTGGCGACTTATGCTCAAGGCTTAGTTTAGGACACCTTGTACACACACGGTTTTCTCTTGGGCTACCTTACAACGAGACCCTTTGTTTCATGTCATCCCTTGTAATTTACATGTACCCCGCTCCCCATTCTGATGTATGCATTTAGTTTTGATTGTGGTTTGTTTACTAGGAGCACCCCTAGGGACTAGCATAGGCAACCCATTTTCAAACTAATCCTCGATTCGTCGTCGAGCCATTTTCAAACAAACCTCTTTTTAACCAAACTCTCGATTCGTCGTCGAGCCCATTTTCAAAACAACTTCTAACCAAATCCTTTTTCAAACCAAACTCTTTTCATAACAAATAAACCCTTGATCCAACGTCAAGCGGATTTTCATAATCAAACTTCAAAAACAATTAACAACTATCGCAACTCTGTTAAGGCAAAAAATGGGGGTTTAAGTCTTTGATCTTCCTTCGATTGTTTGGGTGTGAGTTCTCTTACTCGTGTGTGAGCAATTGACACCTCTTCTTTTAACAAATCAAGTCCTTTTCAAAATAACCAAGCGCACACAATAAACCCTTGATCCCACGTCAAGCGGACTTTCATAATCAAACCTCAAAACGACTAACAACTATCGAAACTCTTTCAAGGTGAAAAATGGGGGTTCAAGTCTTTGATCTTCCTTCAATTATTTGGGTGCGAGTTCTCTTACTCGTGTGTGAGCAATTGACGCCTCTAAAACATATCCAACTCGACAACCATCCGTCTAACCATCCAAAACGCTTTTCAAACCATCAAACCTTTTCAAACTCAACCACTTTAGATGAAAAAGAGAGAGAGCCAAATCTTTGACTCACCCTCCCGATTACTTGGACCCGAGGAATCTTTCTTAAGTTCAAGTAATCGTCATCTAAACCAACCCAACTCTCCCTTTTGTTTCGTGGGCGTACCACGAACTACGACTGCTCTGATTCTTTATTCTCGTTTGAGTAAAGATACGTAGGCACAAGATTGCGATAATCTTGGCGAGCTACCTTCCCTCCATCTTCTGTCTTCCCTATATCCCTTCCCGTAGTCGAACTACGATTGCTCTGATTTCTCATTCTCGTCCGAATGAGCATACGTAGGCCCGAGGTCGCGATGATCTTGTCGAGCACCCTATTCTTAAACCACCCATTTTCCCTTAGCATCTTTCCCTTTTATCTCACCTTTCCGCATTTATTTTTGAGAAGAAAACAAACAAGCTTAGCTAATGAGTATCGTGATTCAAATCAAGAGGTTCCCGTTGAGTACAACGGACGTGAGGGGGTGTGCGTACCTTCCCCTTACGTAACCGACTCCCGAACCTAGAATGTGGTTGTGACGACCATGTTCTTATCTCCTCCTTAAAGGTTTTCTCGATATTTTCCTTGCCCTCTTTTGGGATAAATAAAGTTCGGTGGCGACTCTGTCAAACCGTATTCTGTGCCTTTCGCGCGAAGGGTCGTGTCTTCGATTGAAGCGATTTTTCGAGGTGCGACACAAGTGAAGATGAAGCACCTATTATTCCTCCTGTAGCTGCAGATTCTCAACCAACCAACCAAATGATTATGGATTATATGCAAGGACTCCGACAAGATATGATGACCGAATTTGGAAGAATTTCGGAAAGAATAGAACGGATGGAAGTAGATCAAATGGGATAAACAGGGGGGGCAATGATGGTGGATAAAATATTTGATTAGACCTTAATTATGTTTGTTTTTAATTACTTTATTTTTTTATGTTGATTATTAGTGTTGGCACTTTATGTTCTTTTATGTTGGTTATTAGTTATGGACCTTATTATGTCTTTGTTCTTGTTTAACATCTAAGTTCTATGGTTAAGTGAATATGCTTGTTGTTTGATATCTCATTGAATGCATGGTGTGTATCTATCTTTGTTGGCTTACCCATATTTTCCATTCTTTTTTATAATGTCAAAAGGGAGAGAAATATATATATGAAAGCCATAGAAGCAAAATATATATATATATATATATATATATATATATATTTTGCTTCTATGGCTTTCATATGGCTTTAGGTTCACATGATGATCAATCAAAAGAATTTTCAAGATTCACGTACTTAGGGGGAGATTCAACCTAAAGGGAAATTTTTCATAATCAACAAAATATACAAATATTTGTCATCATCAAAAAATGAGAGAATGTAAATTCAAGACCCCAATTGAATATATTTTGATAAAGACAAATATGGTGAAAATAAGAGAAAAGATTCATGTTTGTGATCAAGCTTTGAACTACGTAAAGAAATCTTCTACAAACTCATGGTTTTATCCAAATGTATAAAACAATTCAATACACATACATATCTTAGAGTGCTCAAAGTTTTTTTAATCGAAATTCATCCATCTAATCTTTGATTTTAAATTCCTTCATTTTAGTATTTCAAATTTATTATGGATACTTTCAATAAATGATAAAAGTGCTTTAGTGGTTAAAAGGCTTGTTCTTAACTTCTTAAGGATTTTGGGTTCGGTTCTTGACTTTGTCACTTTTTCAACTTAGTATTTTCTCATTTTTTCTAAACCATCAATCGATTACAGTTGAGACCAATCTATTGTCTCTATTTCTCAAAACTTAAAATTTTCGTTTAAGCCAATCAATTATTGGCATGGATCAATCGATTAATCCTTTAATTTTTTCTCAAAAAATTGATTACACCAATTGTTTGATTGGGGCATGTAATCGATTATTATATAGTATTTTGTAAATTTTATGAAATTTAAACACATCTCTTCATGGCATATGTTTCTAAACCACTGCCATTACTCTTCTGATTATTTTTAAAACCTTCTCATTATTAACCAAGGATTGCATGTATCTTATAAATAGGAATTATTTTTTTAGATTTTAATTCACCTCTTTTCCTGATAAAATTTTCAAAGTGTTCAAACTTCTTTTAAAACAAAAATTTGTTTTACTGCATAAATTTTCACATTATATAGAAGGTCCCTTTGAGCATTTTAGATATTGTGTGAATTTTATTGTTATAGGAAAAAGGAAGAACAACCAGTTTGTTGAGATCAAGATCCAACTATTCTTAACATTCAAAACTCAAGTTTGTTGTTATTATAAACTTGTATCAGTGCCTTGATTTTTAGGATTGTTGGAAACAATAGAGTGAAAAAGAGAGGATTGCTTTCTTTTCTACTTTGTAAAATCATAAGGAAGTGTGCCTTGTTGATTTAGTTAGTAACTTTTGTATAGAGGCTAGGATTAGGCTTGTACAAGTTTCTAACATATAGTGAAATCTCTTACATGTGGTAAGGGGGACTAGACATACTCTCGGGTCGTGAGAGGAACTAATAAAATCCCTCGGTGTTCTTTACTTTTCTGCATTTTACAGCTTTCATAAACACCATCAAACTAGAAAGTTAAAGTAACATTTCACTAAAACTGAAAAATCGATCAAAGTACCTAATTCACCCCCCTCTTAGGTGCACTATATACTTATAATTTAGTTAGTCGTTATTAGACATTGGTCATTCCTTTGGATAGAGACAGACTCCATGAATGTGGTCAAGGCATTTTCAAATTTTTCTATCACTCATTGGCCTTTGTGGAATATGTGGGATAAATGTTTCCATGTTACTTCATCTATGAAATTTATAGGGTTGCATATCTTCAGAAACAAAAATAAATGTGAGTTGTTTCCTATGGCTTGCATAAGTCGGATAACATTTTTCTACTTTGTTCGATGATTTATTGGCCAATACCATTGATTTTGCGTCTTTTCGTTCTAGGTTTTCCTAAGGGGTTTGGATGGTCTCCCCCTCCCCTTTTTCTATGTTCATATATCTTTTGATCTTAGCCTAAAAAAAGAAACAATAATTGTATATATCACGTCAAAAACAATTGATATATCATTCTTAAAAGCTATTATTTACTTCTTTCACATTATGAAAAAAATTTAAACTCAAAATAAAACATCAAATCAATTACTCTCATAACAACATAATTTAAGAATAAAATTAATACAATGAAAAAATCCATCAAAATCATCTATTCTATTTATATATTGTTATAATACGTGTATGTTAATCCTCTCCTTCATTGCTCTTCAATTCTTTCTATACTTGTATGTTTTTTTACTACGCAAATGCATATTAAATGTTTTCTCAATTGCATGATGATATGTTTATATAGAAATTATTGATTTTTGAAAAAAAAAAGTTAATATCATGTAAAAATAATGAGAGTCAAGTATATAAGTGAAAAATAAAATTATTCTTCATTGAATATATTCTTTTATGTTTTCTATCTCCATAATAACTGCATAAATGTAAAAGAGAGAATAATTTTATATATCCAGTTTTTTTTTAATCTTTCTCCACAAAGGAATCACCCACATCATTCACATAATGGAAAAGTTGAATTTAACAAAGAAGACTTAATCAATTACAATTGTAACAATATAATTTAAGGATAACATTCTACAATGAAAAAGCTTGTCCAAACACCCATATCATATTTATTGATTGTTGTAAAACAAGTACGTCTAGGCTATTCCTCTCTATGGCCGTTTGTTCTTTTTATTTTTGTGATAATATGGGTAAAGATTTTTCTCAATTATGTGATAATAGCTTTAAATATGAATTATTAATTTTTGAAAAAAAAATATTTACATAATATCATGCAAATATTGAGAGTGGTGTATTTAAATGCAAATATTAACTTTTTAAAATCCTGACATTATTAATAATTACGATAATAATGTATCAAAATTAAATTTATATGCATGCACTTATTTGCAAACAAAATTATTCCTCATTAAATATATTATTCGTTGTTTTTCTTTCTTCATAGTCATTACATAAATGTAAAAGAGATAATAGTTTTATATATTACATCATACACATTTGATCTTCTTCTTTCAAAAGATAACACACACTTCTTTAGAAGATGAAAGAACATAAATTAAACATAAAATACCAATTATCCTCATATGAACATAACTTAATGGTACAGTTAGAATAATGAAAAAGCTCATATAAAATCTCTTTTCTCTTTTATATATTGTTATAAAATAGTCATGTTTAGAATAGTCCTCTCCCGAAAATCCTTTAGTCTCCCCTTGTTCGTCAGTTTGTTTTGATGTTGTGTTAATGTGTCTAAAGATTTGTCTCAATTTCAAGATAATATTTAATATATGAATTATTTATTTTTGAAAAAAAAATTATTCACATAATATCATGCACAAATATTGACAGTCATGTATATAAGTGGAAATTTCAAATTTTAAAATGATGACAATATTAATAATTACGATAACAATGAATCTAATTTAAATTTATATACATGTATACACGTAGTTGTGAATAAAAATATCTTTATTGAAGACATTTTTTTTCGCGTTTTTTATGAGAATTTTTTTTTTTTTGCGTTTTCTATCTCCATAGTCATTGCATAAATGTAAAAAAGGGGATAATTTTATATACCGTGTTATAAATGTTTGATCTCCCCCCTTGAAAGAAGCATCCACATCATTCACATGATGGAAAAAAAATTGAATTTAATAAAAAAAAATCGAATGAATAATAATTGTAACAACATAGTTTAAAGATAACATTCTAACAATAAAAATCCATTTCATGTTTGGATGGGTCAATTTGAAATTTAAGGAATTTTAAAATTTCATGGAATTCAAATACTTCATTTGAATTCCTTTCATTTTCAAAATTTATTGATTGGATGAAGTATTTGAATTGATTCATTTTTAAATTTTATTGTTTGGATAAAGTGATGTAATTCAATTCATTTATGAAAAAAATTATAAAATTAATAAGAATAACTCATAAAAATTATAAAATTAATAAGAATAACTCATAAAAATTATAAAACAATCATAGAATCTTATAAAATCATAAGAATAACTCAATTAAATTTTTTCATTGTATTATAAAGTCTAAATATGAAGAAACATATATCAAATGTCTATTGCTAGAATGTCATACAAAACCATAAACAATGTATTATAAATCTTATCATACTCGGCGTTAAAATATAAACTACTAATATAGTAATTTCATAACGAATGTCAGATACACATGTATAACAGTCCAACTCAAGCTTTCATCCTTCAATTGTATTCCTGCAAAAATAAAAAAATAAAACAAAGTTAGCAAATTTCTATCTTACTTTTAATATATTAGAAACTAAAATAAATACCAAGGTATTAAAAATTACCTTGGTCTCAAGGCATGGAAGCCAATAGATACTTTTTCTTCTCCCTCAATGGAAGAGCTTTGAGAATCGCTATTTTATTCGGATTTTCAGCCAACCAATTTATTGCTCTATAGCGTAAAGTATCATCACAATCAACAATCATCTCCATTTCATTCAACACTTCTTGCACCACTTCTTGAGCATTTCCTTCCATCCTTTTTTTACTAACTTGCACAAAATCTTTCAATGACTCAGCCACTTCTTTAATAGAGTTTATCATCCCTTCTTTGTCTCTACCCTTATAAGCACGAGTATATTGCACTTTTTTCTTTGTTGCGGAACTTGGTTCCTCTAAATCAATATGCACAGTGGATCCTTCTTCATCTACAATTGCCTCTTTGCTCATGACATCATCTGCATCAAATGCATGCTCTACTTGAAATCCATTTGCCCTATCTTTCGCACATATGTCCACAATGTCATTCCAATTCGGAATGACCTTAAATCGGAACCTTTTGCTTTCTTCATGAGACTTAAAAATAAAATAAAACAAAAATGTCAATAGCTTGAATTATGAGTGTAAAAAACTAAAACATAATACCCCAAGCTCAATTCATAGCAATTCACATGGTAATAGCCATAAGATTAATATTCAAAAACACCTTCCAAAGGAAAGAAAACATGAAATTAACTCTGCACTTTAAGTTGTAATCCATTATATTACAAAAGAACATGAGCTAACCTACAATAACAAGTATTGTCTGTAATCCTACATCCCTTCAAGTTACAGGGATCAAAACTTGCCTAATGTAAAACTTGTTACAGGGATTTCTAAAACAGGTTGCAAACAACATCAGACATGTTCTAATCATATTCATAGCAGCCATCAAACATTTCCAAAACAATTCTCAAAACACAATCTAAACATGTCTAAACATGTCTAAGTTGGAAATGGAAGGTTTTTAAGACACAATACAATCTGGTTCTTTTAACAAAGGAAAGTTTATCATAGCAAATCAATTCATAGGGCGTATATAAACACACTTCACAGACAACAGAAGAGGGGGAGAGCAGAGTTTACAAGGATAACAATATCACAAACACATCATACATCAGAGAACACACACCAGAAAGAATTCACGATTCACACAACATCAGCAATAGCACACAGATAGCAGGATTTCACAGCTGAAACACACACAGTTTGGAGGCAGACATCCTCAGAAAAAATACACACAAGTTCAGAGCAAAAACAGCATACAAATTATAAGCATATGATTAACTCAACTTAACAACAGCATACAGGACACAGCAAGCACACATGACAGTAGAAACAACAACAAATTATAAGCATATGATTAACTCAACTTAAGCAATGTTTTGAATTTCACTAGATGCGTTGTCAAAAGGTTACATTGTTTGAAATGTATAATAGGCAACAAAACTACCGTAAATAAGTAAGTGAATATAGAATGTCAAACAGAGCAGGATAAAACATTGATTACGATTCACAACACTTTACCTAACCAGCCCAATATGTACACACCACAAGAATCAAAATTTGTACTCCACATAATACCCCAAACTGCAATCTGCTTTCACTCAACATATGCACAAGAATTATATACCATTCCTTTAACCACAACCTGTATATTCTCTTGCAAACTGGAACACCCTTTTAAGGGTAACTTTATTGACTTATATACAGTACCATTACACTGTTCTTTGTTGCCTACAATTTGGAAACCTATTTTCCAATACTGACAAACAAACAGATACTGCCTTTTAAACTAGAATTTCACTAGATGCGTTTACTTTGTAATGTTACTTTATTTAGAGAATAATTGTGAAGTTGTTATGAACCTCAACAACATACCACTTCCTAGCAATTTCTAACGGTATAAGTTCTAACACCTAACAATCTAACTAACCATTCAAACTAACTCTATCCTAATTGTCACACTAAGTTCTAACACCTAACAATCTAACAACCCAACATTCATTTTACAGCATCACTTAAAACAGAAGCAGAACTAATATCAGAACAAAATCACAGAACAAAAAAAATACAGCATTAGTTAAAAATGAATACCTTGATATATTCATTCCATGCATTTTCATCTTCAACATTGATCATGCATTTTGTGCCATCCCAATCAAACCCACTTTGACTGAGAATATCACTAACTATCCCATACCATCCTCGCCAAAGTTTGATACGGTTTTTGTTCTTCATTAATATTTTTTTACACTAAGTGCACTATCTTTAAACTCTTTAATTTTATGTTATAATAAATAAATAAGAAGCTAATTTTATTTTAAAAATGATATAATAATTAATTTTATCATAGAATTGTTGCTAGATATTTTAGTTCCGGCTAAAAGTATTATCACTAACTGAAGTGATTGAATCCCAATAAAATAGCGATTCTCAAAGCTCTTCCATTGAGGGAGAAGAAAAAGTATCTATTGGCTTCCATGCCTTGAGACCAAGGTAATTTTTAATACCTTGGTATTTATTTTAGTTTCTAATATTTAAGATAGTAATATATTAAAAGTATTATCACTAACTGAAATGATATAATAATTAAATGTTGGAGATTTGTGGTAATTTTCATCTTCAACATTAATTATCACTAACTATCCCAATCAAATTACAATAATAACATGAAGTGATTGAATCCTTTGTGTCCGCCAGTGATAATACTTTTATTGAATCCTTTGTGCCCGCCAGTGATAATACTTTTAGCCGGAACTAAAATATCTAGCAACAATTCTATGATAAAATTAATTATTATATCATTTTTAAAATAAAATTAGCTTCTTATTTATTTATTATAACATAAAATTAAAGAGTTTAAAGATAGTGCACTTAGTGTAAAAAAATATTAATGAAGAACAAAAACCGTATCAAACTTTGGCGAGGATGGTATGGGATAGTTAGTGATATTCTCAGTCAAAGTGGGTTTGATTGGGATGGCACAAAATGCATGATCAATGTTGAAGATGAAAATGCATGGAATGAATATATCAAGGTATTCATTTTTAACTAATGCTGTATTTTTTTTGTTCTGTGATTTTGTTCTGATATTAGTTCTGCTTCTGTTTTAAGTGATGCTGTAAAATGAATGTTGGGTTGTTAGATTGTTAGGTGTTAGAACTTAGTGTGACAATTAGGATAGAGTTAGTTTGAATGGTTAGTTAGATTGTTAGGTGTTAGAACTTATACCGTTAGAAATTGCTAGGAAGTGGTATGTTGTTGAGGTTCATAACAACTTCACAATTATTCTCTAAATAAAGTAACATTACAAAGTAAACGCATCTAGTGAAATTCTAGTTTAAAAGGCAGTATCTGTTTGTTTGTCAGTATTGGAAAATAGGTTTCCAAATTGTAGGCAACAAAGAACAGTGTAATGGTACTGTATATAAGTCAATAAAGTTACCCTTAAAAGGGTGTTCCAGTTTGCAAGAGAATATACAGGTTGTGGTTAAAGGAATGGTATATAATTCTTGTGCATATGTTGAGTGAAAGCAGATTGCAGTTTGGGGTATTATGTGGAGTACAAATTTTGATTCTTGTGGTGTGTACATATTGGGCTGGTTAGGTAAAGTGTTGTGAATCGTAATCAATGTTTTATCCTGCTCTGTTTGACATTCTATATTCACTTACTTATTTACGGTAGTTTTGTTGCCTATTATACATTTCAAACAATGTAACCTTTTGACAACGCATCTAGTGAAATTCAAAACATTGCTTAAGTTGAGTTAATCATATGCTTATAATTTGTTGTTGTTTCTACTGTCATGTGTGCTTGCTGTGTCCTGTATGCTGTTGTTAAGTTGAGTTAATCATATGCTTATAATTTGTATGCTGTTTTTGCTCTGAACTTGTGTGTATTTTTTCTGAGGATGTCTGCCTCCAAACTGTGTGTGTTTCAGCTGTGAAATCCTGCTATCTGTGTGCTATTGCTGATGTTGTGTGAATCGTGAATTCTTTCTGGTGTGTGTTCTCTGATGTATGATGTGTTTGTGATATTGTTATCCTTGTAAACTCTGCTCTCCCCCTCTTCTGTTGTCTGTGAAGTGTGTTTATATACGCCCTATGAATTGATTTGCTATGATAAACTTTCCTTTGTTAAAAGAACCAGATTGTATTGTGTCTTAAAAACCTTCCATTTCCAACTTAGACATGTTTAGACATGTTTAGATTGTGTTTTGAGAATTGTTTTGGAAATGTTTGATGGCTGCTATGAATATGATTAGAACATGTCTGATGTTGTTTGCAACCTGTTTTAGAAATCCCTGTAACAAGTTTTACATTAGGCAAGTTTTGATCCCTGTAACTTGAAGGGATGTAGGATTACAGACAATACTTGTTATTGTAGGTTAGCTCATGTTCTTTTGTAATATAATGGATTACAACTTAAAGTGCAGAGTTAATTTCATGTTTTCTTTCCTTTGGAAGGTGTTTTTGAATATTAATCTTATGGCTATTACCATGTGAATTGCTATGAATTGAGCTTGGGGTATTATGTTTTAGTTTTTTACACTCATAATTCAAGCTATTGACATTTTTGTTTTATTTTATTTTTAAGTCTCATGAAGAAAGCAAAAGGTTCCGATTTAAGGTCATTCCGAATTGGAATGACATTGTGGACATATGTGCGAAAGATAGGGCAAATGGATTTCAAGTAGAGCATGCATTTGATGCAGATGATGTCATGAGCAAAGAGGCAATTGTAGATGAAGAAGGATCCACTGTGCATATTGATTTAGAGGAACCAAGTTCCGCAACAAAGAAAAAAGTGCAATATACTCGTGCTTATAAGGGTAGAGACAAAGAAGGGATGATAAACTCTATTAAAGAAGTGGCTGAGTCATTGAAAGATTTTGTGCAAGTTAGTAAAAAAAGGATGGAAGGAAATGCTCAAGAAGTGGTGCAAGAAGTGTTGAATGAAATGGAGATGATTGTTGATTGTGATGATACTTTACGCTATAGAGCAATAAATTGGTTGGCTGAAAATCCGAATAAAATAGCGATTCTCAAAGCTCTTCCATTGAGGGAGAAGAAAAAGTATCTATTGGCTTCCATGCCTTGAGACCAAGGTAATTTTTAATACCTTGGTATTTATTTTAGTTTCTAATATATTAAAAGTAAGATAGAAATTTGCTAACTTTGTTTTATTTTTTTATTTTTGCAGGAATACAATTGAAGGATGAAAGCTTGAGTTGGACTGTTATACATGTGTATCTGACATTCGTTATGAAATTACTATATTAGTAGTTTATATTTTAACGCCGAGTATGATAAGATTTATAATACATTGTTTATGGTTTTGTATGACATTCTAGCAATAGACATTTGATATATGTTTCTTCATATTTAGACTTTATAATACAATGAAAAAATTTAATTGAGTTATTCTTATGATTTTATAAGATTCTATGATTGTTTTATAATTTTTATGAGTTATTCTTATTAATTTTATAATTTTTATGAGTTATTCTTATTAATTTTATAATTTTTTTCATAAATGAATTGAATTACATCACTTTATCCAAACAATAAAATTTAAAAATGAATCAATTCAAATACTTCATCCAATCAATAAATTTTGAAAATGAAAGGAATTCAAATGAAGTATTTGAATTCCATGAAATTTTAAAATTCCTTAAATTTCAATTCAAATACTTCTATCGTTCTTTTTCCCCGTGTCTTGCGGCTCAAATTTCTTGCATTGGCTAAACTAGAATCCATTTCTTGAAATCAGCTAAACACAAATAATAACAATCAAATCTCAATAATATAGAAACAAAATTAAATTAATAAGATATCAATCAAAAGTTGCCACACAATATATAAGACTTTCATTAGCAATCAAAAGTAGCCACACAATAGGATGCCAATCAAATTTCTAATCAACAAGACATTCCTTAGAAAACAAAAACAACGAAATGAAAAATACAAACTAACAACTCCTAATAAAGGTCTATAACAAGTAAAAAAGAAATCAATCTAAAATCCATTAAGCCTAAGAAATATTTCTTCTCTCTTGATATTCAGCAAACATTTTCATCGCATATGTGTCACGAAATGTTGTCCACTCTTCAGTCACTTGAACAGTTGCGACCTCATCCACACCATTAGTTGTTCCTCTTTCTATTTGTTGGTTGGTTAACTCTTCATCAACAATAGATAAAAGATTCAAGTCATGAGCCTCTAAAAACTGATCACTTTGTTTTTCATCTATTATGAAATTGTGCAACACAAAACAAGCATTAATAATTCTGATTTGAGTTTTTATATCAAAAAAAGAAGGAGTTCTTAATATACTCCATCTTTTCTTCAATATCCCAAATGACCTTTCAATTACATTCCTTGCACTTGAATGGCGAAGATTAAACAATTCCTTGTAATTTTGAGGAGTGTTTCCAACCCACTCTTTGAGATGATATCTAGTCCCTCTATATGGTGCTAAAAATCCAGGACCGTTTGTATATCCCGCATCCACAAGAAAGTATTTACCTACAATGATTGTTTACCTCAAAATAAATAAAAATATCATATAGTTACATTTGATCCACTAAATAAATAAACTGTCAATCTATTACCGTTTGGAATTCGGAGACAATTTTGACGACGTAAAGCATCTCGCAATACTCGAGAATCTCCTGCAGACCCTTCCCACCCCGGTAACGCATAGATAAACCTTAAATCTGGACCACAAACTCCTAACACATTTGTAGATATGTCACCCTTTCTATTACGGTATCTAGGCCTATCTTCTGCAGCAACTGTTACTGGAATATGTGTCCCATCAAGTGCTCCAATTGAATTCTAAAAACAATTTAAAAAAATTACTACAACTATAGATACCTAAAAAGGGTTAGAAGTTGTAAAACAAATTTCAAACATACCTCAAACCATTTCCATTTATTTGCCTCAAGGCCATCTAGATTATAGTCGTGAAACTTCAAATAATCCCGGCTTACTTTCATAACAGCTTTAAGTACATTATTGAATTGTCTACTCACTGTTTTTTTCGATCTACAATAGTTAAAGTGTATGACTCTATATTTTAGATTGTGAGCAAGGATATGCAAAAACATTGCCACAGCTTCAGTTGTAGGGACATTTCTTGTCTTAACCAATTGCCCTTTTTCTTCTAAAACTCTACAAAGTTTAAAAAATGCCCCTTTACTAACTCTTAATTGCTCCATGCAATCAATTTCTGTTCCTCTGTAAAGACGATTAAGAAAACTCTGCCTTTCCAATTCCCAATTTTGAGTTGGCTCCTTAACAAAATATTTGTCATGATACCAAGCCATTACTCCTAATAGCGTAGTAACAACACTAACAACAATTAATGTTGTTTCCTCAAGCTCTTCCATTTCTTCTTCATTTCTTTTACGCTTTATTGAATTGTCAACTTTACTAATGTCCATTTCTTGAAACAAAGGTTCTGTTATGAGCACATAGCAGAGTTACATTCATTTTGTAAGTGAAAACAACTACTGCATATAGATTTCAAAAACTATATTTGAGTGATAACAAAATTGGAGATAATAATCTTAGATGCATGTGATAAAACATTATTAATACATACTAATTTACAACAGTGTATAGGTAGAAACATGTACATTTACAAAAATGTGAAAACTGCATTTGCTAAGTCAATATTTTGCCAACACCCTGCACCTCTGTTCTTCACAAAATATAGTAAGAGTAGCCACCACTAGATGGTGCAGGTGATGGCCCCCATAAGTTAGTGTGAATCAAATTAAAGGAATTGCTATACTTAGTTAGAGTTAATGGAGAATGAAGCCTATGAGACTTGCCTAGACAACAAGCATCGCAAAAATCAATGGAATTCTTATTATTTATATGAATATTACATATTGCAAGAACACTATGAATATTTTTAGGATGAGCATGCCATAGTCTAGAGTGCCATATTGCACCATCATTTGAAGCAGGAAAAACATTATCAGTCCTAAGAATAACAAATTTATTATTTACAATAGAGTACACATTTTGGGATTGATTGGAAAAGGAATTATTAGAAAGTTCTAAATCTAGATTGTTGAAGCAGTGCAATCCATTTTCATTAAGTAACCCTTCAAGAAATACCAAGCTAGGTGCTTTTGATTTAACATAACACTTGTTAGAATGAAACTCAAAGCACACATTAATATATTTAGCAAATTTAGATATTGAAATTAGATTCCTAGTGATGATAGGAACATGAAGACAATTATTCAGATTTATCATAGAGTAGGATACACTTTTGGACCTAAAATTTGAGAAACCTACGGTCTTAGCTGTAAGACTATGACCATTTCAAACTAAGATATCATTAGAATAAGCACAATAATGAAAATTTGCCATTTAAATTATATGAGCAATGGTATATTACTAAACCTACATGGCATTGAGTGAAGTTTGCAAGATGAATTTCCTTAGCAGAAAAAGCCAAAGCAGGTTTTTGAGTATCAGAGTTGAATTGAAAATGCACAAGTCCTGGAAATTCAAGGGCAGCATATGCCACACTTTGGCCATCAAGAGCTGGAAATTCAGCTTTGGTTCTATAGGTATGTTGGTGTATAGAACCACAAACAATACATGACAGAAATTTGGTCAATTCAAAATGGAAACCATGTTCTTCTCAGACATAGCTAAGACATAGCTAAGATTATCAAAACCGAATTCAAAATTATTTTTGTCAATTCCAAAATGGAAACCATGTTCTTCTCAGACATAGCTAAGATTAAGCTCCAACAACACCAACATTCAAAAAATCACGAAGTTCACAACACAACACAACAATAAATCACACAATGAATAACGAAGATGAAAAACGAAGATGAACCAGATGCAAAATAAAGATAGAAAATGAATAAAAATACCTGAGATCGATTCCGTGAGAGAGAAGAGATCGATTCCGTGAGAGAGGAAAGGTCGATTCCGGGAGTGATGGGTTCCGTGAGAATGAGAGAGATTGATTCCGTGAGAATGAGAGAGATCGATTTCGTACGCGCGAGAGAAGAACACGTGAAACTCAGAAAATGGAATCGTGTATCATGAGAAGAGAGAGAACGAGGGAATTCAAAATTATGCCATTTGAGGTGGAATTGTGAATTTCTCTAAATTGGTCAAAGGAAAAATACTTTATAAAATTCCATCATTTTAACAATTCTTATATTTATTTATCCAAACAAGGGATTTGGCCCAATCATTTTAAATTACCCTAAAAAATTACTTTCCCTCATTAAATTGACCCATCCAAACACACTCTTAGTCTCCCCTTGTTCGTCAGTTTGTTTTGATGTTGTGTTAATGTGTCTAAAGATTTGTCTCAATTTCAAGATAATATTTAATATATGAATTATTTATTTTTGAAAAAAAAATTATTCACATAATATCATGCACAAATATTGACAGTCATGTATATAAGTGGAAATTTCAAATTTTAAAATGATGACAATATTAATAATTACGATAACAATGAATCTAATTTAAATTTATATACATGTATACACGTAGTTGTGAATAAAAATATCTTTATTGAAGACATTTTTTTTCGCGTTTTTTATGAGAATTTTTTTTTTTGCGTTTTCTATCTCCATAGTCATTGCATAAATGTAAAAAAGGGGATAATTTTATATACCGTGTTATAAATGTTTGATCTCCCCCCTTGAAAGAAGCATCCACATCATTCACATGATGGAAAAAAAATTGAATTTAATAAAAAAAAATCGAATGAATAATAATTGTAACAACATAGTTTAAAGATAACATTCTAACAATAAAAAAAACTTGTCCAAACTCCCATATCACATTAATTGATTATTATAAAACAAGTATGTCTGGGATACTCTTGTTTTTTTTTTCCTTTCTAATGCGTGTAAAGGTTTTTTTTCAATTGTATGCTAATAGCTTTAAATGAAATATTAATTTTTGAAAAAAATTATTTACATAATATTATGCATAAATATTGAGCCTAGTGTAAGTGCTAACTTTAATTTTTTAATAGTTTGACAATATTAATAATTACGATGACAATGTATCAAAATTAAATTTACATGCATGTTCTTATTCACAAACAAAATTGTTCTTCATTAATATATCATTTGGTAATTTTTTCTTCAGAGTCATTTTATAAATGTAAAAGAGAGAATAATTTTATATATTATATCATATACATTTAATCTCTTCCTTTCAAGAGACAACTCACTCCTTTTCGGAATAATTTAAACCAAATGTAAAATATCAAATTATTCACTCTCGTGACAACATAACTTAAGGATGTACAATTGGAGTCACCCCACGACGTGCTCTCCAAAAGTCATGGAAATAAATCCTCTCCAGTCATTTATGTTCAACCTTCTCTCATGTGCTCATCCAATGGTTAAAATTTTATCAAAAATAGATAAATAAATAAAACAATATTGATAAGAGAGACAAAATAGTGATAAAGGGCTGTAATAAGAGCAGAAGGGGCAGCATGATAAATTTGGCAGGAGAGGATCCGAGTCCAAAAGTCACATTTGTTGAATTAGAGTGATTGCAAATTACAATAATAACATGAAGTGATTGAATCCTTTGTGTCCGCCAGTGATAATACTTTTATTGAATCCTTTGTGCCCGCCAGTGATAATACTTTTAGCCGGAACTAAAATATCTAGCAACAATTCTATGATAAAATTAATTATTATATCATTTTAAAAATAAAATTAGCTTCTTATTTATTTATTATAACATAAAATTAAAGAGTTTAAAGATAGTGCACTTAGTGTAAAAAAATATTACACAGACATTCAATCAAATTATTTTGTAGTGCCAAATCATAACTGTATTTTAAAAATAAAAGTGTGATATGGCGGAATACACGTATGTCATTGGTTGACAATGTAAAAATATTTTACATTGTCAATGTATATTCCTTTTTCTCAAAATTAGTAAGATACACATGCTCCTGCACAAGTAAATTTATTTGATATTATATATTTGGCTTAATTGTAACTATGGTCCCCTTATTTTACAATTTTTGGGTTTTGATTCCCCCATTTTAAAAACCACGATTTTGATCCCTTTTTAAAATTTTGAGTTTGATTTTAGTCCTCTCTCCATTTTTAAAATTTTTTAATGATGTGGCGGTATCTAATATGACATGTCAATGCCATGTCATTTTTAAAAAAATTAATTTGAGATTTTTTGTATTGATTCGGATAATTAGTTTATTAATATTATTTTAATTAATATTTTATATTAATTTTTATAATTACTTAAATAATCAAAATTTTAAATGAGACATTTTGGGCCTAGCATTATTGGCCCATGCTTTTGTATATCTTTCTAACCCACATTTGACTTGTTGTATTTGTGTAAGATATATAAACACTAAAAATATTTGTAATGTAAACAATGTGGGACTACTATAAAACACCATCTATTTCTATGTTATTCATCTCATCTTTCACAAAGTACTGCTATGCTTTCCATCTTTTCAAAGTGAAGGAGACTACTCTATTTTAGGATTTCCCTTCTATTATTTGTGCTTGGTATAATATGGAACTAATCTTAGTTACATATTTAGACGCATCAATTTGAAGCTAACAATAAAACCATTCAAGTAAACTAAATAATCTAGTTATAAACAAGACATTATGATTTACAAATTATTCATTTTTCTCATAATATCACATCATTATGATTAATGATGTTATAAATAAGAAATATGTCCTTTGGTTCAACTAGGACTTTAAAACAGTAAAATAAATTACCTTAATTTTCTAAAAACCCAATTATAACACAAATGCTAATTTAATTCACTTTATGTTTAAAGCAACCATTAGTCCACTTCACTCATCTAGGTGGTTCTATAAATCGTAGTAACCGGAGCTACCTTAATGCACACAAAGCAAGTTAAGAGAAAATCATATCATGTTTACAATAAAAAAAAGTGCAGCACATGCGACTTCCGGTTTACCCCCTGTAAATTTTTTTTTTTTGCAAATGCCCCATTGTCATTTCAGAAGTCCATCAATATATATCTTTGAGAGATCTAGCACATGCCAAGTGCATATGTGTCAAGCTGAGTGGCATTTTTTTATTTTTCATTTTTTTTTAAATGACACCTAAGCTTATTTTTTCTACATCAGTAATTATTGAGGTATATAATATTATTACATTGTCTTCTTCTTCTTCTCCAAATCGTGTTTGCACTCTTAAAGCTTCAAATTAGGGCATGAAAATGGGTGGTAGCAGAAGTCCCTCCATTGCCAATTCAACCGGTAGAGAAATACCCAGATGTGGTTGCAACATTCCAATGAAGATGTTCGTGTCAAATACCCAAGAAAACCCTAGGAGGAAGTTTTGGAGATGCAAAAATCGTGGAAAGGTAATTTCTATTTGTTGGTTCTAATTAAAGTATAATAACATGTCTGATTCATCTGAAAATTTCTAATTGTAGAGTGAGGTAGCATACGATTTGTTCGTTTGGGACGATGAAGTGGATGACCTCCTTATGAGCAGTCAAAATGCAGAAGTTTTCAGAGGTGAAGAGATGGAGTGTAATAATTGTGAATTCACAATTGGGCATCTTAAAGGTTTTGCTAAAGAATATGGGAAAGAGTTTGGAATCGAGTTTACCAAAGAATATGGGAAGGAGGTATGTTCAAAGAAGGTTGAAAAGTTGAAAAAGATGTTGAAAATCGAAAAGGAACAATTTTTTATGGTTGATGATGGCCCTGATAGTGTCATGGATGTTGTTTTCTGTTGTCTACAAAATATGTTTAATATAACGTTTTTTGTTTACCATGTAATGTACTATTTAGGTGTAATGAATGAATGAGATGAATTACACATAAAGTTTGGTTAATTTTTTGTTTACTAAGTTTGGTTAAAAGCATAATTGTCATAACATAGCTTAAAGGCATAACTGACATAACATAACCAAATCTTAACATAAGTCATTCAACATAACAAATTCAACATAACCAAAAGCACTTGAAGTGCAACTATCATAACATAATTCTAATTAAAAGCAGTCTAAGTGCATCTGTCATAAGCAGGACCTAAACATAATTAAAAGCACTTTAAGTGCATATGTCATAAGCATGACCTAAACATAATCAAAATCACACTAAGTGCATATTAGTATGACCTAAACATAATCAAAATATCTTGAAGTGCAACTGTCATTACAATACACAAAAAACAGAAAACTAATCAAGATTTCACTAAGCCTTTGAGATGTCACTCCAAGACTTCATTGCTCTGACACATGTCCCTAGCTTAGGGTCTGAGCCAACTTCAGCATGCTCTTGAGTTAATGTACCCTCTTCATCCTCTTGAATGACCAGTGGTTCAACAATAGTTGTTCCAAGTTCCTTATGTGTCTTGGTTTTCAACATCTTCAACCTGACACTTGAACTTTTATGTCCAACAAGTTTCACTTTTTTCTTGCCCTTGAGCTTGTTCATCTCCTTTGGGTTTGTAGTAGTGTTATTAACTTGTGCTTCACCAACTGGTATATCTCCTTGGTCAATAATTGGTACATCTCCTTGGTCAGCAACTGGTACATCTCCTTGGTCAGCAACTGGTGCATCTCCTTGGTCAGCAACTGGTGCTACTCCAGACTTTTTCCTAGGAGTCTTCCTCTACATTTAAAAATGGAAGCCAAATCAACAATAGGATATTAATATGAACATTTCAAAATATATTTCAATAGGAATGAGTTAATGTACCTTTCTTTTCAAAGCATCTGGATTCTGAATTATAGCCTTACACTTTCTTGAGTTATGACCAATTTTGTCACACTTAGTGCATCTATAGGTAACTCTAACTCTCCTCATTCTTGAACCTCCCTCACCTAGTTCCTAAATCTTAGCTTCTTTGGCTTGCCATGTCCTTTCTTGTATAAAGGAGGAAGTAATTCATCGGCTTCAACTGATGGCCACATATCCATCCCATTTATTGGGCTAATTGCAACAATATATGCCAGTCCATATTTTTCTCTAGACTAGCAACCATCCACATAATCCTCAGGTTTAAGTTGCCTATAAACCAATGCTGCACAAGCATGCCTACATGGAATCCTAACTAAATCCCAAAACCCACAAGAACATGTTCTTTTTTCCACATCAACAACAAATTGTTGAGAATTGTATGCATGTTTGACGTCCCATTGGTCATTCATACACCAAGATGGATTCCATTCCCCACTCGTGAATACCTCCTTATCTAGTCTCTTCCTAGGAATAGGCATAATCTTATGTTTCCATCTTTCAAGCTTAGTTACAGTAGATGAAATTCTGTTCATGAGATAGTTTCTAATCCATTCGGACATTGTTAAAATTTGTTTATCTCTATCACCTAGTATTGTTGCATTAAATAATTCTGAAATGTTATTCATTAACACATCACATTTAGGGTATATGTTAAAAGCATGCTTACACCATGTTTTAGTAGGGACCTTTATCAACCACTCACAAGCATTTGGATCCACTTTCTTTAGCTCGACCATCTTCTCCTCCCAAACTTGATAATAGGTTGCCTTAATTGCTCTCATCATTAGGTCTCTAATCAAAGTGCCTCCACCAAATTTCTTCTGGAAATTTTCATACAGATGTCTAAAGCATAATCTATGTTCAATTATTTCAAACATCTCTTCAAAAATACTTACTAAACCCTGTAAATATTAACAACTCAGAAATCAGACTATAAGGTAATTTTTTTCATAAGTAGTGATAAAGAAAAACTTGCAAATACCTTTTGTTGGTCTGAGATGAAGACATATCTTCTGTCTTGACCAATGTCTTCCATCAACAGTTGTAAGAACCACCTCTAGCTATCTTTGGTTTCAGTCTCAACCACTCCAAATGCCAATGGAAAGTACTGGTCATTTAGATCCCTTCCTACTGCTATAAATAACTGACCACAAAATTTAGTTATCAAATGGCATCCATCCACACCAATAAATGGTCTACACCCCTGAATGAAACCCCTTTTGCAGCCATCTAAACAGAAGTAGAAAGACTCAAATCTTGGTTGAATAGATGGATTAGGTCTTTCTACATTAATCTTCACTGTATTCCCTGCACATGCTCTTCTTAATTCAGCTGCATACCTCCAAACCATTGCATATTGTCTAACAGCATCCCCTTCAACAATATCTTTTGCAATCTCCTTTGATTTCCATGCCCTATTTGGTATAATCCCTATTGAGTAAGTCTTCCTCATGTCTTGAATGATGTCAGCAATCCTCACTTTCTCACTTGTCTGCATCTTGTTTACCACAGTCTTTGCTACCCACTTGGGCTTGGCACATCTATTGTTTAAAACCCTAGCACAATTGTGGGTCCATACCCATGTTTTAATTTGATAAGTCTTGCTGGAACCCACTTTAGAACATAGACCCAAAAACCCACATTTACCCTTACATTCTACCCTTACCATATATCTTTCATTCTTCACAAAAGTAATTTCCCTTCCATTCAAAACTGACCACTCAATTATTGCATCTTTGAAATCAGCCAAGGAATTGAATTTCATTCCCAACTTAAACTCATAATCCTTCCCAAGATGCTCCTTCATAAACTTCTCATACCTTGGCATTTTTTCTTCACCAGATGCATCTGGATCAGAGCTACCCAACTCATCACTTACATATTGGTCTTCATCCATCTCTACAGGTTCCTTTTTCTTTGGTGTCATCTTCTTCTTTTTCTTTGGTGTCATCTTCTACTTTTTCTTTGGTGTCATCTTCTTCATGGGTGATTTACTGGCACACCTCTTATAACTATAGGACTTCCCATCAATTACAATTCTACGTGAAGAATGTTTGGTTTTCTCTACTTCAAAACATTAAAAACCATCACCCACTACAGTTGTTCTCTCATCTTCAGTGCATCAAACCTAACATTTGTTGTTTCATCAACACTTTCTGTATCACTTGAATCGATTCCCACCCCCATCTCAATATATTTAGGCTCAACAACCTTATCTTTTATGTCCTTCACACTATGTTCAACATAAATGTGTCCTTTAGTGCTATTACCTAAAGCATAATTAGCAACATCCAAACTTGCATTATGTGCAGAGTCATTAATGGATAACCCCAAAGGGTTGGCCTAGTGGTGGAGGCTTGGGTATTGAGAGTGTGCTCCTCTCAAGGTCTCAGGTTTGAATCCTACTAGGTGCAATCAACTCTTGTGTGGGCCAGTCCATACGGAGCTTTGCTCTGGCTTGAAACGGGGCCCCCGCTAGTGGACGGTGGGTATTGGTCCCTCTTGGATTAGTCGGTCGCAAGGCCGGATACCAAGATTTTCAACAAAAAAAAAAGCAACATCCGATGCACGGTTATCACTGTTAATTTCAACAAAATTTTCATCTATACCTTCTATTTTGCTCCAAACCCTAAATTCATCTCTAATGTATCCCCATCCAAGTACCAGTTCCATCGCTTCGTCTATACCCCATTCTTCGTTATCTTGATTAGACACAGTAGATTGAACCACAACCCTATAAAACATATTTTTCTCCTTAACAAACTCCCCTCCATGATGAATAACAACACTGAACCTACCCATAATCTGTAACGGAAACCTTAACATCAGACTAAACCTAACGCACAGAATCTCAAATTGGAAAAAAAAGGGATGAAATTTTCATACCTTTGGACGCGAATCCATTTCGAAGCGATGGATGACGAGATGTTCAGCTGATTCCTTGAGTGATTATGGGCACAAAATGCTTCAATGAGGTTGCATGCACAACTTTAATGGTGGTTCTCACTTAGGTCAAATGGGGAGGACTAAAACGAACATTGCAAATGTAACATTATATCCCTCAATAATTACTGATGTGGTAAAAATAAGCTTAGGTGTCATTTAAAAAAATTAAAAAAATTAAAAAAATGTCACTCAGCTTGACACATATGCACTTGACATGTGGCATATCTCTCAAAGGTGTATATTAATGGAATCTTGAAATGGCAAGAGGACATTTTCAAAAAAAAATTTACTGAAAAGTAAATCGAAAATCGCATATATGACAGGAGGTAAAATGGTATTAACATTTTTTTTATAAATTAGTGTATTTTTAATAAAAAATTAAATTTTAAATTGATTTTATCTATTATTTTTGAAAATCAAACCCAACGGCTTTTCTGTGAAAAATAACCAACGGCTCCTCCAATTTTTCAATTTGAAACTTTTTACATTTCGTTTCACTTTCTAATTCTCAGCGATTCGTTGTTTTCCAGTAACCACTGATTTTCATCATCATCAACAACACAATGTCTCTCCCTCCCGAAATCGACGATTTCATCAAACAATCCATCGATCACACTTTAGGTCTTCCGATCTCTTCCCAAACCCTCGACATTAAGCTTCGCGCCGCCAAACAATCAGATCAGTTACTCCGTGATCAGAACGCTTCACTCCTCAATAAATTGAAAGAAAAAGACGAACTCATCGAACAAGCCAAGGTTCGTTTCCGATTCTTCTTCTTTTTTTGTTTCTTCAATAATTAACTACTGCTATTTGATTTTCAATTTCCTTTTGATTTTTGAATATGAAAAGTATGAAGCGTGTTTGAGTGCTCAAGCGATAAAGAAATTTGTTGAGGAGAATCAGAAATTGGCGGTGGAGTGTGAGAATCTTGTGGAGCATTGTCAAAAACTGGAGAAGGAATTTGTGCTATATGAGAAGGATAGGGAAGCGTTGATTGATTTTCAGAATGAAGCCGAAGAACGAGCGAGGGAGGCTTGGTTGCGAGTTGAAGAGTTGGAACGTGATTTGATCGTTTATGAGATGAAGTTCAAAGAATGCCAGCAAGAGAATGAATCGGTTTGTTTTCTTTGATTCTTTTCTGTTTTTGAAGTGCTTATTGTGAGATTATGATTGATTAATAGGGAATTATTTAATTTAGGTTATTAATTGTTTTGCTTTGAAGGTTTTTAAATGGTTTTATGCTTTTGTTTCCATGAAGATTTTGTGATTACCTAGTTAATCAATTGGTGAATTGTAGTTATTTAAAGCATACATTAAATGTTGAGACATGAGAAACTTATCTTTTGTGTGAGATACAGTTGATGATTTAAAACTTTTTAATTGATTTTTGTTAGTATTTTAATATATAAATGCTTGTTTGGGAAAGGGTTCTAAGGGAAGTGGTTATGATAAAACCTTACCTTATTTGGGATATGAGGGGAAAGGAATGTGGATTTTTTATATGCTCAACACAAAAAGCCTCCTATACTTCCTATTTTAAAGTTTTTTCATGTTAGGAGTTCTTAAGTACCAGAAAATATAACAAGCTAACAATACAAGAAAAGATGAATGAAAATGAATTAGTATAGATGGTAATAGCATCTTCCCATGTAGCTTCTTCCGCCGTTTTCCCTTTCCATTGAACTAACCTGCAAGAAGTTATCCCCTCAGTTCTGAACGGGGTGACAATCCAAAACAGTCTTAGGTCCATTAATATTTGTGTTGTTGCTTGCCATGTATGCAAGCAGCTCCTCTTCGTCATATACTCTCCAACAACCTTCTTCAATAACGAAAAATGGAATACCTGATGGACCTTAGAAAATCCATATGTAGCTTTAGCCTATACGCCATTGTTTGGCAATGATTTAGGCTACTGCAGATTGTTGGTGATGTGTCCATAACTTGACGAAATCCCACTCCCCACTTTAAAACTCGTTTCACTCCTTTTCATGTCGTCTTGAGAGTTATTGTGTTCCTGTGCACACCGTAAAAGCACATGTAATTGTTTAATAGCTTCATCTTCTACCCTTGTTTCACTTCATGTCTACTGTGTTACGACCGTTGGTTTGCATCCATATACTGTCTCAAAAGGAGTTTTCCTTGTTGAAGCATGATTTGTCTTATTGAAACAATATTCAGTCAGCCCAATGAACACATGAGACTCAAGTCTTGGGCTTATCTGCAATAAAGCACCTCGGATATGTCTCAAAGCATGAGTTCACCACTTTCATTTGTCCATCCGACTTGGGATGATAAGCAGATCTTTATCACTTACAATGGATGACGTAATTCCATGTAGGCGAATCACTTCTTTGTAAAAACCTCTGCCATTGTTCTTGCAGAGTATGGTTGCTTAAGAGGGATAAAATGGGAGTACTTGGACAATCTATCCTCCACTACTAAGATAACCTCATCCTTTTTTATTAGGGTAGTGCTTGTAACAGTCCCCCTGGTGACACTATCAAGTCCTTCTGTCTTTGCCAAAAATGACACGCCTTTATGGAATCTTTGACTGTACTTTTCATTCCCAACCAATTAAATGTTTGCTGCCAGCCTCCAGTGGGTCTGCTAGAACCTCGAATTTCCACTTTGAGGTGTGGTGTGAAATTCCCTTAAGTGGGTCAGTATGAAAGTGAACTTACTAGACACCACCATCCACCCCTCACAATACGAAACCCCCTGTTTTTAGGTGAATCCGGCCTTTGATGCAGCATCTTTTTGCAAGGCTGCGATGATTGCTCCTAATTTTTCATCACTTTAAACTTCCTCACTCTATTGTTTCTGATCTTCCATACCGAGTAGGAGACCAAACTCTGAAAAGTTCTCCACCCTCTGCCACACCGCAGAGCACATCAGCCTCCTTTGTTCTCTTTCCTCGGTTTGTGGTGAATCTCAAAATTATAGCCAAGTAGTTTGTCAACCCATTTTTGTAGCTCCATTGTTACATTTCTCTGTTTAAGGCTTTTCTAGTCAGTAGACACCACAAAGCGTCTTCCTAATAGATAGGGCCTCCAATGTTGGATAAAAAACACCACTGTCATCAACTCTTTTTTGTAAGCCGATTTGGCTAAGTTCCTTATCCCCAACACCTTGCTAAAGTATGCATTAGGCCTCCTATCTTGCATGAGAAAGCTTATATCCCTCCTCCGGAAAAATCACATTCAATTAGGAATTCTGTTGGGATTCGGCAGCATAAGTACCGGACACACCAAGGTACCATAACATTTGCTCTAGATACATTGCAATGCCACCATTTGTTCCAGTTTCTCTCCTAAACCTTGCAAAGTCACCCATCTTTGACCACCATGTTTGCTCTATGTGAACTTTTTGAGAGCTTAGTTGATTGAACTCTAATATGCAAAACAAGCCAGTGTTAGATTTTGCAGTACATTTACTCAGCTTGTTATGCAATAGGAAAGTTGTTTCTCACCATTCTTGAGTAAACATGCTTATCCTCATTTGGATTTGGAGTATTTTAATCGCTAAACACTTTTATTTTATCTGCAATGCATTTCATCTAACATGCTTCATTATCTAATTTTGATTTCCATTCACTGAACATTTTGCATATAACTGCCAAATTGTGGTACTGCTAAGCTAAGGAAACCAACTTGGGACTACTACTACAACTAGAATATGAATATTCTTTTATATTTTTATATTTATACTCTTTGGTCATGAATGCTAGCTGCTGATATTCATATTGTTTTATTAAGGTTGATTCTTCTTCCACAAGCACGCCGGAGGAGGAGAGTTTGCTTAACTCCCTTCTGGCAACAGTTGCTACTAAAGATGACTCTTCTACACACGAGTTCTTGGTCGCAAATAGTGAAAATGAGCATTGTAAAAAGTTGCTGTCAATGTGGAGCGGGTGAGTCTCGCACTTTGTTCCTCCTATTCTCCTTCAAGTTTCCTATTGTTACATTATTCTTGAAGAAAATTCTCCTTTGTCAAGTTAAATTATTCTCTTGTGCCATTTACATGTTAAAAGCCTGATTTATCATTTGGATTTTATAGATTAAAACAATCAACTCAGAGAGTTTTGTCTCTTGTCGCTGAACTGATGTCTCTAGAAAAGGATAAAGAGCATCTAAGGATTAACCTTGACAGAGCAGAAGAGGAGGTAAGGATTACTGACCCTTGTATTGTCGGCTTTTCCAGTTTTTGGATTATAATGCAATGAATGACTTTGTCTTGGTAAAACCTTAGGGAAAATTACTATTTGTTGAAAATGGCATATTGGAAAAGGAGAACAAAAGGCTATTGATGAAACTTTCCCATAGTGCATCTGCCAAGGTGAGAATCATTGGGACATGTTGAATTCCCATTGATTTCATTTAAATTCTCTCCTTTAGTTCAGGAGACTCATCAGCAATTCATTTGACTTTTGCAGTCAAGCAAGAGAAAGTCAAGTCCCAAAACAAGTAGCCCGATGAGGAAGAAGATTGATTTCGACGATTTAGATTCTGTTTCTTCTCGACAACCATTGTCACCCTTGCAATGTAACTCTTCGGACTGTGTCACTGCTGTCTAGATTCGACTTCCCCAAAATAGACAACCATTAGGATGATTGATTTGGTGATCTTTCAAAGTGATCTATTGATCTCTTTACAAAGATAACAGAAAAAATGTTTTTGATGACTTTATGTACCACTTATTTTTTTATAGTTGTGTGTATATGTAGTTTGACACAGTTAACATTTTCTTTATGTGCCTGAAAAATCTCGATGTTCTTTGTGCATATAGGGTATGGTTTTACTAGTAAAGATTCATTTTTCAAAAGAAGAAATGGAAAACTTCATTACTTGGTTTTATGAGTAAAGATTCATTTCTCAAAAGAAGAGAAATGCAAAAATTCATTACTGTATAATTAAATGTTCGGTAAAAAAGTGTATGATTAAAATATATTCAATAACATTGCACTTTATAAAAAATACTTATTTCATTTTTTTTTAAGAGATTGACACTTTAGTTAATAATATAATCGTTATCAAATTAATAATAGATTAAAAAGTAAATATATTTTTTTAAACACTAAAGTTTGAATGTTGTACTTTACAATAAAAAAAAGTTTTGAATGTAGTGATTATGTAGAGACAATATTAATGATATTGATTGGCTCATTGATACCCCAAAATCATATAATAATAGATCTTGGTAATACTTAATTAACAAAAGTTGTAATTGTTAAATAGAAATTTTTGACGTAGATTAATTAATATATTCTTAAGAAACAAAAGTGGTTATTGTTACATTGAAAATCTTAATCTAAATTTGAACTTAAAATCTCATAATTTTTTTTTTGTTAAATATTTTCATTTTCATAAGTTAAAATAATCGGTTTAAAGTTTATAGAAATTCAAAGTGAATACATTTTTGTAAAGACTAAAAAGTTGGAAGGGTTTTGTAGAAACTAAGCATATATTTCATCATATTTAAGACGTTAATTGAGCATTAATACATCAAAATCAAATTACCTTCTATATTGAATTAAATATTCGTACAAATATTAAATAATTCTCTTGAAAATAAATTTATAAAATTATACAAATAATTAACAAAATTAATTCAATCAAACAATTGAAATTAAGAGAAATTCTCGAGGAAGAAGAATGTATTTCAGTGCAAGTTGTACTCAAAGTGTTTGTTATAATATGAGTTAATCACAATTGTGATTTCTGAAACTACACAATGTTAATACAAAACTTGTTATTCTCACATAATACAAATGAAATAGAAATCCTTTCTATTTATAGATGAGATTACTTGCACTCAATGTAATCACAAAATAACTAACTCAACTAAAACTAAGTTAAGTCAATCTCCTTCGACTCCTTCGATATATACCTACTTCGATTGTATCCTTCGAGATTACTTGTACAACTTAATACAGACCCTGTTCGACGTATTCTATTTCGACACACACTAAAACATCTTTCGACACCTGTCGAATACAAACACACTATTTCGACTCGACGCAAGGAATTACATATTTAACACACCACATAATTCATTGTGTCTAGGCTATCTACATTCATCATTGTTCTTAACTTCTTGAACAATTTGACATGCACAGACTTCGTCATTATATCTGCAATTTGATTCTTTGATCTACAATGCTCCATGCTCAACTTTCCATTTTCTACCTAATCCCTCGGGTAATGGAACCTCGTTTCGATGTGTTTGCTTCTTCTATGTGCTATCAGATTCTTTGACAGGTTTATAGACGACATGTTGTCGATCTTCAAGGCCATTGCTCCATGATTCTTCCCTATAATTTCTTCGAATAGATTCATCATCCATGTTGCTTGGCATCCACATAGAGAAGTTGTTATGTATTAAGCCTCACATGATGATAAAGCTACCATTGGTTCCTTTCTCGAACTCCATGCAACTGGCGCACCACCTAACATGAACATATATCCTGTTGTCGATTTTCTATCTTTAGCATCACTACGCAAACTAGAGCCAGTGTAAGCTACAAGTTTTCATTCTTTTCCTTCATCGAATAAAGGAAATAAAATACCATAGTCGAGTGTTCCTTTAAGATACCTTACTCATAATCGATTGTTGATATTTTCCAGTTCGTCATGATCGATTATTGTCTTCATCTTTATCGTTTATATTGACTTCATATTTTTCTTCTTTGTTGATGCATTTGCCTTCATCAAAACTCTAGCCAAGGTAAAGGAAAGGCTCTTCTTCACATTGAGAAAACTTGAAAATAAATATGCATTACGCTTGTGTGACTTAGAGGGAGTTTCTTGAGAGCTTGAGAGAAGAAAATGTACGAAAGGATAAAGAGTAAGGGTTGAATCCCTTTATAAGGATTTGAAGGCTAGTCGTAGGGGTAATCAAGGACCTCTCACTAGATTTTCCAATAGTTGCAAAAGGTTCCTTACATACGTCGATCCAGGTTCAACGCTTACACTCCCTTGAACACTTTGAGGGATGCAATTTGGAAAGAATGTGCAAATACTTAATTTAAGGAAGTTGGGATCAGGAATCCCTATTCGATAAGAGAATCATCTAGGATAAACAAGTATAGACATTGTTGTTTCCAAAAGAGTCACGACCACAACATAAATTAAGAAGGGATGACTTACAGAGTACAATTATGATGGTTATTGGAAATGAATATGGTACATTTAGAGAGGGTGCAAGAGCCAATAATATTGGCCAAAGAAGAAACACTTATCTCACAAAAAACAAATGTGGCCCTATGAAGTATCCGACGTGCAAGCCTTCAATGGCACCGTAACACCCTAGGGATATATCAAGCTAATGGTCACCCTGGGAGAAGGAATAGATACTAGGATGGTAGACATTCATTTTCTGGTGGTTCCCTGCAAAAGTTTATGCAACTATATTTTAGGCAGGCTATTTAGAGAAACTTTAGGCGAAATGGCTTCCTTAGTCCATCTCAAGCTGAAGTATCATAATGTCCACGATGAGTCGATGACAATATTCCCCCAACTTATTTGGGGTAAGGAAGATACACATGGATCTCCAGTGCAACCAAAAGAAGGACAATGGAAATTCCATAAAGAACAACATAGCATCCATCGTCATGCAATTAAGAAATATGGCCTCCACATGCCCTACAAATTCCTAAAGTGGCTAATAAGCAGAAGTTACGCCGCTTGATTAAATTCACTTTATTGCATATGTAAAATTCATATGCTACTGTGATCATAATAGGTAGCAATGAGTTAGGGGTGTTATCACAAATGCCACTGACAGACGACCAAATAATTAAATCCCCACTGCAAATGACTCATGGTTACGGTCACAAACGCCATCTGCATATGACTAAAAAACCAATATCCCATAGTGTTAATGCACAAATTAAAACAACAGACTAGAAATTGGCAATTAAGGGCTCACCCCCCTTCTTGGTAGCTTGCCACCCTAGAGGCAGGGGTGAGTCCTCATTACGTTGACCTCAAACCTTGTCCTCATCTAGGGAAAGGAAGGAGAATTGACCCTTAGCCAAGAAAGATCCCCAGAGATGTTTAATAAAACTTTGAGAACAAACTCAGAGAACTAGTTATCTCCCAGAGAAACGAACTTAAGATTCAGTTACATAAAAACAGGTAAAAATAATAGTAAGTAACAAAAATTTAAATGCACACTGGAAAGCAAGAACCATAAAGTTTACTTATTCATTGAAGATGCATTATTTACAAGCACACCAGATATATATAAAAAAAGGGAGAGAAAGCCTATGTATCTGACTCGTCCACAACAGAGGTCAACACCCCATTTAGCATTTCCTAGTCTGGTCGAACCAGCTCTAGCAAAAAATCGCTGTGGGATAAAACTGCACATGCATTATGCAATGCGTTCTTAGAAGATACATTCAGAATAGAATAATCGCCCTCTGCTTCCTTTGCATACTCTTTACCAAAAGAAATATTTTCAATACACGTCTTCCAAAGGTCGTTCTCAATCTTCTTCTAAGCTTCTCAGGCCTCTCTCAAAGATTCCTCTAGCTACTCGACCGTCTTACGCAAAGAATCTAGTGCCATGTTTGGCATAGCAAGAGCGATATCAAACTTGGTTAGGTATGTCCGAGTGAGGGCGAGAGTTTTAGTTTCCTTCATCACCACCTGTACAAGTGACTGCACCTTCTTAGTCAACTTATCAGGGTACAACAACCCATGTGCTCAAAGGTAGACTAGACGCCTCTTGGAGCTTTTTCTAAGTACGAGACAGGCTTAGAGCATTGACACGTTCTTTAAGCATTTATTTTTCTCTTCAAAAAGGATTAGAAAATATGACCCCCCCTTCCCGGAAACGCTAAAGGCCAATACAAATGACACCCGATGAGTATAATACGCCAGATCTGCCAATTCCTTTTGATGAACAACTTCATCTTTGCCAAAAAAAATATGTGTATTATTCTTCAAAAATATAAAATCAAACTACCCCGACAGTTCTTGGATCAGGGCAGGTAAGATGCAAAGGCGGAAGAGCCACTGAAGACGACATAGTCCCTTCCGTAGATCAATATCCCCCAAGTCTTGCTCAAGTGTCTGACTTCAGCAGATAAATAACCTTTACTCTAGTGACATCTCAAACTTGGGATAAACAAGTGAAATCCCTCCATCCACAATTGGCAACTAACACGTAACATTTTCTACCATAACCTATTTGGGAGACTCTCTGACATTTTCCTGCGTCGAGGTAGTTGAGCAAATAATGACCATCCCAACCGAGTCCTCATGGTCTAAACCCCTTGGTAGATGGAGCACTGATAATATCCACCATGAGAGGTACGACCAGAGGAGTCTTTTTCATATGTTGCATTTTTTAGTAACATTTCATTTTGTCAGCAAGCCAATAATATATGGGTTAGAAACAAGAATACCAAAGGATATTCAAGAAAAAGGGGGCTTCCCCATGTTGCTTACAAAAAATGATCTGCCTAGCCTCTTTCAATCCACCAACAAGCATGTCTCTATGTACATATTCCCTTGTCTTTTCGCCGCCACTTCAGAAGGGACAACATGTAGCCCATACCCTCAAAAAAGATACCAATTGTCTTTTCAGTCGAATTTTGTCTTGAAACAGGTCATCCATTTTGTCAACATATGATCCAAAATTCTCCAAGAAATGGCTTTGAAGCCAGAACTTAGAGAATTTGTCTGGACATTGGCAAGGCAACCCATGCTCTATTATATATATCTTGGCCTGGGCCACCTCATTAGGGGGGGAGTAACCAAGAAGTTTCGGTCTTTGAAGTTTTTCAAGTCATTTAAATATACTTCAAACATCTTAGTACATTTCCTAAGAGATATCAGACCGTGATCCCGAGCTGAATCGACGGAGTTGCGTTGAGGCTTAAAGAGGTGTAAGAAGAGTGGCGTAGTCGGCATACCCTTCTTTTATTAGACCTAATACTATAAGACCTTGATGCAGACCCAACTCACCTGATGTAATTGCAAATGGGAGATTTATAAATGATAAAGCGTGTCGACCTCAAAATCGTTAAAGGGGATGCAAAAACCTATCAAAGAAAATAGGCATTCATGGAAATGAACAACACACCCGCCGAATTTACTGCATATCCTCTTATCTTACTCAAAGAGAATCACCCCTCAATTGTCAGAGGGTCCCACCACAGTGAAGACACGGCCTAAACTGCCTTTAATAGCAAAGACAAAGGCAAATATCCAGTGTCTCTTGATCCACCCACACCGACGAGTTATCCCCTGTCACCTTACGAATTTCAGGTTGAAAGTCCTCCATTATAAAGGTTATGCTAGCACATAAAAAAATACAAACATCATCCTAAGATAGACTTAAAAGGTAAATACGACGACCCTGTCATAGTTCATTTACGTCAAAGGGTTCACAAAAATATTAAACCAGATAGACCAAGTGCCATTGGTCTTTTTCTCTAAAAACCCTAATAAAGAAAGCAAGGTTGAAAGAAAAAGAGATCAAGGTGTTACTTTAAAAGAGATAAGTTTAGCAAATCACACGCTGAAAGAACGGGCGCAAACTAGTCATAGATGAAGACTTATGCTGGAAGTTGGCAATAATGGGAAAATCCCAGATAAAGAAGGAGAATTTCTCAAATCCACAAGCAGCGAAAATGGAAAATTAGTAGTCCAAGAACTCCTTATATGGATTTCTACTACAATGAACAATGTGATCTACCAGATCAAGAAGTGCGAACCGCACCACCAATGGTTGAGATCTCATCATAAATAGTTCAAGAGTACTAAAGTATCTTAAGATAGAGGGAATATCATTGCCGTCAGATAGAGGGAAACAAATCAGAACCTCTATGGGAAATGTCGATAATCAAGATAAGGACATTTAATGATGTGTTCCTAATGCTAATGATGTCCCATAAAGATCTTGCACTTACTTGTGCTAAACAACCCACCTAAAGATATACCTTGCAAGCCCTCATCCCACAAAATATAACAAGAGCTTGAAGGACATCTACTCTAGACTGTTCACAAAGTTTATAGAAAAAAAGTCCAAAATCGAACCTCAAGTGGAAAGACATTAAGAACGGATAAGCCTTCGTTATAACTAGAAGCAGACAATTTCACACTTCAACGCATCTAGATATTACCCTTGGATTAGTCGGTCGCAAGACCGGATACCAAGATTATATATATATATATATATATATATATATATATATATTGTTCTGGACTGGGCCAGCGCCTGCCCTTCACACGGGCAGGCCCAACCCGCACGACCTCAGCTGGCCCAACAAGGCCCATGTAAACTGTTTGCGTCGAGCACGTAACGGCCATCAGTATGTTCGGGCACGCATACACCTGAATCCGTCGAGCAGAGGCACCAAGTCCTGCAGGCCTTGGTTCTCCTCGACACCCATGAGCCTCCCCGCGAGGACACGTCCTACTGTAACCTCCCACTTCTGAAGGATTCGGTCTGCCCTACTTCCGGAGATCTCGGGATCGTTACCCTAGGGAGAAGACCACATGCTGACAGTTACTTGGATTGGGCCTTGCAATCCAGCCCAGTGCAAGTAACCGTTGGCCCCACGCTGGGGGCTCTCTATAAATACCCTCTCACTTGAGAGGGTCAGGTTACTTCACATTCTAAACTCACACCTATTTTCTGTACTTGCTTTTCTCTGACCTTTCCTGACTTGAGCGTCGGAGTACCTTGCAGGTACACCCCCCCCGGCGTCTCACCATCACCGGAGCTGAAGGTTTCACGACGCTGTTGGCCACTACCTAACTGTCTGATCCAGGTACGATCAGTGACGCCGTCTGTGGGAACCACTGCTTCCCCGTTTTTCCTTCAACGATAAACCAAAGCAATCTCTCCGTTCATCACCAGCATTGCCAACAACCTGTCTGCGAACAAAGCTCTGGACACCGTCCTCACGCAACTCGAGAATAGAAACTACCGCGAGGACAGTGCTGCCCTCAACGTTGAAGAAGGTGACGTAAGAGACGGGAAGACCTCCTCCCCAGACTCCTAAGACACGGCTTACGGCGCCGCCCAGCAGGACGACCAGCAAGCCGTCTTTCAGCCAGTTGTTGCTCCGCCTAATGCAGATCTGAGCACCGTGGTCCTATTCTCCTTGGTCAACCAAACCAGCCAGCTGATCATGCACCAAAATCTCAGAATTGAAGCGCTCGAGCGAGGGCGAACACGACGATCTTCCCCGCGAAGACATCGTCGTCCACCTTCACCTTGTCGTTCTCCTTCCCCATGAAGGGCTCCTCCGGAAGAATCTCGGACCCCCTCATCGGTGCGCGAGGGCCACTGGCCGCTCCTCAAGCGCACCCAGCCAGAAACCTCCCTGAAGCGCCATCATTCCCTGCCTCGGAAGGAACCCAGGCACTCGTCGACTACCAAGAGGAGCAAGACCGCTGAAGAGAGGCCGAGGAACCATTCCAGGAACTCCCCTCCATGACAGGGACCTGGTCGACAACACCGATCCCCATCAGGGTCCCCAGCCGGAAGCGACGACGACGACTAGAGGACCCCCCTGTCATGGGAGATCATGGACGCCCCAATCCCTGCGGGCATGGAGAAACCCCCACCACTGGGGACCTACGATGGCCTGGCTGACCCTGAAGATCACGTCGAAAGTTTTGAAGCCATGCTCAAATTCAGAAACGTCAAAGGAGCCATTAAGTGCAGACTTTTCCCCACCACCCTGCGGAAGGGCGCCATGACCTGGTACAAGAGTCTAGCGCCCGGGTCGATCACGTCCTGGAAGCAACTCAGAGAATGCTTTACCAAACATTTCACGGCATCTCGCCGACACCCGAAGACGGAGGCCGCACTAGAGAGCATCTTCTAGGGGAATAACGAGTCTCTCAAGAACTACATTGAGAGGTTCACAAGGGAGGCTGTCGAGGTCCACACGACCGACGACATGAAGAAGTTTTTAATCATTCGGGGACTGCGACTTGGATCCGATTTCGCCAAGTCCGTGGGCCTCCGCATACCTCGCCGTTTGGAAGACCTCCTCCAACGAGCTCAGTCATACATCGAGTTCGAAGAGTCGGAGGCAGCACAGATCGCCCTCGACTCGAGGCAGAAGGAAGGCCCTCGCAGCCACAAAGAAGAAGACTCTCCTCCCCGACGTGGAGGAGAAAGAAAGAAGGAAGGCCGCCCCCAGGACTCTCGCAAACCGAGAGGACCAGCTGGCCGATTCACGGAATACACGCCGCTCAATGCTCCTCACGCACGAATCCTCTCCGAGTGCTCCAACTCGGAATTTCTGAAAGGACGCATCCGCTTTTCGAAGCCATTGGCCCCCAAATCAAACACGGATAAGTCCAAGTACTGCAGGTTCCACCGGAGTCACGGATGACTGCATCCATCTCAAAGATGCAATTGAGATCTTGATCAAGGAAGGGCACCTAAAGAAGTATGCCCAAAAGAACCACGCCCCTCTTCCCAGTGCCCGGGAAGCCCAAGGCGTCGAAGAGGCGACACCTCCTCCCGACGAGAGTCGGCTCCAGGTCGCCCTCAGCATCACTCGACCCGAGGACTTTTTTGTCCCCGAAGGCATCGTGGGCCAGGAGGCAGTTCGCAACATGTGGGCAAACTTCCCCTACGAAGACCTCATTGCTGCCCGCAGCACGTGGGAAGGCTTCCCGAAGACGATGGTCATATCCGGAGGTGGTTACGAGAAGGTGTATGTCGGGTCGATCAAGCGAAAATTTGACGAGCTGGAGTCCGCAACCTCGGCGAAGACCACCACTCTCGAGAAGGTGCAAGGGAAATCAAACCCTATCACCTTCTATCTTGAAGAACTGTCAGGCTAAGCGCCCAACGCCGCCATCCCCCTCTTGGTCAGGGCACAGATGGCGAACTTTGACATTCGCAGGATCCTGGTCGACCAGGGAAGTTCGATCGACATCATGTACGCTCACCTGTTTGGGACCATCCAGCTCGACGAGAGACATCTGACCCCGTACATCGGTTCAGATCTGCAGGGGTTCAACGACACCACCACCAGACCATGGGGCTACGTTGAACTGATGGTCACATTTGGGGCCGAAGACACTGCCCGTCAAGTGAAGACCCGCTTCCTAGTGGTCGAATGTTCGTCCCTCTACAACTGCATCCTCGGGAGGACCACCCTGGCCAAACTCACAGCGGTGCCATCAACGGTCCATTTCAAGATGAAATACTACACGGCCAGGGGCCGGGTCGTTACGATGCATGGGGACATAGACGCAGCCAGGAGATGTTTCGATGCTGCAGTCAAAGGCATGAGTTCCATCAACACCAGGCCCAAGACCGGAGCAAAGTCATCCCCGGACGCTGTGCAAAGGCCACTCCCGCGCGTCAACGCGGTCGACCTCGACAGCAGGTTCCTGGGCGAGCATGAAGAAGGCGGAGCAGAGGACCCCGACCTCCAGGCAGAAAACAACGGGCAGCCTCTCCACCCAACGCGCCCCATCCCAGACGGAGACTTCGAGCTCGTCGCCCTCAGGGACAATCCAGACCGGAACGTGAAGATTGGCACCGGGCTCCCCGACCTGGCGAAGAAGCATCTGAAGGCGTGTCTCAGGGAAAATGCTGATCTGTTTGCATGGAGTGCCTCCGAGATGCCTGGCCTTGACCCCGAGGTGGCTTGCCATCAGCTCGCAGTAGATCCAGCCGCTAGGGCCATAGTTCAACATAAGCGTAGGCAGTCTCTTGAAAAAGCGGAGGCTGCTGAAAAAGCTGTAAAATACCTCCTAGAGGCGAGTTTTATTTCGGAGGCCAGGTACACAACATGACTGTCCAACGTTGTACTTGTCAAAAAGAATAATGGAAAATGGAGGATGTGTGTTGACTATACCGATCTTAATCGGGCATGCTCGAAAAACTGTTATCCTTTGCCTAACATCGACCAGCTGGTCGACAATTCTGCAGGTTACAAGCTATTATCCTTCATGGATGCCTACTCGGGGTACAACCAAATCCCCATGGATAAGGTCGACAGACAACACACAACCTTCATGACCGAGTCGGGCAATTACTACTACAACGTAATGCCCTTCGGCCTGAAGAACGCCAGCGCGACCTACCAACGGATGATGAACAAAGTCTTCCTGGGAGAGATCGGCGACATGCTCGAGGTTTATATGGACGACATAATCGTCAAATCCGTAGAAGAAGTCGACCACGCCGCGCACCTTAAGAAGGTGTTCGACACGGCGAGGAGATGCCGCATGAGGTTCAATCCCGACAAATGCACTTTCGGTGTTCGGGCGGGCAAGTTCCTCGGCTTCTACCTCACAGAGCTATACGAGGGAAGGAAAGCCCTGAAGGCTCAGGTATTGGCCGACTTTGTGGCAGAGATGACCTTCTCGGAACCTTCGACCAACGGGTCCCAAAAGTGGACGATCTATGTCGACGGAGCATCCAGCACGAAGGGGAGCGGGGCGGGTATTATCCTTGAAAACGAGGAAGGCATCTTGATCGAGGTCTCCCTCGAACTATCCTTCCTGACGTCGAACAACCAGGCAGAGTACGAGGCTTTCCTCGCTGGGCTTCGGTTGGCCGAGGACCTCGGCGCCAAGGAGGTCAAAATCTTCACTGACTCCCAGCTTGTAGCCTCTCAAGTCCGAGGAGAGTATCAGGCCAAGAACGACTGTCTCATCGAATACCTGACCTTGGTAAAGGAAAAGATGAAGAATTTCGCCTCCGCAGAAGTGACCCACATCCCCCGTGAGCACAATACCCGAGCAAATGTCTTGTCCAAATTGGCGAGCACAAAGAAGAAAGGCGGAAACAAATCAGTCATACAAGAAGTGCTTTCCCGCCCGAGCATCGAAAAACCCGTTCCGGCGGCGGACGTGAACGCCATTGGGGATAGCAATTGCTGGATGACCCCGGTATACGAGTACCTCACGACGGGAAAACTGCCTGAAGACCCCAAGGAAGCGGGGATGGTCAAACGGCGGGCGTGCTCGTACACAATAGTCGAGGATAAGCTATACCGCTGCGGGTTTTCTATCCCCCTCCTCAGGTGCATCGAGGAGATCAGGGTCCCTGGTATACTCCAGGAAATCCATGAGGGAATCAACGCACAACACCTCAGCGGGCGATCTTTAGCTCGCAAGGCACTTCGGGAAGGGTATTACTGGCCCACCATGCAACAGGACGCCAAAGAGCACGTCAGGAAGTGTGATAGATGCCAGCGGCATGGGGACATGCACCTCGCTCCCCCTAACGAGCTCAAAACACTGTCATCCCCGTGGCCGTCCTGGGGTCATACCAAAACAAATACCTCATCGTCAGAGTAGACTATTTCACGAAGTGGATCGAGGCAGAAGCCCTGGCCAAAATCACGGCCTTCAACATACTCCGCTTCTACAAAAGGAACATCCTCACCCGATTCGGCGTGCCCCAAGCGATCGTCGCCGACAACGGGACACAGTTCACCGACAAGAACTTCTAAGACTTCGTCACTAAACTGGGCACGAAGCATCACTTCATGTCGGTCGAGCATCCTCAAACAAAAGGGCAGGCCGAAGCAGTGAACAGAGTGATCCTCCGAGGATTGAAACGTCGACTAGGCGATTCCAAACAACGGTGGGTCGAGGAGCTACACAACGTCCTTTGGGCCTACCGAACAACCCCACATTCCACGTCCGGGGAGACCCCCTTTCGTCTGACCTACGGAACAGAAGCGGTGATCCCCGTAGAGATCAGGGAACCATCGAGGAGGACGGAAGCCCCCCTCAACGAGGATGCGAACAGCGAGGCCCTAAGGGAAGAGCTCGACTTCGTCGAGGAAATAAGGACGGGCGCATCCCTCCGGGAAGCCTCACTTAAACAGAAAATAACTTTACGTTATAACTACAAAGTTATCAAACGTGATTTTCAGGTAGGCACCCTCGTCCTACGAAGGAACCAGAAAGATTCACGAGAAGGCAAATTTGCCGCGAACTGGGAGGGCCCGTACCGCGTCCGCGCGAAAACGGGGACAGGAGCCTACTTCCTCAAAAATCTGCATGGGGAAGAACTTGCTCGACCATGGAACGCTGAGAAGATTAAACAGGACTACATTTAAGCACTTCCCGCGACACACTAGCGTCGCGGTTACGGGGACGCACTAGGGTACAGGCGCGACACCCTTATACAAAACACGATGATCAAGGGCCGCGTTGTGCATGCGCGAGGACTTTTGATCCGACGAGGACACCTCGATCAAGCTCCATCGTCGTTGTACCAATTAGGCAGAACACCTAGCTCGTGATGGGAAGTTCACGCCACGAAGCTAAGACCTCGACCAAGCTCTTAGCCTTGTTGAAGGTCGGAATACACCTCCGACCACTCGGCCAACTCTCCACGCAATCGAGGATCATCGAAGTCTAGCAAATTCCCAAAGTCTCTATTACTTAGACAAAAATAAATAAAGTATAGCAAATACACAAGCATCAAACACACGGATAAGCAAAAGGAAAAGTATTAAAGTCGGGCAAAAGCCATTGTACAAGTGTTACAAACATGTCAGAAGCCCCTGGCACGCAGGCCGGGAAAAAGGCAACAAAATGAAATGGCTCGCAGGCCAAACAAAACAAGAAAGTAAAAACTAGTTGGCGACGGTCCCCTCTGGCTGCTCGTGTTCGTTTGCCCCTCCACCAACCTCTTCCTCTTGCATCGGCTGCACGATCTGACCGTCGACCACGTCGTAGTCGGGGTCAGCCCCTTCAGTGATAAGGTCGGGGTTGAGGATCCGAAGCTGCTGCACGGCATTCTTGAAACCTATGTCAGCTGCCACGGGGTTATCTAGCTCAGTTTCCCTGAGTTTCGCTATCAGCACCGCCCGCGGGGTCAATAACTTATCCTCCTCAGTTTCCTCTTTGGCAGGGCGAACAACGTCCTCCAACTCGACAATCCTCTCCAAGAAACCCTTTCTCTCCTCATCAGCTTTCTTCAACCTCTCCTTCAACTGCCTCTGAAGTTCGGCCTGTACCCTGTTCTTCTCTTTACACTCGTTCAACTCCTTGCTCGCTTTCTCCATCTCGGCAGCAACGGACTTGAATTTCTCTTGCAGCTTGGTCAGTTCAGCTGCCGGACAAGTTTCGTCGTTCAAGATCAAAGCCGTCGAACAGACTCGCATCACCGAGGACAAGTCCTCGAGCAGAGCCTTCCTCCTCGAAGACTGAGCAGCACCCAGGACGGCCTGGACCTAGGCAGTTGCGATTCCCAGAGAGTTGCCATCCGAGAAGATATGGGGCCTCGAATGACAAGAGGGAAGTACGAACTTCTCGGAGGGAGGACGGTCGACCACCACCGTCAAGTCTACATCAACCTGCCCGTCTGTGTGTTGTCTCTTCGGGGATCCTTGGCTGCCAGGAGACTGGCTCCCTTAACGAGAGCCGGAGAAGTCCACAAGTATTGAAGTAGAGGCGAGAGGCTGTGAACGGAGCTGTTCAACCCGACCCTTCTTCGCATTTCGGGAGGCTTCGGCTTCTTGAAGCGCTCCTCAGCACTCGACATCTTTCCTGCAAAGAAAAGAAATACATCAGTAAATCGAAACCGGGAGCACAAGGGAAAGGTAGGTCGAGGAAGCCGCCCCCACCTAATAGCTCGAGGGCATCCTCGTCAGAAAACGTCTCGAGGAGGGCCCTCGTATTGATTAACCGGCGCTTCGTTAAGACCTTCCTGTCGTCACCCCGGACGAATTCTCTGTCCGGCGTCACGAGCTTGACTTTGTTAAAACTGGCGACAAAGTTGACTATTGCCTCGTGTGCCAGTAGGTCCCCTTCGCAAAGTCGGCCAGGACTGAGGATGTAGCTATCCATCCCCCTTTTGAAATGTTCTTCCGTCCAGAACAAGGGGAACCTCGGTACGAGGATCTCTTCCTCCCGCCCATCTACTTCTCGGGAGACCCGACGATACACCGAATTCACAACTTCCAGCGAGACTGGCCTCACGATGTAGTACCGATACTTGAAGTCACGGACAAAATCCATGTAGGTATGGAACAGGCTGCTCACTTGCTTGAAAGACACCCAGCCGTGTCTGCCGTTGGCCACCTGTCTCTGGAGGTGAAAAATATGGAAGAAAAGGGGCACGGTTGCCCCGATCTGGAGGTATTTACAAACAAGCTCGAAGGCGCGGATAAAGGCAATGGAGTTAGGATGGAGCTACGACGGCGCCAACCGCAGCCAGACGAACACCGACTGTTGGAAATTCGTGAAGGGCAGGCGCCACCCCGCCTCATCGAACATAAATTCGTACAGGGGAAACCTCATCCCTCTGTACGTTGAACAAATACGGTGGTGCTCCAGTGGCCGAAACACTTTCCACGTCTTCGCAGAGCCTACCAGGCGGTGCTCGACAGTTCAAAATATGTCATCCTCGTCTCCGTCAACAAACTGGGAGATCATATTTAAGGGCTCGCCACTGACCCACTCGTCTAACGGTTGTTCCTCGGCACTAATGATCTCCGCCATTGGAGAATCGGGTTGGTCGTCGACGTCTAAGGTTTCCACGGCCACAGCCAATGCGTCCATTTACCTGAAAAGCAGAAGGAAATGGTGAATTCGATGACCCATATCAAATTCACCCCTCCACCGCTGATCAAGTGAAAGGGCGAAGAAGGAGCGTCAGGATCAAGCGACTGCCGTGCTCGCACAACGTCCTCGGGGTATCCAACGAGCGACCCCATGACCATCTTCAGGTCACCGGTGCTTCGACCCCCCGAGGACTCGTCCCGCAATTAAGGATACTGTCAAAGGCCCCGAGATATTCATCCAGTGTCCTCGGGAGGTTCTTCTTGTCCCCGTAATTCTCGTGCCTTCTCCCCGCGAGATTCAACAAGAAAACAAAGAAACTCCGCTGTATTCGCCGGAGATTTCACAGTTCCCATGGGAACTTCGTCGGTTCACCATAGGACCACCATACAAAATGCGAACGAAAAGAGAAAGATCAGAAAACTTACTTAAAATACAGTTCTGATAGGGTCCCGGCGCGGCAGTCTGTGGTGGAAAGCGGCGGTCTACGGCAGAGAACGGCGGTGAAAACAGGGAAGGAAGAGAGATAGAGTCTGGACAAGGAGGGGGGGCAAAAGTGCAAATGAAACGGGATGACTCCTATTTATAAGACCCTCACGGGACCCGAGGGGTTTCCTAGGCACTCGATTACGCTACCCTAGCCTAGCCGCCCTAGGTAATGATGGCGTGTGACACGTGGCACGCGTTTCCCTATACACGTCCCTTCGTTCCACCTCACGCGTCCTTTTGTTGCTTTGCTGCTCGACTTCAAACTTCTCGTATCCCCGTAGCGTCGCCCAGCACGGCCTGTCAAACTCGAGCAGACCAATCGCTCCCTGCATAGAGGACTTTCCTCGACGCAGTGCGTCCTCGACACAGATGCTGACCCTTAAGTCATTACTCCGACACCTTAGAGCAACGACTTGGGGGGCTCCTGTTCTGGATTGGGCCATCGCCTGCCCTTCACACGGGCAAGCCCAACCCGCACGACCTCGGCTGGCCCAACAAGGCCCATGTAAACTGTTCGCGTCGAGCACATAACGGCCATCAGTATGGTCGGACACACATACACCTGAATCCGCCGAGAGGCACCAAGCCCTGCAGGCCTCGGTTCTCCCCGACACCCATGAGCCTCCCCGCAAGGACACGTCCTACTGTAACCTTCCACTTCCGAAGGATTCGGTCTGCCCTACTTCCGGAGATCTCGGGACCGTTACCCCAGGAGAAGACCACGTGCTGGTCTTCACTACGCCACGTAAGCCTTGGCAGTTACTTGGATTGAGCCTTGCAATTCAGCCCAATGCAAATAACCGCTGGCCCCGCGCTGGGTGCTCTCTATAAATACCCTCTCACTTGAGAGGGTTAGGTTACTTCACATTCTAAACTCACACCTGTTTTCTGTACTTGCTTTTCTCTGACCTTTCCTGACTTGAGAGTCGGAGTACCTTGCAGATACACTCCCTCCCGCCGTTTCACCATCACCAGAGCTGAAGGTTTCACGACGTTGTTGGCCACTACCTAACTGTCTGATCCAGGTACTGTCATATATATATATATATGAAACGTATCATAGAATGTCAATTTTATGTGAGAATATGAGAATGAATCTGAATCATTAGATTTTAAAATAAATTGTAGAGATTATGTGTCAGTTTTTTTTATCTCTCCTCCATCATTTATTTTAATAATGGAGGAGAGAGAAAAACAAAAACCACATACAATCTCTACTATTTATTTTAAAATCTAATGATTCAGTATAATTCTCATGTTCTCATATAAAAATAATATTCTCATAGTATATATATATATATATATATATATATATATATATATATATATATATATATATATATATATATATATATATATCACCCTTAAAAAAAACAAATCTCTTAACTCACCAGTTTTCAAATAAAATAATAAATCTAATGAAGAACATTCTTTAATTAGAATTTATTATTAGATATGATATGCCATATTTTTTTTTAGAGTTTAATTGATAGGCACTGACAGTGTAAAATAATTTTACATTATCAATCAATAGAAATATATTAATCTGCCATGTCATATAGTTAATTTAAATTTTACAGTTTGATGTGGCGGGATGCATGAGGGTGATTGGTTGACAGTGTAAAATATTTTTACACTGTCAGTGTATACCAATTAAATTTTTTTTTTATATTAAGAAGATATGACATATTAAACTATCATAATAATAAACTTATTAATTTTATATGAGGACAAATCAGTCGTTATCATATTATTATAATCTTAGTCAAAATTAGCCTAAGTATTAATTTGTCAATTAATAGAGTGTCAAATAGAAAATCCGAATAAAAATATAAAAATGTCAATGATTGTTGGCATAGAAAAAATAGTTGATGATAAGATTCTTTAGTCAGAATAAATAGATATTCTTCACTTTGTTTCTTCCTTGATTCATTCATGCGTGAAACTGAATCTATATATCTACCACTAACAAATTCCTATCATTCAACTATCTCATCAATGGGCGAAGCTATTCCTTCCACCATCACCACCGCCACCACCCCGCCGCAACCACCACCACCACAAATATCCACTCCCATAAAACACACCAAAAAACTAACCCTAATCCCTCTAATATTCCTCATCTACTTCGAAGTAGCTGGTGGCCCATACGGCGAAGAACCCGCTGTACAAGCCGCCGGCCCCCTCTTCGCCCTTCTCGGCTTCCTCATCTTCCCATTCATCTGGAGCATTCCAGAAGCTCTAATAACCGCCGAATTAACCACCGCTTATCCCGGAAACGGTGGTTTCGTAGTATGGGCCGAAAAAGCCTTCGGCCCATTAGCAGGCTCCCTAATGGGAACCTGGAAATTTCTCAGTGGTGTCATCAACATAGCAGCTTTTCCTATTCTCTGCATCGATTACATGGAAAAGCTCTTTCCAGTTTTCGGATCTGGTTGGCCTCGGAACATCGCAATTCTCTTATCAACTCTTTCACTTTCATTTGTGAATTACATCGGTTTAACCATCGTTGGTTACGTTGCAGTTGGATTAGGAGTTATTTCATTAGCACCTTTTATCTTAATGTCACTCATTGCTATTCCTCAAATTAAGCCTCATAAATGGATTAGTTTGGGTCAAAAAGGTGTTAAGAAAGATTGGAATCTTTTCTTCAATACACTTTTTTGGAACTTGAATTTCTGGGATAATGTTAGTACTTTAGCCGGTGAAGTCGAAGAGCCAGCGAAAACTTTTCCGATTGCTCTTCTTGTATCTGTTATTTTCACTTGTGTTTCTTATTTGATTCCGCTTTTCGCTGTTATTGGAGCCGTGAATGTTGATCAATCCGAATGGGAAAACGGGTTTCATGCTCAAGCGGCTGAGATGATTGCTGGCAAATGGTTGAAAATTTGGATCGAAATCGGCGCTGTTTTATCAGCTATCGGACTATTCGAAGCTCAGTTAAGTAGTAGTGCTTATCAGGTTTCTGGCATGGCTGAAATTGGGATTTTACCTAAGTTTTGTGGAGTTAGATCGAAATGGTTCAATACTCCTTGGTTGGGAATTTTGGTGTCTACATTGATAACAATTGGGGTTTCTTATATGAATTTTACTGATATTGTATCATCTGCTAATTTTTTGTATAGCTTGGGTATGATTTTGGAGTTTTCTTCTTTTCTTTGGTTGAGATGGAAGAAGCCATTGATAGAGAGACCTTATAAGGTTCCTATGAATATGCCTATGTTGGTGGTTATGTGTTTGATACCTTCTGGTTTTCTTGTTTTCATTATGGCTATTGCTACTAAGATTGTGTTTTTGGTTAGTGGTTTGATGACTGTAGGTGGGATTGTTTTTTTCTTGTTTATTACGTTATGTAAGAGGAAGCATTGGTTTAAGTTTGAGGTTACAAAGGAGGATGATGAAGATAGGTATGATGCGTAGTTTATGATATAGTTACAATTTTAATGTTTTTTAATTGTAATTGTATTATATTTTCTTTGCACAGAAATAAAATGGAAATATTTTGGAGTATTTGTTTTTAGTTACTTGGTAGCTAGCTTTTAATTTTTGTTAATTTCTGTTTACTTTTTTTTTGGTTTGTTATGATGTCATGATCAAATCATTTTCTTTGAGCAATTTCTTGTTTTCCAATGTTTGATTTGTCTATGTTGTTGTTTTCCAAATTTTAATTTGTCATACTTTGTTTTTGTTGTAATGTCATTATATATGCAATTAGCAGCAACCTACAAATGGGTTCTTATTAAATTCTATCAATTTCCAGGTTATTATGATTAAGTGCTAAATAGTCCTATCAATGTAAATGAATAAAGGTTATCTATCTTCCTTTTGGTAACAAAAAATGTCAATTAAAAAAAAAAACATTTTCATGTTCTCTGTTTCTTTCCCTCACTTTTTTATTTCTCATCTTCCTTTTGTTTATTTTATAACTTTTTAAGCAAAGGTGAGCAAAAGTTGCACCTAAATAGATCAAAAGAAAATTGAGAAAAAGAAAGGGATAAACCAAAATCTTTTAAGGACAAGAGGAGCGGAAACAAGACCTTCCTAGTTTACTGTAGACAAAAATGAATTGAGTTTGAGGAGGGATTGATATAAGCTAAGAGAAGCTCAAAAAGTCTAAACGAATAGAGACCATAATCATACAATTCAACTATCTTGTTTTTAGATGTTAAGGGGTAGTTTTTCACATGCACGTCATGTTTCTAACCAAACAAAGAACAATTAATTGAAGCCGTTATTTTTTTTTTTCAAACACAAAGTTAAAGTGGTTAATGCTCATGCTAAACTAATATTTTGTATAGATTTATCTCAAACCAATATGGAGGTTTGAACTGTCTATTCTCTAAACTGAATTGAGGTTTTACACGGGATGACCACGAACTAAATTGAGATTTTACACTAGACTTATCTCAAACTAAATTGGGGTTTTACATAAGTTGACCATGAACTAAATTGAGATTTTACACCAAACTTATCTCCAATCAACTTGAGTTGTTACACGTGCTGAACTCACGAACCAAACCGAACAACTAATACTAAATCCCCAAACCAAACTTATAACAGGTTTAACTTTGAACTCAATCAAACACTCCCTTAAGAGAAATCATTCAACCTAGAGAAAAATACCTCTTGGTGAAGTTACAATATTACCTTTTTTCCAAAACAAAAACTCACTTAAACACAAAGACCTTCTTGAAACTTCAAGATTTTGATGAATAAACCAATCATATTATCACTTGCTTGAGTCTTCTTAAACATGAGGTTGAAGATATCTTCAAGTTGAGTGTCGTCATCAGAGGATAAAGATCATCAAAATTCTAATTCATCTACTTGATTTGGAGGGAAAACTTTAAATACAATTGCCTTTTACATCTTTGACCGCTTGACATAATGCTTACATCTTCATAAGTTGTCCTTGGTGAAACCAAGATCAAACTGGCATCACTAAAAGCAAACAATGGTAGTCATTTTTAGCTTTGATCACTTCTTGAATGGCCTACATAACATGGTTCCACACTCATGATATTCATAATTATAAATTTCTTAACAATGTTATTTCTTTTGGTCTACCAACCCAAGCGTTTATGGATATATGTGCTTGCAGGTACAACTATTTGTAACATTCAGATGTTCAAGATGGTTTTGATAATGAAAACACTATGATGTGAAGCCTCTATCACTCAAGAAAAAGTAAAGATCAAGATGTTTTATTTGTGAGATCAAGATATCAAGTTAGATTCAATAAAGACAACACCAAATGTCAAGCGACGTTCGGTGGTGTCCTTGATGATCTCTGGTCAAGCAATCTCTAATGGTAGTGTCGATCAAGAATCTGATCAAGCATCATCAGTTAAAAGAAGTCAAGTCTCAAATGAAGTGTTGAATTAATGATGAGTCAAGCAAGAGATATTGAAGATTAAAAGATTGTGAAAAAAATAAAGTGTGAAAAATCGCCTTGTCCGTGTTTGAGAGATCAATGTATTATATATATATATATATATATATATATATATATATATATATATATATATATATATATATATATATATATATATATATATATATATATATATATATATAAGAGTAATTATTAAATTATTAAGACAACGCGCACACACTTAAAAATAATTTTAAATCTCTCTTTTGCTAAAACACTTTCTAACATATAAAGGAACCATCAAGGTGCTTGTAGGATTAACCATGGGAGTTCTTAATCACGTAGGAAACATTTTTACATTGCCAAATCGATTAGAGACCTTATCCAATTGATTAGAGCAAACAAAAATGCTTCTTAATCGATTAAGAATACTCCTAATAAATTAAGATACCTATTCGTTTTAGGGTTACATTTTTGAAATTAGAGTTGTCGTATTTTTGAAGCTTCTAATGATTAGCCTTATGCCTTAATTGACTAGATCATTTAAATACCCATCGATCTTTTTTCTATTTGAGCCAAAATTTTATCCTATATATAGAAAGAGTCTACTCATTTTAAAATACAACAAAAAACATATTTCTATAATATGTTTTCATTTTTTATTCTCTCCGTTTTACTTCTTTCTTTTTCACGAAATTGTTTTAGTGCTTTGAAAGTGAAAAATATCAGTGGGTCTTTTGTTATTCTAATGCTATGAGAATTTTGTAACTTACTCAAGAGGATTTGTCTCTTGTATAATATCTTCAAAGGAAGACATTGTTTAGTTTTTGAGCTAAACCAATTAAAAGCTCTGTTTGACTCAGATTAGCTTGGTAATATTTTTGTTTTGTTTGTGAGCTCAGTATGTTAAAATCTCTCATTTGATTATTGAGTTTAGCCGTAAAAAACTTAGTTTGATTCTTGAGCTCATCTTGGTGTAAAAACTTTGTTTTGTTTTGATATTATCCCAGTGTAAAATCTCTCGTTTTGTTAGTGGATTAGCTAGTATAAAATCTCAGGTGTGGTTGTAAGAAGGTTCGTGGATATAATTTGTGAAAAACTCACATTTGACATAGTAGAAATTCTGAAGAAGAAATTCTTGGGGATAGGTGTAAACCAAGTGATATAGCTGAACATGTATAAATTGATGGAGCATTTCTCTCTTCTCTTATGTCTTTACATTTCAATTCTTTATTTCTTTCTACTGCATTTCCTTATCTTCGTCTCTTTGATTTTCATTCTTTTAATTATTTTGCTTTTTAATTTATAAATTTGACATAAACGTTTTTATAAAATATTTTTTTTTTAAAAATTGGACATTGTTTTTCAACCTCCACAATTCACCCTTTTTATATTGTAAAGAGAATAAATTCTATCAACTCAAAAAGAACTTTTATATGAAATTTTCTTGATAAATATATGATAATTTTAAAAAAATATAGTTAATTGGAAAAAAAAAAAATTTTAACTATTCCTTCTGTTTTTTTTATTATAAATCGTTTTTTGCTTTTCACACGTATTAAGAAATATAATAATTGTAATATGGAAAAGGAAAATTATGAAAAATTTTATAAAATTGTCCTTTATTAATGGTATTGGAAAGATAAATTTACATAATTGAATTGAAAAAATAATAAATATTTAAGAGTATAATAGAAAAAATAATATTAATAATTTATTGGTATTATAAAATAAATTATATTGTGGTACAATTTTTCTAAAAACAATTTTAATTTATAATAAAAATAAATTGTTATGAAAAAGTAAAGAGAACCTATATAAATAGTTAATGTGGGATTCGCTTTACAGAATAAAATAATAATAATAATAATAATAATAATAATAATAATAGTAGTAGTAGTAGTAGAATAAAACATGTGTTCCATTTTTAAAAAAATAAAATAATATATACCTTTTTCTCAATAAAAGTATGATAATTAAGAAAATTTGATATATTTAGTATGAAAAAATTAAGATTTTTTTGGCAAGTTATTAGTGTAGGAAAATTAGTTTATTACTAAATATTTAAAAATAATAATTAAAAATAATTTATTAAGAAAAGGTAAAGGAAATCAATAAAAATAATTAGAGAGGATTTCATTTCATTAAAAGAAATAATAATATAAAGGAAAAACATGTGTTTTATTTTTTAAAAAACTTTCAAATAATATTTCTTATTAAAGATATAATTATTAAAAATATATGATATCTAGTAAAAAAAAGTTAGGATTTTTAGCAAGTTAATAGTGGAGAAAAGTTAGTAATTAATAAATGATAAAAAAACTAGTTAGAGAAAATTAGTTTTAATAATTTATGAAAAATATAAAATAAAATAAATATAAGAAAAAATAAAAAAGAATATATGTTAGTGGGAGATCTTTTATTAAGAAGTTATTGAAAAGAAAATGAATTTTCGTTTTTATTAAATAATTAAAGATATAAAAAGTAAAATTATAAAAATTATATTTTTCATTTTAAAAATTATTGATCTATAAATACCCACCACTCTGTTTTTATTTATGCATAAAATAAATAAATATTTATGTTAAAAATCAAACAAACAGATAATATTAATTTAACTCATCTAACATATTTTGAGCTATTCCATCCACCCAAATATAATAATGAAAAAAAATAGTTTTTATTAAATAACTAATGAAATAAAAATAAAAAATCACTAAAATAATTTTAATTTTATTGTCAAAACTTCTTTCATTAACTTAACAACATTGTATATAAGATAGTTAAAAATAATAATTTAAAATCAATTAAAGAAAAATCAATTTTTAATAAAAACAAATTGTTAGAAAAAAATAAAAGATCCTTAACGATACAAAAAAATTACTGTATGAACAAATAATGTTTCTATGGATGAAATATGTACGGAAAATATTAAATGACATAGACATGGGTTACGTGCTTACTCTAAACTCAATATATTTGTGGCTTTCTCTGCAAATATGATATGGAGTAAATGGCAGCAGAAATGGTGCAATGACTAATAACAAAAGGAAAAGTTAATTTGTGGGACCCAATGTCCAGCCAAACAACAAGTTGCAAGAAAGAGTAGTAATAATTGTCTAACCACGTTTTTGAATGGATTAACTGCATGGAGACAGTTTTCTTCTGATGGGAAAGCTCTGTTATAGTTTATGGTCCACAAAAATTTGAAAACTTTGATATTGTTAGAGATTTCACATTACGAGGGCATGACTTTTTGTAGTAAGAAGAGATTGCATAATTTTCAACTTTTTCTTGAGTTACGGATTCTCTAACAATCATGTGGGAGCGTTAGAGTGACTTTTACTTGATTGATTTTTGCTGTTCAATCTCTAAAAATAGCCAGGTTTTTCACGTGGCTTTTTTCTTTAATCATAAAATTAAAATAGAGACGGATCTTCCTTCCGTTTCAAAATAAAAGTCTTTTAATATTTTTATACATACATTCTCCGATTAGTATTATAAATAATTTTTACCTTTTTGAAAATTTGAATATTAATGTATCTAATCTATATAGTCTAAATACATTAATGGTCAAATGTACGGAAAAAAAATTAAATTTGCTTATAATAATATCCAAAGAATGTAGTTTAAAAAAGCTAATGATTGAATGAATAAGGAGCCGTTTTGACTTTTTTTTAAAATGATTTTTATAATATAACATAATTTTGTGAAAAAAAAATTTATAAAGAAACTTTTTATAAAAGTTTCACATGAAAATTTAGTTTGAATAGTTATTTTTAAAATATTATTTTAGATGTATAAACATTCTATCGAAAAAAATTTAGATATCAAAATTTCAAAAATCACTTAATTTTGAAGCTATTTGAAATAACTTTTCATAAAAATCATTTTTGAGATACAACTTTTTTCAAAAATTGTGATTTCGACTATGTTTTGATCTTCAATAATGCGTGTTTATGTTGTATGATTTCAAAATTAGTCTTACAATTTAGAAAAAATTGAATACAAAAAACTTTAATATTTTAAAAAACGGTTTTACAAAATACATTTTTGAAAATACAAAAAAAAAATCTATTTTTTTAAAGCTGAAACAAACAGACCCTAAATGAGACAATTTTACAAAACTGGCTCTATTTACTATTGGTTATTATACATTGTCATAATTACATAATGTGATTTAATGTCTAGAAAATATCAAAGACAATAATAATTAGGGGTAAAGTTGACAAAATTTAATTAATGTTGCATTGAAAAAGTAAAATGACACTTATTTTGGGACAAAATTATTTAGCTAAAAAGACTTTTATTTTGAAATAAAGGGAGTAGGAAACAAGAAATATATGGAGGCGAGAAAAATCGCACAATTCAAATATTCACAAACTTCACCTTCTTCCACTATTATTTTTGTTGAAGTTTTTCAAGTAATTTAAGTGTTGTAACAAATTAACACGGGTGTGTTAATTGGTTATAACCGTGTTAATCGATTACAACAATGTCGCAGGTTCATTTCTATAGTAGAAAAGTTGAGTTTTTGCTGGTGTAGCCAGTTAATCATTTTGGTGTAATCGGTTACCACAAAAGCTGATTAATTCCAATATTAATCCAATGTCAGGTGTAACCGGTTAACCACTTTGGTGTAACCGGTTACAGGCGTGATTTTTTGTGTTTTCTGTTATTTTACTTGGTCAATTCAGTTCCCAATTGTATTGCATCTCATATATAAGTGTTTAAGATGCACACTCATCCAAGTTAATGAAATCATAACTTCTCTCTCTCTCTCACACACACACACACACACGCACACACACACACACACACAAACACACAATTCTCCTTTTTTCATTCTCCACATCCAAAATTTCTCCACCATTGTTTCACCAAACTTGTGGTTTCTTGTTCCAACATTTGGCATCAAGAGTCTGGTTCAGATCCACAAACATCTAGTGTGCAACATGAATTCTGCCTCTAATGAAAGAATCCCTGCAAATTTACACATCCTTGATGCGAAGAATTACGACAAATGGTGCAAGCAAATGAAGGTGTTGTTTGGCTACCAAGATGTTCTTGAAGTGATCAAGAATGGTGTTACTCATCTTCAAGGTAATGTAATAGAGGCGTAACAAGCAGCACATAAGGAAGAAAAGAAGAAATATTTCAAAGCGGTATTCTTGATCCATCAATGTGTTGATTGCGACAACTTTGAGAAAATTGGTTGTTGCGAATCTTCGAAGCAAGCGTGGGAGATCTTAGAGAAGGCTTATGCAGGGGATGACAAGGCAAAGGTAGTGAGGTTACAAACTGACAAACGTCGACTCGAATTGATTCAAATGAAGGAAAAGGAGACAATCAACAATTTCACAACGAGAATCACTCGGTTGGTGAATCAAGTGAAGGCATGTGGAGAAACTGTTATGAAGCAGTATGTTGTCACTAAAATCTTACGTTCTTTAACACCAAGATTTGACAATATAGTTGTGGATATTGAGGAGTCGAAGGATATTGCGACGATGAGCAAAAAGGAGCTGGAAAGTTCTCTTAAGGCTCATGAGCAAAGGGTGGAAGAGAGGAATAAAGATAAGGCAAAGGCGGGGACCGCTTTGCAATCTTGTTTCAATAAGAAGAATAAGAGATCGAAAGGAAAATGGCCCATGAAGAGGGAAGGGAATTTTCAAATTTTTGGTGGAAGAGAGTCCCAAAATTCAAAGAATTCGACTTGTCAAAGAGGTGAGAGAAGCTGCAACAAACAAGATGGTCAAAGCAACTTTAGAAGTGAAAGGAAGAAGTTTGACAAGAGCAAGGAATTGCGCTATAAGTGTCAACGGTTCAGTTATTTTACAAAAGAATGCAATGCGAACAAGAAGGAATCTCAAGGGGATGAAGCCAAGGTTGCAAGACAAGAGTTTAATGAAGAGAATACACTTTTGGTCATGATCATGGAAGGGAATTGTAGCAACAAACAACTACGGGACAACAACTACAGCAGCTCAAAGAATGCTGAAAAATTAAGTTGTGGCTGGTTGAATGATACGATTGACCGGTTGCATGAAGAGGAGGACACCATGATGAGTTTGAAATGAGTTTAATGCAGTGAGGAGTGGTATTTGGACTCGGGTTGTTCAATTCATATGACGGGAAGAAATGATTGGTTTGTTAAAATTAATCGTGCCATGAAGAACAAAGTAAAGTTTGCAGATGACACCACTTTAATGGCCGATGGGATCAGTGATGTTTTGATCATGAGGAGGGATAATGGATATTCCTTGATCAAAGATGTCTTGTACATTCTAGGAATCAAATGTAACCATCTAAGTATTGGCCAATTACTTGAGAAGGGTTACAAGATTCACATGGAAAACAAGGGGCTGCATGTTATAGATGCAAAGGGAGTTTTGGTCCTTAAAGCGCCCATGGCTGACAATAGATCCTTCAAGGTTGAGTTGAAGGTTATGGAGTGGACGTGCCACTATAGTGGAGGCAAATACGTCTCAAATGACTTTGGGAGGTTTTGTGATCAAGAAGGAATTATACATGAGGTAGTACCACCCTATACACCACAACAAAATAGTGTAGACAAAATAAAGAATCGATCGATCATGAACATGGTGAGAAACATGTTAAAGGGGAAGAACTTGCCGAAAGAACTATGGGGTGAAACGGTATCCACAGCTGCCTATTTGTTGAATATGTGTTCTACAAAGAAGCTGGAAAATGTAACACCGGAGGAAACATGGTCGGAATTCAAGCCGAATCTGGACCATTTAAGAGTCTTTGGTTTTGTTGCATACCGACATGGGTATATGCCATTGATTGATAGGATATATATTTAAATGTATTGAATGTGAATGGTATGGTTCTTATTTCCACCATAAATCATGAATCAAGAATCCGATTAATATGAGATTTGAAGCATTAGAAAGATAGTCTGATGTGCTAATAATGGTGATGTGAGACCATGAAATAACCAAGGATGCTTGGTATATTATAGTAAGAATTTTTATGCCTTAATGTTGTATGTGAATTACTTATGACGTATGATGTTTGACATGTTGTGTTACTATATGTGTTGCATGTGTGGTATTGTGTTATGCTATTATGTATGATGTATATATATGGATTGGATGTTCGAGTGTGAGGTAACTGTTAGAACAAGATTTGGTTCTGCCGGATATCTCTAAGTTTTGATAATAACAAAGTAGTATTTGTGTGAGAACAATTTTGCTACTCTAACGTTTGTTTTTCTGAAGGATCAATAAACAGGCTCTGTCTCTGATAGAGAAAGCTATGACTCTGATAGAGATCATGTGCAACATCACTCTGATTTGACCAAAAGTTGCTTCTGCGCCAAAGAAGCAAGTTTGCTTCTGATCTACTCACATTCAGAAAGATTCTAAGAAGACAATATGTTGCTGCTGCAATGCTCTCTTGGATTTTGCCTCTGAGTGTGACTCTGATGATTTACTTCTGAAGGCTTTCTAGCTTCTGAAGTTATCATCTTCTGAAGACTAAGTGTTGAAGACTCTGAAGACAAAGTTCTGCTGAACAACGTTCTGAAGACTCTGAAGACTTAAGTTTCTGAAGACCAAGGGTTCTGAAGACTAAGTGCTAAAGACTATGAAGACAAGGTTCTACTGAACAACGTTCTGAAAAATCTAAAGACTTAAGTTTCTGAAGACCAAGGGTTCTGAAGACTGAGTGCTAAAGACTCTGAAGACAAGATTCAAGTGAACATGTTCTAAAAACTCTGAAGACTCGAGACTCTGAAGACCCAGTGATCAACTCTTCTACTCATGCTTCAATCATCTCTATTCAGAAGCCTCTGATGTACAGAAGATAAGATCAAACGTTTACGAGGGAAAATAGTACATAGTACGTATCAAACACGTTCTTTTCCACTACCATTCCATTACCCTGATTTGGTGGTATAAAGGACAACTTTTGTGTACAATTTTCATCCATGCATAACGAAATTATTTCAAGTCGCCAGCAATCACAAGGATATTCCTGATCTGCCCTTCAACTAATCTCTTATTGGATATATAAGGACTTGATCACTTGAAGAAAAACATACATGCGCGTGAATGAACCAAGAACAGTGAAACACCACAATACAAGAAACATTGTTCATACTATATAGATTTTCTTTAAGTTATTTGAGCTATTCATAGTGTTTATATCTGCTTGTGTAGAAGCAATTCATTGTAAACATTAATTTTGTTCAAACAGTTGTTTGTATTCCTTAAGGGACCAGTTAGGTCAGAATCCTTAAGAAGAGACAGTTAGTCTTGTGCTTGTTAGTCACCAGCAGTTGTTAGTGCAGTGTAATCAGTTGATTATAGTGGATTAAGTCCTTGTGTATAAGGCAAAATCACATTGGCGGGTGGACTGGATTAGCTTGATAGTTTTCAAGTGAACCAAGATATATCGTGTGTCTTTCTCTCTTGTTAGTTTCATTGTGATATTTGTTTGAGTTTCACAAAAAGCCTTCATTTTTGAAAACCCAATTCAAACCCACCTTTCTCGTGTTTTCTCACACCTTCAATTGGCATCAGAGCTCCGGTTCTGATTATGATAAAAGTTTTATCAACACTTCACCATGTTCAGTACCTATCCAGTATTTGTGTGAAATATCATGGCTGCATCTAATTCTAATCATATTCAAGAAGAGAAAGATCATTACAGTGCCAAACCACCAGTCTTTGATGGTGAAAAGTTTGACTACTGGAAAGATAGAATTGAAAGTTTCTTTCTTGGTTACGATGTAGATCTTTGGGATCTTGTAGTCGATGGCTACACTCACCTAGTTGATGCTACAGGAGTAAAAATGTCTAGAAGTTCTATGACCAACCAACAAAAGAAAGATTACAAGAATCATCACAAGGCAAGAACTATACTGTTAAATGCTATCTCTTATACTGAGTATGAGAAGATAACAAACAGAGATACTACCAAATCCATTTTTGATTATCTAAGAATGACTCATGAAGGAAATGCTCAAGTTAAGGAGACAAATGCGCTTGCCCTAACCCAAAAATATGAGGCATTTAGAATAGAGAATGATGAAACAATTGAGACTATGTTTTCAAGGTTTCAAATGCTAGTCGCAGGACTCAAAGTTCTGGACAAAGGATACTCAACTGCTGATCATGTCAAAAAGATCATCAGAAGCCTTCCCAAGAAATGGAGACCCATGGTAACTTCTCTAAAGGTATCCAAGGATCTGAACAGTATAAGCCTTGAAGAACTTGTTAGTTCTTTAAGAAGTAATGAGATAGAGCTTGAGGAAGATGAACCTCAGAAGAAGAGTAAATATATTACTCTTAAGTCTAAACCTGAAAAGGCAAAGGATTATCAAGCTGAGGAAGAATCAGAAGATTCTGATGAAGACTCAGAAGATGAGCTATCACTTATCTCCAGAAGGATCAATAAACTCTGGAAACATAGGTAAGGAAATTTCAGAGGATCAAGAAGGAACAAAGGTCGTGCTGACTCATCATCTGGAAAAAAGAAGTAGAGTTATGGAAAAGAAGTCATCTGCTATGAGTGTAATGAGCCAGGTCATTACAAGAACGAGTGTCCAAAGATTAAGAAAGACAAGAAGCCTAAGAAGAACTTCTCCAAAGCCAAGAAGGGACTCATGGCAACTTGGGATGACTCTGATTTTGAAGAAGAAGATTCTGATGAAGAACATGCAAATGTTGCGCTAGTGGCAACAACAATTGACGCTAAAGTCTCTGGAGAACTAGAAGACAAAATGCTATCAGAACCAGAATCATACTTAGGCTCCAACTCAGAGGTATTATCTAAACTCTCTCGTTGTGAATTAGAATCATGTCTTTCAGAAATGCTGGAAAAATATCAAACTCTTCAAAGTAAATACAAGGATCTTAAAATATCCCATGTAATTGCTTCTGAAGCTAGAGATAAGCTTGAGCAGAATAATTATTCTCTAAGTGAAAATATTTTCTCTTTAAAAAATTGTAACTGTGCTTTGAAAAGCAAAATTTCCAAATTAGAAGAAGAATTAGTCTCCAATGTCTCTGAAACTAGTTGTGTCAATAAGTATGATAGAGCATTCCAGTACTTTCTGGCTAAAAGCATAGATAGAAGCAAAATAGCTTCCATGATCTATGGAGTTAGCAGAAATGGAAAGAAAGGTTTGGGGTGTACATAAACATTTGAAATTGACGAAAGTCAGCCTGTAAAACCAAAACCTCTCTATGACCATTTTGTGCCTTCTGGCACTGAGCTTGGTTGGTCCGAGCTTGCACAGAAACTCCCACCGACACAGAAATCTATTTCTAAACCTAAATATCATGTACAAATTCCACTTGATTATCTTGTTGCACATAAACCCAAGGTTGTTAAACACTCTGGGAAAACTAACAAAAGAGGACCCAAAAAGTGGGTACCTAAGGATAAGATAATCTATGTTGCAGATATCCTTAGCAATTTAGTTGAAACACCAATCATAATACTTGGACAGTGGTTGCTCGTGACACATGACGGGAAGAAGGCATATGTTCCAAAGTCTGGAACTTAAGCTTAGAGGCTTCGTTGGTTTCAGAGGAAGCCAGAAGGGAAAAATCATTGGCTCTGGAACTGTTGGTAATGAATCCAAGGAGGAAGATTCTAAGGAAGGAGACAAAGATGTAGAAACTACAGAATCAGATACAACCTTATCAGAAACAACGAATAGTCTATCTCATCAGTAGAAGAATAGACTAAAGACTTCTCATTCTAAAGAATTGATCCTGGGAAATAAAGCTGATCCAGTCAGATCTCGTTCATCATTCAAACCTTCTGAAGAAACTCTTCTAGGTTTTTTGTCTCTGATAGAGCCAACATCAGTTGATGAAGCTCTTATGGAGAATGAGTGGATTCTGGCCATGAAAGAAGAGCTTAATCAATTCACCAGAAATGATGTTTGGGATCTTGTTCAGAAACCAAAAGGTGTCCACGTCATTGGAACAAAGTGGTTATTCAGAAACAAGTTAGATGAGAAAGGTGAGGTCGTATGAAACAAAGCACGACTGGTAGCACAAGGTTATAGTCAGCAAGAAGGGATAGACTATACAAAAACCTTTGCACCAGTTTCCAAGTTAGAATATATTCGTCTCTTAATTTCCTTTGCTGTAACTTATGACATCACTTTATATCAAATAGATGTAAATAGTGCATTCTTAAACGGGTATATTTATGAAGAAGTGTATGTGCACCAACCTCCTAGTTTTGAAAGTTCTGAAAACCCAGATTTCGTTTTCAAACTTAAAAAATCGTTATATGGTCTGAAACAGGCTCCCAGAGCTTGGTATGAAAGGCTAAGTAACTTTCTTTTAGAAAATGACTTTACAAGAGGAAAAGTGGATACATTACTCTTTTGCAAAACCTTTAAAAATGACATTCTGGTTGTGCAAATTTACATTGATGATATTATATTTGGTTCTTCTAATACTTCATTGTGCAAGGAATTTTCTAAGTTAATGTAGGCTGAATTTGAAATGAGTCTGATGGGAGAACTTAGATTCTTTCTGGGAATTCAAATTGATCAACGTCCAGAAGGAACGTACATTCATCAGAGCAAGTATGCAAGAGAACTTCTGAAGAAGTTTAACATTTCAGAAAGTAAACCTGCCAAAACTCCTATGCATCCGACATGCATTCTGGAGAGAGAATAAGTAAGTAAAAAGGATTGTCATAAGCTCTATCGTGGTATGATAGGCTCTCTTCTGTATCTGACTGCTTCTCGTCCAGATATTTTGTTCAGTGTATGTCTTTGTGCTCATTTTCAATCAGATCCAAGGGAAACTCACTTAACAGCTGTTAAGAGAATCCTAAGGTATCTAAAAGGAACAACTAACCTTGGCTTGATGTATAAGAAAACATCAGAGTACAAGCTTTATGGTTATTGTGATGCAGATTATGTTGGAGACAAATTAGAAAGGAAAAGTACTTTTGGAAACTGTCAGTTTCTAGGTAACAACCTTGTCTCCTGGACAAGCAAAAAACAATCAACCATTGCGCTTTCAACTGCAGAAGCAAAATATATCTCAGCGTCACTGTGCAGCACTCAGATACTCTGGATGAAGAATCAACTAGAAGATTTTCAGATACACGAGAGTAACATTCCTATCTTTTGTGATAATACTTCTGCTATTTGTTTATCTAAGAATCCTATTTTGCATTCTTGGGCGAAACATATTGAAATAAAACATCACTTTTTACGTGACTATGTTCAGAAGAGTATTTTTCAGTTAAAATTTATGGATATATACCACCAGTGAGCTGATATCTTCACAAAACCCCTTGCTGAGGATAGATTCGTATTCATTCTGGAAAACCTATTTATAAAACCTTGTCCAGAATGAGTAGATGAAATTTTAATGTGTCAAGTCACCTGAATTTCTGAAAGAAGATTATGACGTTAAGCAATTGTTTTTGAATTATTTAATGTCTTTCTGATTAACGTTACTTCTACAAGTTAGAAGATGTCATGATCAGAAACTTGTCCAGTCAGATACCTCTTGGTATTCTTGACTTTGGGAATATCAAACGTGTTCTCTTAAACAAACGGCTATGATTATTTTGTGACACCTGTGCAAAATCAAATCATATCTTACTGTTGAAGAGACACCTCGAGCGTTGTGATTTCGTGAGACTAGGTTTCAAATAATTATTTCCTATTACTCCCACCTTTTCATAATCATCATTTTTTATAAATACTCACCCTCTCTCACCATCACACACTACACTACTTTTCACTTCCCACACTTTATTTTAGAAACCCTAAAACCCTTTGTGCTCCGTAAACTCCATCATCTTCATCAATGGATCATTAACAACAAAGTGTATACGGATTCTCTCAACAGCAATCCCAAGCTAAATCATCTCAACAAGTTGAATCGTCTTCAATGGTTTCAACAACAACTGCTCAAACTGCATCAACATCGCTTCATCAATCACTATCCACATTTCAGAAACCAACTGAAATTCATATTGTGGATCGCCCGAATCATATTCATCTTGCTACTCCTTCTTCAAAACTGGAAGTTCTATGTGAATGGCTAGTAGACTTTGATAACTTGCTTGAAAATGGAATTGACTTGTCTAATGAACTAAATGCTCAAGGTTGGAAAACCTATTTTGATCGTCTCTACGGTCCCATTTTTCCTAATCTCATCAAGGAATTCTGGAGATTTTCTAACGCTGATGAACACTTCATCGTGTCACATGTTTTGGGAAACAAGTTCATCATCACAGAGAAATCCATAGCCACATTACTTGGAATGGAAAAATTTGGAGGAAAACGTATCTACAAGATGAGTTCTAAATCAAAGTTTCTGGCTGAAGTGGTAAACCCAGCCATCTTCACTCAATCTTATGATAGAAAGACAACTTTCAAGAGTCATGATTTATCTAAGGAGCTTTGCGTCTGGCTCAAAATCATTCTGGGTTATATCTATCACAGACCCGCTTCAAGTTCATCTGATTTCATTAATATTGATCATAAATTCATGATGTATTATCTGATGAAAGGTGAGAAGATCCGCCTCCCTTCCATTCTCTTCACATATCTCAGAGATTCTGTAAGAGAAACCAAAAATGGTTAAAGGAAGCTCAAGATCAAGCTGAGAGAGAAGTCAATTTGAAGAATCAAGAAGATGCTCGGAAAGCTGCTGAAAGTTTTGATAACCCTACTTCTGATCCAGTGTTAAAAACTCTAGAGAGTGTTTAGAAGGAGCAAGAGTTATTCAGAACGAGAATGGACAAGCAAGATAAAGTCACTTCCAGCATTTAGAATGCACTTACTCAGATCCTTCAGAGGCTCCCTCCTCCTCATCAACCTTAGACACTCTTAGGTTACCCCTTAGTTTTCTTTGTATTTTTGTGTTTATCTTATTTTGTACTTGATTACCTTTTTGATTATGACAAAATGGAGGAGTATTAATGTAAAATTATTTTGATAAAAATATCTTGTCTCTGAATAATAGCTCTGACATTCTAACATCTTAATTGCACACGCTTTTTCTTAGAATGTTTTTAGGAACAATATTAATATTTTGGCAATCAGGCTCTGATTTAACCAATCAAACTCTGTTATATAATCAGACTCCATTACCACTATAATCAAGCTCTGTTATTCAGGATCTGACAAGATCTTTATAATCAGGCTCTGGTATCCCAAATTTGATAAGATTTTTTTAAGTCTTAGATTCAGGGGGAGCTTGAAAGGGAAGTTAATTCTAAACTTATCTCTGTCATTTCCTATTGATTATCTTTGTACAAAATTGTTTCATCAAAATACATTATTTTGTCATTATCAAAAAGGGGGAGATTGTTAGAACAAGATTTGGTTATGTCGGATATCTCTAAGTTTTGATAATAACAAAGTAGTATTTATGTGAGAACAATTTTGATACTCTAACGTTTGTTTTTATGAAGGATTAACAAACCAGCTCTGAATCTGATAGAGAAAGCTCTAACTCTGATAGAGATCATGTGCAACATCACTCTGATTTGACCAAAAGTCGCTTATGCGCCAAAGAAGCAAGTCTGCTTCTGATCTACTCACATTCAAAAATATTTTAAAAAGACAATATGTTGTTGTTGCAATGCTCTCTTGGATTCTGCCTCTGATGATTTACTTCTGAAAGCTTTCTGGCTTCTGAAGTCATTATCTTCTGAAGACTAAGTCCTGAAGACTCTGAAGACAAGGTTCTGCTGAACAACATTCTGAAGACTCTGAAGACCAAGGGTTCTGAATACCAAGTGATGAAGACTCTGAAGACAAGGTTCTGTTGAACAATGTTCTGAAGACTTTGAAGACTTAAGTTTCTGAAGACCAAGGGTTCTGAAGACTGAGTGCTAAAGACTCTGAAGACAAGATTCTGGTGAACATGTTCTGAAAACTCTAAAGACTCAAGACTCTGAAGACCCAGTGATCAATTCTTCTACTCATGCTTCAATCATCTCTATTCAGAAGCCTCTGATGTACAGAAGATAAGATCAAACGTTTACGGGGGAAAATAGTACATAGTACGTATCAAACACGTTCTTCTCCACCAGCATTCCACTACCCTGATTTGGTGGTACCAAGGACAACTTTTGTGTATGATTTTCATCCCTGCGTAATAGCATTATTTCAAGTCGCCATCAATCTCAAGGATATTCCTGATCTGCCCTCCAACAGATCTCTTACTGGCTATATAAGGACTTGATCACTTGAAGAAAAACATACATGCGCGTGAATGAACCAAGAACAGTGAAACACCACAATACAAGAAACATTATTCATGTTGTATAGATTATCTTTAAGTTATTTGAGCTATTCATAGTGTTTAGATCTGCTTGTATAGAAGTAATTCATTGTAAACATCAATTTTGTTCAAACAGTTATTTGTACTCCTTAAGGGACCAGTTAGGTCAGAATCCTTAAGAAGAGACAGTTAGTCTTGTGCTTGTTAGTCACTAGCAGTTGCTAGTGCAGTGTAATCAGTTGATTATAGTGGATTAAGTCCTTGTGTATAAGGCGAAATCACCTTGGCGGGTGGACTGGATTAGCTTGATAGTTTTCAAGTGAACCAGGATATATCGTGTGTCTTTCTCTCTTGTTACTTTCTTTGTGATATTTGTTTGAGTTTCACAAAAAGCCTTTATTTTTGAAAATTCAATTCAAACCCACCTTTCTTGTGTTTTATCAGACCTTCAGTAACATGTTTAAACATTATGAAGATGAGTGAGGAAACCTAGGTTTATAACTAGATAAATGGATTAAAAAGATAACTAGGTTGCAAGTATGATTTAGGTAACACTAGAAGGTGACATTCATGCAATATGATACCTAGGATAGGGTCATGGATGAATGATCACCATAGTTGTGAGTGATATGCATTGTATGGAACATGTATTGCTATTGTGTGATTAAGGTGAATGTGATCACCTTGTGATTGTCGAATACGATCATGTTATGTTATATTTAATCACGTAATCATAAACAACCCTTGATTTGTGTCGTCCCAAGTGTGATGTTTATATAGAGCTCCATTGGGATGTACGCACCATTACTTTGGCCGGGCTTGAGTCCCCAAAAATAATGGAAGCTTAAGTGTGTTAGAGTCCCATACGGGTGAAAGGCTTGAAATGGGTTTGGAGTCCCATAGGAAGCGACGACTCTTAAGGTTGAGGAGTCCCTTAGAATCTGAAATCCATGCGTATGTCAAAATATGATACAAGGATCCGTGACCCGTGTCGATAACTCTAGACGTAGGGTTGGACAGGGAAATATGCCTTAGCACGGTTTCTGAGCTAGTGATTGTTTGTGTTGATGAACTCAAGAGCCATGTTTCCATACATTGTGAGTTTTGTGAATTCAAGTCTTATCCTCCTTTCCCCTTTGACTTGAGTTAGAATTTGATTAGAGCTCTGTAGAGCCGAGTGAACCCATAGGATAGGGGAACTCACTGAGATTATTATCTCACCCCAATATTGTTGTTAATTTTCAGGTATTGTTTTCAGGTTTAGTATACAAGAGGAGCTGTGGATTGATGTTTCAGGGGATGCAGTTTATCATGATCTTCTGCTGCGTATTTAGTACAATGACATATTTTGTACTTAGATCCTAGATTTTAATTTTTTCCACTTTCCATATCTTGTCCCATAGGTTGCTTTATTGTTTTGTAAATGGTCAAGTATGTAAATGACGCCAATAGGAACTTATGATTGTGTCATTACCAGATAATAAAACTTGTGTCGTACCTCAAAAAATGATAACGACCTCACGAAGCATAATCGCACACTCGCAGGATGGACTTAAAGTGTCGCCACCGATCTTTATTTATTCCCATAGCATGATGGTTTTTTTATGATGGATGATGGACAGACGCGTGGGGATTGATGGAGACATATGATAGCGGTGATTCATGGGAAAATGTCAAAGACAATGGGTGAAAACTCACCGGGGATGACAAATTACTGTGGAAAGGACACTGGAGAAGATTCAAAGTGATTTTATCAACAGGTTCAGATATGACCTGAAGAAATTTAGAATATAGTTGACAGTTCCAGAGTCTTCTTATTAGAAATCATTCGTACAAACAATGCATTGAAGTCTTCTTACTAGAAGATCATCCACACAAACAAGGCATTGGAGTCTTCTTACTAGAAGATCATCCACACAAACAAGACATTGGCGTCTTCTAACAAGAATAACATCCAAACTTCTGGAAATTCCTTGAAACGAAGAGTCACTCACGACCTTCTAGGAACCATCAGGAAAAATAGGGTAATTAAACACTTTGTATGTGCCAACAACAATCGTACTTAGACCGCAAGCATTGGTTATGATCGGCTTCTAACGGGTTGTCGCCAGCTACAACTGAACTTTAAAATAAAGTTGGCAACAACAAAACTTCAAATACCAATTACGATTGGATTTGCAAGCGGAATGTCAGTTATGACTGGACTTAAAGGAATGCCAATAACAATTGGACTTTAAATAATAGAGTTCCAGTAACAACTGGATTTTTAGAGAATGGAGAGGCAACAACAACTAGACTTTTAAAGAATGCTAATAATAATTGGTCTTTAAATGAGAGTGCCAGCAACAACTGGACTTTTAAAAATAGGGCACCAACAACAACTGAAACTTAAACAATGCCAATCACAATTGGACCTGGGGTCAAGTGACCACAATCTACGACAAGACTTGGATTAATGCAAAATGAGCACGAAGCACTTTTCGGGCTATGCATGATTGGATTTTGCTTTTTTTTTTTGCATGATATGAATGATCATGATATGCAAATGCTGACTGGGAGTTTGTGGAGACTCTTTATGGAGATTCTGATTTCCTCAATGCCAATAACTCAACCAAATTTCACGTGATAGACACTGCTAAGGGAGAATCTATCAAACTTGATAGTTGTATTTGGCCAATGGATCATTCCAAAGGATGGATAGGTTATGCCCCATAAAGATCTTTGTTGTGATGATCTAGGAGTGTTTTTGCAACCTTGAGACTTTCGAAAAAACAAATAATTTCCTTTCAATATTCCCATATGTCAAAGAAAATTTGTGTTTTTTCAATATGTGTTAAAATATCTTTTCAAGTTCGAAATCTCATTATTAACAAATAAATGACATTTTGTATAACAAAGAAAAGCAGAGAAAAACACAAATGACAGTAATTGCATGCGACCTAGTAAAAAAACTCGATTTTCGGGAAAACTGTGTCCTTTTCGAAATCTGCTTTGTGCATTCTAGAAGTGTTACGGATTTCACCCTCAAAACCCTAAATTCATCATTTTTCTATTTTTAATGAATATTTTATTGTTTTCATAGTTTCAAAAAATTCCAAAAAAAATCTCAAAATTCTTATTTTACCTAATTAGATTAAATTTTGTGTTTTTATATTTTTATGAATTTATTTTAATCATATTTCTTCTTTGATTTTGTTTCTGCCTATATAGGGACATTGTTGGCATTTTCGCATTTGTTAAATTGCTTAATTGGTTTTGTGATTTCTCATTCTTTGTTAATTTTTTTTCCTTTTTGATAACATGGCTGAACAAAGAATATTAAGAGAGCTTGTTACTCCTGATGTTCATTACAATGGTTTATGTATTGAATATACTGATGTTGTTGTTGCTTTTGAATTGAAATCTGGTTTAATACACTTGTTGCCAAGGTTTAATGGTCTTGAAAGTGAGGATTCGAATAAGCATCTGAAGGAATTCCAAATTGTGTGCTCTACACCTTCCGAACCTTCAATAGAGGACCTTATTAAGCAAATTGCTATAAATAATCTCCAATTTCAGCAGCGAACAGATTCTAGCATTCAGGCCTTGCAGTAGCGGACAGATTCCAATATCCAAACTCTGCAGACATAGATTGGACAGCTTGCCACTTCAATGAATGCCATGCTGCAAGCTCAAGAATCAAACCTATTACCTACTCAAACAGTAGTGAATCCAAAAGAGTTGCCTTCTGAAATTATTGATGAAGCTTATTCTAATTTGTTTTCAGCTGATTTTCCATCATTATCTTATTTTGATGATAGTTACTCATGTAGTTATTGTACTGACACTAACCTTTGTTTTATTTATTCTGAGATTGAGGCTGCCTTGCAGATTGACATTTTCCCTACAGATGAAGTTATAGATGAAGTTGTTTATGCAGCTGAAGCTCTTGACATCACGACTGCCCCGACCTCACCATCCATTGAACAACCTCCTTCCTTAGAGATTAAACCACTTCTTGATAATCTGAAAATGCTTATTTTGAGATGGATGAAAAGCTTCCGGTTATAATTTCTTCTAACCTTGATTTTGATCAAGAAAATAAGCTTTTGCAGGTTTTGAAGAAGCATAAGAAGGGAATTGGATGGACCTTGGTTGAAACTTGTGATTTTAGCCCATCCATGAGTATGCGTAGGGTCGCAATTGAAGATGGAACAAAATTAGTGAGACAACCCCTTAATCCTTTGATCTCTGATGTTGTGGAAAAGGATATCATGTTCACGTACCCATTCGATACTTTTGTTTATCGAAGATTCTTCTTTGATCCTAGAATAAAAGAAGAAGGCACTAATAAATATTTCAAGGTTAATGGATGCTACCCAATGTTACTTTATGACATCCCCACTTTGGAAGAGGAGCCTGTAGAAGATCTCTCTTTAGGAAAGGCTGCTTATGCGATTACCTATCCACCTTGACTAATCGGGTGTGTTCTTTCCTTTCTCTCACTCTTATTTTATATTTATGTTCTTTCATTTAGGACAATGTATGTTTTAAGTGTAGGGGAGAGAAATATTTCATTGTTTTGTTTTCTTTCAGTTTTCTTTGTTTTGTTCTGTTTTCTTTAAGTGAAAAAAAATTAAAATTTGTTTTTTTTACTTAGAAACACAATGGATCTTTTGAAATTTTTTATGCTATAGATTAATTTGAGGTTAAATTGTGGAGACTTGGGAAAAATTTATACGATCGGTACCGTTTTAACACCTTAAGTCTCCCGAATATGGAAATCAATTTAAATACTTGTTATGACATAGCCTTGAGTTCTCATCGTTTAATAGCTCTTAAGTAGTTTATCTAGCAGTCATCACAATCTAGAAATCACACACTAAGTTATTAAGATGATGCAAATAAGTGAATGATCCCGTGCTTAATAATAAATCTAAATAGGAATTCGCCTTTTAAGTTAGGTGACCCTCAACCGGTCACTTAGGCTAACGATTGTGAAACCTTAAAAAACATTATTGTTGTTAAAGTGGTTAATTTTGAATTGTTGGCAAGATATGGATCATAGACACTAACAGACTTATTTACCGTGTGTGTGAATAGATAACGGGCTTAATGTGATTGCATTAGAATGAAAGAGAGAAAAAAGGAGGATGAGTAAGTTAGGCTTAGGCATAATAACATGATTCCGATTGGTTTGTATAGGAGGGAGGTTTATGACCGCACAATTGCGGATTTGTGTTCTTACGATATCCTTAGTGTGCAAAATTAGTACCTATCGACGCAATCTTGACCGAAGAAGAGTTTGAAGCCTAGAATGAGTATCCGAATGCTATTGTTTTTCATGAGTCTTGATACTATTTTGCTCGGAGTGCAAAAGTTTAAGTGTGGGGGAATTTGATCAGTGCATCTTCATGCACATTCTTCCATTGTTATACTTAGGCATTCCTAAAGTTTATTTGAGTATTTTTACTATTTTAATGTGTTTTTCATATTTAAGTTTGTTTCTTGCTTTATTTTATTTTCGCAGCTTATTTTCAGCATTAACATTTATTTGATACTTGTTTACTGTGCAGACCCTAACTAGAGCTAAAAGAATCAGATTGACGCGTTCTAATAGGCGTTGGAAAGCTAAGACAAAGAGCTACAAGTTTCGTGTTGAATCCAAGAGCTGACTCAGAGTGTAGGAGGCTCGAATAATTCGTTGAAGTTTCAAACTTTAGAAAATAATTTGTTTTGGGTCATTTTATGGGTCTGGTTTATGTTTCCAACCCAATTTGAATTATAAGTGAAATCCTTATTTTGTTAAAAGGCTTGCTGGCCGCTGTACTGTAGACACATTACACTATTCATGAAAAAATACCTTTGCTTTGTATGATTACGATGAAGAACTAATCATCCAAAGTCAATCTACTGTAATTGCGTTTCCAACGCTTTGAGGTTTTTTTTTCTATCAATTCAATTTCGTTTCTCTATCAATTCTATTTTATGAAAAATTGCATTTGCTTAATCTGTTATTTTATGGAATGTTTTGATTTAATTCGTATGATTGTATTCCTAACTTTTAATCGCTATTTACGTCGCTTTGTCGTTAAATCGCGTTTGTATATCGTGTTTCCTTAATTCACGATTATGTTTATCCGTTTGCTTAATTCAGAATATAGGAATGTCAATCTGTTTTATATCTTAGTGCGCTTGTCATTTGATATTAAAATCGAATAGAGATTGAAGCCGCTTAGGGAATTGGTAAGGAAAAACCAGTGATTAGCCGGAAACCGAAAATAGTAGATTGACTTATTTTTATAATCACTTATTTTAATCACTTATTTGCACTATTTTTCTGTTAATCAAACTTAAACCCCCCATTGTTCCAATTGTTGGTTAATAATAGTACAAGAATCCTAGAGAACGATACTCGAGTTGTCGTTACCGTTAACTATATTTCTTTTAAAATCGCTCATTTTTTATCCGTGCGCGACAACGGATCACTCTTCTTGTGTTAATAAACACTATCTGATGCAGTTTTTTGCCCTTTGTCCCTAACTTTTTCCTGGATTGCCCTTTCGGGTTTTCAATCCATCGGTACTCTCTTTTTTGCCTAAGCGGCCTTTTCAGGTTTTCAACTTAGCGAGTTGTCATTCTTTTTTATTTTACCCCTAACTTTTGCCTAGTCTCCCTTTCGGGTTTTCAATCCATCGGGATACCCTTTTTGGCCTAAGTCGCCTTTTCAGGTTTTCGACTTAGCGGGCTCTTATTAGGCATAATATTTTTTAACTACATCAGAATTCATGGGGTGTGAGAGTTGTTCATCATCCATAGTCGTAAGAATCAGGGCACCTCCCGAGAAAGCTTTCTTTACAACCTATGGGCCCTCATAGTTAGGAGTCCACTTCCCACGTAAATCTTTATGCACAGGAAAAAGCTTCTTGAGCACAAGAGCTCCTTACCTGAATTCCCGAAGACGGAATTCCTTGTCAAACGCCCTCTTGAGTCATTTCTGGTACAACTGTCTATGGCACATAGCAGTCATATGCTTCTCATCAATAAGATTCAATTGGTGATATATGTTATGACTCCATTCAGCTTCTTCCAGCTTGGTCTTCGTCAAGATTCTCATAGATAGTATCTCTACTTCGATTGGGAGAACTACATCCATCCCATACATCAAAGAGAAGGGGTTGCTCCTGTTGAAGTACGGACTGAGGTCTGGTATCCATGTAGTGCAAAGGGTAGCATTTCATGCAAAGCCTTGTAAGTTTTCACCATCTTTTGCAAGATCTTTTTGATGTTCTTATTAGCGGCTTCAACAACACCATTCATCTTCGGACGATATGGGGAAGAGTTATGGTGCTCAATCTTGAAGTTCTCACACAACTCTTTCATTGTCTTGTTGTTCAAATTGATCCCATTATCGGTGATAATCTGACTTGGAATTCCATAATGGCAAATAATCTATTTCTTGAGGAAACGAGCAACCACTTGCTTTGTCACATTAGTGTAGTGTCGCGGTGAAAATTGGATACCATAGTTATTTGTTAACTAGGATCGCATTTTTAATGTCACCATCGGTCTTTGATTTTATCCAAGGGAAGGGAGAAAAACCGAATTCCCACAATGCAATGCAAATGCACTAAGATTCTAAGTTCGGGGGTTGGTTATACCTAGGAAAGGTGTTAGCATCCTAGATATCTGTAGTACTCTACAGGAACCTCTTGTTTATTTTATGTTATTTGTTATCTGTTTTGCTAAGGGTTTAAGGGTAGGTGATTTATTATTTTTATTCCTAAGTGTGCTCGACAAGATATCGCATCTTGTGCCTACATATTCTGTCGGGAAGGAATCAGAGCACTTGTAGTTCCTTATTAAGGATACTAAAATGTTTTAAAGTTTTAGGAGAGAAGATGAGTCATCATCTTAAGAAGACAACCACAGTTTTTTAAAATGTTTGTATTTTGTGGGGTATGGGATTGTATGTCCCTTCTTTGAGATGATTAACATCTAATTCTCTCGTGTGGAGAATTAGGTGGGCTAAAGTTTGATTAAAGAATCAAAATTGAAGGGGGACTAACCTAGGAAATCTATCCTAAGTTATCTAATTGACTTATCTTAAGGTGTCGATTATGAATGCAAATGATGTGCACCATGCACAATAACATGGTTATCATGCTTGGGATTTCCCCTTGGATATTAATGCGATTAAATTATTGTTATTTAGGCGAGGGTGCTAGCAAAGTGATGCTAGACTTATGTCTTGTGATCGGTAGGTCGAATGCGATGCCCTAAGGCGATCGACTTACATGGGTAGAAAAGTGGACTCGACGTTGGATCGAGATTTTTATAAGTTTGAAAAGGTTTAGACATACAAAGCATACATTCAAATAGAGGCATAGTAAATAGATAAACACACAAGCGTACACTCGGGCGTGAGAGATTCTAAAGGAACGATTTATTAACACAAAAAGGTTGATAATTTCAAAGGGAAATTAATAAAAGGTTATTATTTTTATTTTGAGAATTATGTTTAAAGATTATTTTTAATCTAAAAGGTTAAAGATTTCTTATTAAATAAGGTTTTAAAAGTTTTTAATATTCTTTTAGTTTTAAAGTTAAAAAAAAGGTTTTTCTTATTAATTAGAAAAAATATTTTAATATTTTAATAAATGAAAGTTTTATTAAAGGTTTTTATTAAAAGGTTTTTGTAACTTATTAATTAAAAGGGATTATTTTAATGTTTTAAGAAATTTTTATTATTTATTATTTTTTTTAAGAATTAATTATGTAGATATTATTAATTAATTTTTTAAAAAAAAGTTGAAGGTTTTTCTTTCTTTTTATTGATTAAAAAAAGATTTAGTATTTTAGCAAATAAAAGTTTTTATTTTTCGTTGTAAAGGGTTTATGCTTATTATTTAGAAGGAAAAACAAATTTAATTGTAAAAAAAGTTATCTAAAAGAACATGATATATATATATATATATATAAAAAGATTAAGTTTAAAAAGATAATAATATTATTTTATAAAAACCTAATTTTAATATTTTAATAAAATGGTTAGTTATTAATAAAATAGTTATAAAATAACAAAAATGGTTATAAAACGGGCGGATCGTGTGGCGCAAGGGAGAGAGGATCCACTATGGACCCTCAGATCTCAACCGTTTGATGCATAATGCGCTGAGATCCAACGCACAAGAATGAGGGTGCACGGTAGGTGTAGTGTAGGGTGTGTGCGTGTGATTATTAAGTGAACCAATAAACGAAAGAAAAATAAGAAGGCTCTCTCTTCTCTCGATCTCGTTCTCTCAGAATTTAGGGTTTACGAACCCTACTCACCATCTCCCTCCATCGATTCCTCTCTTTCTCTCTCGATATCACTCTAAATCAAATAAACAATAAAATAAACCCTAACCCCCACAGACCCATACCCCATTTTTACTATGATTTTGTTACAATTACAAAATTAGAGCGAATTGAAAATAAAGGAGATGCCGGCGGTTGAAGGCGATGAAAGGTGGTCGCAACCTCAAGGTCTCCGCTTCAGATAAGTTTCCTGCTTCTTGTCCGTGTGTATGTATGTTGTTGTTAATTTATCTAATCTATCCTCTTCTCCTTCTTTTGGGATCGAACGTTCTAGTGACGTTGATTGAGGTCTGATGAACTTGGTTGGTGTCTGATGAAGAATGTGAAGTTCTGAGCTTTTGAGATTATTGCTGCATTTTCTGTTTATTGGTTTGATGATAATTTCTGGTTATTTGGGTTGTTGGATATGTAAGGATGTAGGGATTTGCGATGAATTTAAAACTGGTAGCTGGTTTGGTGAATTGGTGTGTTGGTTCCCCCTTGCCCTTTGAATTTCGTCTCTTTATAGTGTACGTGCAATAATTGATGACTTGAATGTGTTGATAGCCTGTTTTGGAATAAGCTCGAACTGGTTTGGAATATGTCTGGTACTGTGTAATTGCAAATTGAAACTTTCCATTTCCGTACCGATATGTAGAAACATGTCTTGGAAAGAAATTAAACCATGTTTTGTGTTTGTCTGAGGATGGTTTTGAAATGTTTTTTTTAAGGGTTGTGAATATCCTTAATTCAGTTTCCCATCACAATTTGCTCACAATGATGATGATGTTCTTTCTTTTCAAATTGAATTAATTAAGTCCGAACATGTTTGTGATAATAAAACCCCTTTCCTTTTTCATTCGAATCTTCCTAAACTTGTCCCGATTTCTTTCTGTTTCTGTCGTAACATGTTTGAACGTGTTGGATTCTTGACTGGAAACATCTTTAAGCTGCTCTGAACACGGTTTCTGAATGATAGTGTTATTTCCATTTTGATTAAACATGTTTGAGCATATTCCAATTCAAATTAATCCCTTTTGGAATGTTCCATTTTAACGCTGAAACTGGTTTGTGGCAGGTTGGCTTGCGTTAGTACAAGGGGTCATGAAGTTTATCTTTGTGCTGCTCATGTTTCTGATGGTGGGGTTAGTGAAAAGGTTTGTTGGTACCAATAGCATGTTATGTCATGCTTTTATTTCTACACTTCTTTATATCCCTTTCAAAAAACTTGTCTCTGCATCTCATCTTTTGTATGATTCAGGCTAGCAGCTATCTGAAGGCCAGTTGACTGTTGGAAAGCCTGAATGCCTGCATCATGGACGACAATTCGAATGCAAGGAAAAATGTGTGAAAATACGTCAGGTATATTTCTCGCCTTAACCTTAAACTTTTGTGTTGCACACGAGTCGAATTCCGTATAGCAACATGATGCTAATAAGTAGTTGTTTTTCTGATTTCAGTAGCTTCTAACTGATGTCAGAATTTCCAAATCAGCCTGTGTTGAGACGTATGAGGTGAGGGGATCTCAATTTGTGTATCTGGTATGGACTTGTAGTAATGCCTTGTAATGGCAACTTTTGAATTGTATACTAACACTTGATCTTGATTTCCATGTAATTTCCTTTAGTGTGGCGGCTTATTGGCATGAGTTTGGCAGAGAGAAATGGCATCGAATTACTTGGTGGCAGCTTGAAGATCCATGGAGTCTTGGAGTATTTCCGATATTTGCTTTGCTTTTTAAAATTTTTCCCTTTGGTAGGATTGTGTTTGAGATAGCTTAATGAAACTTATTAATCCAATCATGACTTTTTAACTTTGTATTGTTTGTCATTTGAAATGCGGGTGACGTGAAAAACTGCAGGTGATACTCTTCCTTTAGCTAACTCGTCGCTATAGTCTTTGCTCCTGTCTTCATGACGTGATGTGAATAGGGAAGGTGGGGATTGTAAAATTAGTTTTCCGTTTCATGAGAGCCATATTCTCTACATGTGGACGGATTGCCAGTTTCTTTGATTTGCTTTGGAACTTATGTTGCAGAACTGACTAACAGCAATGGCCTTTTCCAAGTGTATGCTGCTACATTCATCAAGAGCAAGAGATGTAGATGTCTGCGTTTCCTTGTGCAGTGTAAACTCTAAGTCATAATTTTTCTTTATAGCAACCGACGAATCTTGCGGAATTTCATTTCGAACTAAGTCTTGTATGGCCAACCATCTATTGTAATAGCAAACATTAAATCCTATTGGCTTTTTCAGTTTTATTTCTCCAGCAGACTTTACTAATGACGACACGCTCCTTCAATGTGTCATAAATCCCTTAGTACTATCATATCAACATTTGACATATGTAGTTGCAAGGATATGCGTTTTACACCATGAGTAGTATATAGCCAAGACGTTTTCAATTCTTCACCAGCTTTATCGTGTACTTAAAAAAAGTTAGCATTTCTCTAATTCTTCAAAGCTGTTTTTTTATTCTTTTACCATTGGGATCTTGCAAAATCTCGCTCATACGAGAATCAAACAAGTTAAGCTTGAATAAAGCGACTTTCATAAGATTATAATAATGTGAATACGAGGAGATAGATGAACAAGTAGTGTTGGTAACAACTTTTTCCTTAATTTGTGATGAAAGCTTCTTTAGGAATGATCTGAGTTTGGTTTTAAAGAAATGTGTATTTTGTAGCCTTGAATTTTGGAATGAACTTTGAATTCGAGATTGAAACTGGGAAAATATGGCAACCCGAATGGATAATTAGGATTTGAAGTTTAGCATCAAAGCTTGAAATCTTGAACGCTGGGGGTCTTTGAATAGATGTCGGAATTTATCATTGAACTTGTGCTTTGGTATCTTTTAGTTGAGCCATAAGCATAACAACCTGGAGGAGTTTGAACATAGCTTGAATTGGTCTTTGGGATTCCACCGTCGTCTGTTGAGGCATATCCACACACTCGCACCGTAAATGAGCCCTAAAATAACGATGATCTTGGACAGAACCAACTTGTATTCTTAATGAACAATCTAACTTGCATCACTAGTAACAAGCATTTGAAAAGAGAGCAGGGCCCTGAATACTACGAATCTTTGCCTCATATTTCCCATTCTATTCCACGAGGATACCTTGGCTCGATAAGGAACAAAATAGAAATAGCTTGAAAGATCCTAAAGATAAGGAGGGAAAGAACTCTGGCGTTCTTGATCTTCAATTGACCGACCATGAAAAGAACTTGACCTTCTTGAGATACATAGAGGATTCTGAGAAATCTGATGGATCCTGACCAGTAGAAAGTCCTAGGTCTTTTGAATCTGAGCCCCTTAATTACGTCTTGAAGTAATAGGATGAGAGGAAGAATACTATCTCTTCTTGAAATCGATATTTCTGCACAAACCTGTTAGTAATAAAGCACGCACACGAAAGTCGTATGACCTAAAGATGCTATGCAAAAGAAAAGGGATCTTAGGGTTAAAAATTAGGGTGCGACAGATGCCCCTATTTAAGTTTCTCCTATTCGGAGATATGGAGATTGAAATCTTCGTCTCGACGAGATAGGAGAGACTTAAATACAAACATGCACAAAATTTTTGGCCCTAAGATACCGTCAAATGCACATGATATGGTATGAAGATGATATGAAATGCAAGACAAGGAATCTGTGTGGAATAATGTCACAGGGGATAACTGATGTTGAAACGCAAAGAAAGAAAGACCCGAAGACGACTAGCAAAGCAAGACTCCACGGGGAAAAATCTAACTCCGCTGGGGGATGAGACTACCAACTGACAATCACAAGGTATCTTAAGCAGGGTGATGAAGTTGCGATGAAAATCTTCTAACAAAATCTACTTGAGGATCCTGCTTCAGTGGTCAACCGGAGGAATCTTCAAGAGATATCGGCTGGAGGAGTCTATTGGTGAGACTTAGAACCTCATTTGAGAATACCTTCTACCAATGTTTTATTGAAAATATGTCCACTGTCAAAGATGCTGGGGAATCTGCTGAGAAAATAAATGACTGTCTGTCAAAGTTTAAAGTTAACCAGGGAATTTACTGCCGAAATCCTGGAAAAAAGCGACTGTTTGTCGAAGTTTAAAGTAAACCAGGGAATCTACTGCCGAGACCCTGGAAAGAAATGACTGTTTATCGAAGTTTGTTGGAAATCTACTGCCGAGAATAACCAGGGAAATACCTACTGTCGAGGTCTTCTGGAAATCTTCTGCCGAGAATAACCAGGGAAATACCTACTGCCGAGGTCTTCTAAGAATCTACTGCCAAGAATAACCAGGAAAATACCTACTGCCGAGGTCTTCTGGAAATCTACTGCCGAGAATAACCAGGGAAATACCTACTGCCGAGGTCTTCTGGAAATCTACTGCCGAGAATAACCAGGAAAATACCTACTGCCGAGGTCTTCTGGAAATCTACTGCCGAGAATAACCAGGAAATACCTACTGCCGAGGTCTTCTATCAAGTAATCCACTTGAAAGGGTAGAAAATAAGTCATTATTGCGAGGTTGTCTGCCTCAAACAAGAGTCTTGGAATAAACTGCTAAGAGGTTGTCTGCCTCGAGCAAAAGTCTTGAACTCCTCCCGGAAAGGTGAATACTTGTTGGAAAGTAACTTCATAGGGGCTTGGGATTTCACTGGAGATCTGATGACTTCAGCTGGAATCCATAACTTGTTGGAGATCTGGAAGTTTCACCGAGGATCCTCAAAAGAGATGCGGGCCGGTTGACTTGTAAAATACGTCTTCTCAAATAAAGAGAAAGATCATTTGAATCTTCACCAAACTTCTCAAAGAGATGCCATTTGATGGAAGCAATTTGAATTGTGGACTCACTGGGGAGAACACCACTGAGAAATAATATTGCTGTAGTTGAAATTCGTGTTGAAGCTAGTAAAATTCTTGTAATAGAGATTCTCAAATAAAGAGAATACTTGTAAAGTCTTCAATAGGTTTTTGACGGATTTCCGGCGAGATAACATCAGACGGAGAATAGTCGATAACTTCACTGGGGATTTGATAAACTGTCTTGAGGAGACTGCCATTTGTCGTCCAGATAGAAAACTGAGCTCAAATAAAGAGCTACCACTTGTTGTCTGGGATTAACTCCCATAATAGTGCTGGAGGAATAACTTTTGTCTTCCATAGAGATCTTTGAATAAATTCTTCTTGGGGAGATAGGGCGCAAAATAAATGCACGCTTGATCTAGGTTCAACAGCCTAGAGATATTCAAAATTGTGATTGTCAGGGACCAAAGTTTAATCCAAGAAATAACTGGAAAGAAACGGTCAAACAAGAACCTATTCAGTGAGGAATGAACTCAACTGGGGTTTATCTTTATCCAAAAGGTGGAAAAGAAAACTAAAGTAACCATCTTCCACGAGGGTCGAACCCAGTGGGGAATTAGAAAAGGGTGTGCTCTTTCTGCCTAAGGCTGACGATTCCACTTGGAGGGAGCAGACAAACCCGATCACTTGGGGATAAGCGCAACCAAAGTGAAAGAACAAACACATAGAAAAACAAAAAAGCAAGATGTAAAATGCGCACATGCCGTGAATCTATATGAACGAACGACATGCTATGCTTATGCTTATGCTGACAACACAACAACAAGAATCAAACTGGAGATGAGAACAAGCATCTCGATACGGATACTCGGCCAATCTTTGCAATATAAGAAGCATCACTGGGGATGAATGGAAAGCCGTATATGAGGCCACGGTCCTGCTTCAAAGCTTCAAATCTCTGGGGAAAATAGAGCACTCCACTTGGGGATGAACATCGTAACTTCACTTAGGATTGTCAAGATAAACCTTGTGATTCCGTTGGGGATGAGAAGATTCACTGGGAACGAATCAAACTCATGACCGAAAAGACTCCATGGAGGATAAAATCAATATCCGCTGCGAACTGAAATAATCTTGAATGAAAGTTGTAGATGGATAAAATAAATATCCACTTCATCGGGGAAACTTGGATTAATAGTAGTTGAAAATGCCGGAGTTAAAACTTCGAGGGGATGAAATAAACATCCTCCTTTACTGGTGAAGATTGAGATAACGATGAAATCCAATGAGGAGTGAAATAAACACTCGCTTCGCTGGGGGAAAGTTGAAGTTGTAAGAAAATCCACTGAGGATTCTTAGGTTGTCGACCAGAGAAATCTTACGTCAAACGTGCCATAACTTCTTAAAATAGAGATCCACCGGGGAATGGTCGGGACTACCTGAAGTAAAGACTTACTGGAGAGTCGTCACAGTATTTGAGTCAAAAGCTCCTTAGGCGTGGATGAAGGATGAAAACTCTGCACTGGCATTGTATAGTAGTCGCCATTTTGAATAATAGTTATTGTGAATGGAAGAAGGTCTTCAATTCTCGAATGCCCCAGATCCCAGGGTTTATGAGAAGAAGTCATCCCAAGAGGATTTTATAGAAAACTTGGTATTCGAGGTGTTCCAATGTTTTTAAACTCTTGGAGAGATTGTCGAATCTCGACGTAACTGGCCCGGATTGACTGTGTTCTGTAACCAAGTCTTCAAATTCTTTGAGAGATTTACCAAATCTCGACGTAACTGCCCAGATTGACGGTGTTCTGAGTCTTCAAACTTTGTTCCTTGAGATCAGACGGCGAAAGAAACAGCTGGGAAACAACTTGCCCCTGCTCAGCAAGGTCTTCAGGTGACGTGCCCCTAGATACTATTATCTCCTTGAAACGATTCGCCATTTACTCATCAGAATTTTGAATCTCAAAAGATTTAGCCCATCGCTGATGCTCGTATGCTAGCTTCTATGATGTCAAGCAATGTAAGCAAGTAGAAAATGTTAATTCTGAAACTGCTAATGCAATATATGTTTGTCTTGAAGTTTTAAAAGAAATTTTGTGTTTGAATTACCAATTTTATAAAGCCAGCGCAAGTTTTTGAGCATAGCTCATAGGAGTCAGGAAACGATATCTCAATGAGTATGCTTTTGAAATAAACCTTGCTTCAATTAGGACTTTTAAGGGTTGTATTATGGCTTGGGTCACGGTTTAAGAAACAAAGGATATAAGGCTCAAAGTTATTTGTACCCACCCAATCATCGTGATATTTTACTCCGTTTTCTTTTTGCAAATTACCCTGCCCCAGGTTAAGAATGAGGGTTTTTTGATTTGGAAGAGAAAACTCCTACTTCAAAGGCTCAAATGGGTTAACAAGGGTTTATCTCCTTATATCTTCGGTGTTTAGGATTTTGAAACAATGCCTTATATCACTAGCAGAGTTTTATTCAAAAGCATACAACAAGAGATCTTGCATTTTGATTTCATCATCCTCTATTCAATTCTCTGCCGAGGCAAGAGATTGGGCAACATTGGCATTATAAAATAGAAAAAAGCATTTTAAAACGAGTGAAACGAATGGATTTCTTCAAGACAAACATTATTCATTGCATTAATTATTCAAAATAACAAGTTCTTACACGCAAACATGCTCAAAATCAAAGAAATAACAACAAGATGCAAGCAAATGAATAAACAACTTAATGGTCTTTGGAGCGAGCTCTGCTCTTGATTTCAATGGCTTGGGGAGAACTCTCGTAAGTCTTCACGTCCATCAGCACAAAGGTGCTCCATTCACAGCAGGGCTTCCTCTCTTGAAGGTCAGCACTTCATTGTCAATCATTTCTTGGACTTTTTCTTTGAAAACCTTACAATCTTCAACCGAATGCCCCAATACTCCATCATGAAATTCACAACTAGTATCTGGATTGAACCAAGGAGGGCGAGATTTCATGGTTCTGGTCTTTCTCGGTGCCATCACTGAGTTTCGGGCAAAGTAAGACCACAATTGACTGTAAGCCATTGGGATTAGGTCAAACCAACGAGTCTTTTCTTCTGGACTATTCAGGGGTCTCTGCTGATCTTGACGCTGATTCTGGTGATTCACATTCTGAATTTGCGAATTTTGACATTGATTATGAGGAGTCAACCTTCGTCGTTTGTACGGACGTCCATGCGGTAGTGATTGCTGGCACTGAACAGGCGCTGCAAACCGACGTTTGTGATAAGGCACCGGAACTGGAGCTTCCAAAGTCTGAGGAGAATCCAAAATTGCATTAACTTCAACACTTCTTTCCCTTCGAGAATCACTAATGGACTATTTTCCATCAGCTTGTCTATTTGAGACGTCTTTAATTTTTCCACTTTTGAATGCGTTCTCGATGTTTACTCCGACTTACACAATTTTAGAGAACTCTAATGGCACAACGCCTATCATTATGACATAATAAGAGTCTGACAGTGTCTTTAGAAACATCTTGGCCAGCTCCTTCTCTTGAAGTGGTGGCTGAACTTGGGCTGCTAATTCTTTCCACCGCTGCGCATATTCCCTGAAGGACTCGTTGTCTTTCTGACTCATGGTCATCAATTGATCACTGTCTGGAGCCATGTCCACATTATAATTGTATTGTTTCATAAAAGCGTTAGCTAAGTCTTCCCAAGACTGAATATGGTTCCTTTCTAGCTTCATATACCACATCAAGGATGCCCCGGATAAACTTTCTTGAAAGCAGTGAATCATCAACTTGTCATTGTCGACATAAGTGGCCATCTTTCGACAAAACATCGTCAAATGATACCTTGGACAACTAATACCCTTGTATACTTTGAAGGCAGGCATTTTGAACTTCGGGGGAAAAACCACGCCCGGAACTAGACACAAGTCAGGAGCCTTAAGATCGGATGCATTAAGTTCTTTCAACATCTTCAATTGCTCTTGGAGGTCACAAAATCCTTTTTCAATTTCTCCCCATCTAGGATCATTCGCATTTGTCACATGACGGATGTTTTGAGAATTTGGCATATACCTTAGAAAATGGGAAGCTCTTTCATTAACATGACCAACCAGTTTATCTTGCACAGGCTGAGATCGAGTAGGAACATCCACTTGTGTAGCATTGTCGTCGAGAGAAAAACCAAACATCAGATTAGTCCTCACTCTGAAGTCTGACACGGGATCCACACTTTGTGTTCTATCCATTATCCCCATTAACTACTTCAAGTTTGAATGTCGGGAGATCAGTAGAGCGACAAGAAGATAAGAGACCGAATAAGCTGTGGTGGAGAAAAGACATATGCAAATGCAAATGATGCAACAAGATTCAGGGAACTCAGCTATTTATAATCATCAAGGAATATCAAAAGACTCGTTTTTTTTTAAAACGGTTACAACTATTAGTATTGGAATATTTATTACAAAATTGTTTACAACGCGTCGGTACACTTTTCAAGAGTCATGACAAAAAAAAAGCTAAATAAAAGCTAGTAATGATGGATCTAAGGAGACTCCTCCAACGGTCTTCTTTGACCTTTTCTTCCAATTGAGCTTCTTCTAGAAGTGTTAACTGAATATTAGAACAGAATAAGACGTCTTTGGGCTTTTCTTTGCAAGAAATAACTTCTTTCCAATATATTCTCCTTTGGTAATTATCTTAGCTTGAATATGAACTTTGTCCTGAAATAGTAACTCCGCCAGCTAAGAATGTTCTTCATAATTAGTCATCAACTAGTCCCCATGAATTGGAGATAATAACTTTTTATCTTGTCTTGAATTTTCTTCATTTGCCAGTAAAGTCTCTAATCTCCTTAGATCGTCCAAGTTATGACTATTGTAAGTGTACTTCGACGTTTTTTTTTATTTTTATTTTTTTTAAGAGTCCATGATATTCTTACGATGTTTACAAATAAGGCTAAGTTCCATGAATCCTTATGATATGATGCTAATGCAATGCGAGGATGCAAACACACAGACAAAGCACAAAGCACACATAAGCAAACAAACACACACAAGGATCCTAGGTTCAAAGGAGCATGAGTGGAGTTAAGGTCTACCCATCCCATAAGGTAGTATGGTTTCAAATGTACCTGCCGAACGGGTTCTTAAAAGTTCCCAGAGTCTACAATCCATCTTTTGGATATTATAGACTTCCCAAATTACTCGGTTAGTCAATAATATTCTCAAGAGAATCTCGTCTGAGTGTAGTATCACGTGACAACTATTTGGAAATAGACTCCCGCATAGTTACCGCACTACATTCTAAAAGGCCAAGTGGGTTTAAAGGTGCTACGGTCCTTAGTCTTAAGGGTTCTTGGTCGAAGTTAATGTCGTTTTCACGAATGAACTCGTTCAAACAATATTAAGTTTAAAAGAACCTAAACTGAGCGATGATTTTCTCAATTCGACTTTTCAGGAATCGACTCTGTCAAAGTACCCTTGACCATATCATCTCCTATAATTATACTCATGTCCGGGTCTAGGACTTCTCACCACTCAAAAATCCCTCCAAAACAATCAAAACAAATATATAATAGATAAAAATAAAGATTCAAGTTAGGGGGAACCGTCTTATGAGAAATCCCCAGTGAAGTCGCCATTTCTGTCGCGGTGAAAATTGGATACCATAGTTATTTGTTAACTAGGATCGCATTTTTAATGTCACCACCGGTCTTTGATTTTATCCAAGGGAAGGGAGAAAAACCGAATTCCCACAATGCAATGCAAATGCACTAAGATTCTAAGTTCGGGGGTTGGTTATACCTAGGGAAGGTGTTAGCATCCTAGATATCTGTAGTACTCTACAGGAACCTCTTGTTTATTTTATGTTATTTGTTATCTGTTTTGCTAAGGGTTTAAGGGTAGGTGATTTATTATTTTTATTCCTAAGTGTGCTCGACAAGATATCGCATCTTGTGCCTACATATCCTGTCGGGAAGGAATCAGAGCACTTGTAGTTCCTTATTAAGGATACTAAAATACTTTAAAGGTCTAGGAGAGAAGATGAGTCATTATCTTAAGAAGACCACCACAGTTTTTGAAAATGTTTGTATTTTGTGGGGTATGAGATTGTATGTCCCTTCTTTGAGATGATTAACATCTAATTCTCTCATGTGGAGAATTAGGTGGGCTAAAGTTTGATTAAAGAATCAAAATTGAAGGGGGATTAACCTAGGAAATCTATCCTAAGTTATCTAATTGACTTATCTTAAGGTGTCGATTATGAATGCAAATGATGTGCACCATGCACAATAACATGGTTATCATGCATGGAATTTTCCCTTGGATATTAATGCGATTAAATTATTGTTATTTAGGCGAGGGTGCTAGCAAAGTGATGCTAGACTTGTGTCTTGTGATCGGTAGGTCGAATGCGATGCCCTAAGGCGATCGACTTACATGGGTAGAAAAGTGGACTCGACGTTGGATCGAGATTTTTATAAGTTTGAAAAGGTTTAGACATACAAAGCATACATTCAAATAGAGGCATAGTAAATAGATAAACACACAAGCGTACACTCGGGCGTGAGAGATTCTAAAGGAACGATTTATTAAGACAAAAAAGGTTGATAATTTCAAAGGGAAATTAATAAAAGGTTATTATTTTTATTTTGATAATTATGTTTAAAGATTATTTTTAATCTAAAAGGTTAAAGATTTCTTATTAAATAAGGTTTTAAAAGTTTTTAATATTCTTTTAGTTTTAAAGTTTAAAAAAAAAGGTTTTTCTTATTAATTAGAAAAAAGATTTTAATATTTTAATAAATGAAAGTTTTATTAAAGGCTTTTATTAAAAGGTTTTTGTAACTTATTAATTAAAAGGGATTAATTTTAATGTTTTAAGAAATTTTTATTATTTATTATTTTTTTAAAGAATTAATTATGTTAGATATTATTAATTAATTTTTTAAAAAAAAGTTGAAGGTTTTTCTTTCTTTTTGTTGATTAAAAAAAGATTTAGTATTTTAGCAAATAAAAGTTTTTATTTTTCGTTGTAAAGGGTTTATGCTTATTATTTAGAAGGAAAAACAAATTTAATTGTAAAAAAAGTTATCAAAAAGAACATGATATATATATAAAAAAAAAAGATTAAGTTTAAAAAGATAATAATATTCTTTTATAAAAACCTAATTTTAATATTTTAATAAAATGGTTAGTTATTAATAAAATAGTTATAAAATAACAAAAATGGTTATAAAACGGGCGGATTGTGTGGCGCAAGGGAGAGAGGATCCACCATGGACCCTCAGATCTCAACCGTTTGATGCATAATGCGCCGAGATCCAACGCACAAGAATGAGGGTGCACGGTAGGTGTCATGTAGGGTGTGTGCGTGTGATTATTAAGTGAACCAATAAACGAAAGAAAAACAAGAAGGCTCTCTTTTCTCTCGATCTCGTTCTCTCAGAATTTAGGGTTTACGAACCCTACTCACCATCTCCCTCCACCGATTCCTCTCTTTCTCTCTCGATATCACTCTAAATCAAACAAACAATAAAATAAACCCTAACCCCCACAGACCCATACCTTATTTTTACTATGATTTTGTTACAATTACAAAATTAGAGCGAATTGAAAATAAAGGAGAAGTCGGCGGTTGAAGGCGATGAAAGGTGGTCGCAACCTCAAGGTCTCCGCTTCAGATAAGTTTCCTGCTTCTTGTTCGTGTGTATGTATGTTGTTGTTAATTTCTCTGATCAATCCTCTTCTTCTTCTTCTGGGATCGAACGTTCTAGTGACGTCGATTGAGGTCTGATGAACTTGGTTGGTGTCTGATGAAGAATGTGAAGTTCTGAGCTTTTGAGATTATTGCTGCATTTTCTGTTTATTGGTTTGATGATAATTTCTGGTTATTTGGGTTGTTGGATATGTAAGGATGTAGGTATTTGCGATGAATTTAAAACTGGTAGCTGGTTTGGTGAATTGGTGTGTTGGTTCCCCCCTTGCCCTTTAAATTTCGTCTCTTTATAGTGTACGTACAATAATTGATGACTTGAATGTGTTGATAGCCTGTTTTGGAATAGGCTCGAACTGGTTTGGAATATGTCTGGTACTGTGTAATTGTAAATTGAAACTTTCCATTTCCGTACCGATATGTAGAAACATGTCTTGGAAAGAAATTAAACCGTGTTTTGTGTTTGTCTGAGGATGGTTTTGGAATGTTTTTTTTAAGGGTTGTGAATATCCTTGATTCAGTTTCCCATCACAATTTGCTCACATTGATGATGATGTTCTTTCTTTTCAAATTGAATTAATTAAGTCCGAACATGTTTGTGATAATAAAACCCCTTTCCTTTTTCATTCGAATCTTCCTAAACTTGTCCCGATTTCTTTCTGTTTCTGTCGTAACATGTTTGAACGTGTTGGATTCTTGACTGGAAACATCTTTAAGATGCTGTGAACACGGTTTCTGAATGATAGTGTTATTTCCATTTTGATTAAACATGTTTGAGCATATTCCAATTCAAATTAATCCCTTTTGGAATGTTCCATTTTAACGCTGAAACTGGTTTGTGGCAGGTTGGCTTGCGTTTGTACAAGGGGTCATGAAGTTTATCTTTGTGCTGCTCATGTTTCTGACGGTGGGGTTAGTGAAAAGGTTTGTTGGTACCAATAGCATGTTATGTCATGCTTTTATTTCTACACTTCTTTATATCCCTTTCAAAAGACTTGTCTCTGCATCTCATCTTTTGTATGATTCAGGCTAGCAGCTATCTGAAGGCCAGTTGACTGTTGGAAAGCTTGAATGCCTACATCATGGACGACAATTCGAATGCAAGGAAAAATGTGTGAAAATACCTCAGGTATATTTATCGCCTTAACCTTAAACTTTTGTGTTGCGCACGAGTCGAATGCCGTATAGCAACATGATGCTAATAAGTAGTTGTTTTTCTGATTTCAGTAGCTTCTAACTGATGTCAGAATTTCCAAATCAGCATGTGTTGAGACGTACGAGGTGAGGGGATCTCAATTTGTGTATCTGGTCTGGACTTGTAGTAATGTCTTGCAATGGCAACTTTTGAATTATATACTAACACTTGATCTTGATTTCCATGTAATTTCCTTTAGTGTGGCAGCTTATTGGCATGAGTTTGGTGGAGAGAAATGGCATCGAATTACTTGGTGGCAGCTTGAAGATCCATGGAGTCTTGGAGTATTTCTGATATTTGCTTTGCTTTTTAAAATTTTTCCCTTTGGTAGGATTGTGTTTGAGATAGCTTAATGAAACTTATTAATCCAATCATGACTTTTTGACTTTGTATTGTTTGTCATTTGAAATGCGGGGTGACGTGAAAAACTGCAGGTGATACTCTTCCTTTAGCTAATTCGTCGCTATAGTCTTTGCTCCTGTCTTCATGACGTGATGTGAATAGGGAAGGTGGGGATTGTAAAATTAGTTTTCCGTGTCATGAGATCCATATTCTCTACTTGTGGACGGATTTCCAGTTTCTTTGATTTACTTTGGAACTTACGTTGCAGAACTGACTAACAGCAGTGGCCTTTTCCAAGTGTATGCTGCTACATTCATCAAGTGCAAGAGATGTAGATGTCTGCGTTTCCTTGTGCAGTGTAAACTCTAAGTCATAATTTTTCTTTATAGCAACCGACGAATCTTGCGGAATTTCATTTCGAACTAAGTCTTGTATGTCCAATCATCTATTGTAATAGCAAACATTAAATCCTATTGGCTTTTTCAGTTTTATTTCTCCAGCAGACTTTACTAATGACGACACGCTCCTTCAATGTGTCATAAATCCCTTAGTACTATCATACATTTGACATATGTAGTTGCAAAGATATGCGTTTTACACCATGAGTAGTATTTAGCCAAGACGTTTTCAATTCTTCACCAGCTTTATCGTGTACTTAAAAAAAGTTAGCATTTCTCTAATTCTTCAAAGCTGTTTTTTTTATTCTTTTACCATTGGGATCTTGCAAAATCTCGCTCATACGAGAATCAAACAAGTTAAGCTTGAATAAAGCGACTTTCATAAGATTATAATAATGTGAATAAGAGGAGATAGGTGAACAAGTAGTGTTGGTAACAACTTTTTCCTTAATTTGTGATGAAAGCTTCTTTAGGAATGATCTGCGTTTGGTTTTAAAGAAATGTGTATTTTGTAGCCTTGAATTTTGGAATGAACTTTGAATTCGAGATTGAAACTGGGAAAATATGGCAACCCGAATGGATAATTAGGATTTGAAGTTTAGCATCAAAGCTTGAAATCTTGAACGCTCGGGGTCTTTGAATAGATGTCGGAATTTATCATTGAACTTGTGCTTTGGTATCTTTTAGTTGAGCCATAAGCATAACAACCTGAAGGAGTTTGAACATAGCTTGAATTGGTCTTTGGGATTCCACAGTCGTCTGTTGAGGCATATCCACACACTCGCACCGTAAATGAGCCCTAAAATAACGATGATCTTGGACAGAACCAACTTGTATTCTTAATGAACAATCTAACTTGCATCACTAGTAACAAGCATTTGAAAAGAGAGCAGGGCCCTGAATACTACGAATCTTTGCCTCATATTTCCCATTCTATTCCACGAGGATACCTTGGCTCGATAAGGAACAAAATAGAAATAGCTTGAAAGATCCTAAAGATAAGGAGGGAAAGAACTCTGGCGTTCTTGATCTTCAATTGACAGACCATGAAAAGAACTTGACCTTCTTGAGATACATAGAGGATTCTGAGAAATCTGATGGATCCTGACCAGTAGGACGTCCTAGGTCTTTTGAATCTGAGCCCCTTAATTGCGTCTTGAAGTAATAGGATGAGAGGAAGAATACTATCTCTTCTTGAAATTGATATTTCTGCACAAACCTGTTAGTAATAAAGCACGCACACGAAAGTCGTATGACCTAAAGATGCTATGCAAAAGAAAAGGGATCTTAGGGTCAAAAATTAGGGTGCGACACGTAGGAAGCAGCTTCTACCCATTTGGTGAAGTAGTCAATCGCAACCAGAATGAAACGATGACCATTTGAAGCTTTAGGCTCTATTGCAACAACCATGTCAATGCCCCACATTGAGAAAGACCAAGGTGATGTCAAAACAGTCAACAACGTTGGTGGCAGATGCACCTTGTTGTAGCGTGCGATTTTTGTCGGTGACGCGACCACCTTACCGCAATGGTTGGAATTGGGTGCTACTTTCTGATTTCTTATTTATCCTATGAAGCTGGAAAGGAAAGGGAAGCTATCTAAAACCAACCTTGCATGCAAATGTTTTCTTTAACAAATGCTAAGAGATTGGGGGTCGGGGTCAGGTTATACGAAGGGAAGCTGTCAATCACCCAGTGTATATATAGTTATCCATAAACCTTTTATGGCATGTTTTTCTATTGGTTTAAATATTTTCTGGTGTTTATCTGTTGCGGGTTGGGAGAGTTTCTCCTTTGGGAGAGTTGAGAGAGTGTTTTTGTTGTTTTTGGGTTTTTTGTTGTTTTTGAGAAGGTACTGGACCTAAAGTTATTGATTTGTGTGCTCCCTAAGATTTTGCAATCTTATGCCTACGTATTCCCATAAAGAAAATTGGGAAATCAGAGCAATCAAAGTTCCTCCTATTTCTATGGGAGGAAAAGATGTTTGGCGTCTTGTTTAAAGCCCAAGATTAAAGCTGGCTGAGTATTTGTGTTTTGTTCAAAGCCCAAGATTAAAGCTAAAGGGGTATTTGTGTCTTGTTCAAAGCGCAAGTTTGAAGCTAAAAGGGTATTTGTGTCTTGTTCAAAGCCTAAGATTGAAGCTAAAAGGGGTGACTGAGAGAGAATTTGTCATCTCTAAAGGGAGACATCTCACCTATTCATCACAAGTGTTGAAAAATTAATTATAAGGGAAATTACTTTAAGTGGGATATGTGAATCCAGTAATGCCATAATTTCCTTTATAAGAGTGATGTCATGAAGGAGGAAACTTTAACTCAGTATTGAGCAATGCCATTTTTCCTTATGAATCTTTCATGCTAAGAGAGGGACATTGGCTTGGATGTAAATAATCCAGAGGCTTGCCACTTACAGCTGTTAGATGAAAGAGGAAGTTTACCAGGATAAGAGAGGGACCACAACTTGGATTTTTGAATCAAACAAGTGTGCCACTTACAACAATTATCTAGAATTAGGGTTTTTTATTGTCTATTTTGATATGTGATGTACAGAGAAATGTCTTCCTAGAGAGAACTCTTGATTTCCTCTGAGGGGATGTTGGTTTTTGTGTGCCTTGATCAAAGCCCAAGGTTGAAGCTAAAAGGTTGACTTTGTTTAGGGGAGTTTTTATATCTGTCTTGTACAGAGCCCAAGAATGAGCCTAAAAAGAGATTGACTCAGCTGGAGAGTATGATCTGTCTTGTACAAAGCCCAAGATTGAGGCTAAAAAGAGATTGACTCCATTGGGGAGGTTTTATCTGTCTTGTACAAAGCTTAAGATTGAGGCTAACTCTACTGAGGAAAATCATTATACAAAGCCTAAGAGGAGGCTGCCTGAGGAGATTCTTATATGAAGCCTAAGATGAGGCTGCCTTCTGCAGAGGATTGTTTAAATCCAGAGGCAGGTCCCATATGTATTATGGAATCCAAGGTTTTACTTTTGTTGAAGATTAGGGAAGAGTTGAGATATCAGAGATTAAGAGGTTCTGATTCTCTTGGGGATTCGTTGATGGTAAATTGACCCTGTCTGGGTTTTTTAAGGTGAAGGTTAAAGATTGAGTTTAAAAACCTATAGAGGTTCCAAACTCTGCTGGAGATTGATGAAATGATCAGGGTTGTTTCCTGTGTTTTTAGGAAACTTGAGGGTTTCTTTGAGATCCAAGATGAGATGATAATTTTCAAGTCTACTGGTATGAAGAGGTTGACTCTTAGTTGGAGAATGATCTTTGTATGATGCCCAAGAGGAGGCTAATGTTTTAAGGGATGAAAATCAACCCTAGAATGGTCTGATGTTTTTGGAATTCTGACTCTCCAAAGGATTGAACTAGTAGAGATGACTAAGTTCTGTCCTATACCCGTAGGAGGTCTTCGGGTCCTTGTACTAAGCCCAAGAGGAGGCTGAGAACTTCTAAGAAGCATGTGGATCCTTGTACTAAGCCCAAGAGGAGACTGGGGATGCTTTTAGGAAGCCTGTGGGTCAAAGCCTAAGAAAAGTACAAGAAAGGTTTCACCGGGAATAAGTCCTTTCTTTCCAGAACAATTCCAGGGTTTGAAGAAATTCAAAAGAGGTTTCACCGGGAATTAATCCTCTTTGGGGGAATTGAATCTCTTGTACACATATATTTCTATATTTGGATAGTCTTGAGAAAAGCTTCACCGGGAATAATGTCTTTCTCTGTTCCATATTGTATAAGCCTAAGAGGAGGCAAGACTGTATCTGGAATTTCCTATAGGGAACTAGTTTTGACCATGTTGAAAGAGTAACCACTGGTTTGATCTAGACCTAGACCTAACTGCTGGAGAAAACTTAAGCAAGTATATACAAGCATATATATATATATATATAAACAAGTAACTATATGGTTAGTTATTCAAGAAATTGAAGAAATTTTTAATAAAAGTTTGAATTTGAATCTAAATAAAAACAAAGTTGTTTAAAAAGGAAGTTTGGGGCTTATACTCAAGGGAGAGGCCCAAGTGATCTCTTTTGAAAAGGCGATGACCGCGTCGATAGTTTTGAAAACCACAGAGGGACTTATACAATGACTGAGGCTTAAATTATTGTATTTACAAAAAGAATGGGTCTTACACTCTATTAGAGGCCCAAGACTTTATTTTTATACAAGAAATGGGGCTTACAACTCAAGGAGATGCCCAGATGAAAAACAGTGATTGCACCATTATTTTGAAAATCGTATCGGGTCTTATACAATGACTGAGGCCCAAATTATTTATTTACAAAAGAGGTGGGTCTTACACTCTATTAGAGACCCAAAAAGTGTTTGAAAAAGAAGGAAAATGGGACTTACAACCAAAGGGAGGCCCAGATGAAAATTGTTTGGAAAACGACGATCGCGACGAGATTTTTAAAATCGTATCGGGACTTATACAATGACTGGGGCCCAAAATGGTTTATTTACAAAGGGATGGGACTTACACTCTACAAAGAGGCCCAAAAATGTTTTGAAAAATGTTTGATAAATTAAAATTAAGAGAAACCCTAATTTTAATTAAAAAATATAGTTTTTTTAAAGGAAATAAAATATAAAATGATACAAACACTAGTGCAGAAAGAGTAATTTACACCCGTTTTTTTTTATATTTTACACCGATTTTTAGAGGGTGTGAATTCAACGGGTGAGAAATGTCTGACGAATTTACACCCGTTTTAAAATGGGTGTAAATAAATGTTATATTACACCCTTTTTTTGTTGAAATTGGGTGTAAATGTATATATATATATACATTTATAGATGGTATATTACACCCTATTTTATAGAAATTGGGTGTAAATGTTTACATGTATACATTTATAGATGGTATATTACACCCTATTTTGTTTAAAATGGGTGTATAAATATGTAATATTACACCCTGTGTTAGAAAACGGGTATAAAATTTTAAATAATTGCATTTAAATTAAACTTATTTACTCCCCAATTAATAAAAATCAAGTGTAAAATGAACAATGTTTACTCTGGATATTGACAAATTTACACCCTATTTTCTTTAAATAGAGTGTAAAAATATGATATATTACACCCGATTTTACCAAAGATATTGGCAAATTTACACTCGATTTCACCATGGATGTTGACGAATTTACACCCTATTTTCATGATATACTATACCAGATTTTACCATAGATGTTGACAAGTTTACACCCTATTTTCTTTAAATAGAATATAATTGTTTTATTTTAATAATTATATTATATTTAATTTGAATTAAACCTATTGCATTTAATCAAATATTTTTGTATACATCTAAACATTCGGTAAACAAAAAGCACAACCAAAACAAACATATAATTCATGTAATTCTCAGTAAATCAAATGAATTCCATTTTCTATTCAATTAGACCTATTTCCACAATGACAAAACCATCATAATTTTCAACTATAAATAGTTTGCTATTGTTGTTGTTGATACATGAAAGATTTTTGTTGGTTGGACATAGCTACCATTTGAACTGAAGATGGAGCGGCCATTCTTCTGAGTGCGTCGTCGTATAGGTTGTCTAGTGTAACCAGGTCCAAAACTCTAGCCTGAATACCGAATAGATAATCTCGCTTATCAACAGAAATAGAAAGCATATGTGCAAGCAAGGGACCGAGGGAAGATTGAAGAATAAAGCATACCAATTTGCTAACTGCTGTAGCACTCTCATTCGAACAGGGAGACATAAAAAGTGTCAATTCCCAACCATTGGTTCCATTTGGATGATTTAAAGTGCCAATTCCCAATCAGTGGTTCCATTTGCATGATTTAAAACCAAATGTTCACACATAAATTTGCAAAAACAAGTTATAGAGGAAGTTAAGTAAGAATATCAAGAAAAGATCATTACCCCCCCCCCCCCCCCCTCCTCTCTCAAGTTCAATAGTTTACCGAGTGCTTCAAGTAATGCTATTTCTTGCTCCTGGGCCAAAGTACACATTCCATATAAATAAACTATATTAGAATCATGTTTACCCCTCCTAATGTATCTGAGCAACATAATAGTTTTAGCATAGAACACAACCACAAAAATATGGAAATGCAAATAATGTTATTAACAGCTTTTCTATTTGTTCTGCATTTTGAATGATTTGGTTTCTTAGTGTTTATTCCTTGAGTGAAGGGAGTAAGAGAAGGAATTATAAAACAACAGAGATCCCTTGAGTGAAGGGAGTAAGAGAAGGAATTATAAAACAACAGAGAACTATAATTACTCAACCCTTGTGCTTCTACATTTTAAGGAATTGTATTTGTCTGATGCATAGACAAAAATTGTGATAGGTGAGTTGTTTTTTTTTTTTTTTTTGATAAGCAAAAAGATTCAATCAAATGGGATACTAGGGGTATCCCAAACCCTCACAAACAGAAGGAAAAAACACCTACACAAACCAACCAAAACAGACCCAACTGAAACCTGCAGGAAAAGAAACTAAACCTCCAACGTAGAACAGCCTGCAAGAGGAACAAACAGAAAACCTAAAAAACCAGCCAAAACTAAAACAGCTACACCAGCCTAAAGAAAACCCACGGGAAAAGCTCCACGAACAAAACAACTACAAACGAACTGCAAACACCACCAAACCAGTAGAAAAAGCCACAGCGCTAACAGGGAAGGAAGGAAAAAAAACCAGCGAAAAATAAACGAAACAAGCAGACCACAAACACCAACACAAGAACCAAAAACTCACCGCTAAAAAAGACTACCAAAGAGAAAGCAACACCACACGCGCAAAAGAACAACCGGAAGCCACCCAACCTACCAACCGCAACCACCTAAACTCCATGGACAAAGAAAACACAAAAAACAAACCCACAGATATCTACTTCCTACTGTTATTATAAAATAGACTCCTTATAACTTCATCTGGACTCACATTTAAAAAGCATATCCTTTGATTGGTTTCTACATAAGACAATTTAAATATGCAACACAGTGTAATTCGAATTAAAAACAAAAAATGAATCATAAGCAAAACTGTGAATTGTAAAAACCTAAAAAAACTCAGAAAGAAACTTACAAACTTCCTAATCACTGCTACAAAAGTGATTGCTTTCGCCAAGACAAGCACAGACGCTGGAATTCCTAGGAGAACAGGGAATGGGTTGGCCCATTACGCTTCCATGGGCCATGGGAACAACATCGGTGATCCATAGATGAAAAAGTTCCTACTGTGTTGGTTGTTCAGGTGCTTTATGTTGTTGGTGGTGGTGGAGAAGAGGACTTATATCCTCGTCATTATTGAATATATGCACTTTTATACATATATTCAATCATACAACTGCTAAAGTAAATAAAAGTCATTTGACCTTCTATACAGAACCATACAGTTTCAAAAGAATTAATGTCCAAAGTTAGAATGTATTAGTAAAATTTAATAAAAACAATAACATTTAATAATAAAAATAATAATAAATTTATCAGAAGAAATAATTAAGTGTTTAATCTATTTTATTTTTTAATTTTATTTTTATAAAACTTTTGTGTGCTAATTTAATATTTTTTTTAATTGTTCACCCAAAATAATTTATTTGTATAGATTATTTATATATGTAGTCCAAAAAATAGTCAATTGTAAAAAGGTCAACAAAACTTATCCCGCTATCTTATTTTTGGGATCGGCCGCTCCGCTATTAATAACTCTGCATTTTATAGCTTCACACATTGTCTAGTTGAATGAGAGAATACAAAGACACATTGTTGTGAAGATGTGAGTGTGTTACTAATATAGTTAAACTGTCTTGTGGTGAGAGTTGTCTGTCCCTGGCCGGTACCAATATGTATTTATGTCATATTAAATTGAGTATAATAACAAATACCTCTTTATATTTCTAATCTATGTCAAATTATTATATAGCACAACTGTGCTAAGGTTCACTACAAATGATGCAAAAGTCAAAGGTATAGTTTGGTAGTATTATCTAAATGGCTATGTTGAATTGGATGCCAATATTACAACTGGATTTGTAATGCTACTAAGTTGGGAAAAATAAAATACTTATTTAACTTACTAAATTTTCTTCTATATAGTACTGGTACTAACTAACTCTTATCCAATATTCATACAATGTTTTTGTTTTATTACATGTTTACCTTGAATAGGAGCTACCGAACAGGAGCTACCGAAAGTTAACATAATAAAACAAAGGAAATGTCATTATTAGGTGAATTTATTGTCCCACTTGCAAGCTTAAAGGTTTATTCACAAGAGAGCAAATTAGAGATATAAAATCATTTGTGAGTGCTATCACTAAACAACTTAAGCTTTTGGGCAAGTTGGTCAATGACACTAGATATAATAGTTTATTGGATGGTTACAGAGAGAGCGACTTTTGTACCAAGGATATGACTGTCATTGCAATAAAATATAAATCTTAAGTAATGAGTTGGGAGTGCAGTAGCAAAACAAAGTAATGTACGATACTGTGGTAATAACAAAAACATTCAGGTTTAGCCGATTCTAGTTGGCCCTCATAAATTATAAGATCCAGATGAAATTAGCAATCATAAGAAAAAGGCAAGCAACAAACCACTTCAAACTCTAAGACCACACCCATTAGGTATTGGAATGTTGACCCAGAATCATGCAACGCTAATAGAAGTCAGGAGGAAAATGTGATTGTCAATAGAGAAGAAACTGAGATACAGTAAAGACAGACAAAGTGGGAACAATACAAACTTTCAATTGTATGCATTGCATACACATACATGTAATATGTATAACCGTAAAAACAAACACTAAATATAATGATTCTTACCTTACTTCCTCTTTTAACCGATTCATCTTCAAAAAAGCGTATCTCAGGCATTAACCGCCACTTCATACGCTTCCCCAACTCACTTCAAACATATTTAGCCTTTGACTTCAACCCCGCCATGGCTACTTGTTCCCTCTTTCATCTCGAAAACCGATATATACACCTTAACTACCTCCACTAAAGTTATTGAGTTAAAAAAATCACATAGCAATATACCACAGCCACATAAATACATCACGGTCATGAAACTAAATAAGGTTCACAACATTCCAATTAGAACAGATAAGAAAACGAAAAAGCAACGTAGCCACATAGTCAATAAATTCAATTCAGTTCCTAGCACTTAAATCCATGAATTTGACATAATTATAATATAATGATAATAACGTCCCTAATCTAGTTCTATATAGAAAAAATAAAAAATAATTGTTCATGAATTTAGCAAAAATGAGTAAATGATAAAATGAGATAGAGTGAAACCTGCAAATCGGCGGTGATTTCGACATCAGTGATAGTGGTGACAGACGAGACTCGAGAGGTAAGTTTCGGCACCGAAGGAAGCTTCTGGAAGAATAGTAAAATGCAAGACATTATCGGTGATAAGCATCTCATAAAGTTCTCTCCTAATTTCTTTAGCAACCATTTTAACTTTCTTTGGATTCGCCATACACTTTATTATCAGTCCCTGTGAGGTGGAGGTTACGCGGACATTGTTGTAACATCGGCAACAAGGTCAGAGTGACGGTATCATCGCCGTGTGGAATATGCATCCTGACTATACTATCGAAAATACTTTTGCTACAAGGATCTAATACACTAGAATCCGGTCTCGCTCTTCCACTAATAAAACTGAAATAAGATCTTTAAATGCAATGATTAATATAAAGGTGAAATCTAATCTCCAGAATCAAAGTTATCATGAAACAGAGACCGGCGAAACCTCGCATCAAATCTATCAGATGCACGCTCCTAACAAACAGGAATTCAGTTGATCAAATTTCACGATACCAATAATAACCACAACAGAATCCTAATTCACGGTATCAATTTTCAATCAACATAAACAATTTGATAAACATTACAAACATGTGATACTTTCTAAATTAAGAGTATCAGTTAAATGTATATGTAAGAAGTAATGGAAAATAGGAACGGTACCGGGTGAAGGATGCAGCAGACGTTGTAGTGACTGCAGTTACAGAGAGAATCATCCTAATCGGTCCCTCATGTTGCGGAATAGTTCTGAAGCTCTCGTCATACACTACGATTACCTACGAGTTTTTTTGTCGCTGTGAGATTAGAGACGTTTATTGGAATAAAAAGACAGAGATTGGACAATGAAATGTCAACGAAATTTTCAGGAAGAATTCATTTCCAAGGCTCCACCATTCATGTTTGAGTTCGTAAGAGATTACCAATAGAAAAGAAAAAAAAAAGAGAATTGTGGATTGGTTCGAAGCCGATTAAAGCTATTACGTTCAGGGTTTAGGGTTTTCTTTTATTCAATTGAGAAAGAATTTATTTTTTAGTCAAATTTTTTTATTTTGATTAAGAGACTGTTTTAGTATATACCAAATATTTTGGAAAGTGCATTTTATTATTATATTTCATTAATAAAAATATAAGTTTTATTTTTAATTTAACTAAAAAAATATTTTTTTTTAGAAATTTAATATTTGACATCTAAATTTACACTCTTTTAAAATTTAACGGGAGTAATTGAAATTTGATTATAATAATATTTTGTATTTACACCCATTTTTTAAAAATAAGGTGTTTATTGTCACATGTTAATATTTAAAATGATATTTTATTTACAAAATTGTCATCGTATTTCTTATTTACACCCGTTTTTAATATAATGGGTGCAAATTTTAAAATTATATTCTTCTTTTTGCACTAGTGAAAATATCAAATATATTCAAAAACAAGTTATCAACTTTAAAAAATATTTTGAAAAATCATTTTAAATCACATGAAAGCTTAAAATCCAATTGGTTTTGAAAAATCAAGGTGAGAATTTCATTTTAAAAATGTTTAAAACAAATAAAAATGAAATTAAATTCAAAAATCAAACTATATTAAATAAATAATATAAATATGATTTTTTTGTAGAGTAAAATATTAAAACATTTTTGTGACTTTTTACAAAAAAACCAATAAAAAATGATGAAAAATGAGAGAGAAATTAATTTTTGAAATCAATTAATAAAACATAAAAATTCAAATATTCAAAAATTTTAAAAAATGGCACCAAGAACACATGTTCTTGGTCGCGCGTGTTCTTCCTCCCCAGATTTGCAAAACCTCACATATCTCTCTGTTTACTCAATGGTTTTGACTTTTGTAAACATGAAACTTGCTCGTTTTTGAACAAGGATTCCAATGGTACCAATTAATTGCATTTATATTAAGTGTGGAGTGACAAATCAGAAGATGAACTCAAGAACCCTAATTTCTGCAAGAACACTATGAAATCCTATACACGATTCATACATAGCAATTGATTGAGGGGAAACACTCTACATAAGTGCAGAAACATGTTTGTAACTTGAAAACACATTTATGATGCATGGATTATAGAGTTTGAGAGTGTCAGGCTTACCTCTTACAGCTGGTGATCGAATTTGATGATGGAGATGTTACAGATGTGTTGTGAGGACTTGGACAACTTCACTATACCTTATGGAGTGTGTTAAGATGCCAAGCCTTGATTGGAGATACTTGGATTACCTTGTGGTATCTCAACTACAAATAGGTCTCAAGTGGATTTTGAGGTCTATGATCCTGGTGTTCCAGATGAAGTATGAGTGTTTGAACAACTTATATATGATATATTGGATGTGTTTAGATCATAAGTTATGGTGGAATTGCTCTCTAACTAAAAATTCGATGGTGACTTGCAAAATAAGGCATTTCTGATTTTTTGAAAGAGATTTTGAGGAAAGCAAGTGTTGTCAAGCTTTGGTGTACTCAAACTGATCACAAATGTCCTCTATCTATAGTGTGTCAAGTATGTTTTGACAGAAATAGTGAATGGTGGCTGGTACAGTCTATTGTCCAATGGTTGCATAAAGGAATCTCAAGTCTTCTCTAGCCATTGACTTGGGTCAATCTTGCAGGCCTATGGTCTTCTGATGCTTGAGTTTATCTTGACTCATTTGCAATGTTGTGGACTGATACATTCCAACTCTATGCATCTATTCAGTGCTTCATGACAAATTTGAAAGTTCTGGATTTGAACTTTGAATATCACATGCCAAATGATAAGGTTTTGGACTTGCAAGGCTCTATGGTGTTAAAGCTCTGCAGAGATCATGTTCATTGCACTTTAGAAACTTGTCTTGTATGGTGACAAGGCTTGCCAAGTCATGGAAATGACAAAATCATGGGGCAAGTGCAAGACTGTCTTGAAAAAACCAGTCTTGGAGGCGTCATGTTTCCATGCTCATAACTCCATACTCAAGTTGAATTAGGATGAGTTCTGGTACTCTTTGGAAATCCTTTATATCATACTTTAACTTTGATATCCAACAATGGTCTTGAATCAACTTGGATCAAGGTGAAAAATGCCCCAAAAGTTGGTGAAAATCCAAGACAGATTATGTCCAAAATTTTCACTAAGTGTTGGAAAAAGTGGTCATTTTCATGTTTTTGTGATTTTGATTAATCCATAACTCAATATCCATGAGGATTTGGAATATTTTGTAGTTAATAATTTTGAAGTATGTCATGTGAACTTTCATTTGAGCTTTTGATGGAAGAAAAAGGCCTCGTGGTTTAGAAGTTATGACCTTGCAAAGTTGGTACCAAATCAATTTTGTTCCATAACTTAGAAAATTTTAAGTTTCCTATGGTTGCCCCTTTTGCAAGTAACCCTATTTTTCTTGATTTTTCTTGATGGATGATGATCAAAACCATGCATTAACATTGTTTTTGACTTAGGGGAGCCACATTTGTGAAAAAATTCAAAAAAGTCAAACTTAATTTTGGGCACAGTTGACTTTTTGTCAGATGCATTCCAAACTGTGTGATCTTCTATGAAATCAAGTTCTTGACCTAATTCAAACCTAATGGGTGGATTCCATAGGTGTTTTAGGGTGTCTTGAATCATGTCCCAAGGTTTAGGAACATGTCTTGGTCAAATGTCAAAGGTACAGTTGCCTTTTTCTTCAAAACCCTAATCGTGGTCCAGATGAAATTGAAACTTGTGAATCAAGCTTCTTGGATCATTCCATTGTTTTAAATGGATCAATGTGGTATATTTGAGGCCCTCAAATCATGTCTTGAGGTCTTGGTTCATGTCTTGCCTCAAAAGTCAACTTAGGGGTGAATTAGGTCAAGAAACCCTAATTCTTGATTTTTGATGAATGCTTCCTCTGAGGTTATTTTAACTTGATGATTGGACTCATAAGGTCCCTTTGAGCATTTTGGATCATGTTTTGAAGTATTTTCTCATGCCCAAATGAAAATTTTCCTCTGGAGGCCTTGGTCGACCAAAACCCTAATTTGGTGACACTGCGGATCTCGAGGCTTGATCAGCTTGAGATGTTGCACTCTTGTGCTTGATTCTTGATATGGGAGACCTCTTGATCCTTTATGGATGTTTGAGAGGATGGACAAGTTGAAGATCATGTTAATTCTTGATTGATCCTTTATTTGAGAGCTCTGAGAGGGCTCAAAACCCTAATTCTTGATTGTAGTGAATGCTCAACAATCCTTGAGGAGATTGATGAGGTATGATGGTACATCCATATTGTGTAATGATATTCACAATGATGGGAAATATTTGTGGTCAAAATTTTGGGTATGAGAGATGCCCCATATTTAATCTTCTTGGACCCGAAGGTGTGAATGGCGAAGATATTTGGACATTCAAGGTCCAAGAGGATTAAATATCGGAATACCCGAAATTTTGATTGTGGTTCTGAATAACAGTTTGCTCAATCATCTTCTTTTGCTAAGCAATGTTACTTAGAAAGGGGTAAAACTTCCCCTCGATCCTGGTCTTTAGCCTCGAAACTGGTCTTAGTTTTCTTTTTGAAAATAAACTTCCTCTCGATCCTGGTCTTCAGTCACATAACTGGTGTCAGTTTCTTTTGAAATAAAATTCTCCTCGATCCTGGTCTTCATCCACGGAACTGGTCTCAGTTTCTTTTGAAATAAACTTCCCCTCGATCCTAGTCTTCAGCCACAGAACTGGTCTCAGTGTCTTCTCGTCGAGTTTATTTCTTGACAAGGAACGCTATTTGTGGCAATCTTTATCAAACTTCTCACCGAGTTTTATTGGGGAGACGCCATTTGATGGAAAAAGTTTGAGGTCAGACCTGTTGGGGAAACCCATTAGTCTGAGCTGTAGAGGTGCGCAAACTTCTTTGTTGGAGATGCCATTTATCGACTCTACTGGGTAAAACGAGTCTCTTGAGAGACCATTTTTTTCTTGGTGAGGTTACATCATACTTTTCTCCGAGATCTTTCTCAGAGAAATGCCATGTGATGTGATCCAATTTTGAGGTTCTGATGACTTCATTAACATCGAAATTCTTGGAGAAAAACCGATGTATTGCCGAGAGCCTTTGGTTAAGAGGATTTCTCTGGGGATTTTCCTTAATCCGGGAAAGTAAAAATATCATCTTCAATGGTGAAGAGTGATGTTCTAAAGGTGTCTGTCGAATGTCTTCTTGCCTTTCAGAGGTTCAAGTTATCAAAGTGGTCGAGGACAGTCTCCAATCCAGAAATAAACTGGGGAGAGATTGCTTAGGCGGCACTTTTCTGGACGAGGACAGAACTGACAACTCTATCAGTGAAAGGACTTTATCACTTAGGGATGAGATTGACCAGAGTGATATTAATGCAACATGAATATGAATATGAATCAATTATGCATGATGTATGTATTGTTTATGCTGACAAAACAGACGCGACATACGAACTGGTGAATGAACACGACTAGATACTCGGGCACTGTGGGGGATAAAAAGTATCATTGGTTCAGTGATAGTAATCCTTTCTTGCTTAGGAGGGGTAGACCCTACTGGGGGAGAAAGAACCATCAATTGGTCTTCAGAGGTAAGAACTCTGCCAGGGATATCATACGGGTCATTATATCTGAAACAGTTGATCCTTCATTCAGGTGTACTGGTTTAAAAGGATACTTTGATTCTGCATTTTGAGGTTTAATCACTTCCGGAGAAGACATCGATGTTCCTTTTTGTGTTCAGTAGTAAAAAAGAATCGCCATCTTTATTTTTAAAAGCAGAAGAAAAATTTGACAAGTAAATTCATATTTGTTTTGTTTCAAGAATCGTTGATCATATTAAAAATGTCATTCTGTAAAGCAAAATAAATGAGAATTGCAAACAAAAGCACTAGGGCTCAAATTTTATTGATAGAATGGCAATCATCCAAGTGCGTGATCCCATAGAGCATTACAAGGTTTAGAAAATGGTAATTTGACGGAAAAAGGGCTACATTGAAACATAACGACCGTTATCCTTCTACCAACTTTCAATTCTGGACATTCTGAGCTTCTGCCCAAGGTGACCTTGATTGAAGTTTTTTCGACGGATGGCATCACCACTGGGGATCTGAACTTTGTCAGACGTAGTTACTTGCCATGAATCCCTAACTTTTTCCTAGATTACCTTTTTTAGGTTTTCAATCCATCAGGATGATTTTTGCTTGTGTCTCCAATTTTTGCCTGGACCGTCCTTTCGGGTTTTCAACCCACCGAGATGTTTTTATGATTAGGCAAAGTATTTCTTGACTACATCAACATTCGTGTGGTAGGTAAACTCCTCTCCATCCATGGTTGAGAGTCTTAAGGCACCACCTGAGAAGGCTTTCTTACCAACATAAGGGCCATCATAATTCGGAGTCCATTTGCCCCTAGAATCAGTGAGAAATGATTGTATCTTCTTGAGCACGAGGTCTCCTTTCCTGAAGACACGGGGTCAGACTTTTTTTGTCGAACGCTTTCTTCATTCTTTGCTGATATAGTTGACTGTGACATAAAGCTGTCATTCTCTTCTCTTCGATCAGGTTAGTTCGTGTCTGCTCTGACACCATTCAACTTCTGTTAGCTTGGCTTCCATCAAGACCCTGATTGATGGTATATCTACTTCTATGGGGATCACGACCTCCATGCCATATACTAGAGAGAAAGGGGTTGCCCCTGTTGAAGTGCGGACAGATGTGCGATAACCATGAAGGACGAAAGGTAGCATCTCATGCCAATCTTTGTTGGTTACAACCATCTTCTAAACGATCTTCTTGATATTTTTGTTAGCCGCTTCTACCGCTCCATTCATCTTAGGCCGGTAGGGAGATGAGTTATGGTGTTCGATTTTGAACTCAACACATAACTCTTTCATCATCTTGTTGTTCAAGTTGGATCCATTATCGGTAATGATCTGGCTTGGAACACCATAATGGAATATGAGATTATTCTTGATAAATCGGACCACCACTTGTCTGGTTACATTGGCGTATGACGCTGCTTTGTCCCATTTGGTGAAGTAGTCAGTGGCTACCAGGATGAACCGATGTCCGTTTAAAGCTCTGGGTTCAATCATGCCAATCATGTCGATTCCCCATATAGAAAAAGGCCATGGAGAAGAAAGAACTTTGAGATGCGTTGGCAGTACATGGATTTTGTCTGCGTATATCTGACACTTGTGACACCTCCTCATGTACTTGTAGCAATCGGATTCCATTGTCAGCCAATAATATCCTGCTCTCAGAATTTTTCTCGCCATTGTTGTCCATTGGCATGAGTGCCAAAGGAACCTCCATGGATTTCTTTCATTAACATGTTTGCTTTTTGTCTGTCTACGCATCTGAGCAAAGCCATGTCGAAGTTTCTCTTATAGAGTGTATCACTGTTCAGGAAGAAATTGTCAGCCAGTCTTTTGAGAGTCTTCCTATCTTTTCTTGATGCCCCAGGCGGGTACTCTTGTCTTTGAAGGAAGCACCCCAGGCGGGCCTTTCAAGGCACATTATGTCAATCTTGGGTACGTCTTTCCATCGACTCACACTAATCATGGAGGATAGAGTGGCTAATGCATTAGCCATGTGATTTTCTTCACGAGGGATATGATGAAACTCGATTCTGTTGAAGAATGGTAACAACCTTCTTGCATAGTCTTGGTAAGGAATCAATCATGATTGTTATGTATTCCACTCTCCTTTGATCTGATTGATAACCAAGGCCGAGTCTCCATACACATCCAAATTCTTAATCCTTAAGTCAATAGCTTCTTCGAGACCCATGATACAAGCTTCGTATTCGGCCTCGTTGGTTTGTGCATTTGAATGCCAGTCTGGCAGTGAAAAGAATATGGGTACCCTAAGGTGTTACGATGATTTCCCCAATTCCGTTTCCATAAGCATTGACGGCTTCGTCGAATATTAGTCCCCATTGGGATCCTGGTTTTTGCCCTTCGTTGGGTAGCGGTTCATCGTAATCTTTCATTTTCAAGTACATGACATCTTCATCTGAGAAGTCAAATTTGACTGATTCCTGATCATCAATCGGCTGATGAGCCAAATGACTGACTAAAATACTTCCTTTGACGACTTTTTGAGCATGGTACTCGATGTCGTATTCTGATAACAACATCTGCCAACGGGTAATCCTTCCCGTGAGAGCAGGCTTTTCAAAGACGTATTTGATCGGATCCATTTCAGAGATTAACCAAGTAGTGTGGCAAATCATGTACTGGCGAAGACGTTTGGCTGCCCAAGCCAGAGCGCAGCAAGTTTTCTTGAGCATAGTGTACCGAGTTTCACAGTCCGTGAACTTCTTGCTTAAGTAGTAAATGGCAGACTCTTTTCTTTTTGTCTCGTCTTGTTGGACAAGTACACAACCCATGGAGTCTTCCAAGACTGTTAGGTAGATGATTAGTGGTATTCCTTCCACTAGAGGAGACAAAATTGGTGGATTCAACATATATTCTTTGATGTTGTCGAAAGCTATTTGGCAATCTTCTGTCCATACACAGTTTTGATTCTTTCTAAATAGTTTGAAGATTGACACGCATGTCGCGGTCATGAGGGATATGAATCTTGAGAAGTAATTCAGACGTCCCAAAAATCCTCTAACCTGTTTTTCGGTCTTTGGTGAAGGCATTTCTTGAATGGCCTTGACCTTGTCAGGATCAACCACAATTCCTTTTTGGTTGACGATGAATCCTAAGAGCTTTCCTGAGCGGACACCGAATGTGCACTTATTGGGATTCAAGCGGAGTTTATATTTTCTCATATGCTCGAATAGCTTTGATAGGTGTTCCACATGCTCTTCTTCTAATTTAGATTTGGCGATCATGTCATCGACGTACACTTCAATCTCTTTGTGCATCATGTCATGAAACAGAGTTGTCATGGCCCTTTGATAGGTTGCCTCTGCGTTTTTTAGATCAAACAAAATCACCTTGTAACAAAAGGTGCCCCATGGGGTTATGAATGAAGTTTTCTCCATGTCTTCCGACGCCATTTTGATTTGATTATAGCCCGAGAATCCATCTATGAAGGAGAAGACTTTAAATTTTGCTCTGCTGTCTACCAACATGTCAATGTGTGGCAGGGGAAAGTCATCCTTTGGACTTGCTTTGTTTAGATCCCTGTAGTCTACACACATTCTGACTTTTTTGTCCTTTTTTAGAACTAGCACTATGTTGGCTAACCATTGAGGATATTCTGAGGTGGCGAGGAAACCTGCGTCAATCTGCTTATGCACTTCCTCCTTAATTTTGATGGCCATATCTGGACGAGTCCTTCTCAGTCTTTGTTTTACTGGAGGTCATTCTGTTTTCAGTGGTAAGTGATGTTCCACAATGTTGGTATCCAACCCTGGCATGTCCTGATAGGACTAAGCAAACACATATGGAAACTCTTTGAGAAGTTTTATCAAGTATTCTCTGACAGTAGGACTGAGCAGTGCTCCAATCTTAACTTCTTTCTTTTCTTTTTCTGAACCTAAATTGACCATTTCCAACGGCTCTTTGTGAGGCTCAATAGACCTTTCCTCTTGTCTGAGTAATCAGGAGATCTCTTCTGGAATTTCTTCGTCCTCTTCTTCTTCAGCTTCAAATACCGGGAGTTCAAAGTTGGGAGAAGGCATCGGATCGTATGTTTCAATCGGGTTTAAAACAAGTAATCTGCATGACGTGATGATTCGTTTTTTAGCAAAGACAGAGAGAATGCAAGAGTGTGTGCAATGTATTTTCTGAAAAAAGCTTGTTTTTATTTTGGGTTATTTTTAGGATTACCATTTTCTGAAAAATGAAAAAATGAAAACAACAATAAATGCGGGAATGACAGAATGACATTATTTATTCATGATTTGTCGATTCTTGAAACACAACCCTATAAAACAAAACTCGGTCACTTTGGGCGAAGCGAAGAGGGACATTTCCAGAAAAGTGAGCCCTTATAAATACATCCATTTCACCCGGGCAAGGTGAAAGGTTTAAAACAAAGATGGTAATTACTTCGACTTATGGACGGCTTTCGGGACATCTACTGCAACCCAATGGCGACGAACTCCTCTGTGAATCACAAACTCTGGTACTTTCCTTCATGGGTTTTCTTCAGAAATAACGCTGATTTCTGGTGGAGTAGGATCATTTGAGTCTTCTTCCCATGCAGAATTGTCATAAGAGAACTCTTATGTTGTATTTTCCATAGTGTTTTCACTCTCAAGAGGATCTCCCCATCCAGTTGGCTGGATGTCCTCAAGCCTGATACAAGAGCTTTCGGGAGCAGTGTATTTGACTAGGAAATCGTACTTGTCGCTTAGCTGTCCTAAGGTGCCCCATGTTTCTGTGGGCATTGATGAGTCATCTTCCTCAACGACGTTGACCTCGGGAAATGCATAGTTAATGAATTCTTGTCCTGTAACCTTTACGAATTCATTAGCATGGTGTTGGACACTCTCGAAATGTTCTGGGTAAGGATTCCATGACTCTGTAGAAACATGGGTATTCTTTTCAAGACTACTCAGTTGATAGACATTGTCCGACTGACTCTTTTGCCCCAAGTCTTCTGTGTATGGCTTCTAGATAGGCAAGTTATCCAGGGGATCATAATAATCGTAGTCAAAGTTATTTTTCATTAGATTGTCTTCCTCTAATGAATTAGGTTGAGCATGACATCCTTTAGGATCACAATCTCTATAGATCATCCGGGCATCTGATCTTGGTATATATCTCGGGCTCTGCTTGGGAAAACAGAATGGCATGTGCGTTTCTCCCTGAGACATATAACCGTCATGGTTAAGGTAAGATTTCAATTCTTCATTCACATCGGGGGAGTCGTTTTCATCGATGGTGTGTACTTCTTGAGATACTGGATGGAGGAAGCCTCCACTGTGAAAGAAATCCTGAATGGGACAAAAAATTTTGTCCTTCTTTGTATTCTGGGCACAGGCTGGGGATAAACCAAGACCTTTTCTTGTTTTGTTATCAGTAGGAGTTACAATCTGTCCCCATCCTTTTACGTCATTACTCTCGATCACTTTGAGAGCGTCTTTGTAAGAGGAAATCGACGTCCCTCTTTCTGGTTGATTCTCATTGCTCACCGAGAGTGCTTGGAACTGGGTTCCAATAACCTCTTCTGGTTCTAAACAGGAGAATGATGATAGGTTACTCACGATTAAGGTTTGCTCTCCATATACTGTGACTAATTTGTCATTCTTGACAAACTTTAATTTCTGGTGAAGTGTCGAAGTGACAGCTCCAGCTTCGTGTATCCAGGGTCTCCCTAATAAACAACTGTATGCTGCTCGGATGTCCATGGCCTGGAAAGTGACTTGGAAAGTATGAGGACCGATAGTTATGGGAAGATTGAATTCGCCGATAACTGTTTTTCTAGATCCGTCAAAGGCTTTGACGATGATCTCACTGCCTCTCATCAGAGCTCCTTGAAACAATAGTCGTACCAAAGTTAATTTTGGCATAACATTCAAAAATGATCTTGTGTCTACCAGTACGCTGGCTAAAGCATCGTCTTGGCAGTTGACTGTAATGTTAAGTGCCATATTATGATTCTTGCCTTCCTCCGACAGTTCTTCATCACTGAATCCTAAATTGTTACGGGAAGTGATGTTGGAGATGATGCTGTAAAATTGTCCTACTGTCACATATTGTTCCACAAAGGCTTGTTCTAAGACCTTCTGCAGAGCTTCCCTGTGAGCTTCTGAACTAAGTAGCAGAGAAAGTATAGAGATTCGAGACGGAGTTTGCAACAATTGGTCCACAATGTTGTACTCGCTTTTCTGGATGAGCTTCAGCATCTCATCATTGTTCTTTACAAGTTCGGGATTACTGGATTGACCGATATGTTGGTTGGGAACTTCCGTTTGAGGTTCCTTTTCTTTGGCAGATTCTCCAACTCCTCTGTTGAAGATCCGACCGCTCCGGGTAACTCGACTGATGTCGACAATGTTCACAACGGAGGGTAGTGGAGTTTCTTTTCCATTTTCATGGTCGTTGCACCATACTTGTAAGGGATAGCCTTTTCTGACTTGTACAGTATTGGACTTGGCAAGTAGATAACCACAAGGGCTTTTTGGTTTTTCTGACCGTCATAGGCAACCTCAATCAGTTCCTGGTTGGGAACTTTTCTACTATCAAGAGGGATCTTTGATTCATTGAGTAGAGGGATTATGGCACAAACGTCCTTGGTTATTCCATGATCGGAGATTACTAATTTTTGTTCTGACCAGGGAGGTAATCTTGTATCATGTTGATCAAACCAAAACTCGAACATGGTCGAATCTTCTTCCGGTCAAACTGATTCTGGAGGGCTGCTCGTACGAGATAACATCCTTGATTATTTTTCGAGCATACTTTACAGCGCTCATAATTATGTGGTGGTACCCGACCATACCCATTTTGTATGAAGTGCATCTTTACTAGATCTTTTTCTATTGAGCGGATATCAAGACTTTGATGTCTACTAAGATTCCCATCAGTCATGCTAATCTGTTGTGTGTCTTCATCCAAGTGAATCGGAAGCCACCAGTGGTCCAACAAATGTTGAAGAGTCCTTTGCACAAGTGCAAACCCTTGGTCGTCTTCGCAGCATTCTTTACAGTCTAAATAATCATGTGAAGCCAGAAAACTGAGTCTGGCCTTTTTAGCATGTAATTCCACTAGACTGGTATTCATTAGGCGTATGTCAATGATCTGAACAATATTGACTTGATGCTCATTTCTTTCACGGTAGTCTTGGATCCATCTGAGATTCATCTGACATTGGAGGGCCTCTTGTACAAAAGAGCATCCCTGATTGTCTGTTGAGCAGATTGGACAAGTATTGTAATCGTGCCACGGTAGATTGTAATACTGACTTTGTCTCGAATGCATCGCCACTAAATTGACGTTCATTGCATGAATGTCGTAGTTCTGAACAATGTTGGGATGTGCATGGGCCATGTTTACTTCACGAATCCAGTGATCCTGAATCCAGCTTAGATCCATTTGTTCTTGCAGAGTTGCTTGTACTGTGGTACACCCTTGATTGTCCTTGGAGCAGATATCACACTGATGATAGTTGTGAGATGGCACATGGCCGTACCTGTTCTGTTTGCAATGCATTTTTACCAGGTTGGTTTCCAGTAAGCGTACATTGTGAATTTGATAACTGTTGACAGACTCTCCTACTACCAGGTTTACTGTAGTCTTTTCATGTTGAGGTAACAGGCTCGTCTGAACATTTGGATTTATATCTTTGAAAGATAAGACCCTGTTCCTGACAAGCTTCTGTACATCAGACTTGAAGCTAAGACAATTCTCAATGTTATGTCCCGATCCTCCTTAATGGTAAGGGCAAGTTTGATCTGCTTTGAACCAAAAAGGTAGATTTTCTGGTACTGTGAGAGGAGTCTTGGTTTGAACATGCCCTTTGGCCAGTAGAAGTGGAAATAACTCTGCGTACAACATCGGTATAGGGTCAAACATTAATGGTCGTGTAGTACGATTGTTGTTATTGTACTATGGATGTGCCTGCTGAAGAGGCTGTTGCAGCCTTTGCTGATACTGTTGTTAATTTGGTTGGCGCTGGGTTGATAGCGGGAGTTATCGCTGCTACCGGTTGATACCTTCGCCTTTGTTTTCCTAGAGAGATATTACTGATATCTTGCTCTTTCTTCTTTTGGAAAGCACTACCGTATCTCTTAGTACTGCCAGATGGTTCTGCATCTTTGACCAATCGTCCTTCTCGCACGGCTTCTTCAAGGCGTACTCCCATTTTCACCATTTCAGTGAAGTCACTGGGCGCACTGGCAACCATTCGGTCGTAATATAAGGACCTTAAGGTTTTCAAGAAAATCTTGGTCATCTCCTTTTCCTCAAGAGGGGGACAGATCTGAGCGGCAATTTCACGCCATCTCTGAGCATATTCTTTGAAAGTTTCCTTGTCCTTTTGTGACATTGCCCTGAGCTGGTCCTTATCTGGTGCCATGTCCAAATTGTATTTATACTGCTGAACAAAGGCTGCCCCGGGATCTCTGAAAGTACTAATCTTGGTGCAGTTTAAACCCATGTACCATTTGAGTGCGGCACCGGTTAAACTGTCTTGGAAGTAATGGATCAGTAGCTGTTGATTTTCTGTCTGGGTAGACATTTTTCGAGCGTACATCACCAAATGACTTTGAGGACAAGAGTCGCCTTTGTATTTTTCAAAGTCAGGCACCTTGAATTTGTGTGGTATTTTTACATTAGGGACCAAACAGAGGTCGGCGGTGTCCTTTTTGAATAAGTCTTGACCGCGAATGACATGCAGTTCCTTCAGCATTTCTAAGAATTGTTCCTGGAACTCATTCATCCTTTTGTAGACGTCTTTGTTTCCACCAGAAATTGCTTGCGAAATTTGTCCTTCCGGAACAGTGTGTACCACTGATTGTGGTATAGATATTACATCGGTGATTCTTGGCGCTTCAGTGCCCTGAAGTTTGTAACCTTCATAAGTTACTATCGTAACCTTTGTATCTTCACTTTCCCGAAGTTTGTAACCTTCAGGTCTAACGGTTCCTGCTATGGCTTCTGGGTCTTCAAGTATAAAGTTGAGAGGCATGCCCTAGGGGAAACCTTTAGGCATGTTGTACTGAGGATGATTATCACGTGTCTCCAATATAGGTGTAGATGTAATATCTGAGATCACAGTCCTTTGATTCTGTTGTTCCTGGGCTGCTGCCAGGGTTTGCAGATTGCTGTGAAGTTTTTCCAAACTTTCCTTTAGAGCATCAATTTCTTCTCTCAGCTCTCTGTTCTCTTCCTCGAGATCGTCAATTTTATTTTGTCAATTGGCCCGAGTATTGTACGAATGAGACAGTTTGACTCTAGGATTGTGACACATATGTGAGACTCAAAGATAATAAATGCGTTATGTGAGAATGATGAATGATATGCAAAGACATATTTTTTAGTTGTTGTTTTTCAAAAAGAAACTTCAACAATTAGATTGCAAATATCACACAGTAGAGGAAGACCCGTTTTATTGAATTCGAGAGATTGTAGTATTTTACAAAGAAAACTACAGTATTTTACAAAGCGCTGTAAGGAAAATTGGGCCTATGGATCATGAGTCCTCTCTGAGGAGAGCTCAGATGTCACTTCTTGTATTTTATTTTTCTTTGATCGGGCCTCTTCAGTCGTTGTCGGGTCGACGACTCTCTGCCAAGTGAAAGGAGCGAGCAAATTTCTTCGGTCTTCCTGACTTTCTATAGCATGATGTTCTAATATTTCAATAAGAGCATCCTTCTCCTTTAGTAGTTCCTGAATCTTGGTATATTCCAAATTAAGGATCTGGTATTTCTTCTTCCAAGAGTTATTCTCATGTTGGATTTTGTTAAGAGCGACCTAGAGTTTCTCCGCATCAAACATGAAATAAAGGACATATTCCTTTAATGGAAAAACTTCTTGGCGAGGGTAAGCCATCCTCAGCTTGAGGGATCTAGTTTGCACCCAGTGGATATAAGGTTCCATGGAGGTACAGTTTGGTCTTCCCAGAGACTCTCTGCCTTCCCTATAAATATGTTGCCAGATGTACACTATTTCTTTCTTTAGTGCCCTGTCATTTTCCCCTTCCTTGAAGAAAAGACCTTCCAGATGAACATTATATGGGATATTCTTCATCGGGTATCCGAGTTGAAGGAGAACTAAAATTGGATGATAGTTGATTCCTTCTTTAGTTCCAATGAGGGGTACATTGGGGAAATTTCCACATCTGTCAATGATCTCTATCCCTTCGTAAATCCTATTGTACCAATCTATATCCGAATTGGTAAGATACATAATCCTCTGTGACCAACGTAGAGTGCTCTTATGATCCCAAAAAGCAGCAGACTTGGGTAAATGGGAAATGAACCATTTTAAAGTAATGATACACATCACGTGATCATTCCTCCGCTGTACAAATTTCTTAAATGTACAGAATGATAAGCATCTACGAGCAAGGTTGGTACGAGGTTTCCTATTAGAAATATCTTAACAGCATTGGTGTCGACGAAGTTGTCGATGTTGGGAAAAAGGAATAACCCATATATGAGCAGAACAAAGATGTATTCGAAAGCAGTTATGTTTCCTACACTAGCAAAGTATAGAGCTTTTTCCATCAGGAATTTAGCCGGTAATCCCTGGATTCCTCCTTTAGTGGTTATGTGAGTCCTAACTTCTGACTCATCCAAAGAGATTGCTCTTGCAATGGTTTATTCTTTTGGAATTTCTTCCAGTCTGGAAAATGGAGCTTGATTAGTGATAGGTAAATCAATCAGGTGGGAGTACTCTTCCAAAGTTGGAGCAAGTTGGTAATCTGGGAAAGTGAAGCAGTGGTAAACCGGATCATAGAACTGTACCACTGTAGACAGGATTCCTTCAACTACGTTGACCTTCAACAGAGACAACAACCCTCCGTGCTTATCTCTGAAAGCCTCGGTATTGGTAATCATCCTTCCCATTTTCCTTAAGTCTTCTAGTTTCGGAGCCTTGAAGGTGTACTTGTGCGTTTTTCTTCTACCGAAATCCATAACGCAACCTCTGATATTTGCAATTATTGGTTTAGTTTTTTTGGAGAAAGATTTTTTTCTTGTTTAAAAAGAGTTTTTTAATGAATGCATGAATGCAGCAAACAAAAACATTTGAAAACATGGGTTTAGGGGTTCAACATCACGAGCATGGAGTCATGGCTCTACCCATCCCCAAAGGTTGTACTATTTTGGTCAATTTTTGTACCTGTAGAACGGGTTCTAAAAGGTTCCCAAAGTCATTGACCCCTCCTAGGGATATCAACAACAAGCCGATTCACTCGAGCGAGCTGTAATATCCTAGGATGAAACTCTTTTGAGTGTAGTATTGCGTGTCAACTATTCCCGACAGTCCCTGCACTACCAAATGGCCATATGGTTAAATGTCTACTAAATCCTCAGGGTCATGGGTACCGCACTGGGATAAACGATGCTTTCACGATAATCGGTCGTTCAACATCAATATTTCCACATGGGTACCTCGCCTGATTCGGTGGATTGCCAAGTTAGGTTGGTCAGGATTCACTCCCTATAAGCGTTTCCCGGATATGCCACAACTTATCTTAATGTTCTCTCAAACTTTCCACATACGTATTAATCGCATTCCCAGTTAACAGAAATTTAAACACGGGTATCAAGTAGTATAACAGTAAATGATATATATATAGTAAATAGAAAAATAAATGCCAAGCAAAGCCTAGACCTCTTAGGAGTTCTAATCCTAGGAATCCCCAGCAGAGTCGCCATTTTTCTGTAGCATGCGATTTTTGTCGGTGACACGACCACCTTACCGCAACGGTTGGAATTGGGTGATACTTTCTGATTTCTTATTTATTTTATGAAGCTAGAAAGGAAAGGGAAGCTATCTAAAACAAACCTTGCACACAAATGTTTTCTTTAACAAATGCTAAGAGATTAGGGGGTCGGGGTCAGGTTATACGAAGGGAAGTTGTCAATCACCAAGTGTATATATGGTTATCCATAGACCTTTTATGGCATGTTTTTCGATTCGTTTAAATATTTTCTGGTGTTTATCTGTTGTGGGTTGGGAGAGTTTCTCCTTTGGGAGTGTTGAGAGAGTGTTTTTTTTTGTTTTCGGGTTTTTCGTTGTTTTTGAGAAGGTACTGTACCTAAAGTTTTTGATTTGTGTGCTCGCTAAGATTTTGCAATCTTATGCCTACGTATTCCTGTAAAGAAAACTGGGAAATCAGAGCAATCACATTTCCTCCAATTTCTATGGGAGGAAAAGATGTTTGGTGTCTTGTTTAAAGCCCAAAATTGAAGCTGGTTGAGTATTTGTGTCTTGTTCAAAGCCCAAGATTGAAGCTAAAGGGGTATTTGTGTCTTGTTCAAAGCCCAAGATTGAAGCTAAAAGGGTATTTGTGTCTTGTTCAAAGCCCAAGATTGAAGCTAAAAGGGGTGACTGAGAGAGAATTTGTCATCTCTAAAGGGAGATATCTCACCTATTCATCACAAGTGTTGGGAAATTAATTATAAGGGAAATTACTTTAACTGGGATATGTGAATCCAGCAATGCCATAATTTCCTTTATAAGGGTGATGTCATGAAGGAGAAAACTTTAACTCAGTATTGAGCAATGCCATTTTTCCTTATGAATCTTTCATGCTAAGAGAGGGACATTGACTTGGATGTAAATAATCCAGAGGCTTGCCACTTACAACTGTTAGATGAAAGAGGAAGTTTACTAGGATAAAAGAGGGACCACAACTTGGATTTTTGAATCAAACAAGTGTGCCACTTACAACAATTATCTGGACTTAGGGTTTTTTTATTGTCTGTTTTGATATGTGATGTACAGAGAAATGTCTTCCTAGAGAGAACTCTTGATTTCCTCTGAGGGGATGTTGGTTTTTGTGTGCCTTGATCAAAGCCCAAGGTTGAAGCTAAAAGGTTGACTTTGTTTAGGGGAATTTTTATATCTGTCTTGTACAAAGCCCAAGATTGAGGTTGAAAAGAAATTGACTCAGCTGGAGAGCATGATCTGTCTTGTACAAAGCCCAAGATTAAGGCTAAAAAGAGATTGACTCCACTGGGGAGGTTTTATCTGTCTTGTACAAAGCCCAAGATTAGGGCTAACTCTACTGAGGAAAATCATTATACAAAGCCTAAGAGGAGGCTAGCTGAGATTCTAATATGAAGCCTAAGAGGAGGCTTCCTTCTGCAGAGGATTGTTTAAATCCAGAGGTAGGTCCCATATGTATTAGGGAATCCAAGGGTTTTACTCTTGTTGAGGATTAGGGAAGAGTTGAGATATCAGAGGTTAAGAGGTTGTGATTCTCTTGGGGATTTGTTGATGGTAAATTGACCCTGTCTGGGTTTTTTAAGGTGAAGGTTAAAGATTGAGTTTGAAAACCTATGGAGGTTATGAACTCTGCTGGAGATTGATGAAATGACCAGAGTTTTTTCCTGTGCTTTTAGGAAACTTGAGGGTTTATTTTAGATCCAATAGGAGATTAGACTTTCCAAGTCTACTGGTATGAAGAGGTTGAGTCTTAGTTGGAGAATGATCTTTGTATGATGCCCAAGCGGAGGCTAATATTTTAAGGGATGAGAATCTACCCTAGAATAGTCTGATGTTTTTGGAATTCTGACTCTCTAGAGGATTGAACTAGTAGAGATGACTAAGTTTTGTCCTATACCTATAGGAGGTCTTCAGGTCCTTGTACTAAGCCCAAGAGGAGGCTGAGAACTTCTAAGAAGCATGTGGGTCCTTGTACTAAGCCCAAGAGAAGGCTGAGGATGCTTTTAGGAAGCCTGTGGGTCCAAGCCTAAGAAAATTTCCAGAAAGGTTTCACCGGGAATAAGTCCTTTCTTTGCAGAACAATTATAGGGTTTGAAGAAATTCAAAAGAGGTTTCACTGAGAATTAGTCCTCTTTAGGGGAATTGAATCTCTTGTACACATATGTTTCTAAATTTGGACAATCTTGAGAAAAGTTTCACCGGGAATAATGCATTTCTCTGTTCCATATTGTATAAGCCCAAGAGGAGGCAAGACTGTATCTGGAATTTCCTATGGGGAACTAGTTTTGACCATGTTGAAAGAGTAACCACTGGTTTGATCTAGACCTAGACCTAACTGTTGGGGAAAACTCTAAGCAAGTATATACAAGCATATATATATATATATATATATATATATATATATATATATATACAGATGAAATATATAAACAAGTATGTATTGAAGAGATAGTGGAACTTACAGTTGTGCAAGCCCAAGCATAGTAACTACAACTGTATGGTTAGTTATTCAAGAAATTGAAGAAACTTTTGATAAAATTTTGAATTTGAATTCAAATATAAAAGAAAGTTGTTTAAAAAGGAAGTTTGGGGCTTATACTCAAGGGAGAGGCCCAAATGATCTCTTTTGAAAAAGCGACGATCGCGTCGATAGTTTTGAAAACCACAGAGGGACTTATACAATGACTGAGACCCAAATTATTGTATTTACAAAAAGGATGGGTCTTACACTCTATTAGAGGCCTAAGAGTTTATTTTTATACAAGAAATGGGGCTTACAACTCAAGGAGATGCCCAGATGAAAAACAGTTATTGCACCGCTATTTTGAAAATCATATCGGGTCTTATACAATGACTGAGGCCCAAATTATTTATTTACAAAAGAGATGGGTCTTACACTCTATTAGAGGCCCAACAAGTGTTTGAAAAAGAAGGAAAATGGGACTTACAACCAAAGGGAGGCCTGGATGAAAATTGTTTTGAAAACGGCGATCGCGCCGAGATTTTTAAAATCGTATCGGGACTTATACAATGACTGAGGCCCAAAATGGTTTATTTACAAAGGGATGAGACCTACACTCTACAAAGAGGCCCAAAAATGTTTTGAAAAATGTTTGATAAATTAAAATTAAGAGAAACCCTAATTTTAATTAAAAAAATATCATTTTTAAAGGAAATTAAATATAAAATGATACAAAATATCAAATATATTCAAAAAAAAGTTTTCAACTTTAAAAAATATTTTGAAAAATCATTTTAAATCACATGAAAGCTTGAAATCCAATTGGTTTTGAAAAATCAAGGTGAGAATTTCATTTTAAAAATGTTTAAAACAAATAAAATTTAAATTAAATTCAAAAATCAAACTATATTAAATAAATAATATAAATGTGATTTTTTTTTGCAGAATAAAATATTTAAACATTTTTGTGACTTTTTAAAAAAAGAACCAATAAAAAGTGATGAAAAATGAGAGAGAAATTAAATTTTGAAATCAATTAATAAAACATAAAAATTCAAATATTCAAAAATTTAAAAAAATGGCGCCAAGAACACATGTTCTTGGTCGCGCGTGTTCTTCCTCCCCAGATTTGCAAAACCTTTCATATCTCTCTGATTACTCAATGCTTTTGACTTTTGTAAACCTGAAACTTGCTCGTTTTTGAACAAGGATTCTAATGGTACCAATTAATTGCATTTATATTATGTTTTGAGTGAGAAATCAGAAGATGAACTCAAGAACCCTAATTTCTGTAAGAACACTATGAAATCCTGTACACGATTCATACATAACAATTGATTGAGGGGAAACACTCTACATAAGTGCATAAACATGTTTGTAACTTGAAAACACATTTATGATGCATGAATTATAGAGTTTGAGAGTGTCAGGCTTACCTCTTGCAGCTGGTGATCGAATTTGATGATGGAGATGTTACAGATGTGTTGTGAGGACTTAGATAGCTTCACTATACCTTATGGAGTGTGTTGAGATGCCAGGCCTTGATTGGAGATGCTTGGATCACCTTGTGGTATCTCAACTGTAAATAAGCCTCAAGTGGATTTTGAGGTCTATGATCCTAGTGTTCCATATGAAGTATGAGTGTTTGAACAACTTATATATGATATATTGGATGTGTTTAGATCATAAGCTGTGGTGAAATTGTTCTCTAACTCAAAATTAGATGGTGACTTGCAAAATAAGGCATTTTTGATTTTTTTGAAAGATATTTTGAGGAAAACAAGTGTTGTCAAGCTTTGGTGTACTCAAACTGATCACAAATGACCTCTATTTATAGTGTGTCAAGTTTGTTTTGGCAGAAATAGTGAATGGTGGCTGGTACAGGCCATTGTCCAATGGTTACACAAAGGAATCTCAAGTCTTCTTTAGCCATTGACTTGGGTCAATCTTGCAGGCCTATGGTCTTCTGATGCTTGACTTTATCTTGACTTATTTGCTATGTTGTGGACTAATACATGCCAGCTCTATGCATCCATTCAATGCTTCATGACAAATTTGAAAGTTTTGGATTTGAACTTTGAATGTCACATGCCAAATGATGAGGTTTTGGACTTCCAAGGCTCTATGGTGTTGTAGCTCTGCAGAGATCATGTTCATTGAACTTTAGAAACTTGTCTTGTATGATGACAAGGCTTGCTAAGTCATGGAAATGACAAAATTGTGGGATAAGTGCAAGACTGTCATGCAAAAACCAGTCTTGGAGGTGTCATGTTTCCATGCTCATAACTCCCTACTCAAGTTGAATTAGGATGAGTTCTGGTACTATTTGGAAAGCTTGTATATCCTACTTTAACTTTGATGTCCAACAATGGTCTTGAATGAACTTGGATCAAGGTGAAAAATGGTCCAAAAGTTGGTGAAAATCCAAGTCAGATTCTGTCCAAAATTTTCCCTAAGTGTTGGAAAAAGTGGTCATTTTCATGTTTTTCTGATTTTGATCAATCTATAACTCAAAATCCATGAGGATTTGGATTCTTTTGTAGTTGAAAATTTTGAAGTATGTCATGTGAACTTTCATTTGAGCTTTGGATGGAAGAAAAATACCTCGTGGTTTGGAAGTTATGACCTTGCAAAGTTGGTACCAAATCAATTTTGTTCCATAACTTAGAAACTTTTAAGTTTCCTATGGTTGCCCCTTTTGCAAGTAACCCTATTTTTCTTGATTTTTCTTGATGGATGATGATCAAAACCATGCATTAACATTGTTTTTGACTTAGGGGAGCCACATTTGTGAAAAAATTCAAAAAAGTCAAACTTAATTTTGGGCACAGTTGACTTTTTGTCAGATGCATTCCAAACTGTGTGATCTTCTATGAAATCAAGTTCTTGACCTAATTCAAACCTAATGGGTGGATTCCATAGGTGTTTTAGGGTGTCTTGAATCATGTCCCAAGGTTTGGGAACATGTCTTGGTCAAATGTCAAAGGTACAGTTGACTTTTTCTTCAAAACCCTAATTGTGGTCCAGATGAAATTGAAACTTGTGAATCAAGCTTCTTGGATCAATCCATTGTTGTAAATGGATCAATGTGGTGTATTTGAGGCCCTCAAATCATGTGTTGATGTCTTGGTTCATGTCTTGCCTCAAAAGTCATCTTAGGGGTGAATTAGGTCAAGAAACCCTAATTCATGATTTTTGATTAACGCTTCCTCTGAGGCTATTTTGACTTGAAGATTGGACTCATAAGGTCCCTTTGAGCATTTTGGATCATGTTTTAAAGTATTGGCTCATGACAAAATGAAAATTTTCCTCTGGAGGCCTTGGTCGTCCAAAACCCTAATTTGGTGACACTGTGGATCTCGAGGCTTGATCAACTTGAGATGTTGCACTCTTGTGCTTGATTCTTGATATGGGAGACCTCTTGATCCTTCATGGATGTTTGAGAGGCTTGACAATTTGAAGATTATGTTAATTCTTGATTAATCTTTTGTCTGAGTGCTCTGAGAGGGCTCAAAACCCTGATTCTTGAATGTAGTGAATGCTCAATAATCCTTGAGGTGATTGATGAGGTATGATGGTACATCCATATTATGGTAATGATCTTCACAATGATGGGAAATCATTGTGGTCAAAATTTGGGGTATGACACTTGTCAGCATAAATTTGACACTTGTGACATTTTTTGGCATAGTTGAAACAGTCAGACTCTATCGTCAACCAATAATAAGTAGCTCTAAAGATATTTTTAGCCATAGCATGCCCATTAGTATGGGTTCCAAAGGTTCCCTCATGAATTTCTTTGATTAACAGTTCTACTTCGTGTCTATCCACACATCTGAGAAAAACCATGTCATGGTTTCTCTTGTAAAACACATCATAGCTTAGGCAGAATTTGGATGCTAACTTCCTCAAAGTCTTTTTATTCAGGGTTGTAGCATTTTCTGGATACTCTTAATTTTGCAAGTAGTGTCTGATGTCATGAAACCAAGGTTTTCCTTCGGCTTCCTCTTCAACTAATTGACAGTAGGCTGGCTCAGTTTTTCGCTCGATTTGAATGAGTGGCACTTCATTGTGAAATCTAACTTGGTACATTGAGGCTAACATAGCCAGAGCATCAGCTACTTGATTCTATGTCTTTGGGATACTATGGAAGGTGATTTCATCAAAGTATTTTATCAACTCTACAACATAAGCACGATACAAGATCAGCTTGGTATCACGGGTTTCCCATTCACCTTTGACTTGGTAAATCACCTATGTCGAGTCTCCACACACTTCAAGAATCTTGATTCGGAGGTCAATTGCGGCTTCAATGCCCATGATGCATGCCTCATACTCTGCTATATTATTTGTGCATTCAAAACATAACCTTGCAGTGAAAGGAGTATATCCACCATTTGGATTCATAAAAAAAAAGCTCATACACTTGCCCCATGTAATTAGAGGATCCATCAAACATGAGCTTCCATCGGGAACCTGGTTCAGGTCCTTCATCAGGGCCTGGGTATTGGTGTAAGCCCTAGAGGCCAATACTTTTGGTACTTGTATGGAATTATTTATTAATAATAAAAGGCATTTCTTTATTATGTTTATTTTTCCAAAATGATAAAGTCCCTAGAATAGCTAGTTCGTTTAATGAAACATTAAGTATGACTTAATCATGAGATTCCATTAAACATAAGGACACTATTCTTAAAGCATCCATAGTCGAGCTTTAATGTGAAATGGGATAGCCTTAAAGCATTAAGACTATTATGTAGATAGACTGATGATCACATCTCATGGATCATGGATAAGGAGTTATCAAGTCTTGACATAGGTATGAATATTAGGAGTAATATTTATACTGGATTGACGCACTATGAGAGTACTACATAGAATGTTATGCAAAGTGTCATAAGTTACTCTCATGGTGATAGTGGTGTATACCACCCTTCGACCTGAAACTACTATGTACCCTAGATGTAGAGTCAAGTACTTTATTACTGATCAAACATTGTCCGTAACTGGATGATCATAAAGACAGTTGATGGGTACTTCACAAAGCATGCTGAGGGACATGAGTAGCCTAGATGGAATTTGCCCATCCTGCATAACAGGATAAATGTCTAAGGGCCCAATATTGAACTGGACAAGGATGACACGGTATATGCCTTGTGTTCAATATAGACATAGGGGCAAAAGGGTAATTGTACACACAAGTACTATCACAAAAGGTTTTGTCAGATCACATGACAATTTTGTGACTTGGGTAGCAGTGATGTGTTGCTAGATACCGCTCACTATTTATTATGTTAAATACATGATTTAATATAATTGCCAACGTCGCGAAATCCTACAGGGTCACACACATAAGGACAGTTGGAGAAGAGATAGAGTAAATAAGGAACACCGTAAGGTACGGTGCACTTGAATGGAATACGGAATATGGTAAGGTACCATGTAATATAATAATAGTTATTATTATATTTATAATAGTTATAAAATATAATAATAATAATAAAATTATATTTATTATAATAATAGTTATTATAATAATATAATAATAATAAAATTATATTTATTATAATAGTATTTATTATAATAATATAATTATTGAGTTGGACTTTTTAGCTTGTAGCCCACACAAGTAGTTCTATAAATAGAACCCTTGTGCAGAAGCTCAAAGTAGTTGTTGTTGAAACCCTGGCCGTATTATATTTTTCCTCTCCCTCACTCAAAACCTTCAATCGTTATCAGCTAGCACTGTGACTGAAGGAAGCTGTTCGTGTGGACTGAGTAGAAGCGCTGTTCATCGTACAACGCTCGTGATCATCCATAGATTTGGAATCAAAGGTTTCATCGCCACAAAAGGTAACCTTTCTATCACAGATCATGATCTTTCGTAAGGATCTCTAAAGGGAAATTTTTGTTTTCCGCTGCGTTTAGATCGTAAATTTCCCTTCAGTGGTATCAGAGCCACTTACGAAACCATGAGTCTGGTAATTGTTTATTTTCTGTCATTTTTGTTTTAATTGGATTAAAACACGTAAAAATTAAATCAAATCCAGATATTGAATTTTTTGGCATCAAATTGTGTACGGTTTGGATGATTGATATTGACTATGCTTCGGAATCCGACAATAGTATGGTGAAGCAGCGATATGTCAATCGTCCATAAGTTACACATATATGATCGATCTAATTCATATGTGATATGATTAACTTTGATGCAAATATGGTATATTGGATATACTATTTTATTTCGTTAGTTCAAATCATGTAATGATTATCATTCGATTGAGCGATCTGTGGTTATCTGCTTCAGAATCCGACTTTAGTATGGTGAAGCGATAGCATACGGATCAATCATACTGAATTATTGATCATGGTGTTTTGATGGTATGAAATTGTTGCATCAAGGTTTATGACGGTACAAGGGTTGCGCCGTCAAAGAGGTTTACGATCAAAAGTCACGCATTCTGTTAGCGTGACAGTTTCCATTTTCGTTAGCGTGACGGTCGTCATGGCAAGCGTGACGGTCGTCATGGAAACTGTGACGGTCGTCACAGGCAGTATGACGGCGCAAATGTTGCATCAAGCTTTAGGTCATGCATTATGAATGTGTGACGGTCGGCATGTGATGTGTGACGGTCGTCATAGGCACAAAACTTGTGACGGTCGTCATTGGAGTTGTGACGGGCGTCATGGACATTAGACGGCGCAAGGGTTGCGTCAATGATGTCTGCAGTAATAATAAAAGTTTTTATTATTATTTTGCCAAAAATTTAATTTGATTTATTTAATTAACAGGATTTAAATTAATAATAATAAAATTTGTTTATTATTTTTCTTGTGGTGATCAGTTATGGCCTTAGTTTAATTTTCTTTGTTTTGAATTTTATAAATACGACCTGCGTGTCGTGCCTCTCTCCTATTCTCATTATGTAACTTCTTTTCTCATCTTACTCCCTCGTATGTAAAACGAGTTTCCTTTATGTAATGTATTATTATAAAGAAAGAGAAGACTACAAAACAAAGAAGGACAGCCTTGGAGATCTTGCTTGGAGAAGTGAAGATCGTTATTAGGTTTAGCTTAAGTTCTCTCATTGGCTTGGGAGAACAATTGCGCTAGGAGCCATTACTGTTTCATTTGTATGTATGTATGTTGATATATATTGTATGCATGTGTGAGGAACGATTTATATGATAAATAAGCCGGTTAGATCAAACTAATTAAAAATCCCTCAAAACAAAATATTAAGTTTTTGCTTTCCAAGTTTTAGAACTCATCAAGACTAGTATCGAATATTGTAGGTTTCGCCTAGCGCGAGGTGCATGTTCTATATTAGTAAGGTGTGATGGGATAATTGTAATATCCAATTTCTAAAATAATGGGTCAAACTTAACTAAACAAAATATAATAAGATTATATGTGTTTAGAAGCAAGAGTTGAGAATAGTCCATATGATGGATTTGAATAAGGAGTTATTCACCCAACTGAAATATTCGAGAATTGTATTGGATACAATTGGAAGGAGTTCCTACCTAAATAGCTAAGTTTTGTGTAATCAGCCTAACGTTGACTTAAAACAAAGTGAAATATGGATCTCGATCCACTAGAAAATCTTCCAACGGGATTTTCCGAATCAAATGATGAGGGTCATTTGGTTTGAGTAAAATAGTGGGAGCATATTTAATTAAAGGCCTAATTGAATATGTTATGATACTTATATTTTTCCATTCCATTTTGTAGATTACCATGACAACAAACACATCTAATAACATTTTGCGAACAATCCTGGATAAGGAAAAATTGTCTGGGACAAATTTTCTGGATTGACACTGAAATCTGAGGATTGTCCTCAAACATGACAAAAAGTTGTATGTCTTAGAGAAACCTGTTCCTGATGAGGAACCTCCTAGTTCTGCTCCTAAGGCTGAAAGAGATGCTTATAAGAAGCATGTCGATGATGCCAATGAAACTGCTTGCCTCATGCTGGCTACCATGAATTCTGAATTGCAAAAGCAACATGAAAACATGGCAGCGTTCGATATGATCGAACATCTGAAAATGCTCTATCAAGAGCAGGCAAGGCATGAAAGGTTTGAAGTTTCAAAAGCCCTTTTTCAAGCCAAGCTTTCTGAGGGAACTCCAGTAGGTCCCCATGTACTCAAGATGATTGGGTATGTGGAGAATCTTGAAAGATTGGGATTTGCCCTTAAAAAGGAGCTTGCGACTGATTTGATCCTGCAATCGTTGCCGGAAAGCTTCGGTTAATTTGTCCTTAATTTCAACATGAATGACATGGACAAAACTCTTCCTGAATTGCTAAGCATGTTAAGAACTACTGAGCAAAACCTGAAGACAAAAGGGAAATCCATTTTGATGGTCAGTAATGGAAAGAAACAGAACAAAAGGCCCACCAAGCAGGTTGGTAAATGGAAAGGCAAGGAAGTTGCCAAAACCAAACATACTACCCTTGCTTTGAAGCCTAGTGGAGGTATAGCAAGGAGGGCACTTTCTTCTATTGCGGTAAGACCATACATTGGAAGAGAAACTGCCCAAAGTACCTGGAAGATAAGAAGAATGGAGTGGTGACTCTGACTTCAGGTATTTTTGTTATAGAAATAAATTTATCTACTTCTGCATCATGGGTATTAGATACTGGATGTGGTTCTCACATTTGTACTAATGTACAGGGACTAAAAAGGAGTAGAGATTTGGCAAAAGGTGAAGTCGACCTACGAGTTGGAAATGGAGCAAAGGTTGCTGCTTTAGCCGTAGGAACTTATGTTTTGACTTTACCTAGTGGTTTAATAATTCAGTTAGAGAACTGTTATTATGTACCTGCAATTAGCAGGAATATTATTTCCGTTTCTTGTCTGGACAAGTTTGGTTTTTCATTTATAATAAAGAACAATTATTGCTCTATTTATTTGAATGATATATTCTATGCTACTGCACAAATGAACAATGGATTATATGTCCTTGATCTTGAAATGCCAATTTATAACATTAATACTAAAAGGATGAAACCTAACGAGTTAAATCCAAGTTACCTTTGGCATTGTCGCTTAGGCCATATAAATGAGAAACACATCTCCAAACTCCATAAAGATGGACTATTGGACTCTTTTGATTACGAATCATATGATACATGCAAATCTTGTTTAATTGGAAAGATGACAAAGTCCCCATTCACAGGAAAAGGTGAAAGGGCTAATGATCTTTTGGCCCTCATACACACCGACGTATGTGGACCACTGAACATACCAGCCAGAGGAGGTTTTCAATACTTCATCACATTTACCGATGATTTCAGTAGATATGGTTATATCTATTTAATGAAACACAAATCTGAATCCTTTGAAAAGTTCAAGGAATTTAAGAATGAAGTACAAAACCAACTAGGTAAGAATATTAAAACTCTTCGATCAGATCGAGGCGGTGAATATTTAAACCTAGAGTTTGATGACCATCTAAAAGAGTGTGGGATTCTATCCCAACTTACTCCTCCTGGAACACCACAATGGAATGGTGTATCTGAGAGAAGAAATCGAACCTTGTTAGACATGGTCCGATCCATCATGAGTCATGCCGATCTTCCAAACTCCTTTTGGGGACATGCACTACTGACAACAGCTTACACACTTAACCGTGTTCCATCCAAAAAGGTTGAAAAGACACCATATGAAATATGGAGTGGTAAGAAACCACATATGTCTTACATGAAGATTTGGGGTTGTGAAGTTTATGTAAAATGACAAATTTCAACTAAGCTTGAGCCCAAATCTGACAAATGCTTATTTGTGGGGTATCCTAAAGAAACAAGAGGGTATTACTTCTACAATCCTTCTGAGGGCAAAGTGTTTGTCGCTCGAACTGGAGTTTTCTTGGAAAGGGACTTTATTTCTAAAGGAATCAGTGGGAGGAAAGTAGAGCTTGAAGAAATTCAAGAATCACAAAGCATTGATACACCTATGGAGGAATTAGAGCAGGAACCACAAGTAGTTGTGGAAGAGCAACCTGCTTAAGTAGAACAAGACCAGCGTAGGTCGAGCAGGATACGTCACCAACCAGAGAGATATGGATATCTCATAAATGATCAAGGTGAAGTATTACTCATGGATCAAGATGAGCCTGTAACCTATCAAGAGGCCATAACTGGTCCTGAGTCTGAGAAGTGGCTAGAAGCCATGAAATCTGAAATGGATTCCATGTACACAAACCAGGTTTGGACCTTGGTAGAGCCTCCTGTAGGAATTAATCCTATAGGATGCAAGTGGGTCTTCAAAAAGAAGACTGACATGGATGGTAAGGTACATACCTATAAGGCAAGACTGGTTGCTAAAGGTTATAAACAAATTCATGGTGTAGACTATGATGAAATCTTTTCACCAATTGCAATGCTTAAATCTGTTCGGATTTTACTTGCTATCGCTGCATATCATGATTATGAAATATGGCAGATGGATGTCAAGACTGCTTTCCTTAATGGGAATCTTCTTGAGGATGTGTACATGACACAACCTGAAGGATTTGACATATCCAAAGAAGCCCAAAAGATATGCAAGTTACAGCGATCAATCTACGGATTAAAGCAAGCTTCTAGAAGCTGGAATCTTCGTTTTGATGAAACTGTAAAACAATATGGATTCATAAAGAATGAAGATGAGCCTTGTGTCTACAAGAAGGTTAGTGGGAGCATAATCGTTTTCCTGGTATTATATGTAGATGACATATTACTCATTGGAAACGATATCCCTACCTTGCAACAAGTAAAAGCTTGGTTAGGGAAATGCTTTTCTATGAAGGACCTTGGTGAAGCAGCCTATATATTAGGAATCAAGATCTATAGAGATAGATCACAAAAACTGCTTGGTCTAAGTCAGAGTACATACACAGACAAAGTGTTGAGACGCTTTAATATGCATGATTCCAAGAAAGGATTCATACCTATGCAACATGGCCTATGTCTATCAAGAACACAATCCCCTTCAACAAAGGAAGAAAGGGATCGCATGAATAAGATTCCATATGCATCTGCAATAGGATCTATCATGTATGCCATGTTATGTACTCGACCAGATGTCTCGTATGCTTTAAGTGCAACGAGTAGGTACCAATCTGATCCTGGTGATGCTCACTGGGTAGCTGTCAAGAATATCCTTAAGTACTTGAGAAGGACTAAGGACTCATTCTTGATATATGGAGGTCAGGAAGAGCTCGCGGTAATTGGTTACACCGATGCTAGCTTCCAGACAGATAAGGATGACTTTAGATCGCAATCTGGTTATGTGTTCTGCCTAAATGGTGGCGCTGTGAGCTGGAAAAGTTCAAAGCAAGAAACAGTTGCTGATTCTACAACCGAGGCCGAGTATATTGCTGCCTCAAATGCAGCGAAGGAAGCTGTTTGGATCAAGAAGTTCATTAGTGAACTTGGCATAATCCCTAGCATTGTGGACCCCATTGATCTCTATTGTGATAACAATGGTGCTATCGCACAAGCTAAGGAGCCTAGATCTCACCAACGATCCAAACACATACTTAGGCATTATCATCTCATTCGAGAGATAATAGATCGTGGAGATGTGAAGATATTCAGAGTACCTACACTTGACAATATTGCTGACCCACTAACAAAACCTCTTGTGCAGCTGAAGCATGATGGTCATGCTAGATCTATGGGTATTAGGGGTATGCCTGATTGGCTCTAGTGCTAGTGGGAGATTGTTGGTGTAAGCCCTAGAGGCCAATACTTTTGGTACTTGTATGGAATTATTTATTAATAATAAAAGGCATTTCTTTATTATGTTTGTTTTTCCAAAATGATAAAGTCCCTAGAATAGCTAGTTCGTTTAATGAAACATTAAGTATGACTTAATCATGAGATTCCATTAAACATAAGGACACTATTCTTAAAGCATCCATAGTCGAGCTTTAATGTGAAATGGGATAACCTTAAAGCATTAAGACTATTATGTAGATAGACTGATGATCACATCTCATGGATCATGGATAAGGAGTTATCAAGTCTTGACATAGGTATGAATATTAGGAGTAATATTTATACTGGATTGACCCACTATGAGAGTACTACATAGAATGTTATGCAAAGTGTCATAAGTTACTCTCATGGTGATGGTGGTGTATACCACCCTTCGACCTGAAACTACTATGTACCCTAGATGTAGAGTCAAGTACTTTATTACTGATCAAACATTGTCCGTAACTGGATGATCATAAAGACAGTTGATGGGTACTTCACAAAGCATGCTGAGGGACATGAGTAGCCTAGATGGAATTTGCCCATCCTGCATAACAGGATAAATGTCTAAGGGCCCAATATTGAACTGGACAAGGATGACATGGTATATGCCTTGTGTTCAATATAGACATAGGGGCAAAAGGGTAATTGTACACACAAGTACTATCACAAAAGGTTTTGTCAGATCACATGACAATTTTGTGACTTGGGTAGCAGTGATGTGTTGCTAGATACCGCTCACTGTTTATTATGTTAAATACATGATTTAATATAATTGCCAACGTCGCGAAATCCTACAGGGTCACACACATAAGGACAGTTGGAGAAGAGATAGAGTAAATAAGGAACACCGTAAGGTACGGTGCACTTGAATGGAATACGGAATATGGTAAGGTACCATGTAATATAATAATAGTTATTATTATATTTATAATAGTTATAAAATATAATAATAATAATAAAATTATATTTATTATAATAATAGTTATTATAATAATATAATAATAATAAAATTATATTTATTAAAATAATAGTTATTATAATAATATAATTATTGAGTTGAGCTTTTTAGCTTGTAGCCCACACAAGTAGTTCTATAAATAGAATCCTTGTGCAGAAGCTCAAAGTAGTTGTTGTTGAAACCTTGGCCGTATTCTATTTTTCCTCTCCCTCACTCAAAACCTTCAATCGTTATCAGCTAGCACTGTGACTGAAGGAAGCTGTTCGTGTGGACTGAGTAGAGGCGTTGTTCATCGTACAACGCTCGTGATCATCCATAGATTTGGAATCAAAGGTTTCATCGCCACAAAAGGTAACCTTTCTATCACAGATCATGATCTTTCGTAAGGATCTCTAAAGGGAAATTTTGGTTTTTCGCTGCGTTTAGATCGTAAATTTCCCTTCACTAGGATCTCACAGTCTTTTATAGCCATAATATCTTCATCAAGGAAGTCAAACTTCAATGGCTCATAGTCTTCAACAGAATGGTGTTCAAGGTACTCTGACAAAACACTTCCTTAAATGGCTTTCTGATACTGGATGTCACACTCAGACAACAGCATATGCCAACGGAAAAGTATTCCAGTTAAAACAAGCTTTTCAAAGATTTATTGAATCCATCTTGGAAATCAACAAAATGGTGTGACAAATCATATGTTGCCTGAGACGTTTGGTGGCCCATGCTAGAGCGCAACAAGTCTTCTCCAAAAGTGAATATCTTGTTTCACAATTGGTGAAATTTTTTCTCAAGTAATAAATAACATGCTCCCTTTGGCCGATTTTATCAAGTTGTCCTAGCACGCACCCCATGGACTCTTCAAGCACAATCAAGTACATAAAGAGAGACTTCCCTTGAACAGGTGGAATTAAGATATGAGGCTCTTGCAAGTAACCTCTAATCTTCTCAAAAGCTCTTTGACAGTCTAAATTCCATTCAACTGCTTGATCTTTTCGAAGTAACTTGAAGATAGGATCACACGTAGCAGTCATATGAGAGATAAACCTGAGGATGTGGTTTAATCGTCCAAGGAAACATCTGACTCTTTTTCAGTACGTGGAGCAGGCATTTCTTGTATCGCTCTAATTTTTTCTGGATCCACCTCAATTCCTCATTGACTAATGATGAAGCCAAATAATTTTCTAGACCGAACACCAAATATGCATTTAGCAGGGTTCAAACATAGTCGGAACTTTTTGAGGCGCTCAAAAAACTTTTGCAAGTGGTCCATATGGTCCTATTCACTTTGGGATTTAGTGATCATTTCATCGCCATAAACCTCAATCTCTTTGTGCATCATGTCATGAAAGACGGTGACCACCACTCTTTGGTAGGTTGCCCCTGCGTTCTTGAGACCGAAGGGCATAACCATGTAGCAGTATGTTCCCCAAGGGGTGATAAACATGGTCTTTTCCATATCATCGAGATCCATATTGATCTGATTATAGCCTGAGAAGTTATCCATGAAGGAGAAAATAGAAAATTTAGCGGTGTTGTCTACCAGAGTGTCAATGTGTGGAAGAGGGAAGTCGTCTTTTGGACTAGCTTTGTTCAAATCCCTATAATCGACACACATCATGACATTGCCATTCTTTTTAGGTAAGGGCACAATGTTGGCTACCCATTGGGGATACTTCGAAATTGCTAGGAAATTGGCATCAAATTGTATCTTGACCTCTTCACGGACCTTTAAAGCCATGTTTGATCTTGTTCTTCAGAGTTTTTGCTTCACTGGTGGACATTCTGGTTGAAGCGGTAGCTTGTGTACAACAATATCGGTATCCAGACCTGGCATATCCTGATATGACCATGCGAACACATCCACGAACTCTTGTAGAAGCTTGATCAATCTCTCTTTGATGATTGCCGCAAGCATGGATCCAATCTTGACCTCTTTCTTTTCTTCCTCTATGCTAAGGTTGATTATATCCACCAGCTCTTGATGTGGCTGAAGGGATTTGGACTCGTGCTCGAGCAGCCTTGCCAATTCATCGGGGATATCATAATCTTCCTCACCCTCTTCTTCCGCTTGGTAGTTGGGGAACTCAAAGTTAGGAAGGGGAGTAAAGTCATTGGATTCAACGGGTTTATTGATTATTTTATATGTTTTTGAATGATTGTTTTTTATTAAAAGTGAAAATTAAAAAAATGCAAAAGAAAAAAAGATTTTTTTTAGTATTTTTGAAAAGATTGCCATTTTTAAAAAAGAAAGAGAAAAACAAATAAAATGAACAATAAGAATTTAGCAAAATGCCTTTTATTCATCATGATGATTTTGGAAAATGAAATGTGGCCCTACAACATGATCCATTAACCTTGGGCAGAGCCAATGATTTAGAAAATAAAGGAAAACAACAATTACTTTGACATGGGAATAATTTCAGGAATCTCAATTGCTTCCCAATTGGCCAAAGTTGCTTCACACTGATACACCAGATTTGTCATGTCTTCATCTTCAATGACTTCTTCATTGCGCTGACTTGATTTCCATGGACATAGCCTACGCTAAGGAATACTTCTTGGATGCTTCACATTCAGTCCTTTGCAGGAACCGGGGTTCCTTCTTTGGCAGATGGCTTGTACCCCAAACTGAAACTGTCATTCTTCATGCTGATGTCAATAACTTGTCCCTAACCTTCAGGACTACCATTCTCAATAGTTGAACTTGTACTCTTCACAAACGCAAACGACGACTTGACCTTCTCCACAGAATCCTTCACTTCAACAAAAATGGCATTTGCTATCTCAAGAGCTTGGAAAGAAGTTTCCAACGCGTCTTCATCTGCCTCAATGTAACGGAAGGAGGAGAAGTGGCTAACCATAAGATCTTCTTCACTAGAGACAATTACTAGCTTGTTGTTGATGATAAACTTCATTTTTTGATGCAAGGTGGAAGTTACTGCCCCAGCAGCATGTATCCACGGTCGCTCTAATAGGCAACTGTAGGCAGGATTGACATCCATGACTTAAAAAATAATGTTGAATACATATGGATCAATCGGAATCGGTAACTCCACCTCACCAATGACAGTTCTTCGGGACCCATAAAATGCTTTGATAATCAGTGCACTTGGTCTCATTTCTGTTCCTTGAAAAGCTAACTTGGCAAGTGTCCTCTTTGGTAGAACATTGAGGGAGGACCCTGTATCCACTAAGACTCTTGCTAAAGTATCCTCTTGGCACTTCACTGATAAAGTATCCTTCTTTTGGCAATTATCCACCATTGAAACTCAGAGTATTACAACCAGTGATGTTGGTGACCACTTCATCAAACTGGCCAACCGTTATATCTTGAGTGACATTGGCTTGCGCAAGCACTTTCAGTAATGCGTTCATGTGGGCTGGGGAACACATAAGCAAAGACATGATAGAAATTTTTGATGGTGTCTGGTGCAATTGATCAACAACTTTGTAATCGCTATTTTTAATGATCTTCAAGAATTATGCATCTTCATTGGATTGAACCATATTTTGCTCCCTAGGAGGGACTGGGGCTGTAGTTTCTTTTGGTGGTGCTTGAGAGGTTACATCGAACTGGGGAGAGTAAATCCGACCAATGCGGGTCATTTTTCTCGTCCCTGCGATATTGGTGACAACGGCACCATCAACCTTCAAATTTTCTCTTGTCCAACTTCCTCAGACTCTTTGTCAATAACAGTAACATCGTACTTCCACGACACTGCCTTGATACTTTCATAAGGGAAATGACTAGGCATGCGGATAACTACGGGTGTTGGGTGATCAACTGACTGGACAATATCTTTACTTTGATAAATTATAACAACTGGCTCTGGAAAATTAACAACTGGCTTAATCACTACCACTTTATCTCTTTTCACACGGCTACTAACTTGTAACAACCTTTGATCAATCAAGTCTTGGACATTTCTTTATACTATCTCACATCCTCTTGGATGGATGGCACAATCTACACAATCTTTATGACAAACCTTAACCAATCTCGCTTTCACCATTGACACTTCATCCACCGCATTAACAGTTCCATGTACGGGCAGAGGATTGCTTTTGACATTCGGCCCCAAATCCTTGAAAGAAAGAATATTCCTTTCTATCAAATCCCTCACTATGTGCTTCAAAGCGTAACATCCCTCTAAATCATGCCTAGGTGCACCCTCATGGAAAGAGCAATGGGCATTTGGGTTATACCAAGGATGTATAGGATTTGGTGGTGGACCCAAAGGTCTAGGAACCACCAATCCCTTTTGCAACAGAAAAGGATATAACTCAGTGTATGTCAATGGAATTGGATTGAAAGGAGTTTTAAAACCTTGTCTTCTATTCTGAGTTGGTGCATTCTGACGAGGAGCTTGAGCTCTTGGTTATTGATATGCTGGAGCTTCAGGCGTTGATTGATATACAGGAGTAACCTGAGCGGGCTGATAAACAGGTGTTTGCTGAACTGGTTGGTACACAGGTACTTGTTGCTGATTGAAAGATGGTGTGATGGCCGCCACATACAGTTGCTGAACATACTGCATAGGGTATGTTGGTTGTTGCTGAGTGAATTGGATTTGTTTCTTTCTCCATGGCTGATTCCTTCCTGTAGCATGCGATTTATGTCGGTGACGCGACCACCTTATCGCCATGAGTTTTTCCTCACCGCAATGGTAGGGATTGGGTGCTACTTTCTGATTTCTTATTTATCCTATGAAGCTGGAAAGGAAAGGGAAGTTATCTCAAACTAACCTTGCACGCAAATGTTTTCTAAACAAATGCTTAAGAGATTGGGGGGTCCGGGGTCAAGTTATACAATGGGGAGTTGTCAATTACCTATCCTATATGTGGTTATCCACAGATTATTAGCAATTATAATGTTTTCTATTTATTTTCCTACTTACTGGTGTTTGTCTGCTGATTGGGAAAGTTTCTCCTTTGGGAGTGTTTGAGAGAGAGAGTTTTTGTTGTTTTTGGGTTTTCTCGATGTTTTTGGTAATGTACTGGACCTAAAGTTATTGATTGGTGTGCTCGCTAAGATTTCGCAATCTTATGCCTACGTATTCCCGTTTAAGATAAACAGGGAAATCAGACCAATCGTAGTTCCTCCTATTCAATGGGAGGAAAAAGATGTTTGGTGTCTTGTTCAAAGCCCAAGATTGAAGCTAAAAGTTGTATTTGTGTCTTGTTCAAAGCCCAAGATTGAAGCTAAAAGATTTTGACTGAGAGAGAATTTGTCATCTCTAAAGAGAGACATCTTGTCTATTTATCACAACTGTTGGGTGATTGATTATAAAGTAGGATTACTTTAACTGGGATATGTGAATCCAGCAATGCCATAATTTCCTTTATGAGGGATTTGTCCTGAAGGAGAAAACTTTAACTCAATGTTGAGCAATGCCATTTTTCCTTAGAAATCTTTCATGCTAAGAGAGGGACAGTGGCGTGGATGTAAATAATCCAGAGGCTTGCCACTTACAGCAATAGATGAAAGGAGGTTTACCAAGATAAGAGATGGACTACAACTTCGATATTTGGATCAACAAGTATGCCACTTACAGCAGTTATCTGGAATTTTGTTTTGAATGTGTGATATACAAAGAAATGTCCTCCGACAGAGAGGTTTTTGATTTCCTCTGAGGGGATTTTTGTTTTTGTATGTGGCTTGATCAAAGCCCAAGGTTGAAGCTAAGAGATTGATTGACTCCACTGGAGAGGTCATTATACAAAGCCTAAGAGGAGGCTGGAAAAGATTGACTCAACAAGAGAGTGTTTATTTGTCTTGTACAAAGCCCAAGATTGAGGCTAAAAAAAGATTAACTCTTTTGGTGAATATCATTATATAAAGCCTAAGAGGAGGGTGAATGTTGACTTTTCCAGGGAAATATTTTGTCTGTCTTGTATAAAGCCCAAGATTGAGGCTAAAAAGGAAAATTGACCCTATTGGTGAGAGGTCTTATCTGTCTCGTACAAAGCCCAAGATCGAGGCTGAAAAAAGAAGATTGACTCTGCTAGAGAGTATGATTTGTCTTGTACAAAGCCCAAGATTGAGGCTGAAAAGAGAGATTGACTCTGCTTAGGGAGATTAATTCCCAAAGCCTAAAAGAAGGCTGGGAGGACTTGACTCCGCTGGGAAGATTTTTATCCAGAGCTTAAGAGAAGGTTTAGAAGATTTTCACTTTCCTGGAGAAAGTTTATATATGTCTTGTACAAAGCCCAAGATTGAGGCTAAAAAAGAGATGATTGACCCAGCTAAGGATGTTTCAGGTGTCTTGTACAAAGCCCAAGATTGAGGCTGAAAGGACTGATTGACTCAACAAGAGAGTATTTTTTATTTGACTCAACAAGAGAGTGTTTTTATTTGTCTTGTATAAAGCCCAAGATTGAGGCTAAAAGGACTGATTGACTCAACAAAAGAGTGTTTTTTATTTGACTCAACAAAAGAGTGTTTTGAGAAAGAATATTGACTCAATAAGAGAGTGCTGAAAAGGTGATTGACTCAACAAGAGAGCGCTTTTGAGGCTAACTCTGCTGAGGAAAATCATTATACAAAGCCTAAGAGGAGGCCATTTTCTGCTGAGGATTATTGAGATCCAAAGGCAGGTCCAAAGTGGGGAATCAACTCTTGTTGAGGATTACAGAAGAGTTGAAATATCAGATGCCTTGACATTCTGATACAGGTTTATTGATGATAAGATGACCCTAGCTGGGGAAATTTAGGATAAAGATTGAGTTTTAGAACCTATGGGGGTTTTAACTCTACTGAAGATTTATCAAATGACCAGGGTTTCTCCGGTGTTTGTAGGGAGCTTGGGAATATCTTTGAGATCCAAGAGGAGATTAGACTGTCAAAGTCTACTAGTATGAAAGAGTTTATCTTTTTATGATGCCCAAGAGGAGGCTGGTCTTTTATGGGATGAGAATCAACCCTAAATTGGTTTGATGTTTTGACTCTTTGGAAAGACTGCTCTAACAAAGGATGACTAGGTTCTGTCCTACACCTGTAAGAGGTCTTTGGGTCCTTGTACTAAGCCCAAGAGGAGGCATGAGAACTTCTAAGAAGCCTGAGGGTCCTTGTACAAAGCCCAAGAGGAGGCTGGGATGCTTTTAGGAAGCCCGTGGGTCCAAACTTAAGAAAAGTTCAAGAAAGGTTTCACCGGGAATTAATCCTTTCTTTAGTGAACAATTCTAGGGTTTGAAGAAATTCAAGAGAGGTTTCACCGTGAATTAATCCTCTCTGGGGGAAATGAATTTCTTGGACAATTTTCTAATAGTGACAGTCTGAGAAAAGTTTCACTGGGAATAATGGTTTTCTCTTTGTTCCATATTGTATAAACCCCAAAGGAGGCAAGACTGTATCTGGAAATTCCTATGGGGAACTAGTTTTGACTGTGTTAAAAGAGTGACCACTGGCTTTATCTAATCCTAGACCTAATTGCCGGGGAAAACTCTAAGCAGACATATACAAGCATATATATATATATATATATATATATATATATATACAGATGGAATATATATTGTATGTAAAAGAGGGTAGGAGGACTTACAGGTGAGCAAGCTTCTAGCACAAAAAAACAATATATATATATATATATATATATATATATATATATATATATATATATATATATATGCAAGTATGTAAAAGAAAGCTGTTTAAAACTTACAGGTGAGCAAGCTTCCATTGTAACAGCTGTATGTTTAGTTGTTCAAGAAATTAAAGAAAGTTTTGATGACAACTATGAGTTTAAACCTAAATCAAAAAGGGAAAGTTATTTTGAAAAGATTGGGGCTTACACTTAAGGAGAGGCCCAAAGAGTTGTTTAAAAGGCGACGATCGTGCCATGGTTTTAGAAACACAGTGGGACTTATACAATGACTAAGGCCCAAAATTATTTATGTACAAAAGGGTTGAGTCTTACACTCTATTAGAGGCCCAAGGTGTTTATTTTTGTACAAGAGATGGGGTTTACAACTCAAGGAGATGCCCAAATTAAAAATAACGATCGCACCATTATTTTGAGAATCGTACCGGGACTTATACAATGACTGAGGCCCAAAGAGGTTTATGTACAAAGAGATGGGTCTTACAACTCAAGGAGAGATCCAAAGTGATTGAAAAAGAAAAGAAATGAGACTTACAACACAAGGATAGGCCCAGATGATTTGGTTTTGAAATGGCGATCGTGCCGAGATTTTTGAAAACCTGTCGGGGCTTACACAATGACTGAGGCCCTAATTATTTTGTATTTGCAAAGGGGATGGGTCTTACACTCTATTAGAGGCCCAAAGTGTTTTCTAGATCAAAATTTAGAGAAAACCCTAACTTTTGAATTTAAAAGATATAATTTTCAAAGGAAATTAAATAAAAAATGATATAAAATATCAAATATATTGAAAAACAAGTTGTACACTTTGAAAAATGTTTTGAAAAATCATGTTTAATCACATGAAAGCTTGAAATCCAATTGGTTTTGAAAAATCAAAGTGGGAATTTCATTTAAAAATGTTTAAAAACAATAAAAATGAAATTAATTAAAAAAATTCTAACTATATTAAATAAATAATATAAATTGGATTTTTTCTGTAAAATAAAATATTTAAACATTTTGTGAATTTTGAGAAAAAGAATCAATTCAAAAACACAAATATTCAGAGAGAAATTAATTTTTGAATCAATTAACAAAATTATCAAAATATTCAAAAATTCAAATTTTGAAAAGGGCGCCAACGGTCAAGGAAGAACACGCGCGCACCCTGTTTTTGCAGATTTACGTTTTGTCACTTTTCTCCATGATTACTCAATGGTTCTGCAATATTCAAGTATCAATCTTGTCCGTTTTTGAACAAGGATCACAACCATATAGATTAATTGCATTTATATTAAGTATGGAGAAAGAAATCAATGGAAACCTCAAGAATCCTAATTTCAGCATGAACACAATGAAATTCTATACACGATCGATTCATGGCAATTGATTGAGGGTTATCATTCTACATACATGCATAAACAAGATGGTAACTCAAAAATTCATTCATGATGCATGAATCATAGAGTTTGAAGGGTTCAGGCTTACCTCTTGCAGCTGGTGATCGAGTTTGATGATAGAGGTATTGCAGATAGGTTCCAATGATCTGGACAACTTCCTTAGGCGCCAAGGAGTGTGTTTGAATGCTTAGAGTGGATTGAAATGAGCTGGAACTGGTTGTGGTACCTCAACAGCAATTCTGTCAAGAACTTGAGCAATAGGCTGGTGATTTGATGAATTTGATGTTTCAGATGTTGTGTTAGTGTTTAGATCACTCACATATGATGTTTATGCGGTGTGTGTGTGATTGGTTTGGTTGGAATCACTCTCAATCTCAAAACCCGATAGCGACTTGAATTAGAGGGCAAAATTGGCGTGAAAGGGAGATTTTGAGTAAAGCATCAGTTTGGGTGCTTTGGTGTACTCAAACTGATAACAAATGAGCTCTATTTATAGTAGAGCAAGTTTGTTTTTGCTGTAATAGTGAATGGTAACTGTAGCAGGTCTGTGGCAAATGTTGATCCAATGGAACCTCAAGTCTCCTCTAGCCATTAACTTGAGGTTTGAGCACATGCTATGAGTCTTCTATGGCAGGGATAAGGCTTGATTGAACTTGGATAACATTATCTTGATGAATGCCACCTCTATGCATCAGTTAAATGCTTGGAAACCAAATTGACCATTTGAAGCATCTTGAATTTTAGGAGTGTCATGCCTAAACATAGATCCATGGACTTATGAGGCTGGTGGATCAGTGTTTGTCCCTTGGTTGTTCCCCCTTAAGGTGTGCAGATGGATAACCATGCTTGTTATTGCACAAATGGATCAATTCGAGCAACAATGCACAAATCAGCCTTGCAAAAATCAGTGAAAAATGCCATTTTCAATGGATCATATCTTCTTGCTCAAGTTGATTTATGGGAGGCTCTTGTACTTTTTAAAGAGCCCTCATATGGTACTATCCATGTATGATCATAGTTTGTCTTGAAACTATTTGGATCCCATTGAAAAATCCTCATGAACATTGGTGTTCAAAGCTGATAACTTAGGCAGATTTTCACTGTGTTGAAAAAGTGTAATTTTCTTCATTTTTGTCATTTTGATCACTCCTAACTTAAAATCCATGAAGAATTGGAGTTTGATGTAGTTGAAGCTTTTGTAGAGTGTAGGAAGACCTACAAATCAGGTTTTGGATCACTCAAAATGGCTGCCTAGATCAAAAGTTATGACCCTTGAAAGTTGGCACCAAAACCATCCAAATTTAGTAACTTAGAAAAATTTTCAATTTTTCAAGATTACCCCTTTTATAAGTTATCTTGGTTTCTTGATCAATTCTTGTTCAAATGAAATTATAAATCATATTTTATGAAAATATTAGTCATAAGGATCATTTTTGCCAAAAAGTCATGTTTTGACTTTCGACTCCGGAGTGGTTCGGCGCCTGAAAACCCTAATTCCCTATTTTTGGGGAATGCATCCTCTGAGGGTAATTTAGCTTTTCAAATGGATTTTTAGGGTTATTTTGAGCATATTGAGTCACATGTTGAAGTCTTGGCTCATCCCCTTGTGAAAATCTCACTCTGGAGGTCCCAGTCGTCGAAAACCCTACTTTGGCGACATCGGGTGTTTCGAGGCTCAAACCACTTGGAATGTGGCAACTTTGTGCTTGATTCTTGATGTGGGAGTCCTCTTGATCCCTTATGGGTGTTTGAGAGGTTATAAAAGTTGAAGATCATGTCATTTCTTGATTGATCCTTTGTCTAAGTGCTCTGAGAGGGCTTAAAACCCTAATTCTTGGTTGTAGTGAAAGCTCAACAATCCTTGAGGAAATTGATGAGGCATGATGGCACATCTATATTGTGGTAATGATCCTCACAATGATGGGCAATCTTGGTGGTCAAAATTTAGGGTATGACAGATGCCCCTATTTAATCTTCTTGGACCCGAAGGTGTGAATGGCGAAGATGTTCGGACATTCAGGGTGCAAGAGGATTAAATATCGGAATACCCAAAATTTTGATGGTTGTTATGAATGGCGGCTTGCTCATCCATCTTCTTTTGCTAAGCAGTGTTACTTAGTAAAGGCTAAAACTTCCCCTCGATCTTGGTCTTCAGCCAAGGAACTGGTCTCAGTTTCTGAAATAAAATTCCCCTCGATCCTGGTCTTCAGCCAAGGAACTGGTCTCAGTTTCTGAAATAAACTTCCCTCAATCCTGGTCTTCAGCCAAGGAACTGGTATCAGTTTCTTCTTGTCGAGTTTCTTCCTTGACAAGGAACACAATTTGTAGCGGTCTTCATCAAACTTCTCGCCGAGTTTTACTACTGGGGAGACGCCATTTGATGGAAATTTTTTGAGGTCAGACTTGTTGGGGAAACCCATTAGTCTGAGTTGTAGAGGTGTGCAAACTTCTCTGTTGGAGATGCCATTTGTTGACTTTATTGGGAAAAACGAGTCCCTTGAAAGACTGCTTTTCGCTCAGGGATATTACATCATACTTTTCTTCGAGATCTTTTCGGAGAAATGCCATGTGATGTAATCCAACTTTGAGGTGCTGATGACTTCATTACCATTGACTTTCTTGGGAGAAAAACTGATGTATTGCCGAGAGTCTTTGGTTGAAAGGCTTTCTCTGGGGATTTTCCTTAATCTGGGAAAGCAAAGATATCATCTTCAATGGCGAAGAGTGATGTTCCAAAGGTGTCTGCTGAATGTCTTCTTACCTTTCAGAGGTTCAAGTTATCAAAGTGGTCGAGGACCGGCTCCAATCCAGAAATAAACTGGGGGGAGAGATTGTTTAGACGATACATTTCCTGACGAGGAAAGAACTGACAACTTGATTGACAAGAGGACTTTTATCACTTGGGGAATGAATATGACCAGAGTGATAGTAATGCAATATGAATCAATAATGCATGATGTATGTATGTTTATGCTGACAAAACTGGCGCGACATACAGACTAATAAATGAACACGACTGGATACTCGGCCACGGAGGGGATGAAAAGTATCACTGGTTCGAAATAGCAATCCTGCCCTGCTTGGGAGAGGTAGACCCTGTGGGGAGAAAGAATTGTCAGTCGGTCTTAAGAGATACGAACTCTGCCGGGAATATCAGATGAAACATGGCATCTGAAACTACTGATCCTTCACTCAGGTGTACTAGTTTAGAAGGAGTACTTTTGACTCTGCGCTTTGAAATTTAATCACTTCCGGAGAAGCCATCGATGTTCTTTTTGCGTTCAACAGAAAAAGGAATGCCATCTTTATTTTAAAAGTAGAAGAAAATTTGACAAGTAAATTCATTTTTGTTTTATTTCAAGAATCGTTGATCATGTTAAACTGTCATTCTGTAAAGCTAAACAAATGAGAATTGCAAACAAAAGCACTAGGGCTCAAATTTTATTGATAGGATGGAAATCAGCCAAGCGCGTGATCCCATAGAGTATTTACAAAGTTTAGAAAATGGTAATTTAAAGGAAAAAGGGCTACATTGAAACATAAAAACCGTTATCCTTCTACCAACTTTGAATTCTGGACATCCTGAGCTTCTGTCGAAGATGACCTTGACTGGAGTCTTTTGACGGATGGTATTACTGCTGGGGGATTTCACCTTGTCGGACGTAGTTACTTGCCATTAATCCCTAACTTTTGCCTGGATTGTACTTTGAGATTTCCAATCAATCGGGATGATTTTTTATTATGTCTCTAATTTTTGCCTGAACCGCCCTTTCGGGTTTTCAATCCACCGAGACGTTGTTTTTTTATTATTATTTAGGCGAAGTATTTCTTGACTACATCAACATTCGTGGGGTAGGCAAACTCTTCTCCATCCATGGTTGCGACTCTCAAGGCACCGCCTGAGAAGGCTTTCTTGACCACATAGGGGCCGTCATAGTTCGGAGTCCATTTGCCCCGGGAATCAGTGAGGAAGGATTGTATCTTCTTGAGCACGAGGTCTCCTTTTCTGAAGACACGGGGTCTGACCTTTTTGTTGAACGCCTTCTTCATTCTCTGTTGATACAACTGACCATGGCATAGAGCCGTTATTCGCTTTTCTTCGATTAGGTTCAGTTTGTCGTGTCGACTTTGACACCATTCAACCTCTGTTAGCTTAGCTTTCATCAATACCCAGATTGATGAGATCTCTATTTCTATGGGAAACACTGCTTCCATGCCATATACTAGAGAAAAAGGGGTTGCCCCTGTTGAAGTGCAGACAGATGTGCGATAATCGTGAAGAGCAAAGGGTAGCATCTCGTGCCAGTCTTTATAGGTTATAACTATCTTTTGAACGATCTTCTTGATATTCTTGTTAGCCACTTCTACCGCTCCGTTCATCTTAGGTCGGTAGGGAGATGAGTTATGGTGTTCGATCTTGAACTCAACACACAACTCTTTCATTATCTTGTTGTTCAAGTTAGATCCATTATCAGTAATGGTTTGGCTTGGAACCCGTAACGGCAGATGAGATTGTTTTTGATAAATCAGACCACCACTTGTCGGGTTACTTTGGTGTATGACGCTGCGTCGACCTACTTGGTGAAGTAGTCAATGGATACCAGGAAGAACCAATGTCCGTTTGAGGCCTTGGGTTCGATCATGCCAATCATGTCGATTCCCCATATGGAAAAAGGCCATGGGGAAGAGAGAACTTTGAGATGTGTTGGCGGTACATGGATTTTGTCAGCGTATATTTGACACTTGTGACACTTCCTCGTGTACTTGTAGCAATCAGATTCCATGGTCAACCAATAGTATCCTGCCCTCAGAATTTTTCTCACCATTGTGTGTCTATTGGCATTAGTGCCAAAGGATCCTTCGTGAATTTCTTTCATCAGCATGTTTGCTTCTGGCCTGTCTATGCATCGGAGCAAGACCATGTCAAAGTTTCTCTTATAGAGTGTATCACCGCTCACGAAAAAGTTTCCAGCCAATCTTCTGATGGTTTTCCCGTCTTTTCGGGATATCCCAGGTGGGTACTCTTCTTTCTGAAGGAAGCATTTGATATCATGATACCATGGTTTGTCGTCTATGACTGCTTCAATCGTGAAGATGTAGGCGGGCCTCTCAAGGTGCATTATGTCAATCTTAGGTATGTCATTCCATTGACCTACACTAATCATGAAAGAGAGAGTGGCTAATGCATCGGCCATATGATTCTCTTCACGAGGGATATGGTAAAACTCGATTATGTTGAAGAATGGTAACAACCTTCTCGCGTAATCTTTGTAAGGAATCATTCCTGATTGGTATGTGTTCTAATCTCCTTTGATTTGATTGATAACCAAGGCCGAGTCTTCATACACATCCAAGTTTTTAATCCTCAAATCAATTGCTTCTTCGAGACCTATAATACAAGCTTCGTATTCGGCCTTGTTGTTTGTGCACCTGAATGTCAGTCGGGCGGTGAAAGGAATGTGGGTACCCTGAGGTGTTATGATGATTGCCCCAATTCCGTTTCCGTAGATGTTGACAGCCCCGTCAAAGATTAATCCCCATTGGGAACCTGGTTTTGGCCCTTCACTGGGTAGCAGTTCATCGCAATCTTTCATTTTTAAGTACATGACATCTTCGTCTAGGAAGTCAAATTCGACTGATTCCTGATCGTTAATCAGTTGATGAGCCAAATGATCGGCTAAAATACTTCCTTTTACAGTTTTTTGAGCATGGTACTCTATGTCGTATTCTGATAACATCATCTGCCAACGTGCAATCCTTCCCGTGAGAGCAGGCTTTTCAAAGACGTACTTGATCGGATCCATTTCGGAGATTAACCAAGTAGTTTGACAAATCATGTACTGGCGAAGACGTTTGGCTGCCCAAGCCAGAGCACAGTAAGTTTTCTCGAGCATAGTGTACCGAGTTTCACACTCGGTAAATTTCTTGCTTAAATAGTAGATGGCAGACTCTTTTCTTTTGGTTTCGTCTTGTTGGCCAAGTATACAACCTATTAAGTCTTCCAAGACGGTTAGGTATATGATCAGTGGTCTTCCCTCTACAGGAGGTGACAGGATTAAAGGATTCAACAGATACTCCTTGATACTGTCGAAGGCTTTTTGGAAATCTTCCGTCCACACACAATCTTGATTCTTCCCGAGGAGTTTAAAGATTGGTGCGCATGTCGCGGTCATGAGAGATATGAATCTGGAAATGTAATTCAGACGTCCCAAAAATCCTCTGACTTGTTTTTCAGTCTTCGGTGAAGGAATTTCTTGAATGGCCTTGACCTTGTCAGGATCTACCTCGATTCCTTTCTGGCTGACGGTGAACTATAAAAGCTTTCCCGAGCGAACACCAAACGTGAATTTGTAGGGATTCAAGCGGAGTTTTTACTTTCTTAAACGCTCGAACAATTTCAACAAGTGGGTCACAAGTTCCCCCTCTGTTATAGATTTGGAAATCATATCATCGTCGTACACTTCGATTTCTTTGTGCATCATGTCATGAAACATAGTAGTCATGGCCCTTTGATAGGTTGCCCCGACGTTCTTTAAACCGAATGGCATTACCTTGTAACAAAAGGTGCCCCATGGGGTGATGAACGAAGTTTTCTCATTATCTTCCGGTGCCATTTTGATTTGATTATAGCCCGAGAATCCATCCATGAAGGAGAAGACTTTGAACTTTGTTGTACTGTCTACCAGCATGTCTATGTGTGGTAAGGGGAAGTCATCCTTCAGACTGACTTTATTTAGATCCCTGTAGTCTACACACATCCTGACTTTTCCGTCCTTTTTCGGAACTGGCACTACGTTGGCCAACCATTGAGGATATTCTGAGGTGGCGAGGAAACCCGCGTCAATCTGTTTCTGCACTTCCTCCTTGATTTTGATGGCCATGTCCGGATGAGTCCATCTCAGTCTTTGTTTCACCGGAGGACATTCTGATTTCAACGGTAGATAATGTTCCACGATGCTGGTATCCAACCCTGGCATGTCTTGATAGGACTAAGCAAACACATCTGGAAATTCTCTGAGAAGTCTTATCAAGCTTTCTTTGACAGTCGGACTGAGTAGTGCCCCAATCTTAACTTCTTTCTTTTCTTCCTCTGATCCCAAATTGAATGTTTCCAACGGCTCTTTGTGAGGTTCAATGGACCTTTCCTCTTGTCTGAGTAATCGAGAGATCTCTTATGGAATTTCTTCGTTCTTTTCTTCTTCAGTCTCAAATACCGGGAATTCAAAGTTGGGAAAAGGCATTGGATCGTGTGTTTCAACGGGGTTTAAAACAAGCAATCTGCATGACGTGATGATTCATTTTTTAGAAGAGATAGAGAGAATGCAAGAGTGTGTGCAGTGTATTTTTTGAAAAATGCTCGTTTTTATTTTGGGTTGTTTTAGGATTACGATTTTCTGAAAAACAAAAAGTGAAAACAACAATAAATGCGGAAATTACAGAACGACTTTATTCTATTTATGATTTTGTTGATTCTTGAAACTACAGCCCTATAAAACAAAACTCTGTCGCTTTGGGCAAAGCGAAGAGGGATATTTACAGAAAAGTGAGCCCTATAAAAACATCCGCTTCACCTGGGCAGAGTGAAAGGTTAAAACAAAGATGGCAATTATTTAGACTTATGGACGACTTTTGGGACATCGACAACAATTCATTGGAGACGAACCCCTCGATGAATCACAAAGTTTGGTACCTTCTTTCTTGGTTTGTCCTCAGAAATGACGCTGATTTCTAGCGGAGCAGGATCATTGGAGTCTTCCTCCCAGGCAGAGTTGTCATAAATGAACTCTTCTATTGTATCTTGCATAGTGTTTTTACTCTAAGGCGGATCTCCCCATCCAGTTGGCTGGATGTCTTCGAGCCTGATATGAGCGCTTTCAGGAGCGGTGTACTTGACCAGGAAGTCGTACTTGCCACTCGCCTATCCTAAGGTGTCCCATACTTCTGCGGGACTGGAGGAGTCATCCTTCTCAATGACGTTGACCTCAGGAAAAGCATAATTGATAAACTCTTGCCCCGCAATCTTTGCAGATTCATCGTTGTGCTGGATATTTTCGGAATATCCTGAGTAATGATCCCATGACTTGGTGGGGACGCATGTATTCTTTTGAATATTGCTCGGCTGATAAGCGTCATTTGGCTGACTTTTTTGCCCCAAGTCTTCTGGGTACGGTTGCCAGATAGGCAAGTCATCCAGTGGGTCATAATAGTCATAATCGAAGTTGTCTTTCATCGGATCAGCTTCTAATAAGTTTGGCGGAGCATGGCATCCTTCAGGATCACAATCTCCGTATATCATCTGATCTTGGTATATATCTCGGACTCTGCGTGGGAAAGCAAAATGGTGTATGTGCCTCCCCCTAAGACATATAACCGTCCTCGTTGAGATATGACTTCCACTCTTCATCTGTATCGGAGGAGTCACCCTCATTGATGGTGTGTACTTCTTGAGACACTGGGTGGAGAAAGCCTTCACTGTGGAAGAAGTCTTGAATGGGATGAAAATTTCCATCTTTCTTGGCAGTCTGGGTATAGGTTGAAGAGAAACCAAGACTTTTCTTTGTCTTGTTATCCGTAGGAATTATGAGCTGTCCCCATCCTTTTGTGTCGTTACTCTCGATTGCTTTGAGAGCATCTTTGTATGAGGAAATCGACGTCCCTTTTTCTGATCGATTCTCATTGCCCATTGACAGTGTTTGAAACTGGGTTCCAACGAACTCCTCAGGTTCTACACAGGATAAGGATGATAAGTTGCTTACGATCAAGGCTTGCTCTCCACAGACTGTGACTAGCTTGACATTCTTGACGAACTTCAGCTTCTGGCGAAGTGTCGAAGTGACTGCCCCAGCCTCGTGTATCCAAGGTCTTCCTAATAAACAGCAGTAGGCTGCCCAGATCTCCATGACCTGGAAAGTGACTTGGAAAGTGTGAGGACCTATGGTTATGGGAAGATCGAATTCACCGATAACTATTTTTATGGACCCAACAAAGGCTTTGTCGATGACCTCGCTGCCTCTCATCGGAGATCCTTGAAATGATAGTCGCATCAGAGTAGATTTTTGCATAACATTCAGAGTTGATCTCGTGTCTACCAGTACACTGGCTAGAGCATCGTCCTGGAAATTGACTGTAATGTTAAGCGCCATGTTGTGATTTTTGCCTTCTTCCAGCAGCTCTTTATAACTGAATCCTAAATTGTTGCAGGAAGTGATGTTGGAAATGATGCTGTCAAACTGCCTTACCGTCACATCTTGTTCTACGAAAGCTTGGTCCAAGATTTTCTACAAAGCTTCCCTGTGAACTTCAGAACAAAGTAGGAGAGATAACATAGAGATTTTAGATGGAGTTTGCAACAGTTGGTCCACAATGTTGTACTCACTTCTCTGGATGAGCTTCAGCATCTCATTGTTGTTCTTTGTAAGTTCGGGGTTACTGGATTGCCCGACTGGTTGATTTGGAACTTCTGTTTGAGGTTTCTTCTCTTTGGTAGGTTCTCCAACTCCTCTGTTGAAGATCCGACCGCTCCGTGTTACTCGATTGATGTCGACAATGTTTACGACGGAGGGTAATGGAGTTTCTTTTCCATTTTCGATTGTTGTTGCATCGTACTTGTAAGGGATTGCCTTTTCTGATTCGTACGGTATTGGACCTGGAAAGTAGATAACCACGAGAGCCTTTTGATTTCTCTGACCGTTATATGCAACTTCAATCGGTTCCTGGTTGGGAACCTTTCTACTATCCAGAGGAATTCTTGATTCATCGAGTAAAGGTATTATGGCACAAACATTTTTGGTCCTCCCATGATCAGAGATTATGACAACATCTTTGCTTTGATTAAGGAAATAGTCTGGTATTCTGTTGATCGACTCAGAACTTGAACATGGTCGAATCTCTTTGTGGTCCAACTGATTTTGAAGATCCGCTCGTATGAGGTAGCATCCTTGGTTGTTCTCTGAACAAACTCTACAGTGCTTGTAGTTGTGGAGTGGCACCCGGCCACGCCCGCTTTGTATGCAGTGTATCCTTACTAGATATGTTTCCATCGAGTGGACATCCTGACTTTGATATCTAGTAGGATTCCCGTCAGTCATACTGGTCTGCTGTGTAGCTTCATCCAAGTAGATTGGAAGCCACCAGTGGTCCAACAAGTGTTGAAGTGTTCTTTGGACGAGTGTACATCCTTGATCGTTCTTACGACACACTTTACAGTCTTGATAAACATGTGAGGCCAGAAAGCCGAGCCTGACTTGCTTAGTGTGTAATTCTACCAGACTGGTATTCATCAAGCGTATGTCAAAAATCTGAATCATATTGATTTGATGGTTATTTTTTTCATGATAGTCTTGGATCCATCCGAGATCCATCTGACGTTGGAGGGCCTCTTGTACAAAAGAGCATCCCTGATTGCTTGTTGAGCAGATCAGACAGGTATTGTAATCATGCCGTGGCAGATAATGGTATTGACTTTGCCTTGAGTGCATTGCCACCAAGTTGACGTTCATCGCCTAATGTTGTGGTTCTGGACAATGTTGGGATTTGCGTGAGCCATATTGACTTCCCGGATTCGGTGATCTTGGATCCATCCGAGATCCATTTGTTCTTGTAGAGCTGATTGCACTATGGAACTCCCCTTATTATTCTTTGAGCAGATATCACACTGGTGATAATTGTGAGGTCGTACATGACCGTACCCACTCTGTCTACAATGCATCCTGACCAAATTGGTTCCTAATAGGAGTACATCGTGAATTTGATAGCTGCGGCCAACCTCTTCCTCTAACAAATTTACTGCTGTCTTTTCATGTTAAGGCAACGGATTCATCTGAACGTTCAGATTAGTATCCTTGAAGGATAAGACCCCGTTCCTGACAAGTTTCTGTACATCAGACTTGAAGTTGATACAGTTCTCGATGTTGTGTCCCGGTCCTTCTTGATGGTAAGGGCAAGTTTGATCCGCTTTGAAACAAAAAGGCAGATTTTTCGGTACTGTAAGAGGAGACCTGGTTTGGACATGCCCCTTAACCAGTAGTAGTGGAAACAGTTTTGCGTACAACATTGGTATAGGGTCGAACCCTAATGGTCGTGTCGTACGATTATTGTTATTGTATTGGGGACGAGCCTGCTGAAGAGGCTGTTGTGCCCTTTGCTGATACTATTGTTGACTTGGTTGGCTCTGAGCAACCTGAGGTTGATAAGTCGGAGCCGGCGTTGGGTTGATAGCAGGAGTTACTGCTGCTACTAGTTGATACCTTCACCTTTGCTTTTCGAGAGAGATATTACCAATATCTTGCTCTTTTTTCTTTGGGAAAGCACCACCGTATCTTTTGGTACTGCTCGATGATTCTGTATTTTTTATCAAACTTCCCTCTCGGGCTGCTTCCTCAAGGCGCACTCCCATGTTCACCATTTTAGTAAAGTCACTGGGCGCACTCGCAACCATTCGGTCGTAATAGAATGAGCTCAAGGTTTTCAAAAATATCTTTGCCATCTCTTTTTCCTCAAGAGGAGGACAAACTGGGCGACAATTTCACGCCATCTCTGAGCATACTCCTTGAAAGTTTTTTTGTCCTTCTGTGACATCGCTCTGAGTTGATCCATATCTGGTGCCATGTCCAAATTGTATTTATACTGTTGGACGAAGGCTGCCTCAAGATCTCTGAAAGTAACGATCTTGGTGCGGTTCAAACCCATGTACCATTTGAGTGCGGCACCGGTTAAACTGTCCTGGAAGTAATGGATCAGTAGCTGTTGATTTTCTGTCTGAGTTGACATTTTTCGAGCGTACATCACCAATTGATTTTGAGGGCAAGAGTTGCCTTTGTATTTTTCAAAGTCAGGCACCTTGAACTTGTGCGGAATTTTCACTTTGGGGACCAAACAAAGATCTGCGACGTCCTTTTCGAATAAATCCTGATCACGAATGGCATGCATTTCTTTCTACATTTCCAGGAATTGCTCCTGGAACTCATTCATTCTTTCGTACATATCTTCATTTCCACCAGAAATTACTTGTGGGATCTGTCCTTCTGGGAAAGTGTGTACCCCTGGTTGTGGTATGGTCATTACGGAGGTGACCCTTGGTGCTTCCATGCCCCGAAGTTTGTAACCTTCAAGAGTTGCTGTCATGACCCTTGTGTCTTCGCTTTCCCGAAGTTTGTAACCTTCAGGCCCAGCGGTTCCTGCTGCAGTTTCTGGGTCTTCAGTGACCGGCAGGATGTATCCTTCAGGGACAAAGTTGATAGGCATGCCCCAGGGGCGATCTTTAGGCATGTTGTACCGAGGATCATATGTCTCCACTATGGGAGTAGATGTGATCTCTGAGATCACAGTCCTTTGTTGTTGCCTCTGAGCTGCTGCCAGGGATTGCATGTCACTATGAAGTTTTTTCAGATTTTCCTTCAGAGCGTCGATTTCTTCTCTCTGTTCTCTTCCTCAAGATCGTCCATTTTCTTTTGTCGATTGACCCGAGTATTGTATGAGGGAGACAGTTTGACTCTAGAATCGCGACGTATACGTGAGATTCAAAGATAAGAAGACACGTTATGTGAGAATGATGGATGATACACAAAGTTATGTATATATCTTTTTAATAAAAAAGAAACTTCAACAAATAGATTGCAAATATCATACAGTAAAGGGTGGAGACCCTATTTTATTGAATTCGAAAGATTGCGAAAATGGAAAAATACAGTATTTTACAAAGTGCTGTAAAAGGAAATGTCTAAACTTATGGATCCTGAGTCCTCTCTGAAGAGAGCTCAGATGTTGGTTATGGTATTTTCCTTTTCTTTGACCGGGGCTCTTTAGCGGTTGTCGGGTTGTCAGTCATTTGCCAAGTGAAAGGAGCGAGCAAATTTCTTCGGTCTTCTTGATTCTCCACAGCATGTTGCTCTAGTATCTTAATCAAAACATCCTTTTTCTTTAACAGTTCCTGAATCTTGGTACCTTCCACATTGAGGATTCAATACTTGTTTTTCCAAGAGCTCTTCTCATGTTGAACTTTGTTGAGAGCTACCCGGAGTTTTTCCGCGTCAGACATGAAATAAAGGACAATTTCCTTTAACCGAAAAACCTCTTGGAGAGGGTAAGTTATCCTCAGCTTGAGAGCTCTAGTTTGCATCTAGTGGAGATAAGGTTCCATGGAGGTACAGTTTAGTCTTCCTAGAGACTCTCTTCCTTTCTTGTGAACACGTGGCCAGGCATGCACTATTTTCTTCTTTAGTGCCCTGTCATTTTCCCCTTCCTTGAAGAAAAGACCTTCTAGATGAGCATTATGCGGGATATGCCTCATCGGGTATCCGAGTTCACTACAAGAATTTTGTTAATTTACGACACTTAAATTGCGACGATTGTAATACAACTGTCGCAACTTGTAAATTGCGAAACTTCACACGACAATTTTGGCTAACTGTCGTGACTTTATAAGAAATAAAATAGAAAATTACAATTTTGTATATATAAAAAACAAGATTATTATATATTTTGTTTATTACTTTTTTTAATCTATTTTATGCATCATTTCGTCTTTCACTGACTAAACCATAAACATATATTTCCAGAACTTAAAAAAAACCTAGTTTCCCTTCAATCAGAATCTCTCTCATATCTCATCACTCTATCACCTTCGGCCGCTTAAGTCCTCTAACTCTCTGAGTCCATCTTCTTTTAAAAAAAACTAGAATGCATACGCAATTATCTCTTCCAGATCTACAAAACCGTATTCCATGTGATGCAGAAATAGGAGCCGAGAAACAATCAAGCGCGATCTCTTCGGTCTACCACCCGTAAGGAATATCTCCGTCTTTCACTTGGGTTTACGGAAGTGTATTTCACTACGATTTTAGAAGTAGTTTGGCATCAGAGATACGTTGTTTTTTCATCTCAGGTTATTCTGGTGAGTCAAGCTCTTTCTCTTTTCCTTCTTTCTTCCCTAACAATTTTCTAAATTTAGGGAAATCCTTAAACTTAAAATTAGTCTCCTAATCTTGAGAGTGCGAACTATATTTAATCTAATTTAATTAATTTTTTATTAAGAGGGAGGGGTTGGGTAGCATCTTTGCCATGGGTCACCCGTATCCTTTATAGGGTTAGTTGTATGTGGCTTGTGTTCTGTAATTAGGGGTATGCAAAAAAACTGGTTCAAAAGAACTAATTTTAAAAATATGGTACACCTATTTTAAATATCCATATTATTTTAATTAAAATTGATCCGGATCCATTTTATTAAAACTACAAAAAACCAATAACCACTTTTTAAAACCAATACATAAATGGTTAACCAATGTACTCTTCACCTTGTCTCTAATACATGATTATAAATTAATAATATACTGTAGATATCACGACAACACTTAAGTATACATTAGTGCATTGCCACCAATTTTACTTATCGTCATTAATCCTCTCTCAAGTTGAAATCTCTTTTTTTTTTTAATCATGACTCTTAATTACAATTTTTGAATATATTTGTTTCATAGTTGTTAGTTATGAATTCAATTTAATATTTTGTTGATTTTTAAGTAAAAAAATTCTCTAGTAAAATCATTTAGATTTTCAAGTCACAATGCATTTTTGTTTTGTTATGATTTGTTTTTTTCTCCTTTTTATTATTTCTATTGATTCAATATTCTTGAAAAAAATCAAATTATTGTTGATAGAATTTCGTAAATATTATAATTGACATTTAAAATCTACCACCGTCGAGAGGTTATTGATTTAAAAAAATGGATTTAAAACGATTGGATGGCGTTAGAAAAAGGTTGTTTGAATTGAAAACTGAGTTTTAATAAAAAACAAGTTTGAGAAAATTTGGTTTTAAAAATAGTCCAACCAAAAACCGGTTTTTGGTATAAACCAGTTTTGAACCAAACCAATCCAAATATAAACCAGTTTTTAAAAAATAAACTGGTTTCATTAAAGTGGTTTTAAGAACCAAACTGAACCATATATTTGGTTTGGTTTATGAACCATGCACATCCCTATCTGTAATGGTTCAAACTTTAATGAAACTTTGTATTAGGCATATTAGCTATTTCGATATCCATGATTTGATTTTGGAATACCATCTATGTTTCCCCTTATTGAATGAACCTCAATCAACTTACTTGCACACTCTCTATGAAATGCATAAGTATGCTTAATGGTGTGTTGAACACAAAGTATTGGTAGGATGATGGAACTCGACTGTGAAAACCAACCCCAGTTCTCAGTATCTTTGAATGATTTTAAAGTTGCAATGGAATACTATTGTGTAGCTGGAGTCAAGGAGCTGTCACATGTACAAAAGCAGAAGGGTTTCTCTGTATGTAGCTTTAGAATATCACGATTGGTTGAGATTCTATATTAATAACATGTCAAGATCTATTAAAGTTTTCTTGATGATTTAGGTTGTGTGGTTGGTCTTCGAGGTCCAAACTTGACCAATATCCGAATTAGATTTTTTCCCTACTTTATTCATCATGTAGAAATGTAAGTTACATGTTTCTTTCAGTTCAAATCACTTTTACTGAAAATAAATTAACCATAGAATGTTAAGACTACTAGACCTTTCTAAAATCAAATATTAACCATATATGTAAGTCATACACCAGATTCCAGTGTTCAGGGAAACAATTGCACTAATATAAAGAGAACAGAGAAGATAGACAGACAGAAAACGTCTCTTGACACTGATAGCCATGTAACCGTTGGAAAACGTGGTTAGTTGACAGTTATTCTTATTTTTTTTTAAAATGTTGTATTTGGCCAGTTGTTTTTAGTTGCATGAGTTATTTTTCCATTTGTATTTTTACTTAGTAGGATGATTATATATTTCATTGGCATTTCCTATTTCCAATAAATTCCTAGTTACACTAATTTTCTTTCTCGTTACTCAGTTCTGTAACTTATAGATGTTTTAAAATTGAAGGAAGAATATCAATGTAGAAGAAAAAAGTGCAGTCTTTATGTGCCAGTCACTAATATGATTTGGTAAATGAGTAAAATATGATTTACATAATGCATGTAGCTGTTTTATTTTATCATGACGTTTGGATCTAAAATACAGAATGCACTTTTAATTGACAGAGTACTTTGCCTTTTCAAAAAATAATGAAAAGACTATTGATTTTACTATGCGAGATTTTACATTTGAATGGTGGTTATTTTCCCAATGAATGTTTTTAGAGATGCATGCCATGTTAACTGAGTTTCAAAAGATCAATTTACAAAATTTTAAAATGGAAGCTGATATACAGAATTCCGTGAAAACATTCACGCACGCGCACACCTACACACACTCACGCGCACACACACTCACGCAAATTTATGGTATTTATAGTTTTATCATGAATCAACGAAAACCAATAAGTGAGTCAATTAATGGGCTTTATTCTTTCTTTCTTTCTTATGGATTCCTTCCTGCTTGTATATGGTCAGTTTCTTTTGAAGTCTATTATTGGTCGCTTTTGTTTTATGCTTTGATTGTCCTAGTTTTTTCATCTTCATTAACTGTTCAGTGTTCACCTGTGTATCTCTTTCCTTTCGAATATAGAATGGAAGGTCCTATACACAACACAATTAACTCAAAAAGCAAAGAAGTATCATTAACTGTTCTGCTTTGATTGTCCTAGTTTTTTCATCTTCATTAACTGTTCAGCGTTCACCTGTGTTTCTCTTTCCTTTCTAATATAGAATGGAAGATCCTATACACAACACAATTAACTCAAAAATCAAAGAAGTATCATGACAGCTTTTTACAACTAGAATGTTGTGGATCCCTTGGGCGACAGGTTAGTTTTCTTTCTTATTATAATTTTCATTTTCCTGTTTGTATCGCCACATTTATCTGTCATCAATTTGTTTGATTTTCTGTTTATTTTGAAACTGGTTCCATGGTAATGAGTTATTCAACTTTTCTTAATAACACTAGACCTTATTTAAACACACATTATCTTGGCAAAGTGTTAATTTTATTAGTTGTTCTACTTTTAATGTTCTCTTTCCAGGTCATACTGTATGATTTGAGCAAAAGACCTTTAGAACGCAGGTTTCTAAAGAAAAATGAAGTTATAGAAGCTGGTTCCATGGTATATGTTGCTGGACATTTAGTTGATGTCGGAGAACCTGAGGGAAGTCATCAATCCCCAGTTAAGTTTAGTGAACGAGGAACTGGTGGCGAAAATGTTGTTGAGAAGAAACAACAAAGACATGGGAAAAAGGTCTGTCGCGAGCTTCATCCATCTACTGCTAGAGGTTAGTCCTTGGCTATGTAGAAGTTTCTTCAAGTCATTTTATTGATGTACAATTCTGTACTTCCGCCCCCATGTCATTCAAATGTTTTGAACTTACTATCATCCATTTCGAGGTCTATATGGAAAAGAATTTACATCAACTTGTTTTAATTTCCTATAAGTTAATATAATGTTCGATATCGCTTTATCTATAATCACTTTCCAAATTTACAAGAGGAGGTAATGATTTTCAGTTAGGTTTAGTGAACGAGAAACTGGTGGTGAAAATGTTGTTGTGAAGAAACAACAAAGACATGGGAAAAAGGTCTGTCGCGAGCTTCATCCATCTACTGCTAGAGGTTAGTCCTTAGCTATGTAGAAGTTTCTTCAAGTCATTTTGTTGATGTACAATTCTGTACTTCCGCGCATGTCATTCAAATGTTTTGAACTTACTATCATCCATTTCTAGGTCTATATGGAAAAGAATTTACATCAACTTGTTTTAATTTCCTATAAGTTAATATAATGTTTGATATCAGTTTATCTATACTCACTTTCCAAGTTTACAAGAGGAGGTAATGATTTTTGCTGTTGAAGCTTTTCTTGCAAAGTTTATATGATTAATGATACATTAGATTTATTTCATTCAAATTTCAAATCATTTTCTATCATTTTTTCAGGACATTATAGGAAAAATGGATGATGAAATATTCATTGGATCTGGTCTTAGGGAGTCTCAAGATTTTAAGATGGACATTTTAGAAAAAGGATTGCCTGCCAAAAGGGAAATCACTTTCGAGATGGAACTATTTCGTTCTAAGACATTCTTGATTTATGTTGAACATGTCTTCAGGAGAAACAATTGGAATCAATTACATGGGAGTGGTTGTAGTTCACCAAAATGGATGTGCTAGCAAAGTGGAAAACAATATCTCCAAAATGGAAGTTTGTATATTCAAAATTCATCATTATTGTTAATGTATACAGAAAATGAATAGAGAATTCATTGATAAAATTGTGCATGGTTAATATTTGAAATTGAGAAATGAAATATGAATTACATCATTTAGAAATTCTTTTCATATTTATAGATTTGGGTAAAAAATAAATTGATTTTTTTTTTAATTTTAAAAATATATTAGCTGTGGAATTACCTACGAATTTGAAATTTCCTGCAGGAATTTTTGCAGAAATGCTTGCGATTTTACCTACAGGTTTGAAGAAGAAACAAAACCACAAGTTAAAATAGTGACAGTTAAAACTGTCGCAATTCCAATAAAGGCGGTTGGAGTGGCGGTCGTCGCAGAATATGCTGGCGACACACGTTTTTGCGACAAAACAAAAACTGTCGTGACTTACAAATTAAGGCGGTTCAAACCGACGTAACCTGCCAATTTTCTTGGAGTGGTTGACGGCGAACTAAAATTAGATGATAGTTGATTCCTCATTTAGTTTCTATAAGGGGTACATTAGGGAAATTTCAACAACTGTCGATGATCTATATTCCCTCATAAATCCTATCATACCAATCTATGTCAGAGTTGGTAAGGGACATGATCCTTTGCGACCAACGTAGAGTACTCTTGTGATCCCAAAAAGCAGCAGACTTGGGCAAATGGGAAATGAACCATTTGTAAAGCAAGGGCACACAGCATGTGATCATTTCTCCACTGTACAGATTCCATAAGTGTACAGAATAATAATCATCTGCGAGCAGGGTTGGTATGGGGTTTCCAATCAGAAATATCTTAACATCGTTGGTGTCAACGAAGTTGTCAATGTTGGGAAAAAAGAACAACCCGTATGTGAGTAGGACAAAGATATATTCGAAAGCAGCAACATTTCCTATACTAGCAAAGTACAGGGTTTTCTCTACCAAAAACTTGGCTGGTAAACCTTGGATTCCTCCTTTGGTTGTCATGTGAGTCCTGACTTCTGACTCGTCCAAACAAATGGCTCTTGTGATAACCTGATCCTTTGGAATTTCTTCCAGTCCAAAAAAAGGAGTTAGATCAGTGATAGGTAGATCAGTCAGATGAAAGCACTCTTCTAACGTTGGTGCCAGTTGATAATCCGGGAATGTGAAACAGTGATAAATCAGATCGTAGAACTTAATTAACGTAGACAGGATTCCTTCAACTACATGGACCCTTAACAGAGACAGCAGTCCTCCATGCTTAGCTCTGAAAGCATCAGGGTTATTGATCATCCTTGCCAGCCCCCTTAAATCCTCTAGTTTTGGAGCCTTGAAGGTGTACTTGTTCGTCTTTCTTCTACCGAAATCTATAACACAATCCTTCTCTCTGACATTTGCAATTATTGTTTTAGTTTAAATTAAAAAAAGGAAGGGAGGAGAAGAGAAGATTTTTCTTTGTTTAAGAGTTTTTTAAATGAATGCATGAATGTAGCACACAAAAACATTGAAAAAACATGGGTTCAAGGGTTCAACGTCACGAGCATGGAGTCATGGCTCTACCCATCCCCAAAGGTTGTATTCTGGTTAATTTTTGTACCTGTAGAACAGATCCTAAGGTTCCCAAAATCATTGACCCCCCTAGGGATATCAACAGCAAGCTGGTTCACCCGAGCGAGCTGTAGCATCCTAGGGTAATCTCATTTGAGTGTAGTATCGCGTATCAACTATTCCCGATAGTCATCGCACTACCAAGTGGTCATAAGGTTAATGCCTACTAAATCCTCAGGTTCACAGGAGCCGCATTAGGAAAACTCTACTTTCACAACAATCGTGTTTAGCAGGCTGAATCCTACGGGCCCTCACCTGATTTGGTGGTCTACCAGGATTGCTTATTCAGGATTCACTCCCTATAAGACCCCCCGTCTATGCCACCCCTTATCTTAGGTTTCTCTCAAACTTTCCAGATGTGTATCAATCGCATTTCCACTGACATAAAAATAAACACGGATATCAAGTAGGAAAAGCAACATATACATATATATATATATATATATATATATATATATATATATATATATATATATATATATATAGAGTATGTAGTATGATTGCTAATAACCTAGACCTCTTAGGAATTCTAATCTTAGTCCTAGTCTGGCTCCCCAGCAGAGTCGCCATTTTCCTGTAGCATTGCTGGATTCGCATATCCCAATTAAAGTAATCCTCCTTTATAATCAGTCACCCAACAGTTGTGATAAACAGACGAGATGTCTCTCTTTAGAGATGACAAATTCTCTCTCAGTCAAAATCTTTTAGCTTCAATCTTGGGCTTTGAACAAGACTCAAATACAACTTTTACCTTCAATCTTGGGCTTTGAATAAGACACCAAACATCTACAGGAAAATCGCATGCTACAAAGCCCAAGATTGAGGCTAAAAGGACTGATTGACTCAACAAGAGAGTGTTTTTTATTTGACTCAACAAGAGAGTGTTATGAGAAAGAAGATTGACTCAACAAGAGAGTGCTGAAAAGGTGATTGACTCAACAAGAGAGTGCTTTTGAGGTTAACTCTGTTGAGGAAAATCATTATACAAAGCCTAAGAGGAGGCTATCTTCTGATGAGGATTATTGAGATCCAGAGGCAGGTCCAAAGTGGGGAATCAACTCTTGTTGAGGATTACAGAAGAGTTGAAATATCAGATGCCTTGAGGTTCTGATACAGGTTTATTGATAATAAGATGACCCTAGCTGGGGAAATTTAGGATAAAGATTGAGTTTTAGAACCTATGGGGGTTTTAACTCTACTGGAGATTTATCAAATGACCAGGGTTTCTCCGGTGTTTGTAGGGAGCTTGGGAATGTCTTTGAGATCCAAGAGGAGATTAAACTATCCAAGTCTATTGGTATGAAAAAGTTTATCTTTGCATGATGCCCAAGAGGAGGCTGATGTTTTAAGGGATGAGAATCAACTCTAAATTGGTTTGATGTTTTGATTCTTTGGAAAGACTGCTCTAACAAAGGATGACTAGGTTCTGTCCTACACCTGTAAGAGGTCTTTGAATCCTTGTACTAAGCCCAAGAGGAGGCATGAGAACTTATAAGAAGCCTGAGGATCCTTGTACAACGCCCAAGAGGAGCCTGGGATGCTTTTAAGAAGCCTGTGGGTCCAAACTTAAGAAAAGTTCAAGAAAGATTTCACCGGGAATTAATCCTTTTTTTAGTGAACAGTTCTAGGGTTTGAAGAAATTCAAGAGAGGTTTCACCGGGAATTAATCCTCTCTGGGGGAAATGAATTTCTTGGACAATTTTCTAATAGTGACAGTCTAAGAAAAGTTTCACTGAGAATAATGCCTTTCTCTTTGTTCCATATTGTATAAGCCCAAGAGGAAGCAAAAATGTATCTGGAAATTCCTACGGGGAACTAGTTTTGACCGTGTTGAAAGAGTGACCAAGCTTTATCTAATCCTAGACCTAATTGTCGGGGAAAACTCTAAGCAGACATATACAAGCATATATATATATATATATATATACAGATGGAATATATACTGTATGTAAAAGAGGGTAGGAGGACTTACAGGTGAGCAAGCTTCCAGCACAAACAAATACATATATATATATATATATATATATATATATATATATATATATATACACACACACACACACATATATATATATATATATATATATATATATATATATATATATATATATATATATATATATATATGCAAGTATGTAAAAGAAAGATGTTTAAAACTTACAGGTGAGCAAGCTTCCATTGTAACCCCTGTACGGTTAGTTGCTCAAGAAATTAAAGAAAGTTTTGATGACAACTATGAGTTTGAACCTAAATTAAAAAGGGAAAGTTGTTTTGAAAAGATTGGGGCTTACACTTAAGGAGAGGCCCAAAGAATTGTTTAAAAGGCGACGATCGTGTCGTGGTTTTAGAAACACAGTGGGACTTATACAATGACTGAGGCCCAAAATTATTTATGTACAAAAGGGTTGGGTCTTACATTCTATTAGAGGCCCAAGGTGTTTATTTTTGTACATGAGATGAGGCTTACAACTCAAGGAGATGCCCAAATGAAAAATAACGATCGCACCGTTATTTTGAGAATCGTACCGGGACTTATACAATGACTGAGGCCCAAAGAGGTTTATGTACAAAGAGATGGGTCTTACAACTCAAGGAAAGACCCAAAGTGTTTGAAAAAGAAAAGAAATGGGACTTACAACACAAGGGTAGGCCCATATGATTTTGTTTTGAAATGGCGATCGCGCAGAGATTTCTGAAAACATGTCGAGACTTACACAATGACTGATGCCCAAATTATTTTGTATTTACAAAGGGGATGGGTCTTACACTCTATTAGAGGCCCAAAGTGTTTTTTAGATCAAAATTTAGAGAAAACCCTAACTTTTGAATTTAAAAGATATAATTTTCAAAGGAAATTAAATAAAAAATGATATAAAATATCAAATATATTCAAAAACAAGTTGCACACTTTGAAAAATGATTTGAAAAATCATGTTTAATCACATGAAAGCATGAAATCCAATTGGTTTTGAAAAATCAAAGTGGGAATTTCATTTAAAAATGTTTAAAAACAATAAAAATGAAATTAATTACAAAAATTCTAACTATATTAAATAAATAATATAAATTGGAATTTTTTGTAAAATAAAATATTTAAACATTTTTGTGAATTTTGAGAAAAAGAATCAATTCAAAAACACAAATATTCAGAGAGAAATTAATTTTTGAATCAATTAACAAAAATATCAAAATATCAAATTATGTTTTCTCACTTTTCTCCATGTTTACTCAATGGTTTTGCACGATTCAAGTATCAATCTTGTTCATTTTTTAACAAGGATCACAACCATATAAATTAATTGCATTTATATTAAGTATGGAGAAGAAATCAATGGAAAACCTCAAGAACCCTAATTTCAGCATGAACAGAATGAAATTCTATACACGATCGATTCATGGCAATTGATTGAGGGTTATCATTCTACATACATGCATAAACAAGATGGTAACTCAAAAATTCATTCATGATGCATGAATCATAGAGTTTGAAGGGTTCAGGCTTACCTCTTGCAGCTGGTGATTGAGTTTGATGATGGAGGTGTTGCAGATAAGTTCCAATGATCTGGACAGCTTCCTTAGATGCCAAGGAGTGTGTTTAAATGCTTAGAGTGGATTGAAATACGCTGGAACTGGTTGTGGTACCTCAACTGCAATTCTGTCAAGAACTTGAGCAATTGACTGGTGAATTGATGAATTTGATGTTCCAGATGTTATGTTAGTGTTTAGATCACTCACATATGATGTTTATGAGGTGTGCGTGTGTGATTGGTTTTGTTGGAATCACTCTCAATCTCAAAACGCGATAGTGACTTGAGTTAGAAGGCAAAATTGGAGTGAAAGGGAGATTTTGAGTAAAGCATCAGTTTGGGTGCTTTGGTGTACTCAAACTGATCACAAATGAGCTTTATTTATAGTAGAGCAAGTTTGTTTTGGCTGCAATAGTGAATGGCAACTGCAGCAGGTCTGTGGCAAATGTTGATCCAATGGAACCTCAAGTCTCCTCTAGCCATTGACTTGAGGTTAGAGCACAAGCTATGAGTCTTCTGTGGCAGGGATAAGGCTTGACTGAACTTGGATAACATTGTCTTGATGAATGCCACCTCTATGCATTAGTTAAATGCTTGGAAACAAAATTGACCATTTGAAGCATCTTGAATTTTAGGAGTGTCATGCCTAAACATAGATCCATGGACTTGTGAGGCTGGTGGATCAGTGTTTGTCCATTGGTTGTTCCCCCTTGAGGTGTGCAGATGGTTAACCATGCTTGTTATTGCACAAATTGATCAATTCGAGCAACAATGCACAAATCTGCCTTGCAAAAATCAGTGAAAAATGCCATTTTCAATGGATCATATCTTCTTGCTCAAGTTGAGTTATGAGAGGCTCTTGTACTTTTTAAAGAGCCCTCATACGGTACTATCCATGTATGATCATAGTTTGTCTTGAAACTATTTGGATCAAATTGAAAAATCCTTATGAACATTGGTGTTCAAAGCTGATAACTTAGGAAGATTTTCACTAAGTGTTAAAAAAGTGTCATTTTCTTCATTTTTGTCATTTTGATCACTCCATAACTTAAAATCCATGAAGAATTGGAGTTTGATGTAGTTGAAGCTTTTGTATAGTGTAGAAGGACCTACAAGTCAGGCTTTGGATCACTCAAAATGGCTGCCTAGATCAAAAGTTATGACCCTTGAAAGTTGGCACCAAAACCATCCAAATTTAGTGACTTAGAAAAATTTTCAATTTTTCAAGATTACCCCTTTTACAAGTTATCTTGGTTTCTTGATCAATTCTTGTTCAAATGACATTATAAATCATATTTTATGAAAATATGAGTCATAAGGATCATTTTTGCCAAAAAAGTTATGTTTTGACTTTTGACTCCGGAGTGGTTCAGCGCGTGAAAACCCTAATTCCTGGCTTTTGGGGAATGCATCCTCTGAGGGTAATTTAGCTTTGCAAATGGATTTTTAGGGTTATTTTGAGCATATTGAGTCACATGTTGAAGTCTTGGCTCATACCCTTGTGAAAATAACACTCTGGAGGTCCCAGTCGTCCAAAACCCTAATTTGGCGACATCGGGTGTTTCGAGGCTCAAACCACTTGGAATGTGGAAACTTTGTGCTTGATTCTTGATGTGGGAGTCCTCTTGATTCCTTATGGGTGTTTGAGAGGTTAGACAAGTTAAAGATCATGTCATTTCTTGATTGATCCTTTGTCTAAGTGCTCTGAGAGGGCTTAAAACCCTAATTCTTGGTTGTAGTGAAAGCTCAACAATCCTTGAGGATATTGATGAGACATGATGGCACATCCATATTGTGGCAATGATCCTCACAATGATGGGCAATCTTTGTGGTCAAAATTTGGGGTATGACACTTCCCCGATTGGATGAAACAACATTTATCTCTCCTTCCTTCTTTTTCTGAAAATTTCCAAAAAACTTCTTAGGATTATTGTTGTTGGACGTTCCAACAGCACTGATCATTTTTCCATACTTCAATCCGAGCAGGACTTTTATGCCTACATCGACCAAGTTAGAAAATCTCATTGACACACTACCCACCATTCTCTCATATAACATTGGTTGTACGATATCCATAAACTAATCGACTAACTCTTTCTCCCCCAAAGGGGGCTCAATCTGACATGCCATTTCCCTCCAACGCTGGGCATACTCTTTGGATGACTCGCTATCCCCAATCAGGAGCCATATGCATGTTATACTTGTCATGCTTTCTGAATGCATCAGAGAAGTCTTGAAATCAACGGATGTGACTTTGGTCGAGACTTAGGTACCAGTTAGAGGGGGCACCCTTCAGGCTGTCTTGGAAGCAGCGAATCATGAGCTTCTCGTTTTCAACATGAGCAGCCATTTTCCGATAATATATGACAAAATGGTTTTAGGATAGATGCGGCCTTTGTATCTATCAAAGTCGAAAGTCTTGAATTTTGTAGGAATTACGAGACCGGATACAAGACACATCTCCCTAGCGGCAACACCAAAAACCTGGTCTCCTTCCATTGCCCTCAGTCTCTTCTCAATAGTCTGAACATCCTATTTAATGCCCCTTATATCTTCATGTCTTTCTTCTTCAAGCATTTATGGAGCATGCTCTTGATCTTCAAAGTACGGTTGTATGCGTGTATGAATAGTTGGAGGTACAAAAGCATGAACCATAGGGTAAGCCTCGATGGCTACTGGTAGAGGAATAATTTACTAGGTGGATTGCACTACAACAGGGGGTACTTGAGCTTGAGGTATGTGTAGCGAGCGATTTTTGTCGGTGACGCGACCACCTTATCGCTGAAGTTTGGGTTTTCTCCTCGAGGAGAAAGGATGCTACTTTCTGATTTCTTATTTATCCTGTGAAGCTGGAAGGGAAAGGGAAGGTATCTAAAACTAACCTTGCACGCGAATGTTTAACTGAACAAACGCTTTAAGAGATTCGGGGAGTCGGGGTTAGGTTATACAATGGGTAGTTGTCAATTATCCATCCTATATGTGGTTATCCACAGGATATTAGGTTTAGGTTTCACTTTGTAATTGATAGTGTTTATCTGCTGATGGGTTGGGAAAGTTTCTTAGGAAAGTGTGACAGGGAGAGTGAGTTTTGTTTTCAGTGGAAAATGATGATAATGATGGCTTAAGGTATGAAACCTAAAGTTTTGATTGATATGAAGGTACTGGACCTAAAGTTTTTTATTGGTATGCTCGCTAAGATTTCACAATCTTATGCCTACGTATTCCCGTTTAAACGAAATAGGGAAATCAGAGCAATCGTAGTTCCTCCTATTCTAAGGGAGGAAAATTATGTTTTGGTGTCTTGTTCAAAGCCCAAGATTGAAGCTAAAAGGGTATTTGTGTCTTGTTCAAAGCCCAAGATTGAAGCTAAAAGGGTATTGAGAGGGAATTTGTCATCTCTAAAGAGAGATTGTTGACTTTTGTGTGCCTTGATCAAAGCACAAGGTTGATGCTAAAAGGTTGATTGACTCCCCTAGGGAAGTCCTTATACAAAGCCTAAGAGGAGGCTGAATAAGATCGACTCAACAAGAGAGTGTTTTATTTGTCTTGTATAAAGCCCAAGATTGAGGCTATGAAGAGACTGACTCTTTGGGGATATCATTATACAAAGCCTAAGAGGAGGCTAAAAAAGGGTTTTGACTCCATCGGGGGAGGTTTATATGTGTCTTGTATAAAGCCCAAGATTGAGGCTGAAATGGGAAATTCAACTGACTCTGGTGAGGATGTTTTTTATGTGTATTGTACAAAGCCCAAGATTGAGGCTAAAAGGATTTAACTCTACTGGAGAGTATCACCTGTCTTGTACAAAGCCCAAGACGGGGGCTGAAAAGAGTTTTGACTCTGCTTGGGAAAATTATTCCTCAAAGCCTAAACGAAGGCTGGGAGGAAATGACTCGGTTGGGGAAGATATCTGTCCCCGGTTTAAGAGAGGGAAATTTAGGTCTTGTACAAAGCCCAAGATTGAGGCTAAAAGGGTTCTGACTCAACAAGAGAGTGTTTTTATCTGTCCTGTACAAAGCCCAAGATTGTGGCTGAACAAGCTGGAGAACTTGAGAGGAGGCTAGCTCCTACTAAGGGGGAAATCTTTATACCAAACTTTGGATAAAGATCGACACGACAAGAGAGTATTTTTATCTGTCTTGTACAAAGCCCAAGATTTAGGCTAAAGGGGTTGACTCAACAAGAGAGTACTGAAAGGTGATTGACTCAACAAGAGAGTCTGAAAAGGTGATTGACTCAACAAGAGAGTCTGAAAAGGTGATTGACTCAACAAGAGAGTCTAAAAAGGTGGTTGACTCAACAAGAGAGTTTTTTATACTCAACAAGAAAGTGATTTTCTGTCTCGTGCGAAGCCCGAGATTGAGGCTAAAAGGATCTTGACTCAACAAGAGAGTCTGAAAAGGTTAGCTTCGCTGGGGAGAATAATTTGTACAAAGCCCAAGAGGAGGCTAACTTCGCTGAGGAAGGATCATTATACAAAGCCTAAGAGGAGGCTAGCTTTTAACGGGGATAATTAAGATCCTCAGGCAGGTCCAAGTGGGGAATCAACTCTTGCTGAGGGTTGCAGAAGAGTTGAGATGTCAGATACCCCGAGGTTCTGATTTGAGATAGTGTTGACCCTGGGCGGGGAACTCTCATGAGAGAGGCTGGGTTTCTGCTGGAGATCAATCCATAATGCCCAGGGTTTCTTCCTATAGTTGTAAGGAACTTGAGAATGTCTTTGAGACTCAAGGGGATTAGACGGTCTAAGTCTACTGGTGTGGAAGAGTTTTATCTTTTGTATGATGCCTCAAAGAGGAGGCAAAGGCATTAAGGGATGAGAATCAACCCTAAAGTGGCCTGAGGTATGACACTGGAAAGACTGCTCTAGCAAAGGATGACTAAGTTCTGTCTTATACCTTTAAGAGGTCGTCAGGGTCCTTGTATTAAGCCCAAGAGAAGGCATGAGAACTTCTAAGAAGCCGAAGGGTCCTTGTACAACGCCCAAGAGGAGGCGGGGATCCTTTTAGGAAGCCTGTGGGTCCCCAAACCAAGAGAAGTTCAAGAAATGCAATTCATAGAGAACAGATCATTCTAGGAAAGTTTGAGGGTTTGGAAGAAACTCAAGAGATGCTATTCACAGAGAATAGATCAACTCCGAGGAGTAGAATTTCTTTGACAATTTCTAAGGGTGACAGTCTGAGAAAAGGTTCACCGAGAATACTACCTTTCTCTTTGTTCCATATTGTTTAACCCCAAGAGAAGGGAAGTCTGTATCTGGAAATCCTATGGGGATCTAGTTTTGTTTGTATTTAAGAGTGACCAACACGGCTTTACCTAGTTCTAGACCTAGTTGCTGGGGAAAACTCTAAATAACTATACTAGAATATATATAGTGGATATATGACAAGTATTTTAAAAGGTATGAAAGAAGACTAACCATGCACAGCTTCCCACAATACAGTTATGACATGTATTTAAAAGAATGAAAGAAGACTAACCATGCGCCGCTTCCCACAATATAATTATATATATTAAAGTGAGTAAATGAAAGCTGTTAAAACTTACAGGTGAGCGAGCTTCCATGCTGTATTGTTAGTTGTTCAGAGAAATTAAAGAGAATTTTGATAACAACTGTACATTTGAACCAAAATCACAAGGGAGTTGTTTGTGAAAAATTGTTGGGGCTTATACTCCAGGAGAGGCCCAAGGTTTGAACAGTGATTGTACTGTTGTTTTGAATATCGTATCGGGACTTATACAATGACTGAGGCCCAAAAAGTTTTGGTCAAAAGGGGATTGGGTCTTACACTCTATTAGAGGCCCAAAGTTTATTTTTGTATAGGAGATGGGGGTTACAACTCAGAGAGATACCCTGTTGATTTTGAAAAGGCGACGAATGCGCTGTTGTTTTGAAAATATACAGAGGGACTTATACAATATGTGAGGCCCAAAAATGTTTATTTACAAAAGGGGTTGGGTCTTACACTCTATTAGAGGCCCAAAGATTATTTAAAGAGAAGAAAAGGGACTTACAACAAGAGGGTAGGCCCAGATGATTTTCTGTTTGAAAATGGCGATCGCCCGAGATTTTTTTTAACGCAGAGGGACTTATACAATATCTAAGGCCCAAATGGTTTTGTATTTTCAAAGGGTTGGGTCTTACACTCTCTCAAGAGACCAATGAGTGTTTGAAAAAGATTTGTTGGGGTGAAAATCAAAGAAACCCTAATTTCATTTTCTTTTAAAAGTAATCCTTTTAAAAATGAATAAAATGACAAAAATACCAAATAAGTCTAAATAAACTACTTGTGATTTTTGGTTAAGGTTTGAAAAATGAGGTTTTAATCACAAGATGATTTAGAACTCATTTGATTTTGATTTTCAAGATGAATATTCATTTTTAAAAGGTTTAAAAACAATAAAAATGAATTTATTTACAAAAATACCAACTATATTAAATAAATAATATAAATCTGATTTTTTTGTGGAATAAAATATTTCAACATTTTTGTGATTTTTTGCAAAAAGAACCAATAAAAAATAATTAAAATTGAGAGAGTGTAGCACCCCAAAATTTGCCCTCACATCTTTGAGACAGATTGATTCAAGAAGCTTCCTCACACTCCTAGGAGTCTCAAAAGCTCAAGACTACTCAAGGATTAACCATACAAGCTCTCCTCCTAAACAATCAACCAACAACTAGGGTTTTATTTTTCTCGAAAGGAATTGAGCTCTTAATACCCCAGATGGACTTCATGGTCCTCTATGTGCTCTAGGGTGGACTTCATGGTTCAGAGATAATCAACCCAGAGATTTAATTCTGATACTTCAACAGCTCAGAGATAATCAACCCAGAGATTTAATTCTAATACTCCAACAGTTCAGAGATAATCAGGACAGAGATTTAATTCTGACACTTATCCCAGATGATTTTCCGAAAAATGGTTCAGAGATGATCGAGACGAAGATTTAATTCTGATACTTATTCCAGAATATGTTCCAGATTCAGTTCATAGATGGCCAAGTATATTTTCCAGATACAGTTCAGATACGATCTAGATATAGATTTCATTCTGATACTCATTCCAATACATCCTCAGATATAATCAAGGCGTAGATTAATTCTGACATTCCCCAGCACATCTGCTAGATACAGTTGGACACAGACTCATTCTAGTATACTCCTCAGATACAGTCAAACCTAGACTCCTTCTGATACTCCTGTCAACATTTACTTTGGATGGCATCTATAAGCCCATCTCCATCCTGTCATCTTTAAGCCCATTTAAGCAATACAATCAACCAACAGCGTTACTTCGTGCACCCGTGAGTGCAAATTTCTGGGCACTTAAGTGTTCAATCCTCTTCCACCTTCAGATCACGAATGGCGGATGCGCCAATCTAACTCTTCAGGTTTAAGATAATTGAACAGGGGCAGCTGTTGCACCCCAAAATTTGCCCTCACATCTTTGAGACATATTGATTCAAGAAGCTTCCTCACACTCCTAGGAGTCTCAAAAGCTCAAGACTACTCAAGGATTGACCATACAAGCTCTCCTCCTAAACAATCAACCTATAACTAGGGTTTTATTTTTCTCGAAAGGAATTGAGCTCTCAATACCCCAGATGGACTTCATGGTTCTCTATGTGCTCTAGGGTGTCCTCATGTCAAGTCTCAAGCCTTGCTTCACAAGTTTGCGCAGTCAATTGCTCAAATGATCAACAATCGATTGTATTGGACCAAAAGTCAACTTTGACCAATTTACAGTCAAACGTCATCATTTCTTGCCAACAACAAGATTTTGAAGTCCCATTCATCATTTGATTAAGGGTTGATCATGATTCCTCAAGAAAATCAAGATTTACTCAAAAGTCAAAAATTGCCAAATTAGGGCTTTCTTAAGGAAAAGTCAACTGAACTTTGACCACGCACAACTTTCACATACTTCATCAGAAATTCCTCAACCAAAGTTCATTTTGAAGGAAAATCAATTCTATACAACTTTGTCTCTCTAAGCTCAAGGCCAAAAATGTCTCGTTTGGGAGATATGGACCAAAACTTTACAGGTCATTTTGAAAGTCAACAAAAAGACATTTTTTCGTCAAAGCAATTTACACAAAAATAAAGACTTCAAATGAAAAAGTGATCAACACAAAAGTTGTAGGGGACATCTTGAGGGTTCCAAAAAGTCCAAGATCACCTTCATATGACAAAAATTGAGAGAGTTACGATTGGTGCAAGTTGAGCAAAATTTGAGAAACGCATGAAACCTACATTGAACATTTTTGAGCTTTTGGACCAATGGGCATATCTTTTAAGGTTGAATCATGTTTATGACATATTCAAGGACCTCAAAGTTCACATTGGTATTATTTTGATTTTGATTTTATTTTATTTTGATTTTATTCAAAGAAATAAACAAAATTAAATAAAACAAAATAAATCAAATAATGGTGGGCACATGGATCCTTTTAATGGAGTTTCTAAAAGGTTAAAACATGTCATTCAAGGCCATCAAAACCCAAATAAAACCGTGGGAGAGAGTGAAGGAAACATGGTTTTCAAAAAATTAAAATGGTTGGAAACATGTTCCTTGATCCTAGCTCTTCAATGATTCTTTGTCTACCATGTTTCTCCTATAAATACAAGGCTCAAACACAAGAGAAAAGGGGCAAGAGGCTTCACAAAGGAAGGCTTCCAAATCACAAAATTCTTGAAAAAAAGAGAGGTGAAAATTCAAAACTCCATTTCCAATCATTCTCAATCCAAACCAAGGATTAAATACTCATCCTGAAGGTTCGATTCCCACCCCATGCAATTTCTTTTTAACTATTTTCTAATCCCTTTGTTTTATCATATTTCAAGTAATTTATTTATTTCTTTTCAATTAAGTTAAAACAACAAAAAAAAAATCATAAAATCGTTATTTTTATTAAAATTAATTTTTTAGACTTAGGCTTATAATTAATTAATTTTTGTACAAATGAATTAGAAATTAGGTTTATTTATTTTAAAATTATTTCTCAAAAATAAAAAAAAAACAAATATTGAGTTAGATATTTAGGACATTTAACTTGACTTTTAATATGTAATTGCTTTTCGTTTATCATTTATTTTCTTAGAATAAATGTATAGGTTTGTGCATAAATTGTAATAGTGTAGTTTACATTTCTTGTACGATTATATTATGTAACTGTTCATAAGCCTTGTAATAGTGTAGTTTACATTTCTCGCACGAGTATATTATGTAACTGTCCATAAACCTTGTAATAGTCTATGTTACATTCTCGCACGATTATATCATGTAACTGCCCATAAGCCATGTAATGGTGTAGGTATTTATTTTTTCGCACTTATATTTTATTTGCTAGATAAATAGGCATGTATGGCAAGATCTAAAATCAAACGTTAGAATAACCTATAACTCAAAATAATATAATTGAATCAACGCACATTGCACACATTCACCTCTAGGGTAGCCTCTCTCTGTTGCCTTACGATTAAAACGGTCATGTCCCTCGAAAGTAGGGGTACTTTAGCAAAAGACGCTTACGAATAATATCATCATAGTCCCCTCGATATAAAGATCATAGTCCCTCGATGACCCTTCGAGCTGCCTACAAAAAGATGATCTTGTCCCTCAACGACCCTATGGAAAAATGATGATAGTCCCTTCGCATTGCTAAGGTATCCTTACATGTTGCCTTCTATGACCATTCGATGACCCTTCGCTGTCCCTCAACATCCAATAGACAATACTACCTACCCACTAATGGTATGGATAGTACTATCTCTCAAGGAAAACGATAAGTACAAGAAAGACCTTACAAATTAGGGGTAAGTAACTTTTAAATGCTTGCTCACAACTCAAAAACAAATACTTTTCATATCTCACTCTTCCAAATATATTTTCAAAAAAAAAAACAAACACTTTGTATACATTCTTACACGAATTATTACAAAGTCAAACTTTTACAAAATATTTTCAAAACGTTCACAGACATTAAAAAAGTAAGTAAAAAAGGTGAGCTAAGCATTTAAGAGCCCGTGGATAACCATGGATACAAAGGGTGCTAATACCTTCCCTTTGTATAACTTACCCCCCGAACTCAAAATCTATCAAGGTCTTTCCTGTTCTTTTCAGCCTTTCCTTATTGGATAAAAGAAAAGTCGATGGCGACTCTTGCTAACCGCAACATGTTTTGCAAAAAACAAAACAAAAAAAGTAAGTTCTCCCACCGTGTTACAGAACTGGCGACTCTGCTGGGGAGTACAATAAAAGAGGGGTTACCTTAGAGTTAGATCACTTTACCACTTGCTTAAAATTGTTTGACTTATGTGCTTTATTTCTATTGGGCTTTGTTTTGGGGTTACTTGTGTGAAAGGTCCTACACCCGGACCTAGTGATTCCTTAGGTAAGTGATAATAGATCATGGAGACTGTACGGCATGTACCGATATGGTTGATATGATGGTCACAGTCTTTAGAACCCTAGTTAACTTATCTTTGGCCATTAGAAGGTAGTGAGATGGCCGACTTTGGATTTAGACCGAAGTTGGTTGATACTCGAGGCTACGCTCATTGAGATCAGACTTTCGGGATGTTTTGGTCGGCCACTCGAGTGTCGCACTAAAATAAAGCCTTCGAGAAAGATCCGTGATATGAGTCCTTTAGAACCCGGTTACTATTCTAGGACAGGTTGAGCCAACTAAACCTCAGTGGGGAAGGGTACTTACCTTTGGACTTCATACAAGCCTTTAAACATAAGGCTCTTATATGACTTGTTTGTGTGTGCTACTTATTTGCTATTAACATGTACATGACATCATAACATCATAACATATCATTTTCACTAACGATTTCAAGGACCAAGGAATTTATCTTTATTCGTCGTTGCAGGCCATGGCTTCCGTTCCTAGAAATTTCATCCGAGTCAACTTTGTAAGGGTTCCTTCCCAGCTTAAAGAATTGGTCTCAAAGGTTCCCGATGGCTCTCGATTCACCGAAAGGCATAGTTTTCTACTCAACTTGGTTACCTCAGGTTTTGAAGAAGACATGATGAGAGTCCTATTCCAGTTCTTTGATCCTAAGCACCACTGTTTCACCTTCCCAGATTACCAATTGGTGCCCACGATGGAGGAGTTCTCTAAGCTACTTGGAATACCTATTCTCGATTAGATACCTTTTACCGGTCTAGAAGACATTCCAAAGCCTGAAGTCATTGCAGCTGCTTTACATCTGAAGAGGTCAGACATTATGTCCAATTGGGAAACAAGGAGTGGAGTCAAGGGGTTTCTTGCTAAGTTCCTGATTGAGAAGGCTCAATTGTTCCTAAGCGCTATGAGTTACCATTCTTTTGAGAAGGTATTGGCTTTGTTGATCTATGGGTTGGTGTTGTTCCCTAATCCAGACCAACTCATAGACGTGCACGCTATCAAAATATTTCTGACTCATAACTCGGTACCTACCTTGCTTGGAGATATTCTGCACTCGCTTCACACTCATACTATCAAGGAGCGAGGGACTCTCATGTGTTGCGTACCTTTACTATCTAGGTGGTTTATTTCACACCTTCCCCGGTCAGTGTTGAAGAATGAACAAATGTTGCAGTGGTCTCGAAGGATAATGTCACTCTCCCATTCAGATATCTATTGGTGTGCCCGATCTCTTGAAGACTTCACTCTTATTGATCATTGTGGGGGATTCCCTAATGTACCACTCCTTGGCATTAGGGGGGCATCACCTATAATCCTTCGCTAGCCTTGCGCCAGTTTGGTTATGCTCGAAGGGATGGTCCTCATGATATGCTTATTCAGGGTATTGTGTTCGATTATGAAGATGATCCTTAAGGTTACCGTCAAAGGTTTATACGCACGTGGAATAAGGTGTATAAGATCGAAAGCAAGACCTTGGGACAGAAGAACTCTATTCCTTTGGATCCTTACCTCAGATGGGTGCGCACTCGTGCTCGAGATCTTATTATGCCATATCTAGCTGTCAGACAAGTGATTGTTGAACCTGAGTTTGAAGGAGATGTTCCTCAAGTCATTCTCCATCCAGGTATGCCTACCGATCTTGAAGAGCTGCAGAAGTCTTGGGTTCAGATGAAAGAAGAAAGGGACACCTTTGAGACTCAGTTCTATGCTAGTGAGAAGAAGGTGTTGGAGTTGACGAAATTACTTCATGAGAAGCAGAGCATCAATGCTTACATCGGCACAAAGAGGAAGCGCCCGTGGGAGACTTGAGTCTTGAGTCCTAGGTCTTAGGCGTTTTTGAATTTGCTTTTTGAAATTTCCTTTCATTGTAGCCCAAGAGGCATAAAAGAAAAAAAAAAGGAATTTTGAGTTTACTAATAAAAGTTTTCCTTTTGTTTCTGTTTGTTTGCAAAGATAAACTCTAAAGTCCTTGAAATCATTGCATATGCATCTACATCTCATAATAATTGCATAGCAGGTTTCTAAGACAGGTTTCTCATCTTCTCACTATTTATTTTAGAAGAAATGGCTCTCGAGCAAACCGTAAAAGATCTCCAGGCCCAGAACGTCCATTTCCCAGAGTTGATCCTGAACTTGTCCAAGGGGCAAGAAGAACTGAAAGCACTTCTGACCAATAAGAAGAAGAAAGCAAGAAAATCAACTGGCGTCATCAACATGGGGAGGAGATTCAAAGGTCCGGCTAAACAGGTCAAGGAAATTGGGATCCCAGTAGACCAAGATGATGAACTGGATGACAACTATGAAAGTGACAAACATGAGGAAAATAGTAACCACGACACCGGTGGACACTCTGAAGAGGAAGATGATTATTTGGATGATCAGTATCCCCCTGGTGATGAGAAATACAAATTACTTGAAGAACGTCTGATGGCCATGGAGGTTCAGAAAGTACCTGGTTTGGATTTTGAGGACTTGGGCTTGGTTTCAGGAGTTGTCATTCCTCCTAGGTTCAAAATTCCCACGTTTGCTCAATATATCGGTGTGTCTTGCCCGAAGCTGCATTTGAGATCTTATGTCCAAAATATTCAGCCACGTACTACTGACAAAAAGTTGTGGATGCATTTTTTCCAAGAGAGTTTGTCTGGAGCTCAACTGGAGTGGTACTATCAACTTGAGAGTACCAATATTCGTGAAATTATGGTATCAGATATGTGATGTTAAGTACGATGTCACAACATCAATATCTGTTGTATGAACAAGGCAATAATAGTAATCAGAAAATGCACACAGAATTTGTTCACCCAGTTCGGTCTAACAACCTACATCTGGGGGCATACCAAGCCAGGAAGGAAGTCCACTATTAGTAGTATCAAATTACAGACTCAACAAACCAGTTGACAATCTACCTAATTTAATCACTACCCAATGACCCTTCTATCTAAGTCCTCCCTAGATAAGAGACTCCATCTCACTCCTAATCATCGTAATGATGTCTAGCAATCAACATCTCAGCCACTGCATCAACAACTTGATTTCCAACAACTCTTCAAACACAACAAAGTAGAAGACACACTTCAAAGACACACCTTGGAGTTGCTTCAAAGCTTCCTCCAAGAACAATACAAAACTCATTACCTACAGGTTTCAGAGTAAGAACACAGTGACCATCTCACAACCCGAGTGGTTCACTTAGACAAAGCCCTAATGATCTACATCTTGGACCCGTACCTCTTCTAGATAACAAGCATTCTATTTATAACTTTTTCCCAACTGGATTTGGGCCTTCAAATCACAACAAATCTTCTACACCAAAACTGCAAAAGATCCTGCTACTCAATAGATCTTCAATTACATCTTCATAATTAACTCTGATTATTCTCCATATCTTTTTGCATTAAATTAGCAACAAACTAATCTTCTTCATAAATGATTGCAATAGAATATATCTAACCCATGATATTCGCCTGCAATCTCTGATTCTCTTCAGCAGAATATCTCATTAAAACCAGAAACACGCGCAACCCTAATTAATCATCTCAGACTGATGTTCACAACTGATGTCAAGACATCGGGTTTAACATCAGCACACAACTGCAACCCTTGTAACTTTAACAAAACTAGAATGTTAACTAAGCCTAACAATAATGTTAGAAGCTCATGTTGAAACATCAACCATGACATTAACATTGTTTTACCAAAATTTCAGCCAATCACAAGAACTAACAATCTCCCCGTTTGGCTAATTTTGGCTAAAACAAATATATAAACATTACAACTCAGATTACAACAGCAATTACAAACCTATACTACTGTTAGTAGTCATCAGCAACTACTGAATCTAACAGTAACCAACAGTTATGGAGAATTATCTTCTTGGGAAATTTTGAATGATGTTAGGACATCATGCTTGGCATAACATCACCACAGAGCACCATAGCACAAAAAGTTCAGGCAGCACATTAGGACCTAAGAAGTAGAAAGTCCTGAAGTCATTTGGTGCACATGAGGAAGAAGATATCTGACACTCCCCCTCAATACAACACATTTCTTTTTTCCTTCCAGGACAGACCCAGAACAATTGTAGAAGACTCCTCCAGAAAAGAAACGTCTGTCTTGACATAAAGGACCAATGGTGGCATAAGAGGGTTCTGCACACCTTATTTGATCAGACACCCCTAGTCAACCTGTGGCATAAGATGAAACTTGAGAAGTGCCATTCTGCCAACCCAGGTAACTCAGAACATAAGTCACAACTGTGTTCATAACTCAGGACACAAGTCACAAAGGCTCAACACCAACTTAAGGATAGGACATCCTCTTCGACATCTGGAGCTGCAGACTCCAGACATAGCATCTGCGTAAACCATTTAGTAAAACCCTTTCCTTTCTCCCCCTTTTTAGCCACAAATTGGCAAAGAAATCCCTCACAGAACCAGACCCAAGTAGTGCTCACCCAAAACCGAACAAACGCCATAAGACTTATGAAACAAGAACACTCACTGGCTGAAGGAGCAAAGAATAACCTCTATAAATAGCTTACCAGTTACTTTGGAATTAACAAACCTTGAATAGTCAAAGTTCTTGGTCATAGAAACGCTATTTTAGGAACTAAAAACTCCATCCAAATTCAATGTCTACCATCCAAAACAGTCTTGACCGCCTTTATTGCTTCTAAACTGATTCTTACCATAAATTGTGAAAAAACAGTTCCATGCATAGTCGAAGACACGTGTTTCACCTTATCCTTACACCACCATCCAGAATAATTCCTTGTTTGGCTCAAGAAAAACATGTCCTGTACCATGTTCTGACATCTTATCAGACAATGTCTGCTTGCTCACAACATTATCAACCCAATACTCCACAGAAGATTATTCATAAAATTGTCTTCAGACTTCTCCTCAGAATCATGTGCACACATGAGTCAAATACTTAGCTTAACCATCCAATGCCAACCACCAGCCTAATGTCATAACATGTTATCTGACATTATATCCTCATAAGATTCAACCAATCTTGATCAGCATGCAATCTTCACAATATATGTACCTTTGCAGCAAAATCCATAGACAAGTACTCCCCCAGTCATGGTTAACTAATGCTCTAGATGAAGATAAACATTTAAGCACACTTTCTGAGCACATTCATTTTGGTACCACTGTCCCTTATGACCATAAACATCAGTTGCTCACACATGAAGTCACAATAAGGATCACCAACCCTCCAAAGGCAGTCATTCTCTCTTCCAGTCAATCAGTACCTGATCTACTTCAGTCTACAATCTCCATCCAAGGCAGACCTTCTACTTCATCATTCTCCTGTATGACTATGTAGATGCTCCTTAGGCATAATGTAGGCACCAAACTCCTGAACCAGAGCATAATCATCCTTCACCAAGGATATTCAACCAGATAATATCCCAACACAAGTTAGAACATCTGCCACACACCAAGATATCATCACAATGATTCTTGATATGCTCCACCAACTGGACTTACTATGACAGTAATCTAAAAAACTAGAGAAATAAACTCCTATCCACCTTCAAGAAGAATAATCTCCTTGAGTCTTCAAGTCACATGTTCCACTTGCTCAAAAGCAAACACACTTAGACTCCCTAAGCCAAGGTAATGTAACATCTTCTCCTTCCTGCAGCTCCCGCAAACTGCCATGAGAACGATCTTTTTGAAGCATCCTATTGATCATTCCTGTAGATCATCCTATCATAAGCTGATGTGCCACATCACCAGCTGAGACTCCTGATGTTAAGCTAGATGTCGGAATATTATAACATCCAACTGTTGAATTCAGCTCTTCCTTTTGCCACTCAGAAGAACCTCCTCCCTTTGCAGAAACAGATTGCCATGCTCTCATAGACTTGATTCGACAATCAAGTTTGAGTAGACAACCTCCATCCTGCTTAGAAACCCCAAAGACTTCAAACCTACAACATCTGAATCTTTGGAAAATAAGTGGTCCAAGACTACCCCATAGCAATACTAAAGAAAGTCACTTCCCTTAGTAGAGCCGTTAGTAGAAAACCATAGATAACTGCCACTTATCCTCGACCTTCACAACCAGAGCAAACACCATGCTCCAAACCACTTAGATCAGAAATAAACTGATCCAAGCTGTAACCACCAAGATTATGATGTCTTCATAGTCTTCCATCTTCATCTTCAACAGCACCACCATCTGGACAAGTCATTCACAATACTTTCTAGGAACAGATGCTAAGCAATAATCCCAGGTCAACACCTAGGCGACTTGTGAGCGAATGTAGAACCCCTCCAGTGATTCTCCAAACCTCTGATGAAAAGATGTTAACACAATAGACAAAACATCCTTAATCTTGTCTTTCAAGGATAATTACTTAAATACTTGTGAATTTCACAAATAGCAATTGATCCCTGTGGTTTAACCCTTCTTCAAATTCCAACATCTTTTGAATCTTCTTCCTGACAGACCATTATGACAACCATTCATACCACAAAAGCCTTCCAGGATAGGTCAGTGTCTTGATCTTTTACTCCACCCTGAGCAAAGAACTGATATGATGTTTCAACATCAGTTCCGACATTAGTCTAAATCACATTAAACATCTCCTATAAATTTGGAGACAACAACCATATTAATCCACACATATCTCACACGAGACCATATCAACATCTGATCAACTTCCAAGATCAGACCAACAAAATTGCAGTAACTTGCATAACACACTCTTCCAGAAGCTTTTTCTTATAAGCACACGGTTCAGACCTCTTGTCTAACTTAAGAGTGATAACTGCCATCCTTCTGCATAAACATACCATAGACAATCTGCTACTTCCAATCCTTCAAGCCACAAAACTGAAAGAGCTCATGCAAACACCAATTGACCACAGGCTGATTTACACTGCTACTGCACACAAACTCTTGGAAGCATTTTCCCTATAAAATTGTCCTCAGACATTTTATTTTAAACAAGGATCATTTCCTTCTCTTCTGCTATCAAGATAACTACCTTTTCTTCAACCAGCTCCTGCTGAAATGCTATGAAATTGTTCAACTTCCCAGCTTCAGTGATCCTTCAAAACAGCTACAATCTAATAGGTTTTTGACTTAGCATTTACCATAAGCTGCTAATGTGTAGAGCGATGTTGAGACAATAGAATTGATATAATAAGCTCAACTTCTTTCTTGATGAAACTTCCTCATGTATCTTATCATAACCAGGAAGATCCTCCTAATTAGGTCACCACAACTAAGCTTAAGAGCTAACTTATCAAGATCTTCACTCCCGCATGAAAGATTTGACAGTGATACTCTTTTGCTTTGGCTCTACCCTCTTTTTTTTCACCATCAAGAAAAATGATAAAGAAGGAATCACTGTTCTGGCCAGATTGGTCTTCAATGAAATATATTCTTCTTCTGAAACTTCCATGTCAAACAGTCTTTAGTAAGATCCATTCACCAAAGATATGAGATAATCCAACCAGTTGAAGCTGTCTTGCATAAACTACATCACCATAGAATATCCTGCTGGGGGAACCAAACCCTAATATCTTTGCAAGAGAAAACCTTCCTAGAATCTCACCACCAGAGATACAAGAACCCACCAGGGTTACATCAGATACCAAGCAACAGAACACACACCAACTCCTTAACAACCTTCAGGCACTACTCAATAATCCTTGCACACCATCATCATAAACCAAGTGCCAACATCAGTTCTCCTGATAACAATATTCTATCATGAATAGTCCATCCTTCACTCTAAGGGATTATACAAATAACTATCTTCCTTGCTCATGAACCAGAAAGTATCTTCCCTAGATCTCATCCAGAAACAGACAGGATGCCTGCTCTGATACCAATTGAAATTCTGGTATCAGATATGTGATGTCAAGTGCGATGTCACAATATCAATATCTGTTGTATAAACAAGGCAATAATAGTAATCAGAAAATGCACACAGAATTTGTTCTCCCAGTTCGGTCTAACAACCTACATCTGGGGGCATACCAAGCCAGGAAAGAAGTCCACTATTAGTAGTATCAAATTACAGACTCAACAAACCAGTTGACAATCTACCTAATTTAATCACTACCCAATGACCCTTCTATCTAAGTCCTCCCTAGATAAGAGACTCCATCTCACTCCCAATCATCGCAATGATGTCTAGCAGTCAACATCTCAGCCACTGCATCAACAACTTGATTTCCAACAACCCTTCAAACACAACAAAGTAAAAGACACACTTCAAAGACACACCTTGGAGTTGCTTCAAAGCTTCCTCCAAGAACAATACAAAACTCATTACCTACAGGTTTCTGAGTAAGAACACAGTGACCATCTCACAACCCGAGTGGTTCACTTAGACAAAGCCCTAATGATCTATATCTTGGACCCGTACCTCTTCTAGATAACAAGCATTCTATTTATAACTTTTTCCCAACTGGATTTGGGCCTTCAAATCACAACAAATCTTCTGCACCAAAACTGCAAAAGATTCTGCTACTCAATAGATCTTCAATTACATCTTCATAATTAACTATGATTATTCTCCATATCTTTTTGCATTAAATTAGCAACAAACTAATCTTCTTCATAAATGATTGCAACAGAATATATCTAACCCATGATATTCACCTGCAATATCTGATTCTCTTCAGCAAAATATCTCATTAAAACCATAAACACGCGCAACCCTAATTAATCATCTCAGACTGATGTTCACAACTGATGTCAAGACATCGCGTTTAACATCAGCACACAACTGCAACCCTTGTAACTTTAACAAAACCTGAATGTTAACTAAACATAACAATAATGTTAGAAGCTCATGTTGAAACATCAACCATGAAATTAACATTGTTTTACCAAAATTTCAGCCAATCACAAGAACTAACAATTCGTACCTGGAATGATTTGGATGAAGCTTTCTACCGGCAATACCAATATAACTCTGATTTGGAGCCAACTCGAATGCAACTCCAAAGCATGTCCATGGGCCCTAATGAAAGTTTCAAAGATTATGCACAGAAATGGAGAGATCTTGCAGGCAGGGTTCAGCCTCCTTTAGCTGACAGAGAGTTGGTTGACATGTTCATGTGCACACTAACCGGTCCTTTCTATAGTCATCTACTTGGAAGTTCGTCATCCGGTTTCACCGAGCTGATATTGACAAGAGAACGTGTTTAAAGTGGAATTCGAAGTGGTAAAATACAAGTGGCTACATCTTCAAACACTACAAAGGAGCCACATAATGGGAAGAAGGAGTCTAATGCTGTGTACGGCCAGAAGGGTCGTAATAAGAATGACCGCAAACAATCTATTGGGGCAGTTCTGATCTATGCACCAGTGCCACAACAACAACAGGGTAGTCAGCGTAAGCAGGATGCACCCAGGAGACAGTTTACAAAGATCAACATGTCATTGGCTCAGGCGTTGCAGCATATGTTGAAGGCAGAATTGATTACTTTGAGGGATCCTCCTAGGAATCCTAATACTTCCGCTCCTAGATATAATCCCAATGCAAGGTGTGCATATAATTCTAATAATCCTGGACATGATACGAATAGCTGTTGGGCACTGAAGAACAAGATTCAAGACATGATTGACGCTAAGGAGATTGAGTTTGATCCCCCTGAGACTCCTAATGTGATTATCGCTCCTATGCCGAATCATGACAAGATCGTTAATGCTATTGACGATGGTTCTTGTGTTTCTACCGTGGTTGACTTGATTGTTCCTCTATCAATTGTTAAGAAGAAGCTGTTGAAAGCCAGTTTATTTCTGGGCTACGTTGAAAACTGTTATTATTGTGCATCTCAATCCAATGGTTGTGTGAAGCTGAAAGAAGGCATTCAGCGTTTGATGGACGACCGTACTATATTGTTTGAGAAGACTCCTTCTATAGATACCTTATGTGAAAATTTGTCCCGAGGTCTGAAGTTTGAGGACGTATCTGTGGTTACTAATTCCAAAACTCCAGTGAGGATCACCTCTAAAGGTCCTGTGAAGATTACTGCCGAGCCTAGAGTGGTTCCCCTGATTATTACTACGCCTAGTCCGATTCCATTTTCCTCTAGCAAGGATATCCCTTGGAATTATGGTGCTGATGTTTACATTCATGGTGTCAAGCAAGAGCCTTTGACTGATGGAACTGCTGAAGTTACTAATCCTGATGTCGACAATATCGTTAGGACTAGTAAGGTTACCCGAAGTGGAAGGATCTTCTCCCCAGAAATGTCTCTGAAGACTGTTACTACTCCAATTAGTATCTCTGCCTCCAAGCCAATTACTGAGACTCGAGGCAAAGAACCAATGATTGAGCTTACCCAGATGGAGGCCCCGGGTGAAACTGCTATCAAAGATTCCTCCAAGCAAGAAATGGAGGAAGTGCTGAAAATTATCCGCAAGAGTGATTACAATGTTGTTGAACAGTTGGGGCACTCCCCCTCCAAGATCTCTATGTTATCTCTGTTGTTGTGCTCCGAGGCCCATGCTAAAGCTTTGGTGAAGTTTTTGAAATCTGCGCACGTGCCGCATGAAATCTCTATTGACCAGCTTGAAAATTGTGTCGCTAGCCTGACAACTGATAATAGTCTAGGCTTTTCTGATGCTGATCTGATTCCCGCCGGAAGGAACCACAATAAGGCCCTGCACGTCTCTATTGAGTGTAGGGGCACTACCCTATCTCATGTATTGGTGGACAATGGTTCCTCATTGAATGTGTTCCCAAAGGTTGTTCTAGACAAACTCGACTATGAAGGGCTTGTGCTGAAACCTAGTGACGTCGTGGTAAGAGCCTTTGATGGTTCGAAGAGAATGGTGCATGGAGAGGTTGATCTCCCGATCAGAGTGGGTTCTCAAGTCTTTGATTCTACTTTCTATGTAATGGATATTCATCCTGCCTATTCCTGTTTTCTTGGGCGCCCTTGGATACATGGGGCAGGCGTTGTGACTTCTACCTTACATCAGAAGTTGAAGTATCCCGCGAAAGGTAAGATTGTCACCGTCTGTGGTGAAGAAGAGTACATGGTTAGTCATTTGAATACCTTCAAGTATGTTGAGATGGATGGCGAATTCCTCAAGACTCATTGTCAAACATTTGAATTGGCTCCTCAGACTGTTCCTATTGCTAAACCAGTTTCTACTGTTCCCAAGGTTACTAGAGTGCCTCCTACAATGGCTTCCCTAAAGGATGCTAGAGCCGTGGATGAAGAAGGTGGTTGTATCATTTGGGGTCAGCTTCCTAACATTCCTCACAAGTCTGACAAATTTGGTTTGGGCTTCACTTCGGAGGCTCAGAGGGCTGTACGTCGTGCTCGTGCTATTCGTATCACCAACAAAGGAGTTCATAAAGATCAGGTCAACGCTGTGGAAGATGCTGATAGTGACTGTGACCTAAACAGTTGGATCTTTCCTACCATTGGCAGTGGGCTCAACAATTGGAAGACTGAAGACATTATTCCTATCTCCTTTAGTCAAGAGTAAATGCTATTTTCTGTTTTTCTTATTTTCAAAGTTTGGTTTTGTAATTTGAACAATAAAAATTTTAAGCCTTATGCCTTGCCCAGGGCACAGTGGCCCATTTGTTAGGGTTCTCATTTCATCGCATATTTTCATTCAATAAATCAATGGACGTTTTGCATTCAAATTTTGCGCTCTTTGTCTTTCCTTTTACTTTATCTTCATCAAAATAGCTATGTGTTCTTACACACACCCACGCGACAAACTGCAGATCCACATCCACTATGGATCCTATTGATAACGGTTCTGCTATTGTCAATTATGACTTCGAAAATCCGATCTACCAAGCTGAGGACGAAGGTGAGGAAGATTGTGAAGTTCCTAGAGAGCTTGCTAGACTATTAGAGCAAGAAGAAAAGACCATACAACCACACGAAGAGCCAGTTGAGGTCGTAAATCTAGGTACTGAGGAGGATAAGAAAGAAATCAAGATAGGTGCTGGATTAGAAGACCGTGTCAAGAAAAGACTGTTTCAGATGCTACGTGATTATGCTGAGATTTTCGCTTGGTCTTATGAAGATATGCTAGGACTTGATACCGATATCGTGGTTCACCGTTTACCGATAAAGGAAGGTTGTCCTCCGATAAAGCAGAAGGTTCGTCGTATGCGCCCTGAGATGTCTGAAAAGATCAAAGCCGAGGTTATGAAGCAGTTCAATGCAGGTTTTCTAGCTGTCACATCATATCCTCAATGGGTTGCAAATGTGGTACCAGTGCCTAAGAAGGATGGTAAAGTTCGCATGTGTGTGGACTACAGAGATCTGAACAGGGAAAGCCCCAAAGATGACTTTCCTCTCCCACATATGATGTTCTGGCAGACAACACTGCTCAACACAAGGTATTCTCATTCATGGATGGGTTCTCAGGTTATAATCAAATAAAGATGGCACCTGAAGACATGGAGAAGACTACGTTCGTTACACAGTGGGGCACCTTTTGTTACAAGGTAATGCCATTTGGTTTGAAGAACGCAAGGGCAACATACCAGCGCGCTATGGTTGCTTTATTCCATGATATGATCCATCACGAGATAGAGGTATACGTTGATGATATGATAGCCAAGTCTCAGAATGAAGAAGAGTACCTTGACCACCTACACAAGCTATTTGAGAGGTTGAAGAAGTACAAGTTGAGATTGAATCAAAACAAATGCACCTTTGGGGTTAGATCCGGTAAACTTTTGGGTTTCGTCGTCAGTGGTAAAGGTATTGAAGTCGACCCTGCAAAGGTAAAAGCTATACAAGATATGCCCGCTCCCCGTACTGAGAGAGAAGTTAGAGGTTTCTTGGGACGTTTGAACTATATTTCCAGATTTATCTCCCATTTGAACGCTACTTGTGAGCCAATCTTCAAATTACCGAGGAAAGATCAAGTAGTGAAGTGGAACGAAGAATGTCAGATAGCTTTTGATAAGATCAAGGAGTATCTCCAAGAACCTCCGATTCTGATGCCACCAGTTGAAGAAAGACCTCTAATCATGTGCTTAACAGTGCTAGACAACTCAATGGGGTGTGTGTTGGGGCAACATGACAAGTATGGTCGAAAAGAGCGTGCAATATACTACCTTAGCAAAAAGTTTACCGACTGTGAAACAAGATATTCACTGCTTGAGAAAACTTGCTGCGCTTTGGCGTGGGCTGCTCGCCGACTAAGACAGTATATGTTTACTCATACCACTTTATTGATCTCTAAGATGGATCCTATCAAATACATATTTGAGAAACCTGCTCTTTTCGGACGAATAGTAAGATGGCAGATGGTCTTGACAGAATACGACATCCAGTACACTACGCAGAAAGCAATCAAAGGAAGTGTACTAGCTGATCATTTGGCTCATCAAGCGGTGGATGACAATTAGTCTATGAATTTTGAGTTCCCAGATGAGAATATTATGCTTGTTACTGATTCTGAAGAACCTGGACCATATGAAGGACCTGAACTAGGATCCCGATGGACTATGGTTTTTGATGGAGCTTCTAACGCACTTGGCAATGGTGTTGGTGCTGTAATTATCTCTCCTAAGGGTTTCCATACGCCGTTTACTGCTAGACTTTGCTTTAATTGTACCAACAATATGGCTGAATATGAAGCATGCATCATGGGTATCAAAGCTGCCATTGATATGAGGATCAAATTCTTGAATGTATATGGGGACTCAGCCCTAGTGATCAGTCAGATTAAAGGAGAATGGGACACGAAGCATCCAAATCTCATTCCTTCCCGAGAACATGTGTTGACTTTGATTCCATACTTTGAAGAAATCACTTTTGAGCATATTCCACGAGAAGAGAATCAGTTGGCAGACACGTTAGCCACCATGTCGTCTATGTTCAAAGTCAGATGGGACAATGAGGCTCCTAGGATTACTATTGACAAACTAGACGAGCCGACATACTGTTATGAAGTTGATACTGATGGAGTAGAAGAGAAACCTTGGATCCACGAAGTGAAAAGATATCTCGAAACTCAGGAATATCCTGAAGGGGCATCTATCAATGACAAGAAGTTTCTAAGGAGGTTCTCTACCAAGTTCTTTCTGAGTAACGGAATTTTGTACAAACGCAACCACGATTCAACCTTTCTTCGCTGTGTAGACAAGAAGGAAGCAGAAAAGATTATGGAAGAGATGCATGGCGGAATCTTTGACACTCACTCCAGTGGGCATACAATGGCTAAGAAGATTTTGAGAGCAGGTTATTACTGGTCTACCATGGAAAATGATTGCCATCATCACTCCAGTACTTGTCACAAGTGCTAGATCTATGCTGACAAAGTACATGTACCTTCGGTTCCGTTGAATGTTCTGACTGCTCCTTGGCCTTTTGCAATATGGGGCATTGATATGATGAGAGAGATTAAACCTACCACTTCCAATGGACATCGTTTCATCCTTGTTGCTATCGATTACTTTACGAAGTGGGTGGAAGCAGCCTCGTTCGCTTCTGTTACCAAGAATGTTGTAGCTCGGTTCATCAAGCATAATCTTATCTGTCGGTATGGCATCCCTGAAAGGATTATCACAGACAATGGTACTAATCTGAACAACACTATAATCAATAAACTCTGCACACAGTTCAAGATTAAGCATCACAATTCTTCTCCATATCAACCAAAGATGAATGACGCAGTGGAAGCCGCCAACAAGAATATTAAGAAGATCTTGCAAAAGAGGACAGTGACATACAAATATTGGCATGAGATGTTACCATTTTCTCTTCATGGTTATCGGACCTCAGTACGTACCTCAACAGGGGTAACCCCTTTCTCTTTGGTCTATGGTATGGAGGCAGTTTTACCTGCTGAAGTTCTGATTCCTTCCCTAAGGATTATGAAAGATGCAGACTTAGACGAAGACGAATGGGCTCAGACTCAACTTGATCAGATAAATTTGATTGATGAGAAGAGGTTTGCGGCTGTCTATCATGGCCAGATGTATCAGAAGCGTATGATCAAGGCCTTTAACAAGAAAGTCAAGCACCAAGTGTACCAGGCCGGTGATTTAGTAATAAAGCGTATCATACTACCACAGAGTGATCCCAGGGGCAAATGGACTCCCACATATGAAGGTCTATTTGTAATCAAGAAAATATTTTCTGGCGGCACTATGATGCTTACTACTATGGACGATGAAGATTTCCCGCACCCTGTGAATGCGGACATAGTCAAAAGATACCACGCATAAAAAGAGACCCGCTAGGTTGTCTGGCCTAGGCAAAAATAAGGGCATCCCGGCGAACCAAAAGGGTTCGGGCAAAAATTAGGGATATATATACAAAAGAACTATACACCCAGCAAATTGAAAACTTGAAAAGGCGGCTTGGGCAAAAAAAAAAGGGTATCCCGGTGGACTGAAAACCTGAAAAGGCGGTCCAGGCAAAAGTTAGGGATTAAAGCATACGTCTATGTCTCGTTGGATCACTTATCTACTTCCAGCTTAGTTTTGTTCGAACGACGCAGATCAATCCAGTCATCTTTCTTGCGACAACAAGGGATGAGATGCTTGACGATATAGTGGCAATAGCAGAGTTGAAACTCAATGGGATCATTTCCACATAGCTGTTTTTCTTTGTTTATCACTTTGTACCTTTTCAATTTTTACGACAATTTCCTCTTACTAGGATTTCTGTCTCCTTGTACAAAAATGCCTGTTTATAGGCCAATTTCAAAATCAATACAAGTTTATTTTCAAATTCAAAATTATTTTTTCTTGCCCTGTTTTGTTTGCGTAAATGTCCAATGGGTACTTTGAATGAACATATGCACTTGAATATGATTGAAGTTTACCAAAAATATACGTGAAAACATGAATAGCATTTACTAAGGACTCTAGGAGTTGGGATAATGTTCAAGATGTCCACCAACCCCCATAGAGCCACTTTCATAGAAATATCCCCAAAGAGCAGTCTCCATGGAACTATCTCTATAGAGCTATCTTCACAAGCTCATCCCCAACAGAGATATATTCCCCGACAAAATTAGTATGCCCTCAGACAGAAATTGGGGCATCTTCCAGCAGTTCACTTCCATATATTTGATGGACAGCTTGGCATGATCGTCTTCCCTAATGGGTCCCCTAGCAGATAAAGAAGTTGATCATTTCCCAAACATACAGCAGAAATTTCCTCAGCGCAGCCTATGAAATTCTAATCCCCATCAGAGATTATTCCTTCTTTGTAGTATACAGAATTCAATTCCCCAGTTGAGTTTATTCCTCTAACACTATAAATTCACCAACAGAATTCTCTCCCCCAGCATAGTTGACGCTCATATCTGGAACCCGGGCAGATATTGCATCGGAGGATTATCCATCTCGTTTATCCCCAGTCAGGATACATGTAGCCAAATTCTCCTTGAACGCTTTTATCCCCAAGCAGAAGTCGAAGGTCCCCAATGGAGTATTCCTAAACAGAAAAGTGGGAATTCCCAGTACAGTCGTTCCAAACAAAAGATGAAGAGTGATATTCTTCATTCCCAACAACAGACAGGGTACCACTGTCCCTTATGACCATAAACATCAGTTGCTATCACATGAAGTCACAATAAGGATCACCAACCCTCCAAAGGTAGTCATTCTCTCTTCCAGTCAATCAGTACCTGATCTACTTCAGTCTACAATCTCCATCCAAGGCAGACCTTCTACTTCATCATTCTCCCGTATGACTATGTAGACGCTCCTTAGGCATAATGTAGGCACCAAACTCCTGAACCAGAGCATAATCATCCTTCACCAAGGATATTCAACCAGATAATATCCCAACACAAGTTAGAACATCTACCACACACCAAGATATCATCACAATGATTCTTGATATGCTCCACCAACTGGACTTACTATGACATAGTAATCCAAAATACTAGAGAAATAAACTCCTATCCACCTTCAAGAAGAATAATCTCGTTGAGTCTTCAAGTCACATGTTCCACTTGCTCAAAAGCAAACACACTTAGACTCCCTAAGCCAAGGTAATGTAACATCTTCTTCTTCCTGTAGCTCCCGCAAACTGCCATGAGAATGATATTTTTGAAGCATCTTATTGATCATTCCTGTAGATCATCCTATCATAAGCTGATGTGCCACATCACCAGCTGAGACTCCTGATGTTAAGCTAGATGTCGGAACATTATAACATCCAACTGTTGAATTCTGCTCTTCCTTCTGCCACTCAGAAGAACCTCCTCCCTTTGCAGAAACAGATTTCCATGCTCTCATAGGCTTGATTCGACAATCAAGTTTGAGTAGACAACCTCCATCCTGCTTAGAAACTCTAAAGACTTCAAACCTACAACATCTGAATCTTCGGAAAATAAGTGGTCCAAGACTACCCCATAGCAATACTAAAGAAAGTCACTTCCCTTAGTAGAGCCGTCAGTAGAAAGCCAGAGATAACTGCCACTTATCCTCGACCTTCACAACCAGAGCAAACACCATGCTCCAAACCACTTAGATCAGAAATAAATTGATCCAAGCTGTAACCACCAAGATTATGATGTCTTCATAGTCTTCCATCTTCATCTTCAACAGCACCACCATCTGGACAAGTCATTCACAATACTTTCTAGGAACAGATGCTAAGCAATAATCCCAGGTCAACACCTAGGTGACTTGTGAGCGAATGTAGAACCCCTCCCGTGATTCTCCAAACCTCTGATGAAAAGATGTTAACACAATAGACAAAACATCCTTAATCTTGTCTTTCAAGGATAATTACTTAAATACTTGTGAATTTCACAAATAACAATTGATCCCTGTGGTTTAACCCTTCTTCAGATTCCAGCATCTTCTGAATCTTCTTCCTGACAGACCATTATGACAACCATTCATACCACAAAAGCCTTCCAGGATAGGTCAGTGTCTTGATCTTTTACTCCACCCTGAGCAAAGAACTGATATGATGTTTCAACATCAATTCCGACATTAGTCTAAATCACATTAAACATCTCCTATAAATTTGGAGACAACAACCGTATTAATCCACACATATCTCACACGAGACCATATCAACATCTGATCAACTTCCAAGATCAGACCAACAAAACTGCAGTAACTTGCATAACACACTCTTCCAGAAGCTTTTTCTTATAAGCACACGGTTCAGACCTCTTGTCTAACTTAAGAGTGATAACGGCCATCCTTCTGCATAGACATACCATAGACAATCTGCTACTTCCAATCCTTCAAGCCACAAAACTGAAAGAGCTCATGCAAACACCAATTGACCACAGGCTGATTTACACTGCTACTGCACACAAACTCTTGGAAGCATTTTCCCTATAAAATTGTCCTCGTACATTTTATTTTAAACAAGGATCATTTCCTTCTCTTCTGCTATCAAGATAACTACCTTTTCTTCAACCAGCTCCTGCTGAAATGCTATGAAATTGTTCAACTTCATAGCTTCAGTGATCCTTCAAAATAGCTACAATCTAATAGGTTTTTGACTTAGCATTTACCATAAGCTGCTAATGTGTAGAGCGATGTTGAGACAGTAGAATTGACATAATAAGCTCAGCTTCTTTCTTGATGAAACTTCCTCATGTATCTTATCATAACCAGGAAGATCCTCCTAATTAGGTCACCACAACTAAGCTTAAGAGCTAACTTATCATGATCTTCACTCCCGCATAAAAGATTTGATAGTGACACTCTTTTGCTTTGGCTCTACCCTCTTTTTTTTCATCATGAAGAAAAATGATAAAGAAGGAATCACTGTTCTGGCCAGATTGGTCTTCAATGAAATATATTCTTCTTCTGAAACTTCCATGTCAAACAGTCTTTAGTAAGATCCATTCACAAAAGATATGAGATAATCCAAACGGTTGAAGCTGTCTTGCATAAACTACACCACCATAGAATATCTTGCTGGGGGAACCAAACCCTTATGTCTTTGCAAGAGAAAACCTTCCTAGAATCTCACACCAGAGATACAAGAACCCACCAGGGTTACATCAGATACCAAGCAGCGGAACACACACCAACTCCTCAACAACCTTCAGGCACTACTCAATAATCCTTGCACACCATCATCATAAACCAAGTGCCAACATCAGTTCTCCTGATAACAATATTCTATCATGAATAGTCCATCCTTCACTCCAAGGGATTATACAAATAACTATCTTCCTTGCTCATGAACCAGAAAGTATCTTCCCTAGATCTCATCCAGAAACAGACAGGATGCCTGCTCTGATACCAATTGAAATTCTGGTATCAGATATGTGATGTCAAGTGCGATGTCACAACATCAATATCTGTTGTATGAACAAGGCAATAATAGTAATCAGAAAATGCACACAGAATTTGTTCACCCAGTTCGGTCTAACAACATATATCTGGGGGCATACCAAGCCAGGAAGGAAGTCCACTATTAGTAGTATCAAATTACAGACTCAACAAACCAGTTGACAATCTACCTAATTTAATCACTACCCAATGACCCTTCTATCTAAGTCCTCCCTAGATAAGAGACTCAATCTCACTCCCAATCATCGCAATGATGTCTAGCAGTCAATATCTCAGCCACTGCATCAACAACTTGATTTCCAACAACTCTTCAAACACAACAAAGTAAAAGACACACTTCAAAGACACACCTTGGAGTTGCTTCAAAGCTTCCTCCAAGAACAATACAAAACTCATTACCTACAGGTTTCTGAGTAAGAACACAGTGACCATCTCACAACCCGAGTGGTTCACTTAGACAAAGCCCTAATGATCTACATCTTGGACCCGTACCTCTTCTAGATAACAAGCATTCTATTTATAACTTTTTCCCAACTGGATTTGGGCCTTCAAATCACAAAAAATCTTCTGCACCAAAACTGCAAAAGATTCTGGTACTCAATAGATCTTCAATTACATCTTCATAATTAACTATGATTATTCTCCATAACTTTTTGCATTAAATTAGCAACAAACTTATCTTCTTCATAAATGATTGCAACAGAATATATCTAACCCATGATATTCACCTGCAATCTCTGATTCTCTTCAGCTGAATATCTCATTAAAACCAGAAATATGCGCAACCCTAATTAATCATCTCAGACTGATGTTCACAACTGATGTCAAGACATCGGGTTTAACATCAGCACACAACTGCAACCCTTGCAACTTTAACAAAACCAGAATGTTAACTAAACATAACAATAATGTTAGAAGCTCATGTTGAAACATCAACCATGACATTAACATTGTTTTACCAAAATTTCAGCCAATCACAAGAACTAACAATTCGTACCTGGAATGATTTGGATGAAGCTTTCTACCAGCAATACCAATATAACTCTGATTTGACGCCAACTCGAATGCAACTCCAAAGCATGTCCATGGGACCTAATGAAAATTTCAAAGAGTACGCCCAGAAATGGTGAGATCTTGCAAGCAGGGTTCATCCTCCTTTAGCTGGCAGAGAGTTGGTTGACATGTTCATGTGCACACTAACCGGTCCTTTCTATAGTCATCTACTTGGAAGCTCGTCATCCGGTTTCACCGAGCTGATATTGATAGGAGAACGTGTTTAAAGTGGAATTCGAAGTGGTAAAATACAAGTGGCTACATCTTCAAACACTACAAAGAAGCCACATAATGGGAAGAAGGAGTCTAATGCTGTGTACGGCCAGAAGGGTCGTAATAAGAATGACCGCAACCAATCTGTTGGGGAAGTTCTGATCTATGCACCAGTGCCACAACAACAACAGGGTAGTCAGCGTAAGCAGGATGCACCCAGGAGACAGCTTACAAAGATCAACATGTCATTGGCTCAGGCGTTACAGCATATGTTGAAGGTAGAATTGATTACTTTGAGGGATCCTCCTAGGAATCCTAATACTTCCGCTCCTAGATATAATCCAAATGCAAGGTGTGCATACCATTCTAATAGTCCTGGACATGATACGAATAGCTGTTGGGCACTGAAGAACAAGATTCAAGACATGATTGACGCTAAGGAGATTGAGTTTGATCCCCCTGAGACTCCTAATGTGATTACCGCTCCTATGCCGAATCATGACAAGATCGTTAATGCTATTGACGATGGTTCTTGTGTTTCTACCGTGGTTGACTTGATTGTTCCTCTATCAATTATTAAGAAGAAGCTGTTGAAAGCCGGTTTATTTCCGGGCTGCGTTGAAAACTGTTATTATTGTGCATCTCAATCCAATGGTTGTGTGAAGCTGAAAGAAGGCATTCAGCGTTTGATGGACGACCGTACTATATTGTTTGAGAAGACTCCTTCTATAGAGAGCTTATGTGAAAATTTGTCCCGAGGTCTGAATTTTGAAGACGTATCTGTGGTTACTAATTCCAAAACTCCAGTGAGGATCACCTCTAAAGGTCCTGTGAAGATTACTGCCGAGCCTAGAGTGGCTCCCCTGATTATTACTACGCCTGGTCCGATTCCATTTTACTCTAGCAAGGATATCCCTTGGAATTATGGTGCTGATGTTTACATTCATGGTGTCAAGCAAGAGCCTTTGACTGATGGAACTGCTGAAGTTACTAATCTTGGTGTCGACAATGTCGTTGGGACTAGTAAGGTTACCCGAAGTGGAAGGATCTTCTCCCCAGAAATCTCTCCGAAGACTGTTACTACTCCAATTAGTATCTCTGCCTCCAAGCCAATTACTGAGACTCGAGGCAAAGAACCAATGATTGAGCCTACCCAGATGGAGGCCCCGGGTGAAACTGCTATCAAAGATTCCTCCAAGCAAGAAATGGAGGAAGTGCTGAAAATTATCCGCAAGAGTGATTACAATGTTGTTGAACAGTTGGGGCACACCCCCTCCAAGATCTCTATGTTATCTCTGTTGTTGTGCTCCGAGGCCCATGCTAAAGCTTTGGTGAAGTTTTTGAAATCTGCGCACGTGCCGCATGAAATCTCTATTGACCAGCTTGAAAATTGTGTCGCTAGCCTGACAACTGATAATAGTCTAGGCTTTTCTGATGCTGATCTGATTCCCGCCGGAAGGAACCACAATAAGGCCCTGCACGTCTCTATTGAGTGTAGGGGCAATACCCTATCTCATGTATTGGTGGACAATGGTTCCTCATTGAATGTGTTCCCAAAGGTTGTTCTAGACAAACTCGACTATGAAGGGCTTGTGCTGAAACCTAGTGACGTCGTGGTCAGAGCCTTTGATGGTTCGAAGGGAATGGTGCATGGAGAGGTTGATCTCCCGATCAGAGTGGGTTCTCAAGTCTTTGATTCTACTTTCTATGTAATGGATATTCGTCCTGCCTATTCCTGTTTGCTTGGGCGCCCTTGGATACATGGGGCAGGCGCTGTGACTTCTACCTTACATCAGAAGTTGAAGTATCCCGCGAAAGGTAAGATTGTCACCGTCTGTGGTGAAGAAGAGTACATGGTTAGTCATTTGAATACCTTCAAGTATGTTGAGATGGATGGCGAATTCCTCAAGACTCCTTGTCAAACATTTGAATTGGCTCCTCAGACTGTTCCTATTGCTAAACCAGTTCCTACTGTTCCCAAGGTTACTAGAGTGCCTCCTACAATGGCTTCCCTAAAGGATGCTAGAGCCGTGGATGAAGAAGGTGGTTGTATCATTTGGGGTCAGCTTCCTAACATTCCTTACAAGTCTGACAAATTTGGTTTAGGCTTCACTTCAGAGGCTCAGAGGGTTGTACGTCGTGCTCGTGCTATTCGTATCACCAACAAAGGAGTTCATAAAGATCAGGTCAACGCTGTGGAAGATGCTGATAGTGACTGTGACCTAGACAGTTGGATCTTTCCTACCATTGGCAGTGGGCTCAACAATTGGAAGACTGAAGACATTATTCCTATCTCCTTTAGTCAAGAGTAAATGCTATTTTCTGTTTTTCTTATTTTCAAAGTTTGGTTTTGTAATTTGAACAATAAAACTTTTAAGCCTTATGCCTTGCCCAGGGCACAGTGGCCCATTTGTTAGGGTTCTCATTTCATCGCATATTTTCATTCAATAAATCAATGGACGTTTTGCATTCAAATTTTGCACTCTTTGTCTTTCCTTTTACTTTATCTTCATCAAAATAGCTATGTGTTCTTACACACACCCACGCGACAAACTGCAGATCCACATCCACTATTGATCCTATTGATAACGGTTCTGCTATTGTCAATTATGACTTCGAAAATCCGATCTACCAAGCCGAGGATGAAGGTGAGGAAGATTGTGAAGTTCCTAGAGAGCTTGCTAGACTATTAGAGCAAGAAGAAAAGACCATACAACCACACGAAGAGCCAGTCGAGGTCGTAAATCTAGGTACTGAGGAGGATAAGAAAGAAATCAAGATAGGTGCTGGATTAGAAGACCGTGTCAAGAAAAGACTGTTTCAGATGCTACGTGATTATGCTGAGATTTTCGCTTGGTCTTATGAAGATATGCTAGGACTTGATACCGATATCGTGGTTCACCGTTTACCGATGAAGGAAGGTTGTCCTCCGATAAAGCAGAAGGTTCGTCGTATGCGCCCTGAGATGTCTGAAAAGATCAAAGCCGAGGTTATGAAGCAGTTCAATGCAGGTTTTCTAGCTGTCACATCATATCCTCAATGGGTTGCAAATGTGGTACCAGTGCCTAAGAAGGATGGTAAAGTTCGCATGTGTGTGGACTACAGAGATCTGAACAGGGAAAGCCCCAAAGATGATTTTCCTCTCCCACATATTGATGTTCTGGCGGACAACACTGCTCAACACAAGGTATTCTCATTCATGGATGGTTTCTCAGGTTGTAATCAAATCAAGATGGCACCTGAAGACATGGAGAAGACTACGTTCGTTACACAGTGGGGCACCTTTTGTTACAAGGTAATGCCATTTGGTTTGAAGAACGCAAGGGCAACATACCAGCGCGCTATGGTTGCTTTATTCCATGATATGATCCATCACAAGATAGAGGTATACGTTGATGATATGATAGCCAAGTCTCAGAATGAAGAAGAGCACCTTGACCACCTATACAAGCTGTTTGAGAGGTTGAAGAAGTACAAGTTGAGATTGAATCCAAACAAATGCACCTTTGGGGTTAGATCCGGTAAACTTTTGGGTTTCGTCGTCAGTGGTAAAGGTATTGAAGTCGACCCTGCAAAGGTAAAAGCTATACAAGATATGCCTGCTCCCCGTACTGAGAGAGAAGTTAGAGGTTTCTTGGGACGTTTGAACTATATTTCCATATTTATCTCCCATTTGACCGCTACTTGTGAGCCAATCTTCAAATTACCGAGGAAAGATCAAGTAGTGAAGTGGAACGATGAATGTCAGATAGCTTTTGATAAGATCAAGGAGTATCTCCAAGAGCCTTCGATTCTGATGCCACCAATTGAAGAAAGACCTCTAATCATGTGCTTAACAGTGCTAGAGAACTCAATGGGGTGTGTGTTGGGGCAACATGACGAGTCTGGTCGAAAAGAGCATGCAATATACTACCTTAGCAAAAAGTTTACCGACTATGAAACAAGATATTCACTGCTTGAGAAAACTTGCTGCGCTTTGGCATGGGCTGCTCGTCGACTAAGACAGTATATGTTGACTCATACCACTTTATTGATCTCTAAGATGGATCCTATCAAATACATATTTGAGAAACCTGCTCTTTTTGGACGAATAGCAAGATGGCAGATGGTCTTGAAAGAATACGACATCCAGTACACTACGCAGAAAGCAATCAAAGGAAGTGTAATAGCTGATCATTTGGCTCATCAAGCGGTGGATGACTATTAGTCTATGAATTTTGAGTTCCCAGATGAGAATATTATGCTTGTTACTGATTATGAAGAACCTGGACCATATGAAGGACCTGAACTGGGATCCCGATGGACTATGGTTTTTGATGGAGCTTCTAACGCACTTGGCAATGGTATTGGTGCTGTAATTATCTCTCCTAAGGGTTTCCATACGCCGTTTACTGCTAGACTTTGCTTTCATTGTACCAATAATATGGCTGAATATGAAGCATGCATCATGGGTATCAAAGCTGCCATTGATATGAGGATCAAATTCTTGAATGTATATGGGGACTCAGCCCTAGTGATCAGTCAGATTAAAGGAGAATGGGACACGAAGCATCCAAATCTCATTCCTTACCGAGAACATGTGTTGACTTTGATTCCATACTTTGAAGAAATCACTTTTGAGCATATTCCACGAGAAGAGAATCAGTTGGCAGACACGTTAGCCACCATGTCCTCTATGTTCAAAGTCAGATGGGACAATGAGGCTCCTAGGATTACTATTGACAAACTAGACGAGCCGACATACTGTTATGAAGTTGATACTGATGGAGTAGAAGAGAAACCTTGGTTCCACGAAGTGAAAAGATATCTCGAAACTCAGGAATATCCTGAAGGGGCATCTATCAATGACAAGAAGTTTCTAAGGAGGTTCTCTGCCAAGTTCTTTCTGAGTAACGGAATTTTGTACAAATGCAACCACGATTCAACCTTGCTTCGCTGTGTAGACAAGAAGGAAGTAGAAAATATTATGGAAGAGATGCATGGCGAAATCTTTGGCACTCACTCCAGTGGGCATACAATGGCTAAGAAGATTTTGAGAGCAGGTTACTATTGGTCTACCATGGAAAATGATTGCCATCATCACTCCAGTACTTGTCACAAGTGCCAGATCTATGCTGACAAAGTATATGTATCTTCGGTTCCATTGAATGTTCTGACTGCTCCTTGGCCTTTTGCAATATGGGGCATTGATATGATGAGAGAGATTAAACCTACCGCTTCCAATGGACATCGTTTCATCCTTGTTGCTATCGATTACTTTACGAAGTGGGTGGAAGCAGCCTCGTTCGCTTCTGTTACCAAGAATGTTGTAGCTCGGTTCATCAAGCATAATCTTATCCGTCGGTATGGCATCCCTGAAAGGATTATCACAGACAATGGTACTAATCTGAACAACACTGTGATCACTGAACTCTGCACACAGTTCAAGATTAAGCATCACAATTCTTCTCCATATCGACCAAAGATGAATGACGCAGTGGAAGCCGCCAACAAGAATATTAAGAAGATCTTGCAAAATATGACGGTGACATACAAAGATTGGAATGAGATGTTACCATTTTCTCTTCATGGTTATCGCACCTCAGTACGTACCTCAACAGGGGCAACCCCTTTCTCTTTGGTCTATGGTATGGAGGCAATTTTACCTGCTGAAGTTCAGATTCCTTCCCTAAGGATTATGAAAGATGCAGACTTAGACGAAGACGAATGGGCTCAGACTCGACTTGATCAGATAAATTTGATTGATGAGAAGAGGTTTGCAGCTGTCTGTCATGGCCAGATGTATCAGAAGCGTATGATCAAGGCCTTTAACAAGAAAGTCAAGCACCAAGTGTACCAGGCCGGTGATTTGGTAATAAAGAGTATCATACTAACACAGAGTGATCCCAGGGGCAAATGGACTCCCACATATGAAGGTCCATTTGTAATCATGAAAATATTTTCTAGCGGCACTATGATGCTTACTACTATGGACGATGAAGATTTCCCGCACCCTGTGAACGCGGACATAGTCAAAAGATACTATGCATAAAAAGAGACCCGCTAGGTTGACTGGCCTAGGCAAAAATAAGGGCATCCCGGCGAACCAAAAGGGTTCGGGCAAAAATTAGGGATATATATACAAAAGAACTGTACACCCAGCAAGTTGAAAACCTGAAAAGGCGGCTTAGGCAAAAAAAAAAGGGTATCCCGGTGGACTGAAAACCTGAAAAGGCGGTCCAGGTAAAAGTTAGGGATTAAAGCATACGTCTATGTCCCGTTGGATCACTTATCTACTTCCAGCTTAGTTTTGTTCGAACGGCGCAGATCAATCCAGTCATCTTTCTTCCGACAACAAGGGATGAGATGCTTGAAGATATAGTGGCAATAGCAGAGTTGAAACTCAATGAGATCATTTCCACATAGCTGTTTTTCTTTGTTTATCACTTTGTACCTTTTCAATTTTTACGACAATTTCCTCTTACTAGGATTTCTGTCTCCTTGTACAAAAATGCCTATTTATAAGCCAATTTCAAAATCAATACAAGTCTATTTTCAAATTCAAAATTGTTTTTACTTGCCCTGTTTTGTTTGTGTAAATGTCCAATGGGTACTTTGAATGAACATACACACTTGAATATGATTGAAGTTTACCAAAAATATACGTGAAAACATGAATAACATTTACTAAGGACTATAGGAGTTGGGATAATGTTCAAGATGTAGAGCTAGTTTCATGGAAATATCCCCACAGAGCAGTCTCCATGGAACTATCTCTATAGAGCTATCTTCACAAGCTCATCCCCAACATAGATATATTCCCCGACAAAATTAGTATGCCCTCAGACAAAAATTGGGGCATCTTCCAGCGGTTCACTTCCATATATTTGATGGACAACTTGGCATGATCGTCTTCCCCAATGGGTCCCCTAGCAGATAAAGAAGTTGATCATTTCCCCAACATACAGCAGAAATTTCCTCAGCGCAGCCTATGAAATTCTAATCCCCATCAGAGATTATTCCCTCTTTGTAGTCACTACAACATTTATTGTCTTTTGCAACGCTGGAAAATTGTTGCTAGAGTTATGAAAATCGTTGCCTAAAAGAATAGGCAACAATTTTCAGGTGTCTTCTATACGAGCGTTGCCTATTATTTAAGGGGACGTTTATTTTTCTCTTTGGGAACAATATTCATAAACGTCGCCTATAATATTGGGATAGGGGACGTTTTTTCATGCACCTTGAGGCAACGCTTCTTAAGTGTTCCCACAAGCACCAACAATTATAAAACGTTGCCTTAGAGTAAAGTAGGTTTTTCAAATTTGTATACAATGGCCATTAAACCGTACCCAATTTATTCATTATTTTTCATATAAAAATTAGGACAATTGTATGCCTCAATTCATGTAAAGTAATTTATCGTAAATCAGCCAACAAGACTTGAATTTATACACAAAATTTAATATTGACTATCAAGAGTTGAACATATACATAAGATTCTTCAAATTAATATAATAATTAAGTTTTAAAAGCACACAAATTATGTACTCATAGCCATGGACAAGTGGCGAAGTCTGTTTGTAATGTGAAGTGCAGTATATCTAATTGCTCTAATAATGAATATACATCAACCAATTGGTGTGGTCATCCCATCCATCATCAAGCTCCTTCCTCCATCTTGTGAACATTACCGATCATTTGGATCCTTGCATGCTTCTCAACTAGGACCTGCACACTAGAAACAAAAATTTGATTTGATTTAAATGGTTGAACATTAAGATCTAAGACTATTCTCTCCCATTTTCTATTTTCATTATTTATTAACACATTCCTCATTAGAATCAAATATCACAATTAGATATACAAAAACATAATTTTGAATAACAATTTTGGTTTCTTATTCATTTTAGATATTTTTTTCTATTTTCTTTTATTATTTTTTACTTTTAATTACATAAAAAGTCACCTTGTTTTAATTCTTTTACAATGAACAGTTAAAGAAATAATAAATTGTTTTAATTCTAAATTACTAAAACCAATACAAGTAGCAACAGAGAGAATTTGGGGAGGGTCTAAAATAAATAGACCAAAAAAGACTTGAAGCATGTAACAAAATTTAAATATTTTGTAAACATACCTTTTGCAAATATTTATGATAGACACCAATTAAATTATGCCTCCTCCACTTGAATTTTGTTTCTTGAATGTATTGAACTTGGACAACCACTTAAAAATATTTATGTTCTATACGTGGAAGGCGGCTTTTCAAGGAGGTTTTAATAAGAACCACATTCAGGTTGAAGAAAAGTTGAGTGAATTGGTAACTATATGTAAATCAAGTTTTTCTGGTTCCTGCAATTTAAAATTTACTGTCAAGTTTTATTGCCATTATATATACAATCTTAGTACTTCTAAGATATTAAATTTAACCAAAGTATAAAACACATAAATTCAAAATTTCAATGAAGGAACTCGAGAACCCAAAATTTGATTTATCAACCCAAAAACTATACTGTAAATTAAAAAAATATTGTAAATTCAGCTATAAAAACATTGTAAAAGACATAACCCAAAATTTAGCTTCAAAAACTTTGTAAAAGACACAACCTTGACTCAATGGAACAAAAAATATACTATAAATTAAAAAATACCTAAAAAAAGTTATTATAAAAAAGAAAGAACTCACAAAACCATAATTGAAGTATGGAACATTTGGCCAATGATATATGCATATATAAGGGTCTACCAGTCACTTTCAAAAGTGAGAAAGTCGAAATTGGTTTTACCTTTTACTTTAAATCATATGTAGAAGATCAGTAACAACTTTGTGTTGAACTTTAGGGGACAATGAAAGATATTTCCGGAAAAGTTGCCGGCCCGCGTCCCATAATGACTACATTGGATGATTACTTCACATATATCCTATCAAGATACAAGGCTATATCATGAATCATGAAAATTTTCAAAATCGCATAACTAAATTAACAACTCCAAAGTTACCCTTAAAATTTTTTACATTTTAGGGGTAAGTACAGTTTTTCAGAGTGGAAAAGAATGGAAGAATAGAAACCGCTCTGGACCGGGAATGGCTCCTGCTACCCACTATTCCCCCTATAGCAGCCTATAGTATTTTACACCGTTAAGTCTCTTCCCATAACGGGCAGCCCACGCTCTGCTTTAGCGGGAGCCGTTGTTGACTACTTAGGTCACCACGGAACCAAACATTAGATATTCAAATCTCCAGGCAGAGAAAAACTGAGTAAAAGTGATAATACAAAATCCCAAAATTAACTCGTATTGAATAAGATCTTCATTGTAACTCAACCTACCATCACAATTTTAGAAATGCAACAAATATGCAACCTACAACATATCAGAAGAAACTCACAATAGATACCACCACCAAACTCACTTCACAATTCAAGTTATCATCACAATATAGCTAGTTACCTTCACAAAAGTCTCACTCATTCACCAGTATCTAAAAAACAGAATCACCCTCTCGAAAAAAATTTCAAAAAATGGACAAAACATATAGAATTCTAAATTCAAAAACAGTTTCTAGCTATACTAAGCATTCAAAACAAAACTCTCACTAAGAGATCTATTTTCACTAATTAAAACCTTACAAAAGTATAAATATTAAAACAAGTGGACAGTGAATAACCTAAGAAAACAATTTGAGAACAAATTAGCAATTAAATACTGCAATTGAAGCTTAATCAAACCACATAATAACAAAAAATCAGAAATCCGCATTAAGAATTAAACAAAAATAAAAAAACCCTAAAAATTCAAAAGAGTGAGTGAAAACCTTTGGTGAACTTGATGAGCAATTTCTTAGGCTACTGAGGGGTAGCTTGTTTTTGCGCGTGAGATTAGTCGCCATGCGAGTTCCACGAGGATTAGGAAGGTCAGGTGTAAGATCAGATAGGGAAATGGAAAGGTCTAAAACGGCATCGTTAGAGGAAAGGTCGAAGATGACTTGGCTTTTTCATGGGAGTGGTATAAAGTTATATTAGTGTGGCATATACACATAACATAAATTTCTTTATTTTTTATTATTATTATTTTGTATTTTATAATAATAACTTATTATTATTATTATTATTATTACTATTATTATTATTATTATTATTTAAAATAATTTTTATTAAATGGCTCGTTATTCAAAACTCGTATGTTTTTGTATGGAATTAAATTTGGAAAATATTTTTTATTAGATTAAATTTTTTTGTGAGGAATGAAATTTGGAAAAACTTATATTTAATATTTTTATATTTTATCCAACAATATATATATATATATATATATATATATATATATATATATATATATATATATATATATATATATATATATGAGATTAATTAGGATACACTGTTAGTGTAAAATTACTTTACACTGTCATCCAATTAGAATTAGTTATTTTGACACATAAGAAGAGAGAAACAAGGAAGAAGTTGTTATTAAAATGATTTATTTATAATGTAATTTGTTTTATTTTTAATTCCATAAATATGTGTCAAAATAATCAATTCTAATTGGATGACATTGTAAAGTAGTTTTACACTGACAGTGTATTCCAAGTAATCTCTCTCTCTCTCTCTCTCTCTATATATATATATATATGTATGACGGGAAGAGTGTTGTCTAGATCTTTATCAATATTAAAGTTTTTTTTATGCAACATTTAACAAATGTAGTCATATGTTAAAAATATTGTAACAATTAAAAAATATATCCAAAGACATTTATGGTATTTAAGGGGACAATTATTGAATATTGGAAAAACAATAATATAAGCACGATTTAAAATCGTCCCCAAAAAGAGTTTAGGGGACATTTATACGTTGTTGTAAAAATATTGTTGGCATCAAGTGTAAAATGTAGCCAGAAATACATTTTTGGCAACAATTTATGCATGTTGTATAAAAAAGTGTTGCTAGAGACAAGAAATGTTGTAGTGAGTATACAGAATTCAATTCCCCAGTTGAGTTTATTCCTCTAACACTATAAATTCACCAACATAATTCTCTCCCCCAGCATAGTTGACGCTCAAATCTGGAACCCGGGCAGATATTGCATCGGAGGATTATCCATCTCGTTTATCCCCAGTCAGGATACATGCAGCCAAATTCTCCTTGAACGCTTTTATCCCCAAGCAGAAGTCGAAGGTCCCCAATGGAGTATTCCTAAACAGAAAAGTGGGAATTCCCAGTACAGTCGTTCCAAACAAAAGATGAAGAGTGATATTCTTCATTCCCAACAACAGACAGGGTACCACTGTCCCTTATGACCATAAACATCAGTTGCTATCACATGAAGTCACAATAAGGATCACCAACCCTCCAAAGGCAGTCATTCTCTCTTCCAGTCAATCAGTACCTGATCTACTTCAGTCTACAATCTCCATCCAAGGCAGACCTTCTACTTCATCATTCTCCCGTATGACTATGTAGACGCTCCTTAGGCATAATGTAGGCACCAAACTCCTGAACCAGAGCATAATCATCCTTCACCAAGGATATTCAACCAGATAATATCCCAACACAAGTTAGAACATCTGCCACACACCAAGATATCATCACAATGATTCTTGATATGCTCCACCAACTCGACTTACTATGACATAGTAATCCAAAAAACTAGAGAAATAAACTCCTATCCACCTTCAAGAAGAATAATCTCCTTGAGTCTTCAAGTCACATGTTCCACTTGCTCAAAAGCAAACACACTTAGACTCCCTAAGCCAAGGTAATGTAACATCTTCTTCTTCCTACAGCTCCCGCAAACTGCCATGAGAACGATATTTTTGAAGCATCCTATTGATCATTCCTGTAGACATTTACTTTGGATGGCATCTATAAGCCCATCTCCATCCTGTCATCTTTCCGAATGGCATATATAAGCCCATTTAAGCAATACAATCAACCAACAGCGTTACTTCGTGCACCTGTGAGTGCAAATTTCTGGGCACTTAAGTGTTCAATCCTCTTCCACCTTCAGATCACGAATGACGGATGCACCAATCTAACTCTCCAGGTTTAAGAAAATTGAACAGGGGCAGCTGTTGCACCCCAAAATTTTCCCTCACATCTTTGAGACAGATTGATTCAAGAAGCATCCTCACACTCCTAGGAGTCTCAAAAGCTCAAGACTACTCAAGGATTGACCATACAAGCCCTCCTCCTAAACAATCAACCTACAACTAGGGTTTTATTTTTATCGAAAGGAATTGAGCTCTCAATACCCCAGATGGACTTCATGGTTCTCTATGTGCTCTAGGGTGTCCTCATGTTAAGTCTCAAGCCTTGCTTCACAAGTTTGCGCAGTCAATTGCTCAAATGATCAACAGTCGATTGTATTGGACCAAAAGTCAACTTTGACCAATTTACAGTCAAACGTCATCATTTCTTGCAAACAACAAGATTTTGAAGTCCCATTCATCATTTGATCATGATTCCTCAAGAAAATCAAGATTTACTCAAAAGTCAAAAATTGCCAAATTAGGGATTTCTTAAGGAAAAGTCAACTGAACTTTATGCACAACTTTCACATACTTCATCAGAAATTCGTCAACCAAAGCTCATTTTTAAGGAAATTTAATTCTATACAACTTTGTCTCTCTAAGCTCAAGGCCAAAAATGCCTCGTTTGAGAGATATGGACGAAAACTTTACAGGTCATTTTGAAAGTCAACAAAAAGACACTTTTTTCGTCAAAGCAATTTACACAAAAATAAAACTTCAAATGAAAAAGTGATCAACACGAAAGTTGTAGGGGACATCTTGAGGGTTCCAAAAAGTCCAAGATCACCTTCATATGACAAAAATTGAGAGAGTTACGATTGGTGCAAGTTGAGCAAAATTTGAGAAACGTATGAAACCTACATTGAACATTTTTGAGCTTTTGGACCAATGGGCCTATCTTTTAAGGTTGAATCATGTTTATGACATATTCAAGGACCTCAAAGTTCACTTTGGTATTATTTTGATTTTGATTTTATTTTATTTTGATTTTATTCAAAGAAATAAACAAAATTAAATAAAACAAAATAAATTAAATTATGGTGGGCACATGGATCCTTTTAATGGAGTTTCTAGAAGGTTAAAACATGTCATTCAAGACCATCAAAACCCAAATAAAACCTTGGGAGAGAGTGAAGGAAACATGGTTTTCAAAAAATTAAAATGATTGGAAACATGTTCCTTGATCCTAACTCTTCAATGATTCTTTGTCTACCATATTTCTCCTATAAATACAAGACTCAAACACAAGAGAAAAGGGGCAAGAGGCTTCACAAAGGAAGACTTCCAAATCACAAAATTATTGAAAAAAAAGAGGTGAAAATTCAAAACTACATTTCCAATCATTCTCAATCCAAACCAAGGATTAAATACTCATCCTGAAGGTTCGATTCCCACCCCATGCAATTTCTTTTTAACTATTTTCTAATCCCTTTCTTTTATCATATTTCAAGTAATTTATTTATTTCTTTTCAATTAAGTTAAAAAAAATAATCATAAAACCGTTAAAAGAATAAAAAATATAGTTTAGGTTATGTAATCATTTTTTTAGACTTAGATTATTTTTATTAAAATTAATTTTTTAGACTTAGGCTTATAATTATTTAATTTTTGTACAAATGAATTAGAAATTAGGTTTATTTATTTTAAAATTATTTCTCAAAAATAAAAAATTAGGCATGTATGGCAAGATCTAAAATCAAACGTTAGAATAACCTATAACTCAAGATAATATAATTGAATCAATGCACATTGCACACATTCACCTCTAGGGTAGCCTCTCTCTGTTGCCTTACGATTAAAACGGTCATGTCCCTCGAAAGTAGGGGTACTTTAGCAAAAGGCTCTTACGAATAATATCATCATAGTCCCTTCGATATAAAGATCATAGTCCCTCGATGACCCTTCGAGCTGCCTACAAAAAGATGATCTTGTCCCTCGACGACCCTATGGAAAAATGATGATAGTCCCTTCGCATTGCTAAGGTATCCTTACATGTTTACTTCTATGACCATTCGATGACCCTTCGCTGTCCCTCAATATCCAATAGACAATACTACCTACCCACTAATGGTATGGATAGTACTATCTCTCAAGGAAAACGATAAGTACAAGAAAGACCTTACATATTAGGGGTAAGTAACTTTTAAATGCTTGCTCACAACTCAAAAACAAATACTTTTCATATCTCACTCTTCCAAATATATTTTCAAAAAAAAAAAATAAACACTTTGTATACATTCTTACACGAATTATTACAAAGTCAAAATTTACAAAATATTTTCAAAACGTTCACACACATTCAAAAAGTAAGTAAAAAAGGTGAGCTAAGCATTTAAGAGTCCGTGGATAACCATGGATATAAAGGGTGCTAATACCTTCCCTTTGTATAACTTACCCCCCGAACTCAAAATCTATCAAGGTCTTTCCTGTTCTTTTCAGCCTTTCCTTATTGGATAAAAGAAAATTCGGTGGCGATTCTTGCTAACCGCAACATGTTTTGCGAAAAACAAAACAATAAAAGTCAGTTCTCCCACCGTGTTACAGAACTGGCGACTCTGCTGGGGAGTACAATAAAAGAGGGGTTACCTTAGAGTTAGATCACTTTACCACTTGCTTAAAATTGATTGACTTATGTGCTTTATTTCTATTGGGCTTTGTTTTGGGGTTACTTGTGTGAAAGGTCCTACACCCGGACCTAGTGATTCCTTAGGTAAGTGACAATAGATCATGGAGACTGTACATCATGTACCGATATGGTTGATATGATGGTCACAATATTTAGAACCCTAGTTAACTTATCTTTGGCCATTAGAAGGTAGTGAGATGGCCGGCTTTGGATTTAGACCGAAGTTGGTTGATACTCGAGGCTATGCTCATTGAGATCAGACTTTCGGGATGTTTTGGTCGGCCACTCGAGTGTCGCACTAAAATAAAGGCTTCGAGAAAGATCTGTGATATGAGTCCTTTAGAACCCAGTTACTATTCTAGGACAGGTTGAGCCAACTAAACCTCAGTGGGGAAGGGTACTTACCTTTGGACTTCATACAAACCTTTAAACCTAAGGCTCTTGTATGACTTGTTTGTGTGTGCTACTTATTTACTAATAACATGTACATGACATCATAACATCATAACATATCATTTTCACTAACCATTTCAAGGACCAAGGAATTTATCTTTATTCGTCGTTGCAGGCCATGGCTTCCGTTCCTAGAAATTTCATCCGAGTCAACTTTGTAAGGGATCTTTCCCAGCTTAAAGAATTGGTCTCAAAGGTTCCCGATGGCTCTCGATTCACCAAAAGGCATGGTTTTCTACTCAACTTGGTTACCTCAGGTGTTGAAGAAGACATGATGAGAGTCCTATTCCAGTTCTTTGATCCTAAGCACCACTGTTTCACCTTCCCGGATTACCAATTGGTGCCCACGATGGAGGAGTTATCTAAGCTACTTGGAATAGCTATTCTCGATCAGGTACCTTTTACCGGTATAGAAGACACTCCAAAGCCTGAAGTCATTGCAGCTGCTTTACATCTGAAGAGGTCCGACATTGTGTCCAATTGGGAAACAAGGAGTGGAGTCAAGGGGTTTCTTGCTAAGTTACTGATTGAGAAGGCTCAATTGTTCCTAAGTGCTATGAGTTACCGTGCTTTTGTGGAGGTATTGGCTTTGTTGATCTATGGGTTGGTGTTGTTCCCTAATCCAGACCAACTCATAGACGTGCACGCTATCAAAATATTTATGACTCATAACCCGGTACCTACCTTGCTCGGAGATATTCTGCACTCGCTTCACACTCGTACTATCAAGGAGCGAGGGACTCTCTTGTGTTGTGTACCCTTACTACCCTTACTTGAATTCTCAGGAACAAGTTTGAGCTCTTTCTTGCAAAAAGGGCAAAAGTGACCAATATGGCAACTCTCTCAAATGGTGTTCCAGATGTGGGGAACTATTTGGGATAGTTCAAGGATGATATTTAGAGTGTGTTTGAGGTCTTATCTGGTTTTGAAAGTGACTGAATCAAGACATGGCTTGAAAAATGCAAAAAAAGTCCAATTTTGAGGTTTTGAGAGGGGACTTTGTGATTTTGGTGTTACAGGTCACTTATGAGAGTAGGGACAGCTTAGATATGACATATTGGATGTGTTTGGATCATGATCTATGGTGGAAATGCTCTCTAACTCAAAAACTCAGAGTTACCTTGCAAAACAAGGCATTTTTGCCTAGAGAAAGAGATTTTGAGGAAAGCAAGTGTTGTAGTGCTTTGGTGTACTTAAACTGAGCACAAATGAGCTCTATTTATAGTAGAGCAAGTTTGTTTTGCAAGCAATAGTGAATGGTGGCTGCAGCAGGCCTTTGGCCAATTGGATCATTTTGGAATCTCAAGTCTCCTCTAGCCAATGACTAGAGGTTAGAACACAGGCCTATGGTTCTTTGGTTCAGAGCTTATCCTTGACTCATTCAGTTGGAATAGGCTTAGTTCATGCCACCTTGGTGTATCCATTGAATGCTTGGAAACAAAATTGGAGTCTTGGCCTCTTTTAGGCTTTTTAGGGTTTGGCATGCTACTTGGGGAATCTTGGACTTGGGAGGCTGATGAATCAGTGCTTGTCCCTTGGTTGTTCCCCCTTGAGGCGTGCAGATGGATAAGCATGCTTGGAATTGCACAATTTGAGCAAATCGAGCCTTTATGCACAAATCTTCCTTGCCAAGACAGTTTGCAGCAAGACACGTTGCATTTGTCATAACTCCTAGCTTAGGTGGAGTTTGATGGAGTTCTTGGACATTTTGGAAAGCCCTTATGTGACACAACACATGTGTGATCATAGTTTATCTTGAAAATTTTTGGATCCAAGTGAAAAATGCCCCTACATTTTGAAAAAAAAGCAAGACAGATTTTGACTTAGTCAAAATTTCACTAAGTGTTGGAAAAAGTGACATTTCATGTTTTCAGCCATTTTGATCACTCCATAACTAAAAATCCATGAAAAATTGGAATGAGGTGTAGTTGACACTTTTAAATTATGCCATGAGAGCTACAAATCCATCTTTGGACCATCCAAAATGGTTGCTTGGATCTCAAGTTATGATCCTTGGAAGTTGGTACCCTGGCCACTTTGTTCCATAACTTTGAAAAAATTCTAAGTTTTTATGGTTACCCCTTTTACAAGTTATCTCACTTTCTTTGATTTTTCTTGATGAATGATGATTCAAATCACATTTTAACTTCATTTTAGGGTCAAAGAACCATAATTGTGAAAAATCTCAAAAAGTCAAACTTGACTTTTGTGCACAGTTGACTTTTTATCAGATGAATTCCAAACTGTGCAATCCTTTGTGAAATCAAGTCCTTGACCTAAATCAACCTTGATGGATATGTTCCATAGGTGTTATAGGGCATATTGAATCATGTCCCAGGGTTTGGGAGCATGTCTGGGTCAAGAGTCAAAGGTACAGTTGACTTTTTCTTCAAAACCCTAATTGTGGTCCTGATGAAATTGAAACTTGTAGATCAAGCTTCTTGGATCAATCCATTGTTGAAAATGGATCAATGTGGTTTATTAGAGACCCTCAAATCATGTCTTGAGGTCTTGGCTTATGTTTTGTCCCAAAAGTCAACTTAGGGGTGAATTAGGTCAAGAAACCCTAATTCATGATTTTTGGTGAAGGCATCCCCTAAGGTCAAATTGACTGGATGATTGGGTTTATGAGGTCCCTTGGAGTATCTTGAGTTATATTTTGAAGCATTGGCTCATACCCAGATGAAGTTTTTCATCTGGAGGCCCTGGTCGACCAAAACCCTAATTTGGTGACACTGGCGATCCCGAGGCTTAATCCACTTGGAATGCTGCAACCTTGTGCCTGATTCTTGATGTGGGAGTCCTCTTGACCCATTATGGATATTTGAGAGGTTAGACAAGTTTAATATCATGTCATTTCTTGATTGATCCTTTGTCTAAGCTCGAAGAGGGCTTAAAACCCTAATTCTTAATTGTAGTGAATGCTCAACAATCCTTGAGGAGACTGGTGAGGCATGAAGGTACATCCATATTGTGATGATGATTTGCACAATGATGAGAAATATTAGTGGTTAAAATTTGGGGTATGACAGTATGAAGCCAGGTTGCAGACCAAAAGAAGGCCATGTAGAAGGTACTGTCTTTGCGGGTTTGGGTTCAAGCATTGGACCAGCAATTTTGAGACATTCGTTGGTTGCATGTCCATCTTGACCTTGATGACTTGCAGCATTTCCATTATCTGATCTATGCTCCCTTGAAGGTCCTAAAGTTATGAGATGACTCTCTCCAACTCTTGCTCTTGTTTTGCCATTCTTTGACGAGCTTGAGCTCTGGTGTTGTACTGGTGTTGAGGACTCAGTGTGGAACTGAAGGAAGACAACGTGATGCACTTTTTATTTGAAGAACGACATGAATGCAAGGATGCTTGTTTTTGCAAAGCTCTTAGTTATTATTTTTATTTATTTTAGTAATATTAGAACATTTTATCTACAAGAATTTTAAATAAGAATAAAAGGCAAGACAATAGATGAAATCCAAAATGAAAACTTTCATTAAGTCAAATATTCAAGTACCAGTACAAAAAGTTCCAAGCTATAATCAAAAGACAAATTAATTCAAACTCAAGTACGAACAATCTTATGCTCCAACTCGCCCTTTATGATCGTTGCGAGATCTGTGGTAAATTCTTTCACCATCTTCTTACAATACTTGACAAAATTGAAGACCTGATGTGGAGTCTTCTCTGGGCACATGGACCAGTCGACTTCTTGAATTTTTTTTGAGAGTTCCATCATGTGGAGATTAGCAAACCTTGCCAAGTTATGGAACTTTCCCTTACACTCAACATAAATATCTTGAAGCTTCTTGATAACACACGCATCTTCATATAGGGCTGCTCTGACTTCCCCATATAACTTTTTCCAATACACACAGTCATTCTTCAAGAGCATATAGGCGACATCACTATCTTGATTTTCTAAATCGGAAATCCTCCTATTAGCTTCCCCTAACTGGTGCTCGAAGTGGAGATATCTCCTCACAACTTCCTCCTTTCTAAGGACCTCACGAGACAACTATTTCTTGCACTTCTTGAGAGTATCCTTAAGTTCACAGATCTGAATTCCATAGTCGCGATTAACTTCACTCTTCTCCACAAGAGACCGGTTCAACATCTTTTCCAACTCATAAATTTTGTATTCAAATTTCTTGATCTGTTCATTCTTGGTCTGGACTATAGATGTGGAACCCATGAGAATGTGATGAAGATCGTCCTTCTGGTCTTCAAATAGTCTGGCCCTCTTATTGCCCTCTTTGTGTTCCTTGGCTTTCCCGTTACGTTCATCCTTCATCTTGTCATTCTCCAAAGAAGTTCAGCTCAACTTAACCCTTAACTCATTATTTTCCAATTCGAGCTCCTTAATCTTAGCATTGAGTTTTTCAACGTCCTCAGGCAGTATAGGTTTGGGCTCGAGAACCGAAGGGAAGAGAGAGGGATCAAAAGATGTTGGAAGCCTTATTACTTGAACCCTTTCCTTCACCCATCGGATGTAAGGTTCCTTGGCAATTACATTCCTTTTTCCAAATTCTTTCCCTTTTCTAACAATTATCTTTTAAGCTTTTCTGACTTTCTTCATTTCTGGATTGTTTACCCCCATATCAAACAAGATGAACGATTCTAAGGCCTTAGTTTCTGGAGGGAGGCTCATAGCATAACCTTGTTGTCTCAGAGATAAAACAGGGTTGTAGTTAATGCAACCCCTAGTCTCCCATAATGGAACATTAGGGAACTCTCCACACCTCATGAAAATATTCTTAGTCTCCCAATCCCTTATATACCACTTAATATGACTAGCGGTAAGGGATCCTAGCTTTTCTGACCACTTCAGCCCCTTGGACACAATTGGACCTTCCTTCTTCAGATGCATCATTAACCAAGCATGCAAGAGGGGAGAACAACACAAGAGAGTCCCTCCTTTCTTCTCATGACGATCATGGAGGGAAGAGTAAACATCTGCTAGTAAAAATGGAACTAGATTGCCAACGAGAAAGATTTCCACAGCTACTTGGTCCACGAAGTTCTCTAGATTTAGGAAAAGAACTATCCCATAAATCAAGAGAGCCAGAACAACATAGAAAGCATCCGAATTTTTCACCTTTTCAAACTCCAAGGGTAAACCTTCCAAAAATTCTATATGAAATCCCTTGAATCCCCATTTCTTATCCCAATTGGCAATCACATCTAGGACACTGATGTTTAGAGCTGAAGCTATTTTTTGTGGAGTCACATCTTCTTCAAGTTTGGGGAAAGGATTGCGCTTCTCAAAACATAGACCCAAAATCCTCTCAAATTCTTCCATTGTAGGCGCTAACTGGAATTCATAAAAGGTGAAGCAGCGTAATGGATGATCATAGAAATGAGCCAAAGTGATAATGGCATATGGGTCCAGTGTCTCGTTTAGGATCACTACAACAAAAGTAAGTTATAACATCGCACCTTAGACAGCGCTTTTCTTAAAAGCGCTGCTATAGGTTAAAAAAACGGATACTATTCATTTAAAAAAATAAAAGCGCAAAAAAATATAAGACCTTAGACAGCGCTTTGGTCAAAAGCGCTTTCTAAAGTCTTATTAATTTTAAAAAAAAATTAAACGAAAATATTAGACAGTGCTTTTCTTAAAAGCGCTTTCTAAAGTCTTAAAAATTAAAAAAAAAATAAAATCAAAAGCGCTGTCTAAGGCCAACCTTAGAAAGCGCTTTTAAAACCGCTTTCTAAGGCCCATCTTAGAAAGCGCTTTTATGAAAAGCACTGTCTAAGGTCTAATTAAATTAAAATATATGAATAGTCAGTATTCATTTTCATATTTCCGCTCTTTCTTCTCCCTTTCTCCCATGCGAACTGAACCCTTGCGAACTCAAAACTTTCACCGTCCTCCACCGTCGTCGTTCGTTGTTGTCGTCCGTCCTCCAGCGTCGTCGTTGTATTGCCGTCCGTCCGTTGCCGTCGTTGTATTGCCGTCCATTGCCGTCGTCATTGCCGTCGTCATTGCCGTCGTTCGTTTCTGCTATTTGTAACTGATACATTTCGTTCTTGCATTGCCGTTGTTACCGTCGTTAAAGGTACGTCGTTGTTGTGAAGAATAGGGTTTTGTTGCTTTACATTGTTTTTGTAGGGTTTTGTTGCTTTACAATGTTGTAGTGAATGAGTATGTTTGATGAGTTTTGTTAATGAAGTTATGTTGGCAGTTTTGTTAATGAAGTTAATTGCTTTGTATTGTCAGTTAATGATTATTGTTTAGGTCGAAATTAGTTGGACTGTTGTTGGAATTTGAATTGTTAACATGCTAGTTTAGGTTAGTTTTAGTGAGCTAAATGCTTTGATATTTGGATTGCGAAAGCTAGAAGTTAGAAAATCTGTTGATGTTAGAAGTTTGGACTGCGAAAGTTGATTGTTATGTTTAGACTAAAACTCTTAGTTTGGACTTGTTATGCTAATGTTAAATTCTTTCTAACTGTTAGGATTGTTAGAGGTTACTTGACATTGTTAATTATGATTTGCGTCTATTTATGATGGCGGTTGTTTGGATGATGCAATGATTTTAAAATTAAAATAGCATTATTCTTAAAAAAAAATTATAGCATATTGTGTCATTATAGCATTGTTCTTAAAAAAAATTAAAATTTTAGAAAGAGGTGAAACTTTTAATAAAGGAGCTGAGAGATTCCATCACTTTATCAATTTAGTCTCTGTCAACATAGATGGGTTAAGTGTGCATGTGAGTGAATAGTGAAAGGAACCATCAAGAAATATATTACCGGCCACCTACCACTTGTGTCAAAATAAATACAGTGTGAGTGAGTGACCTAAGGGAGAAGCACAAGAAAAGTAGCTAAAGATTAAATTCTAGATATAAGCTCTCCTAGTTACTTTTCTGCATAATTCACTCCTTCATTTATTTTCGTACAAAAAATAGCAGTTACATATCAAACACTATCAAACTTGTTCATTTCTTGATTAATATGGTTGAATTAATGTTATTTGGTTGAATTAATAAGTAGGAAAACCATGGATAAAAAATGGATGGATGCCGATCGATTGTCCAAAGAGTACGAGAATGGGGTATTGGATTTCGTTAAGTTTGCTGTTCAACACGTTAAAGACCCCAGTCGAATGGACTGTCCTTGCTTGGGTTGTTGTTATGTGGGTAAGGTTGACGCAGATGGATTGAAATCGCATTTACTGATGAATGGAATTGATCGAAGTTATAAGTGTTGGATACATCATGGTGAGAAAATTAACGAGAATGTTGAACCGACGGGGAAAAGTAATACGACCTATGCTTCAGATGACAAAGACACGGAAACATACGATTGTGATTGAGTCGAAGAGATTGCAGAAGCAGTTGTAGAAGATCTTCATGATTGTCCCGAAATGTTTGAGAGGTTGGTAAGCAGTGCAGAGAAACCGCTCTATCAAGGTTGCACTAAATTCACAAGACTGTCTGCGGTATTGAAGTTGTACAACTTAAAGGCGGGCAATGGATGGTCGGATAAAAGTTTCACATAGTTGTTGGCCCTTTTGAGAGAAATGCTACCAGAGGATAATGTTCTTCCCAATCGAACCTATGAGGCCAAAAAAATGTTGTGCTCTATTGGCATGAGCTATGATAAGATACATGCTTGTCCAAACGATTGCGTTTTGTTTCGAAACGAATATGCATCGTTAACTGAGTGCCCTAAATGCGGTTTGTCTCGATATAAGAAAAAATTGTCTCCAGCCAAGGTCTTATGGTATTTTCCTATAATACTGAGATTTAGGCGCATGTTTCGTAGTGAAACCGATGCAAGACACCTGACTTGGCATGCAGATGAAAGAATTATTGATGGAAAGTTGCGACATCCGGCTGATTCACCACAGTGGTCGAAAATTGATAATGATTATCCTGATTTTGGAGAAGAAGCAAGAAACCTTCGCTTGGCATTATCTACTGATGGAATGAACCCGCATGGTCTTCAAAGTATCTCACATACCACATGGCCTGTGATTCTTATGATTTATAACCTACCTCCGTGGCTATGCATGAAGCGTAAGTACATGATGTTATCTATGTTAATCTCTGGGCCTAAACAACCAGGGAATGACATAGACGTATACTTGACACCTTTGATCGAAGATTTAAAGATATTGTGGGAGAACGGTGTGGAGGTTTATGATGGATATAGGAAAGAAAGTTTCAATTTGAGGGCGATGTTGTTTGGCACAATTAATGATTTTCCAGCTTACGGGAATCTATCAGGGTACAACATAAAAGGTGAAAAAGCGTGTCCTATTTGTGAAGATAAAACAGTTTCGAAGCGATTGGTGTTTGGTCATAAGAATGTCTTTCTCGGTCATCGTAGATTCTTAAATGCCAAACATCACTACTGTGGGCGGAGACAAGAATTCAATGGAGACACCGAACAAGGTAGAGCTCCACCTATGTTATCAGGTGACCAAGTTTTTAAAAAGGTGAAAGATATGCGTACTGAGTTTGGCAAACCTTTTACACATAAGGTTGTCAAAGGTGGGTGGAAAAAGAGATCGATATTTTTTGAATTGCCATATTGGAAGTCTTTGTATGTGAGACATTTTCTCGATGTTATGCATATTGAGAAAAATGTATTTGAAAGTGTTATTGGTACGCTACTCAATATAAAAGAAAAGACTAAGGATGACCTTAAAGCAAGAAAAGACTTGGTAGCGATGGGGATTAGAACTGAATTAGCACCCGTGAAGAAAGGAAGACGAACATATCTACCACCTGCTGCTTTTACTCTGTCTAGAAAGGAGAAGAAAATATTGTGTAAGTTTCTGAGTGGAGTTAAAGTTCCAGAAGGATACTCTTCAGATGTCAGAAGACTTGTGTCTATGAAAGACCTCACGTTGAAGAGTTTAAAGACACACGACTGCCATGTTATAATGGAACACTTTCTACCAATAGGTATACGTTCTATTTTGCCAGTGAAAGTAAGGAGCGCCATAACTAATTTGTGTTTTTTCTTTAGGTCAATTTGTAGTAAGGTAATCGATCCCGATATCTTACCAACACTACAAAAAGAGATAGTTATTACCTTGTGTGATCTTGAAATGTATTTTCCTCCCTCTTTTTTTGACATAATGGTACATCTAGTTGTTCATCTTGTGAAAGAGACACAGTTGTGTGGACCAGCTTATATGAGATGGATGTACCCTGCTGAACGTTATATGAAAATATTAAAAGGGTACGTGAAAAGCCGAAGTCGACCAGAGGGGTGTATTGTTGAACGATACATTGTTGAAGAAGCGGTTGAGTTTTGTACTGAATATTTGTCCAATGTTCAATCGATTGGACTCCCCAAAGCTCATATTTTTGAAAAAAAGGATGGTAAAAAATTAATTGGAAATAAAATTGTGACAGTATCAAGGGATGAACGGGATCAAGTGCATTTGTATGTTCTGCACAATGATAATGAGGTTGAGCCATATGTTGAGATGCACAAGGATGTACTCCGAAGGTTAAATCAGAACAGGAATGAAAATTGGATAGTACGAGAGCACAATCAAAGTTTCATACAATGGTTAAAGGATCACATTTATTCGAAGCGCTCTTCAGATCCTGCTTCAGTAACAGAAAGGTTGAGATGTTTGGCATATGGTCCAAGTTTGCATGTGTATTCTCATAGCGCATACGCAATTAATGGATACACATTTTATACCAAAGAACAAGACGATAAAAGTACTATGCAAAATAGTGGTGTCACCGTCCTAGCTGAAGCAATGCACATATCAAGTATGAAGGACTTAAACCCCAAATATGCAAATCTGTCATATTTTGGAGTTATTGAGCACATTTGGGTGTTTGATTACGAGAAGTTTCAGATTCCAATCTTTGGTTGCAAGTGGGTAAATAGTAGTGGCATACGAATGGATAAGTCTGGATTTTTGCAAGTGGATCTTAATAGGGTGGGGTACAAAGATGAGCCTTTTATTCTAGCATCTCAAGCTAGACAAGTGTTCTATGTCACTGACCCGACGAGTACGAAATGGTCTATAGTGCTTCTATCTAACAAAGTGGTTGATGATAGCGGTGTAGATCAATGTGATATTGATGTTGAGAATGAGTCATGCATTAGACGGAATGAGTTGAATAGAAATGATCAAGATGAGGATCTTATAGCGGATGAGTCATATATCAGAAATGACCATAACGAGGGAATTTGGATCCATTCATCCGTCCGCATTGCTAAGAAACAAGTAATTCATATTCCAACCAAGAAAAGAAAGAGATGTTAGTGAAAGAGGTAAAATTTGTTATATACTTGATTTCTTTATTATATTTGTTATATATTATGTCATATTTGTTATATTTGATATCCTTGATTTCTTTATTATATTTGTTGTATATTATATTTGATATCCTTGATTTATTTATTACAGGTTAGATGGCTACTAACAATGATCACCCACATGATGATGATCACCCACATGATGATGATCCCGATATTCAGGATGGAAGTAACAGAACTATGGAAGAAGAGATTAGAAGAGGAATAACCATTATGAAGAGAGTGATCCGTGCTAGAGATCAAGGCATCACTTATAATGTGCATTGGAGCGCTTCAGGCACACTTATTGAGCCTAACGGTCATACTTTGACAAGTTTCATTGGTGCACTTGTAAGGAATGCGGTTCCTATTACTTGTGATGATTAGAGAAACAAACAGTTGAAGGACACCAAAGAAAAAATATGGAATGAGATAAAGGTACCATAATTATGTCTTTAATTATGCCAACTAATTATGTCTTTTAAATTATTTGTACTAACCAATGTGTATGGTTTTTTTAGAGGTGCTTCAACGTCGAGGAAGAAAGAAAAGCTTTTTTGATGAGATTGGCAGGGAAGCTCCTAAGAGGGTTTAGGACATATTTAAACCGCACCTATTGTAAGGATGCTGAAGGTCACTTTTTTGATGGAGAGTTTCCATCTAAATATGCAAGTTTGATTTCACCACAAGAATGGGTAACGTTTAAAGCCAAACGAAAAACCAAGCAATTTCAGAAATTAAGTGCAATTAATCGGGAAAGAGCATCAGCTCCCCAGTATAAATACAGGAAAGGACGTGTTGGATATGGACGTTTGGAGCAATCTTTGGTAAGTATGAATAAATTGCAATGATATAATAATTGTTCATCATGAGTTATATTTGATCATATTATTTGGCTTTATATGTAGTTACAAAAGGCGAATAGCTCTGAAACATCTCTTCCTGCACATGTCTTGTGGAAGGAAGCCCGTGTGGGCAAGTCTGGAGTTGTTGCAGAAGAGGTTCTACAAGTATTTGAGAAATGTGTAAGTATAACAATATTTCTTTAATTAAATCAAAACTTTATTAACAAATATTTGACAAATATTCGATATTCATCTGATTTTCAGGAGACGTTATCTCAGTCTGTACCTCCAGATGATACCAGGAGCATACTTAGTCGGGCATTAGATGTCCCTGAGTATTCTGGTCGGGTGAGGGGTAAGGCATTTGGGATCACCCCGACCTCCTTGAATATTAAAAAGGGAAAGGCTGCTAGTAATTCAGAACTTCAAGCTAAATTGGAAGCACTAGAAGCTGAGGTTCGGGAATTACGAAAGGAAAAAGAAAGGGATAACGCTTCAGCTTTTAGAGATGGATCGAAGAAAGATAGTATCAACTGCAGCTTTCATCCGATTATTCCAGAGGTAATTATATATATATTTATGAAATTAAATTAGTAGCTTAAATTATTTAAATGACATATATACACATTAACAATGGCATGTTTATTTTTGGTTTTAGGGCGTTTCCCAATGTCAGCTCTTCTTATCTTCACCAACTTATCGGAAGGTTGCCAAGGGAAAAGTGTATAACAATGGGGTACTATTACTTCACAATAAATCCCTCCCTACTGGAAGTTTGAAAGTATCAGTTGATATTGCTATAGAGGAGAAAGCACCATTACCCTATCCTGACGAGGATTCGGATGTAACATTGGTGCGAGATGCTATAGGGTCGTATGTTGCATGGCCGTCAAACCTCATACTCGTAGGATATGAGGTATGCTTAAAACCGTTATAAACCTTTGTTAACCTTAATGTGTAGATTCAAAGATTTTACGAGCATTTTATTTTCATTTTTTACATGGTAATGTTATTTAGACTCCAACAAGATCCAAAACAAAGGATAAGCGGATTCCAGAGCATACCGAGTCCGTTGTCTCAAAAAAAGAGGTACATCACAATTATATGATATTTATGCATAGAAAATGATAAATTGGATATCTTATACTTCATATAACAAATTATATGATATATAGCTACCTGGTAAAGTGATTAGCAACGTTTCAACGCAAAAAAATGTTGGTGCTAAGAATACCAGGGTTAGAAAACAGCCTGTCTCCAAGTTTAGGTCGTGCCTCCAGACGTTTCTACAATTTACAGATATTCTGACTGGAGGTACTCGTCTTATACATATGGAGAAAGGTATCTATGGCTTTGAATATGAGCAGAATATAGGTAATGAAGACTTCGATGAAGTTTTCAATCATGGAGAATTGGGTGTCACTGTTGTCAATACATACGTCAGGTATATATCCGATCTACTTTGGTATATTAATTGAACAACTTATTTACTTTATGTTTCAAATGAATAGTCTAATGTTAATGATGTTTTTATTTAAGGTTTTTGTATGACAAAGTTATGCGCCCACAAGGATTGCAGCAAAGATTTGCATTCCTATGCCCGGCGTCTGTCAACTTAACCTTAATATTAACTAAAACAGATGAGGTCCTGGCGTATGTACGCGACATCTTTATGAACAACCAAGAAACGAAAAAGTTGTTTTTTTTACCGTTTAATACTGGGTTAGATTTTCATTCTAAATTCATCTATTATAGTTTTTTTGTATTTTGACGTCGTGTAGAAAGTTTCCATCTAACACTTGTTTAATCTTACAGTGGCCATTGGTTGTTGGTCGCAATCAATCCTAGCAGAGCAATGGTGTATTATCTAGATTCGTTAGGAAATGATTGGACAACATACCCGGATATGAAGAACTGTATTGACACGTAAGTGAGATTGTTCTAAATATGAATGTGTATATTTATTTTTTTATTTATTTATTTATGTGAATTGTTCTAAATATTCATTTATATTTTATTAGCGCAATACAAGCTTTTCTAGCACTACAAGATGGCCCACTACCATTGCGGAGAGTCAACCCCATTATTACATGGAATTATGTGAAGGTATATTAATTATCACATGTTTTATTATATTAGTGATGCTACTTGATAAAACTTAGGATTTATCCATATTTTCTTTTCATTTGTAGTGTCCTCGGCAACGCAATCAAATAGATTGCGGCTATTTCATGTTGAGATTTATGAGAGACACTCTTTTGTTGGATCGAATAGAGATTCCATCCGATGTATGTATTTCTAACTTATGAGTTATTTTAATATTAACACATATCTCTCATGTCTAATGAAATAGTTAAAACTAAATCAAACTATGTTATATTATTATGTAGTACTTTGAAGAAGTCAAGTGTGCTAATTACTCAAAGACTCAATTGGATGAAATCAAAGAGGAGTGGTGTCAATACATTATGGAGCTCGGAATTTTACAATGTATAATATTGTACTCTTACTTTAATTGATGAGAATTTAAATATGTGTAACTTTGTTTATGTATTCTTTTAATTGAATTACAATCTTTGTGTTTTCAGGACCTATAATGTAGATTTGAAGCAATGCTTTGGTTGGATGCAAAAGTATTAGTATAAGTAATATGTGCATTTGTAGAAAAAATGTAATGATTTGTAATTATAAATAGGTGTATATATAATTTTGGTTTGTAATTTTAAATATATATATTGGTTTGAATTGCCAATTGTTTTGCATATATAATTTTGGTGTAAATTGCCAATGGTTTGAATTGCCAATTTCTGAAAAAAATTGCTGGTTGAAAAACAGGTCAAATTCTGGTTGAAAAAACCTGGTAAAAATTGTGGTTTAAAAAAATTTATATAAAATTTTTCGAATACCTTAGACAGTGCTTTTGGAGAAAGCGCTGTCTAAGGTAGGGCTTAGAAAGCGCTTTTGACAAAAGCGCTGTCTAAGGTAGGACTTAGAAAGCGCTTTTGACAAAAGCGCTGTCTAAGGTAGGGCTTAGAAAACGCTTTTGACAAAAGCGCTGTCTAAGGTATACCTAAAAAAGTTCAAAAAGGTTGACCTTAGACAGCGCTTTTAGTGAAAGCGCTGTCTAAGGTATACCAAAAAAATGTCAAAAAAGGTAGGGCTTAGACAGCGCTTTTGGTGAAAGCGCTGTCTAAGGTATACCAAAAAAATGTCAAAAAAGGTAGGGCTTAGACAGCGCTTTTGGTGAAAGCGCTGTCTAAGGTATACCAAAAAAATGTCAAAAAAGGTGAGGCTTAGAAAGCGCTTTTTCCAAAAGCGCTGTCTAAGGTATACCTTATAATGTCAAAAAGCGCTGTCTAAAGGTACCATAGACAGCGCTTTTCATTAAATATACCCCCCTTTAGACAGCGCTTTTGGTATTACCCAAAGCGCTGTCTAAACCTATAGCAGCGCAGGTTTATACAGCGCTTAAAAGCGCTGTCTAAGGGCAAAAAAAGCGCTGTCTAAGGTCTTTTTTGTGGTAGTGGATGCTCAACAGATTCCCATGCTCTTTCATGAAATTAGTGCGCATAAGAGGAGTCAACTTGGAGCTTATTGCCTTCAAAACGTCAAGTTTTGGATTCTTGTATTTGAATGTGTACGTAAGTCTTCTTTTTGAATTCATCTTTTGCTTGCAAGATGTCTTAAATTCTTGAGATAAACAACAAGTAACTAAAATCTTTGTTTTCTTTTTCTATGCATATGTAATGTATGTAGATGAATGCATGTTTTGGGTTCAAAAATATGAGGTATGGATGAATATGATTGCTAAACCAGAACAGGTTCTCACTAGGCATGATCCAGGGTTACAAAAGGGACCCCAGTGTCATAGATTCATATGAATGTTTTTCACCCACGGTAGCTACATGTGGGTCGTCTACTCCATCAAATAAATTTATTCTAGGTGAGATCTTCGTACCGACCCTTTGAGATCTACCTCTTAGGGGGCCCACACGACGTGACCATCGACTTTGGTTCTAGACAAGGTTCCCAGAGTCATGGATTCAAACTAATGTTTGTTGCCAACGACAACTACATGCTGGGCATTAACTACATCAAGAGAATCTACTTTGAGCGAGATCTTCGTACCGATCGTTCGAGATTTACCTCTCAGAGGTCCCGCACTATGCGACCATGGTTCCTAGTAGGCCAAGGGTTTAAGGTTCTACAAAGATCCTTAGAGTCATGGATCCTTATGCAAACATCGAGGCCAACGACAACTACATGTTGAGCGCCAATATTCTCAAAGGATATACTCTAAGTGAGGTTCTTATGTCGACCCTAACGAGATCTAAATCTCGCAGACTCACACTACTCAACCATCTTCCTATCTTATATTTTTACTCAAAACTCAGGTATAGAGCCTTTCCCTAGAGGTTTTGCAATCAGAAATCCAAATACCAAAGATCCAATCACAATATAACAAAATAACAATGTAACAACAATAAAAACATAAGATAATAGAAAAGCCAAACAAATAAACAAACACAAACACATACAAAAACCTAACTAGGCTTGACTCACTTAGGGATGGGAAAGAATCCCCAGCAGAGTCGCCTTCTGTCGTACCTCGAAAAATGAGAACAACCTCGCAAAGCGCAATCCCACGCTCGCTGAATGGACTTAACAGAGTCGCCACCGATCTTTATTTATTCCCATAGAGGGAAATGGAAAATATCGAATAAAACCCCTAAAAGAAAGACAAGGATATGGTCATCGCAACCAATATCAGGGTTCGGGAGTCAGTTACGCAATAGGAAGGTATTAGTACCCGTCACGTCTGTTGCACTCAACGGGAACCGTTAGGTTAGTTGTGGGTGTTAGTGATTGCTTAAAAGTTAGGCTTCTCAAGTTATTAAAAGGGAAAAGAAAATAGAAAAGGACCTAAAATGGTTTTTATTACTAGGGGGCCTGACAAGATTTCACAATCCTGCTACTATGTATCTTAAAAGAGAAATCTAGGCACACATAGTTCTGGGTAAAAACGTTTGTTTGTTGGTAGATTTTAGCGAAAGCTATCTTGAATTAATCAAAGAAAAACACTGTTTTACCCAAAACAGGTGAGGAGCGGACGTTTACACCACATTGAATGAATTTACAAATCAGATTCACGCCACTTATCTCAACTCAACGGTTGTGGATGAAGCATTGCTTTGCATTATCTTAAGACAAAATGTCTTTCATTTTGAAAAGGTTTTTGGTTGTGCCAAAAGGAAAAAAGGTTTGAATGAGTTTGATGTATTTTAGATTGATGAGAAAGTTCGAACGAACGAGAACTACATCCCGTGTCCTTACTCTCGGGAGAACGTTGACTACACCCCGCTCCCTTTTCATCTTTATTTGTGAAAAGTGTTTAAGTATTTTTAGATGTTTTGAGTTTTGATTGGGAAAATCGGCTTGACGTTGGATTAAGTTTTTATTCATGATTACTAAAAAGTATGAAGTGATTGGAAGTTTTGAAGATGGTTTGAGTGTGAAGTGGAAATGGTTGATGGCGATGCACGAAGCGATCGACTTACAAGTTGGGTATGACTTGATGGTTTCCCAAATAACCCTCTCTCAACCTAAAAACCAAACTAGGTAAACCCGACTCGTTTTTACTAGCCTGACCTGTGCCCTTACTGGGCTTGTTTTCCTTGGGCCTATACGCCTCTTACTCCAGCCACAACCCACCTTTTTTTCTATCTTTTTTCTATCTTTTTTTATCTTGTACTCCCTCCAGTCCTTTTTATAAGGAACACTTCACCTTTTTAGATTCATTAAATAATTAATGCATCTGGTCTGCATTATAGCCCAGATACATTAATTATTTAATGAATCTAAAAAAGTGAAATGTTCCTTATAAAAAGGACCGAAGGTAGTAGTTTGTTAGGATTTTTTTTTAAGACTTTTACAAATATTTTCATAAAAATAATTGATTTAGTTTCAAAATAAAAATGATTTAAAATATCTAGGTTTAGTAAGATTTTCATTAGTTTAAATGTTTAGTTTTTTTTAAGATATTTAAAATTTTAAAATAATAAAAAAAACATAATAATATTAATTTCAAAAAAATCTCTAAAAAATATAATATGATAGTTTTTCTTAACATAAAAAAAATTCAAAAAATATAATAATATTAATTTAGAAAAATCCAAAAATATATTAGTATGGTTTATGGTGTGTTTCTTCATTTTTATATCTTATTTATTGTTGTTTGTGCTTTTACTTATTATTTTTGTTTAATTTGTTTAATATTATTATTTATTAGCTTTATTGCATTTTAATTATATTTCCTAATTGTCAAAAATGTATCCCCCACCCTTGTTTGGTATTGTATGTTTGTTGCTCTCTCTCTCTCTCTCGTAAAGGAGCCATCTCAGTCCCTCTCTTCAATTGCTCTCTCTCTCTCTCTCTCTCTCTCTCTCTCTCTCTCTCTCTCTCTCTCGCATCTAATTCAAACAACCAAAGTGTGGTTTGCATAGTAGTGGAATTTGGTGCGAAAACTTAAGAAACAAAAGAAATCATGATACATATTGTAAAAACGCGAAGGTAAAGGAGGTACCAGACGAAGTTCTCAGCTTCGGTCAACCAGGTGACTTGATTTCACCCACGTTCTTTTTTATTCCTCAGTTACGTGGCTTTTGAATAGTTCAGATAGGAAATTTTCTTTAGTTTGAAATTTTGAACTTTCTGAGATTTTGTATAACGGATTTTGTTAAATGATATGCTCTTGTATCTCTTTGGTGGTTCTATTTAGGTTCATTGTTCTATTCTAAAATGTGGTTCTACTTGTTTATGTTCAATCTATTGATGTTGTTGCCTCTGGTTTCTCTTCTGATTCTGTTTTTGTGATTTGAAAAGAATTAGGCTCAGGCTGTTTTTATTTGAAATTTTTGAATGCTGCTTTGTGATTTTTTTTTGGTTCTGATGAATGCTCTTAGGGTTTTTTTGATAGGGTGTGTTATGATTTTTGATGTGATGAAGATTGAGGATGCTGACTAGCTTTTTTCGATCCCCCTTCTTCTCTCTTTATTCATGTTTTTATACCTTCAAAAGATTAGGGTTTTATTAGCAATGTGATAGTATGTGTGAATCGAACTGACATGGAGCTAGCAGACTTTCTTGAAGCACAGAAAAAAAAATAACATTTTAATGTAAAGTCTGCTATGCTGATAATTGGTGCAATATGTACATGACTTTCTTTGTTAACCCTTGTTTGATAGTTGTTTTGATGTTGACCATGTTCGGAAACTTGCACGTCAAAAGGACAAAGTTGGTGGAAAGAGACCCCTCAAAGGACAAGACAAAACTCTTATCTTTTTTCTAATTTTCTTGTAAATGATTTTTTTTGTAATAAATAATATGCAAATGTTAATGTAAAATATTATTGGTAATTTTGTAATGCAAATGTTAATGTAAAATATTCTTTTTTTTTTTTTTTGTAATTTTGGTTTAATATGAAATATAAAAATGTAATTACTATTCTATTATTATTATTTTTTTAAATTCTTATTGTTAAAAGAAAAATAAAGTAATCAAAACATATGCATATAAAAAACTTATTCAAAATAAAATGACCACTTTGATTCACCTTATTCAAATTTGTTGAGAAAAAATCAATATTATTAAAAACAATGTTATTTTTAATTCTAGGTTTAATTGAATTGGTAAATCAAAGATTGTCATTATTTTTACATAAGAAATTCCATAAATGTCATGCCATGACAAATCAATTAGAACTCAAAATTTAAGAAAGCAAAGATATAACTCTAGATACATAAAGTTACACCTTTAATGCAAATACAAGACAAATGTCAAATATAGATGCATTCATGAATGAGTAATGTTGTAACTCTAATTGATTAAAATCAACTAGAATGCCTAATGAAAATTCATAACAAAACCTTAAACTAATTATGGGCATGTAATGAACGGATGGATGTATGGATTGGTATAAATAAACAAACAAAACAAAGTGAAAATCAATCTTGACGTATGCATGAAAAATGAGAACTTTATGACCAAATGAAATGGTCATAAGGAATCCAATGAGGTAATGAGATACAAATGAATGAAACACAAATGGATGGTTACAAATGAATGAATACAAATGGATGCGTGCACATGAATTGGACGGGGAAAAATTTAGGGTACGATAACTTGTATGATATTATTCTAGATATATAATATACGAGTAATTATAGTTGGTATCAGAGCAGGTCGATTCTCGACCTAGCCTTGAAACTTCCTAAGTAAATCTATTCCTGCCACATATGTGTTTTATGCCAATATGATTCTTAATATCATGTTATGTAGTATTGAGCCTGATCAACCTAATACTATATGCGTGGTAGGTGGGATCATGGTTGAGCGACCACGAGGATTCCAAAGTGTTGGTGGAGCTTGTAATTCGAGGGTAGACTCAAGCCAAGAGTTAGCAAGTAAGGAGAACCTATGAACTCGGTTGAAGTTGTTGTAAGAGTTGTACACCAGGTAGTGTGGAATGCAAGTTGGTGTTTGGGTTGAGAAATATTATAGTATTAGAGAATTTAGAAATTGAGGATTGATATCAGATGAATTTGTCTAAGTTTGAGAAATGGATGAGCCTATTATGGAACTAGACTGATATAACACCCCCAATCCATACCCCCAATTAATAAAGCGGTAACAAAAATTCAAAATTTCATCAGAGTATATTTGAAACATTCACGGCATAGACCGAGTGGTCACATCAATTTGAAACAAATACACATAAACCTGCTCATAAAGATATACAACATTCTCAGGTAGCAAATAACAAAGGAACTTAGTTCCTAACACCCACAATTCAGGTACAGAATAAAAGCAGAAAATCTGTACTGAATCTCATATATATACATCATACAAAGTGTATCTGTCATATACAAAGCCACACAAGTACAATCCAAAACATGTGTATACATAATACAAATAATCATACTCGATCACCCCGACTACCCGGTGTCACATATCAGATCCGACCGACAAAAGAATGAAGACCTAAGCTTCACAAAAAGACCTCCAGCAATCTAATCTGCAATGCCTCATAGAGCATTATAAAACAGCAGAAGGGTGAGAAACACAATCATAATACAGTTGCATATAATTATATATTACACAGAAATACACAAGTAAAATATTCTCACCACAAATACACCACAATCAAATACAACACAACACAGTACAATTCTCAGGTATCCAATACCAATGCACATCAGTCATACACAATACACTTATCATCAATACAATTATACATATTCCCTCTCATCAATCACAGTCACAATTCCATACACAATTAATCCATGATTTATGCAAATGCACAGAGACCGACACAACGACTCTATGCAATGCATATGCGGGTACCAACTTCCAACATTTCTCATCACTAGTTCACTCAGGAACTCTGCTAGAACCATCACTCGTTACTTAGTGTAACTCCCCGTCGGGCATACAATGTTCCCCGTCGCTCACACCCCACACGGGCACACGACCCGATCGCTCACACCCCACATGGGCACACGATCGTCTATAATCATCGCTTTCGGTCCTCTTATTTTTAAGGCGCACGATCCGATCAGATCGCTTTCAGTCTTCTTATTTTTAAGGCGCACGATGTTATAGTGGATTCCCTCTGGAATCAATCCGTTGCTCACGACGTCACAAGAATGCATATCATGATGCTTGGCATACAATGACTCATGACATTTAAAATGCACACATATACACATCCATAATCATGCATATATCATCAATTACCACACATTGCATTTTCTTGCCCTAAGGCCACCAATCATCATCACAATATGTATTTCATGCAATTTCATCACACAACAGTACACAGGTCATACAATATCCACACAATAGCATATTGCATATACACATCAAGTTCACCCAATTAAAATGGCAAAAGTCGACAAAACAACACTATTTCAAATTCTCAACATAATTTAATTGGCCAACAATCTCAAAACCCATTTTTATAAGAAAGAACATTTCATAAGCTTTCCAACGGTATAAAGAACGTCCCGATCCGAGTTACGGATCAAAAGTTACGGAATTTAGAAAACAGATATAATTTTTGAAGTCCCAGACCGCGCTGAGCGGGCTCCGCTCTGACTCGTGAGATTGCATTTTTTCAGGAGCGCGCTGAGCGGGCATCTGCGCGCTGAGCGGGCTCTGCGATTTTCAGAAAAATCCCTCTTCGAAAATCCAACCCAAAAATCCTATTTTTCACCCAAACTCAATTCCAACAGCAAAACAAACATCAACGATTGTTCATACACACAGTGTGATCATACAATACAGTTTATATCGATTTCCGACCGTGAAAACATCGATTTTTACTCGTTTATCTCATTTCTCCCTATATTTGAAAAACCAATAAAACCTCCACACAAACATACATAATCATACGCAAACATAGTATAATCGAGTTTCGCACCCTTACCCGATTAAATCGCGTTTGAAAAGTCGGTTGAATCGGTTCCTAAATCCACAAGTTTTTCCTCTTTTTCTTCTTTTTCCTCTTCTCTTTCTCTTCTCCTTTTTCTTCTTCTCTTTTCTCTCTATTTTTCTTTTCTTTCTACTTTTCTCTCTTTCTATTTCTATTTCTATGAAAAATATAATATCTACCCGACAAAAGACCAAAATACCCCTGCACTCAAATATCTCGCAAACGTTCCCAAAACGCGACAAAATATAATCACGATGAAAAATAACATATTTTTACATAAAAGTCAGAAATAAAATAATATAATAATAAAATAATCAAAACGACTCGATTAAATAAAAATAACCAAAACTGGGGCGTTACAACTCTCCCCCACTTAGAAATTTTCGTCCTTGAAAATATTACCTGAGACGAACAACTCTGGATACGACTCCCGCATCCGACTCTCCAACTCCCAAGTCAAATTGCCCTCAGCAGCGCCTCTTCACGCTACCTTCACAAGTGCAATATCCTTGCCCCTTAACTGCTTCACCTCGCGATCCAAAATACTCACCGGTAAAGCCTCGACCGTAAGGTTCTCCCTTACCTCAACCTCATCCATCGGAATCACATGCGACAGATCCGGAATATACTTTCGAAGCTGTGAAACATGGAACACCTCATGCAAATTCGACAGATTTTGCGGCAACGCCATCCTATAAGCCACAGCACCCACTCTCGCGGATATCTGGTAAGGACCAATAAACCGAGAAGTAAGTTTCTTTGACTTCAATGCACGACCAACACCCGTTACCAGCGTAACTCTCAAAAATACATGATCGCCCTCTTGAAACTCGAGATCTTTCCTTCTACGATCATGATAACTCTTTTGTCTACTTTGAGAAGCCTTCAATTTCTCACGAATAAGCTTCACCTTGTCTGTAGTCTGTTGAATCAATTCGGGTCCAACCACCGAACTCTCACCAGATTCGTGCCAACACAACGATGTTCGACATCTTCGTCCATACAATGCTTCAAACGGTGCCATCCTAATACTAGAATGGAAACTGTTATTATACGTGAATTCAATCAATGCAAGATACTATCCCACGCACCACCTTGTTCCAAAACACACGCTCGCAACAAATCTTCCAAAGACTGAATCGTTCTCTCCGTCTGCCCATCCGTCCGCGGATGATAAGCCGAGCTCAACCTCAATTTAGAACCCAACGCCTTCTGTAAACTTTCCCAAAATCTCGAGGTAAACCTTGGATCTCGATCCGAAATAATACTTAATGGAATCCCATGCAATTTCACAATCACACTGATATAAATCTCAGCTAACTACTCCAAAGAAAAACTGATGTCAATCGGAATGAAATGAGCCGATTTAGTCAGCCTATCCACAACCACCCAAATCGAATTATGTCCCCGCTGAGCGTTCGGCAACCCTGTCACAAAATCCATAGAAATGCTATCCCATTTCCACTCAGGAATATCCAACGGTTGCAACAAACCACTAGGCCTCTGATGTTCCACTTTCGACTTCTGGCACGCCAAACAAGCATACACAAACTGAGCCACATCTCTTTTCAATCCAGACCACCAGAAAATCCTTTTCAAATCTTGGTACATCTTGTTCGCTCCCGGATGTATACTCAAATTACTCCGGTGTCCTTCTTCCAAAATCATCCGTTTCAAATCCGAATCGTCCGGAATACAAATTCGCCCACGGAACCTCAACACACCATTAACATCCACTTGAAAATCACCACTCGCATCTTTCCCGCCAACCGACATCAAATCCACCAATTTCACATCCAACTTCTATTTCTCACTTACCGTCATCAAAAAATCATTAGTAACCTTCAACATACCCAGCCTCACACTATCCGACGTCACTTCACTTACCAAACTCAAATCTCTAAACGATTCGAAAAGTTCCCACTCCTTAACCATCAAAGCAGACATACACAGCGATTTCCGGCTCAACGCATCGGCTACCACATTAGCTTTACCCGGATGGTAATTCAAGCCAAAGTCGTAATCCTTCAAAAATTCCAACCATCTACGTTGCCTCATATTCAACTCTTTCTGATCAAACAAATATTTCAAACTTTTATGATCACTAAAGACTTCGAATCTTGCACCGTAGAGATAATGCCTCCAAATCTTCAACACAAAAACCACATCCACTAATTCAAGATCATGAGTAGGATAATTTTTCTCATGCACTCTCAACTGCCTCGAAGCATAAGCCACGACCTTACCGTCTTGCATCAGAACACCACCTAGACTAATCAAAGACGCATCACAATACACCACAAACGGTTCAGTAGGATTCGACAATATCAAAATCGGAGATGTCGTCAATCTTCTCTTCAGCTCATTAAAACTTTCCTCACACCGAATATCCCAAATGAACACTTGCCCTTTACAAGTCAACTGGGTCAAAGGAAGTGCTAGCTTAGAAAAACCTTCAATGAACCTTCGATAATATCCGGCCAAACCCAAAAAGCTTCGAATTTCAGTAACAGATCTCAGAGCCTCCCATTGTAGAACTGCTTCTTCTTTAGATGGATCCACAGCGATACCGTTACCTGAAATCACATGACCAAGAAAACTCACTTCTGACAACCAGAATTCACACTTGGACAACTTGGCAAAAAGTTTCCTTTCCTTCAAAACCTGCAACACAATGCGCAAATGTTCCGTATGTTCCTCCCGGGACTTAGAATAAACCAAGATATCATCAATGAACACAACAACAAAACGATCCAAATGTTCATGGAAAATACGATTCATGTACTCCATAAACACACCTGGCGCATTAGAAACCCCGAACGGCATCACCGAATATTCATAATGACTGTAACGTGTCCTAAAGGCCGTCTTCTGAATATCTTCCTCTTTCACCCTTATCTGATGATACCCTGATCTCAAATCAATCTTACTAAACACACAAGCACCAACTAACTGATCCATCAAATCATCAATTCTCGGAAGAGGATACTTATTCTTAATCGTCACCTTATTCAACTGGCGATAATCAATACACAATCGCATACTTCCATCTTTCTTTTTCACCAATAAAACTGGAGCACCCCAAGGAGAAACACTTGGCCTCACAAACCTCTTCCCCAACAATTCATTCAATTGCTTCTTCAACTCTATCAACTCAGATGCCGACATACGATAAGGTGCCATAGAAACAGGTCTAGTACCAGGAACTAGATCTATCGAAAACTCCACCTCTCTCTCTGGCGGCACATCTGAAATATCCTCAGGAAACACTTCTGGAAATTCACACACAACAGGAAACACACCAAGCGACACTTGACTATCCACAGTCAACGATGCAAACAACCCAAACAACTGAGCTTCATCCGCCAAAAGTTTCTTCAACTCTTTGGTAGATAAGAAACTCGAGCCTTCGTCTTCCTCAAGAGAAGGAAATCTTACTAACTTATGATAACAATCAATATGAACCCTATTAAATTGCAACCAATTCATTCCCAGAACCATATCTAAACCCTCCAACGGCAAACACACTAAATCCATCTCAAAGTCTTTACCATAAATGGTCAATGGACAACTTAAACAAACCAAAGAAGTAGTTACTGACCCCATTGCTGGAGTATCAATAACCATCTCACCATCCATCAAAGACAACACAAGATTCAAATGCTTAGTGCACTCAGACAAAATAAACGAATGAGTCGCTCCAGTATCAATAATAGCAACTAAAGGCGTACTATTAATAAAACAAGTACCTCTGATCAGACGATCTGCATTAGTAGTCTGAGTCCCCGCCAATGCAAAAACTTTCCCACCAGATGGAACTTGCTTCGGTTTTGGGCACTTCGTGCTAATATGACCAGGGTCACCATAGTTGAAACACTTCGCCACATTCTTCCTTTTGCACTCAGCCGCTACATGTCCTACACCTCCACAATTGGTACACTTCCTCATATCTTTCCTGCACTCAAACTGACGATGCCCCAAATCACCACACCTATAACACCTCAGAGGACCAGACATACCTCCACCACTTGACCTTCGATCAAAAGTACCCCTTTGTTTACCCTTATCAGCTGGTGTTACATACAGACCACTACGGAACTGTTGCTTCCCTTTCCTCTCGCTCACACTCTTATAGTGAGTAGAACGAGCCTTACTATCCTCTTCATAAATCCTACAACATTCCACCAAAATAGAAAACCTTCTTATCCTTTGATAACCGATTACCTGCTTAATCTCAGGACGCAATCCGCTCTCATACTTCACACACTTAGAAAACTCTGCAGTCACTTCTGCATAATGTGGATAAAACTGCACCAGCTACACAAACTTAGCAGTATAGTCAATAACAGACATACTACCTTGTTTCAATTCCAAGAACTCAATCTCTTTCTTTCCTCTTACATCTTCGGGAAAATACTTCCTCAGAAACTCCAGGCTAAACAATTCCCAAGTAACTTCATCATCCCCAGCTTCCAACACCTAACGAGTACTAACCCACCAGTCATCCGCTTCTTCCTGTAACATGTGAGTTCCCAATCTCACCTTACTGTCCTCAGCACAATCCATAACTCGGAAAATCCTTTCAATCTCTTTCAACCACATCTGTGCACCATCAGGATCATGTCTCCCTTTAAAGACAGACGATATGTTCTTCCTGAACTCATCATTACCCGCAGCATTAGGTGCACCCTGCACAGCTTGAGCCATAACTTGGATCGCAGCAGCAAAATCAGCATCATTCCTACCAGCCATATTCTATTCATTTCCAATAACAGAAACTATGGTTAAACAAACAGCTCACCCCAAACGCCACACCGACAAGGACTGACACAACCAGACACAAACTGACACAGACTGGCTCTGATACCACTTAATGTAACACCCCCAATCTATACCCCCAATTAATAAAGCGGTAACAAAAATTCAAAATTTCATCAGAGTATATTTGAAACATTCACGGCATAGACCGAGGGGTCACATCAATTTGAAACAAATACACATAAACCTGCTCATAAAGATATGCAACATTCTCAGGTAGCAAATAACAAAGGAACTTAGTTCCTAACACCCACAATTCAGGTACAGAATAAAAGCGGAAAATTTGTACTGAATCTCATATATATACATCATACAAAGTGTATCTGTCATATACAAAGCCACACAAGTACAATCCAAAACATGTGTATACATAATACAAATAATCATACTCGATCACCCCGACTACCCGGTGTCACATATCAGAGCCGACCGACAAAAGAATGAAGACCTAAGCTTCACAAAAAGACCTCCAGCTATCTAATCTGCAATGCCTCATAGAGCATTATAAAACAGGAGAAGGGTGAGAAACACAATCATAATACAGTTGCATGTAATTATATATTACACAGAAATGCACAAGTAAAATATTCTCACCACAAATGCACCATAATCAAATACAACACAACACAGTATAATTCTCAGGTATCCAATACCAATTCACATCAGTCATACACAATACACTCATCATCAATACAATTATACATATTCCCTCTCATCAATCACAATCACAATTCCATACACAATTAATCCACGATTTATGCAAATGCACAGAGACCGACACAACGACTCTATGCAATGCATATGCGGGTACCGACTTCCAACATTTCTCATCACTAGTTCACTCAGGAACTCTGCTGGAACCATCGCTCGTTACTTAGTGTAATTCCCCGTCGGGCATACGATGTTCCCCGTCGTTCACACCCCACACGGGCACACGACGTTTATGGATCGCTCACACCCCACACGGGCACACAACCCGATCGCTCACACCCCACATGGGCACACGATCGTCTATAATCATCGCTTTCGGTCCTCTTATTTTTAAGGCGCACGATCCGATCAGATCGCATTCAGTCCTCTTATTTTTAAGGCGCACGATGTTATAGCGGATTCCCTCTGGAATCAATCTGTCGCTCACGACGTCACAAGAATGCATATCATGATGCTTGGCATACAATGACTCATGACATTTAAAATGCACACATATACACATCCATAATCATGCATATATCATCAATTACCACACATTGCATTTTCTTGCCCTAAGGCCACCAATCATCATCACAATATGTATTTCATGCAATTTCATCACACAACAGTACACAGGTCATACAATATCCACACCAACAGCATATTGCATATACACATCAAGTTCACACAATTAAAACGGAAAAAGTCGACAAAACAACACTATTTTAAATTCCCGACATAATTTAATCGGTCAACAATCTCAAAACTCATTTTTATAAGAAAGATCATTTCTTAAGCTTTCCAACGGTATAAAGAACGTCCCGATCCGAGTTACGGATCAAAAGTTACGGAATTTAGAAAACAGATAAAATTTTTGAAGTCCCAGACCGCGCTGAGCGGGCTCTGCTCTGACTCGTGAGATTGCATTTTTTCAGGAGCGCGCTGAGCGGGCATCTGTCCGCTGAGCGGGCTCTGCGATTTTCAGAAAAATCCCTCTTCGAAAATCCAACCCAAAAATCCTATTTTTCACCCAAACTCAATTCCAACAGCAAAACAAACATCAACGATTGTTCATACACACAGTGTGATCATACAATACAGTTTATATTGATTTTCGACCGTGAAAACATCGATTTTTACTCGTTTATCTCATTTCGCCCTATATTTGAAAAACCAATAAAACCTTCACACAAACATACATAATCATACACAAACATAGTATAATCGAGTTTCGCACCCTTACCCGATTAAATCGCGTTTGAAAAGTCGGTTTATCGGTTCCTAAATCCACAAGTTTTTCCTCTTTTTCTTCTTTTTCCTCTTCTCTTTCTCTTCTCCTTTTTCTTCTTCTCTTTTCTCTCTATTTTTCTTTTCTTTCTACTTTTCTCTCTTTCTATTTCTATTTCTATGAAAAATATAATATCTACCCGACAAAAGACCAAATTACCCCTGCACTCAAATATCTCGCAAACGTTCCCAAACCGCGACAAAATATAATCACGATGAAAAATAACATATTTTCACATAAAAGTTAGAAATAAAATAATATAATAATAAAATAATCAAAACGACTCGATTAAATAAAAATAACCAAAACTGGGGAGTTACAACTGACCCCTGGTATGGACAAGAATTTCCGGTAATCCCATGCAGTGAGGAAGGAAGGATGTTTTATTGAGTGTATGACATAAAGTCTAAAAGTGAAGTAGTTTATTCGTGTTTTAGTTTCTAAGGTCACTATGACATCTTGGAATAATGGGAGTATTTCAGGGAGTATGTTCAGAATGGTACCTTCCAAGTGGTTGAGAGCTTGAGAGATGAGGACGTCCAACATCGTTGTAAGAATCCAAGGATACGACTGCATATTCCAAGTGAAACATGTATGCACCGATGAAGAGTATAAGATAAATTTGGAAATGTTGAGTTACTCAAGGATCAGTTATAAAGGATAATGTTGAAGACAGAACAAGCATTTTGTAGTAATGGAAGTCCTAGTGGTATGGGTTGAAGAAGGTTTGTGTTGAAAAATAGTGTCATACCCTAATTTTTACCCCTAAGATCCCACCTCATTTACATCTTTGCAATGCATTAAGATCACAAACTTGGTTATGTCCAAACCCTCCCATCTTTGGGTTTGCCTTTGCAGATATCATCAAGCACCATTTTTGTGTATCTTTTACATTTTTGTACTTATACGCTTTATAATTTGCTAACCATTAATAATAATACAAAAATATGCATCGTCCCTTTTGTTTCTTTTGCAAGGTAGGGTTTGGAATCAAGAGCATCAAATGATTGTCTCCTCAGCTAGGGTTTGAAATCCTCAAGTCAAAATGTGGTCAACCATTGATTTTCAAAGAGGCTATTCATCAACGCATGACCTCTAATCTCAAAGCATAGAGTCTCAAGCATTATTCAACTTCATTTGATCAAAGATGTTTCAAAGTTTGATAGCTTGTCTCTCAAAAAAACTTCAAAGGTTTATGTGTTTATTTCCATGCCTTCATCAATAAGTTTCTTCAAGCCATTGTAAGTTTCATCGAAGGACAACCAATAGTACATCACTTTGAGTTCATATGATCATCAATGTACCTTGAAATGCAAAAAAAAGTCCAATGTTGCAAGTTTGATTCAAGAGGTTTTACCTAAAAAGTCAACATATTAAGTCACAGTTCAAAATATCATAACTTATTCATACTTCACCATTTTTGAGTGCTTCTTTAGGAAAATGACTCTTCTTGACATCCCCTCCAACTTCTCTTTACATGTCAAGAGCCAATTATGCTTGGAAGATCATCAAAAGTTTGGAAACATTAGAGGTCACTTTGTGGACTTAGTGAAATTTGACCTAAATTTAAGTGATATTTTCCTAACTTCAAAAGGGAATAACTCTCTCAATTTTCAACTTTTGTGGGCAGTTCTTTTTGGCAATTATCCTATTTGATGCCCTCTACAAGTTTGTTTCAAGGATTAAAGTCCAATTATGCTTGGAAAGCCATGAAAAGTTTGAAGATATTATAGGTCATTTTGGACTTAGAATTATTCTGACCTCTAATCACAGGTCATGGTGCCAACTTTACAAGGACATAATGTTTTTCTCAAGCATCCAAATGAAACCTTTCTTTTCATATTGTATTCTTTGTTATGATGTGGTCATTTTGTAAAAAGAATGAGCATTAAAGGTCAAGTGTACAAGATTTTCCATTGGTTTTAAATTGGCCTCATGGAACTGAAAATTGCTCATTGTCAGAATTTGCAAATCACGAATTTCTCCCAATTGAGCCAAGCTATGCACTTGTTTTGTCCATGATGATGTTAAGTGATACACAAGGATAAAAAACGACCCAAAATTGAAAGGATTGAGCTGCATTTTGGTGACTTCGCAACCAAGAATTATCACACTTTTGGTGCACATGATTTCACACGGTTTGCAACTAATTTCCACATGTATGAGCTTCATTCACCTCAGCTATAAATAGAGGAAGACTCTGCACTCAATTTCAAGCTTAGAAAGCCCATAAAACCTCTGCTCGAGCTCACACTTTTCACTCAAAATTTTGAGATTTCGTTTTCAAATTCTAAGAAATTTCAACTTCATTTCTTGATTCCATTAGCACATTCGGCATCTTCTGAAGCTATTGCAACAATTCCCAAGCCTTGAGAGCCTCTGAATCGTGCTAACCAAATCAACCTTGTAGCCTCTTCTGGTAGTATTTTGACAGGGTAGTTAGAGGCTTCGTTTTCACTCAAACAAGTTACCACAATGTAGCCTGATACTCTTTTATGCTTTCCCCTATCTTATCTTGCTTTGGTTGATTTTATATGGCATTTAATTCTGAGTTTTCATTTTCACCGAGTTTTCTCTAAAAGTCTCCATGCTCGTTTTCAATAAATGAAAATGAAGCATACAATTGAATTCACACTGATGATATGGTTGTAATGGTGGTGGTTTCATGCCTTGAGCTTGCCATTTTCCAAACTCCGGTGAGTAACTCACCGGAGAAGATGATCGGAGGTGTGCAACGATGGCCTGAGTTTGTTTTATTTTAAAAATGATCTAGCGCGTTATTTCAGTTAAAGTCTGATAACACAGAAACATAATGCGTATTTGACTCAGATTGCACATGTTTATTATCATTTAATTGTTATTTTCTTGCAATATGTTTGTGTTTTGTCTTATTTTTAGGTACATTGACCAATAAGAGCCTTTCACGAAGAAACGAAGCGGAACAGGGGAAAAACAGAGATTTTAGGGTTAATTACACACATGGCATTCCACATGGCTTTGGCCATGGGGGTAGCCGTGAGGTGTAGGGTTTCTCCCACGACCCAACGACCATGAGACCACGTCCACCGCCATTTACACACATGGCGGACGCCATGCCTAGGTGGACAGCACCATCTTCACAGAGGTGGAGTCAGTCAAGGGAGGTTGGAGGTTGAAGCCATGACCAGAGGATTTCTCTCCCATGATTTTTGAACGACCAACTTGACGTCCAAGGCAATGTTTCACTATATATAGGACCTAATTTTTCATTTTTTTAGGCATCCACTCTTAGTCGCAGCATAGGCATACATTCACTTTATAAAAGCAATAATTTGTCACATCGAGGAATTATCGCATCATTACTGTGAGCGAGTGTGGAGCAATCATAGAGTAGAAGCATGCCGTTATTTTCTTTACTAGTCTTGTACCAGATTCAAGTCTCCGATTTGGAGCAGGTTTTTAATTCATTTGCAAAATTTATTATTTATTTATCCCGCATCGCATTTACTTTTGTTTATTTCTCGCACTGCTTTATTTTCGTTCATTTCCCACATTGTCTTTATTTTACTTTTATTTCTCGCATCGCCTTTATTTTACCATTCTGTCTTAATTTCTTTATTATCTCGCACGTTTATTTTTTTATCTTGTTGTTTTTGTCGTTACCTTTTCAAAACCAATTTCACACTTAACACACACTTTTCCTAAATGACTTATTCCGATAATAAATTATATGCTATGTTGTTTACCGTAGTCATGTCTAGCTAAATCTTTAGTGCTGGGATGTGAGGATCTTCGTTCTGACTATACTCCATATGTTGTGTATGTAGGAATGCTTTAAGGGGCTATTTTTGTTTTAATGCAATTTTTATGTGGTTTATCTTATCGGATATTATGAAAATAGATCCGTGATTACGTCGGGTATGATCGAAAGTCGTCCGACACTTAAGATAAAAATTGGTTAGTTTTTGATTAAGAAAAACAGCAGAAGCACTTTGTTAATTAATTAGGAAAATTTAATATTATTGGAAAGTGATTTTAAAAACTGTTTTCGGACGCGTTCATAGGTTTAAGATCCGGTTGGCCGAGCATATGCCGAAAACCATTTTGTGTTAAAAGTTTCCAATCAAAAACACTTTTTAACTGAGTCTTAGAGGTAGTTATATAAAAAAGGATTTTTCACTTTAACGCAAGATGCGACCGGTGCAACGTGAGCGGCTGGTATATATTAGAGGTCAAATCTGGCTCCGATTACGCTAACGCGATAGTTCCTTTTTTATTAACTATTTCTCAAGGAAGAAAATATTTCCCCATATGTAATTCTATTTAGATACGGTACGAGCATTCTCTGATCGATGTGAATTACATTCCATTGTTGTTTCTCTGAACTTATTTTATTTTCATTACTTTCTGTGCACTTTGCAACCCTTTTTGATTAGCCTAAAATAGAACACCATAACAATAGTTATAGATAGTTTGACATTGGTCTCTGTGGGAATGATAATCTTTTATATTACTCTGACGTAGTCCGTATACTTGCGAAAGGCACTGACACGCGATCAAGGTCTACCATGTTCGTTTTGATCTGATCCCTTGGATGTGTTTAAAATTGATCTGATGGCCACGCGTGTGTGTGTATACTGTCCTTTGATCTGATCAAATGGCTGTGTTATTTTGTTCCATTTTTATTTCATATTTTATTGTTGTAAAATTCTCATTTATTTTAAAAAATCATAAAAAATAGTTCCCTTAACCTTTTTCACTCATTTTTTCTATAATTTTCTAAAAATATTTTCTACCTTGTGTACTTTTTTTTCACAATTTTATTTTCTAATTTGCTATTTTTCTTTAATTTTCTCATTATTCATACATTTTAATTAGTTTAAAAATACTTTTATGCATTTTAAAAATCTCCAAAAATTATCTTATGATCCTTGACTTATTTATGATCTATCTTGATTTTATTGAGTCTTTGTTTGATGTTTAGATGCTTCATTTGCATTTTCTCTTTTATTTTCAATTTAAAATCGCTTTAAAAATTATTTTCATGCATTTTATTGTTTGTTATTGCATTTTAATTTTGTTTGACTTCTGTTGACTTGGATTAAGGCTTGATTGATCAAAATCTTCCTCAATCTCAATGGACTTTGGGTGTTGATGAGGTTGGATGAATCTTCATCAATTCAAACTTATTATTAAATGATCATTTAGATCATTTTTAGTACTTTAGAACAATGATAGGTCTAGTACCTTAATCCACCAAGAGAGGTGATTGAAATTGATGATAGATGAATCTCAAGTCATGATTCAGTTTGGTTTCTCTCTCCATCTCCTTCTCCTTCATTTTCTTTTTCTTTTCTCTCGATTAATTGGATGATTAAGAGTCCATCTTGTTCATGAAGTTTGGATTGATGCTTGATGAACTTTCATCATTTCAAATCTACCTTCCAATTGATCATGGATCATTTGTGGTACTTTAGATTGATGCATAAGTTTTTCCTAAGTGATCATGAAGAATGATTGATGTAATGGACTAATCTCCTTGCCTTAGTGCTTGATCCCTCCTTGATTTTTACTTGTGCTATATGTTTTAGGAATATGGTTTCTACCACATCTCTAACATGTATGGTACATAAGTTGTTATTGACCGGCCTCCCATAGTATGATATTCCTAATAGATTGTGCTAAGATTGCTTAACATGGCGCTAAATTTGTTCAGAATCAATTCATTAACTCTAACATCAATACTTACATTATTATTGTGCTAACTTTACTTTATGTCATTTAATTTTCTTGCTATTTAATTTTCGTGTCATTTAATTTCTTACTCTTTACTTTTATGCCTTTATTTTTAGAATTACATTTCATATCGTTTATGTTCATGCTTCTTTTTCCTTTGTTCACTTGGACATTTTCTTTTTCTTTTAAAGACATTAATAAAGGAAAAACCCTAAAAACTTGGTTCTCTAATCTTTGGACTAATGGTCACTATCCTTTGCTTGACTTGGAGTTGGACTATTGGACCTATGAACTTTGGTTACTTTTCCCTATGCTATTGGATTGTTCTAAGACATTGGTTCATTCATCTGATACTTGAGACCTTTGAAGACTTGGCTCTGATACATAGTTTTGACCTTATGGCTTAAGTTCTTCTTTCATCTGATTCTGTTCTTACTTGTTGCTTGTGGCTTAATCCAAAGGGAATCTAATGTTTGCTTGACTTATGTCTGACGCTGGCTAGATCCTAGTTAGTTCACAATGCACACATAAAAGCTTCCTCTTGGGCTACCTTACAATGAGACCTTTTATTTCTTGCTATTTATTTTATGCATTAGGATAGTCTCTACATCTCCTCCCCTTCTTAAATTTTCAAAATCTTCTTCCTTTTTCAAAACCTTCTTATTTTCAAACTTAAACCACTTTCTAAACCACTTTCTCAATGAACCTTAACATTTTTTAAGTGATTTTTTAAAAACCTTTTTCTAAAATAAATGCTAAGACGTCTTAAGCATATCAAAACAAATTCAAAAGACTTAAAAAACACAAAACTCATTTAAATCTTTTGTGCCTTTGTGCACCTTTTCCCTTTAAACCTTTTCTTAAGGTTAGTCATTAATTTTGTTGTTGTAGTGATGCAACTCCTATACTTCTACAATAATGTAGAGAAGTGATGACATTTTCAACTTAGATGTTGAGTGATAGACTTGTTGATTTCAATCCAAGCAAAAGTCCTCCATCTCATGATGATGCAAATTCTCATTCCTTATTAATTGTGGGTAGTAAGTTGAGTTTCCACTCGAACATGACGAAATATCTATTCATTTAAAATCAATCAAAACAAACACTTTTGTTATTTTTTCCACGAACTACGAGGTTTTTATCCTCAATTTCACTTTATGTGTACGTAGGCACGAGGCTCAGGAAGTTTTGTCAAACAAAAATCCTAAAAAACATTTCTCTTCTCATCTCCACAATATTTTTGCAAACAACCCGGTTTTAAGCCAAACGCAGATTTTCAAGAGGTTCCTATAGAGTACTATATATGTTTTGGGTGCTAACACCTTCCCTTTTCATAACCAACCCTTGTACCCTTATCTCTTTATTTTATTAGTTTTTCTTTTGAAACTTCCGTGGGTATTATTAGTTCTTGCTTTATGAGTTAAGTTAACTAATAGCTTAATCTCCAATTTTTCACCGCTACAGAAAAGTGGCGACTCTGCTGGGGATTTTATCTCTAAGTGGGTTGAGCCTAACTTGTTTATCTATGTTTTATTATTATCTGTTGTTTGCTTTTGTTTTTTTTTGTGCTTGGTGATCTCTGAGTGGTGAGATAAGTCCTATACCCGGACTTGAGTGCACTTAAGATAGGATGGTGGTATAGTCATATTTGGCTTACGTGGAGTTAATCCTTAATAAGCTGACTTGAGATCCCCAACTCAGTGGAGGCCTCCTTGATGGTAATAATTCTGAACAAGTCATTAGACGATGAAAATTATCTAGAAGGGGGTTATTTAGATCACTAGTTTTTAAACAGAGTCAGTGCTTAAAAATTTGTTTCAAAAATGTGCGGAAGTGGTCGAGGAAATAAATCGTCTCAACGAACCATTATTGGTAAGATCAGATATGCGAAACTGAATGGAATTGAATTCAATGAGAAAACAAATCAACAATTTGCCCATTAATCAATACAAGTAATGATCACTTTAGTTTATCCAATTTCCAATGACTTGTGAAATCTAAACTTAAATTGACAATATATATCATAAATTATTTGTGTGCGATCAATTCATCGAACACTTGGTGTGCAAAACACCCCAAGTTGAATTTCCCATGTAGTTGTTAGTGCATAAATTTTCACAATTACAATCCAGGTGATTGCAATGAGTTTTCAAAATAGAATATCAGCACTACACAACAACAGAAATTTATCGAGCAATTGATATTACACAAACGTGAATAACACAAATTAAAGAGATATATAAAGAGAGAACAACACCAGATTTGTTTAGGCAGTTCCCCTTTCGTCCTTGCTTCGGGTACGCCTGCCCCTAATGCTAAAACTAGAATTGCGATATGTATTATCAAGTTGCAAAGTTTATACAAGAGAAGCAATAGCCACCAGACACTCAAGCCTAATTGTTGAAGTTGATACTATTCCCTTCTCTCCCCTTGATTCAAGTCGAATCAAGTGCATCAAATGTAACACCCCACTTTCCCATTTTTCAAAATACGCAAATTATAAGAAAATAATCAGAGTTTACAACACAACAGGATGTCACATCAACTAAAACCCACAAAGAAGTCGCAATTACTTCATTCACTTTATTATTCATAAAAATAGTTTTTACAACGGAATCATAATCCAATTCAATCCATGGCACTAAGGCCTTCACTACAATAGTCTCCACATAATTAAGTGGTCTCATAAAAGGTTAATAAATAAGATACGTAACAAAATACAATGGTATACAAGATAATAAATCCCCAATATCCCGTGTTACGTATCAGAGCGACTCCTACGACTCGATCGAGCAACTCAAGCTCCATGTACTACTCAGGTACCTGCTTATCTGTACTCCCCAACGAGCACAGACGCCACAAAACAACAAAGGGGTGAGAATTACGTTCAATAATTTAACAGTGAAAAATACATGCTAAGGAGTAGTACAACACACCAATCAGCATAACAACTCACAGTCACGACGCTACTTGTCATTTCCAATCACCCATTAATCAACATACATAAATTCAATGTGACTCAACAACTGACACAATGCATGTGGTACCAATACATCATGGTTCATTCAATCGAACCCGATTCATAATAGAATCCAGATAAATCATATACACCCCTACTTGGATATGATCTATCTCCACCACACTCCATATTAGAGTTCAGATGAATCACATACACTCCTACTGAGCAATGATTCATCTCCACCAGACACACCATGAATGCATGACAATAAATATGCATACAATACATGTATAAGAACAATTACACATCTTCACGAACCTCCTGATCACACGTGAGTTACACTCACCGTAATTCCCACTGGAATTACCCACCTGTAATACAATATTAATACACACCAAAATATACACCAGATACTATTATCAATCATAATGTACGATCCTCATGATCCCACGTGAACCGAACGTTCACCGTAATTCCTATTGGAATTACTATTCCTGCATCAACAGAAGTTTTCTCATAATCACCATTCAACATACAAGTATCAATCATGCCTGGGGAAAACAACCCTAATGCCTCACCACAATTATTACACACAATTAACCTATCACGCAGTATTAATTAATTATAACAGGACTAATCCACACTAACTACAATTCATTATATCACCCACCAACGCTAGCCAACCCTGCTCAATTAAATCCTACTGCGACTGTCACCTTGTACCAAGATTATCACACGATCCGTAACAACAAGCCAAATGGCCTCAATTGCCTACTTATATACTTGATAGGTTAAACTCTCCTTTTTTTCATTCGCACTACTATTACTAGTCTCAACATGTTCAATTACATTCCTACTAGTCTCACAAACCACAAGAATTTACATCAGACGCGAAATCCGGAGGAAATCGCAAAACAACAAAATTCTACACTCTCGCTGTTCATACACGTATTGCCTTGTGCCGTACGCGTATTTCCCAGCTCGCTCGCCCACCCAGCTGCGTACCTGACGCGTAAGGCCTCTCCTCCCTCCCTACCATACGCGTAAGGCCTGGCCGTTACGCGTAAGAGCAGAGACCAATTTTCAGCAAAAATTCATTTTTCAGATCCCTTACGCGTACTGCCTCACTATTACGCGTATTGCCCACGTATTTGCCCAACATTACGCGTAACGCCTTGCCTATTACACGTATTGCCAGATCTGTTACGCAAATTGATGTTTTCCACACCAGTCAATGTTCTGCTATGGGATCCTCACTTTTTGACTCCAATTCAGTCCTAAACTTGTTTCTACATAAGTTTTAGGTCCTATTTTTCATCTTACCTCTTTCACCTATCATTGCTAATCAAAATTACAGGTCTTAGGTCTAATTCCGTTCTCTCTACCTACACAAAAACCAGTTCTGCAACATATACGTTCATACAGCAACAACAACATCAAGATATCACACAATTCAGAACCACAACAATTCGATTCACACAATTTTCTTCACAGATTCATTTATGCACAACAGATTCATAAAACAACATATATTCATACGAGTTCCTACTGGGTTAAGGACTCCCCACTACCTTCGCATGATCATATCACCAATATTAAACCCATTCTCCCCCCTTACCTCGAAATTGCTCAGAAAATTCCTGCGAAATTGGTTCTTTAAAGTCCTAGTTCTTCCTTGTTCTTCCTCTCTCTAGCCCTTCTTTTTGTGAAAGTCTGATTATGACTAACCCTACTCACTGGTTCTCACTAATCTCAGCTTAATGACCAAACTGTCCTTATTTTTTCTCCACTAACCCATTTTATTATTAAATCTGACTTTTAATTATTAAAAATAATAATAAAAATGATATTAATAATATTTGATACTTAGGATAGTAATATTAATAAGGAAAAATAGTCATACTAATATTAGTAACCATGATAATACTAAAAATAACAATAATAATAATAATAAAATATATTACTATTACTACCTATACCCCAAGAATTACTTCCGACATTTCCAATCTACCCGCCCCACTAAGGACCACACGCATACGCGCTCAACCACACACACCCTTAACAAGGCCAAATAAATAAAATAACACACGACATTTAATAAATTAAAATGGGGTGTTACAACTCTCCCCCACTTAAAATATTTTCATCCCCGAAAATGTAATTGAGATGAACAACTCCGGATACGAATCTCGCATCCGACTAACCAACTATTATGCCAACAAAAGGCACACCACGAATAACACACTAACAAGATGCAATGCCCATACAATGCACTTGACGACTAACTCACGACTCAAAGAATACCCAAGTTACGAACACATAGGTTCACTCTAGAACCAGAACACAACAAGATTTTTACCCTCACCATGGTAACACTCCCCTAATTCCCCACATAGGCATTAGCTCCACGCACTCGAACCATCACGATGGAAACGAGGGAACAACAAAAACAAGAACATAAAGTTCCATGACACAACATCGTTTCAACAACCTCTACATAACCATAATACCAACATCCCTGTCACACAACATTATTACAACAATGTTACGCTTCACTAATCGAACATATAACCAAAACATCCATCTACATAGTAGCCCATGAATAATATTTAAACCTTTCACCTAACACTTCCATTCTGAAACGTCCAATGGTCTCATCATTCCCACTTGTTTCCAATGTTCAACCTATGAACTCTCACAAGTCACACACGCATAAGCAAAATGTACCACATCAGGCTTTCGATGCGCACTCTGATTACTCGCAACAATCAACTCTACCAGTTTCATATCCAACTTCTAACTCTCTTTAATATTCACCAGAAAGATCATAGTTCATTTCTAATATACCCAACCTCACACTCTACTGTGTTATCTCACACACCAGACACAAGTCTCTGAACTACTCAAATAATTCTAATCCGCTGACAATCAAAACAGACATGTTTAAAAACTTTCGACTTAACTCATCAGGCAAGACATTAATTTCACCAATAGGATAATTCCAGCTAAAGTCATAACACATCAGGAATCCCAACCATCCTCATTGTCTCATACTCTATTATTTGCTACTAAACAGGTACTCAATATCCTTGTGATTACTAAACACTTCGAACTCAAAACCATACAAATAATACCTCCAGATTCTCAACACAAAAGTAACCGCAGCCATCTTGAAATCATGAATCCTCAATTGTCGTAAAGCTTAAGCCACGACCTTACCATCTTGCATCACCACACTGACTAAACTCATCATAGACGCATCCCAATACCTCACAAACGGTTTATTAGGATCATGCAGAATCAAAACTTGAGCCGTAGACAAATTCTACTTTAGCCCTCTCAAACTTTCCTCACACTGAACATCCAATGCAAACGACTTACCCTTTGCAAGTCAACTGAAGTAACAAAAATGCAAAATTGGAAAGGCCTTCCATAACCTCCGGTAATAACCGACTAAAGTCCAAAAAGTTTCTAATCACCTTAACCGACTTCGGAGCCTCTCATCGTAGAACTGCATCTACCTCCGATGGATCCATAACAATACCATCATCAGAAATAACATATCCAAGAAAACTAACCTTTTTCAACTTAAATTCTCACTTGAATAATTTAGCATAAAAATTCCTTTCTTTTCAACACTTGCAACTCGATTCTCAAACACCCTACATAGTCTCCTTCTGATTTTATACTAGATCTGAATATCCCTAATGAACACCACTCCGAACTCGTCCAATCTTGTCCAGACTCACATACCAGCTTAACCGAGTAAATAACAACCTATTCCGATGATAACAAACATAACCAGTCACGTGAAATCGATCAGAGCCTCAACTCACACAAATTCACTACTCTTATCAAACGTTCCAAACAATTGTAATTCCAATCAAACTCAACCAAACCATTCCAATCTTCTATTCTTGAAAGTGGACACTTATTCTCAATCGTTACCTTATTCAACTGTCAGTAATCCATACACAATTTCTTTCTCTGGACAATCCAAATTCCATAAATTCCAACATGTATCAACAATCAACCCAAAAATAACTCTCAATCTCAATATTACATCCACACCCAAGGGTTTTCTCAAAATTTCCATTAATGCCCTAAAACTCTATGAACTCCAATACTCATCAAAACTCTAAGTTTTGCTTTCCATAGCCTCAATACCCTTATACACATCACGCTTATTATTCCATCTGGAAACACACCTGGAAATCATGCACAACTGGCAGCCCTTCACTGTGGCTTTCCTGTCAATCCCAGAACACTTCGTCCAATTCAAGTTCACTTCTGTACGGAGTCATTGCCATCAGACTCGTACCAAGTGCTGAATCAATAGCCACCTCTACCTCATTAATACGTATGTGTTCCACATATCTCGCCTGAAAATAAATTCAAAAATTCGTAAACAACAGGTAACTCAACACATGTAACTTCACTACTAACTCGCCACAACGCAAACATTAATACACCGAGGCTTCGCCCAATAGATGTCCACCCATTCGCTTAACACACAACGATACCATTTCTCTACTATTACCCAACTCGGATCCACCCTCAGAAAGACATAAGGGATTACCCAACACTGGCATATCTCTTTCCCTCACTTGTTCTCTACTCACTGAAAAGCAATCACCAACAATACCTAATTGTCCTCCCTTGGAGACATCCTTCAACTTGATCGACCGACAAGTACCTCTCTTCTACATCCTCTTCAGATAATAAAGATCTATACCGAATCAACACAACCATCTTCCACATCACATGCTATCTTAACTGTCAAGGCGCATCTATCCATTCATCTTGATTTCTGACTACTATCAACAAGAGATTGAGGGTGATTAGTTCCCTAATTTGTTCATAGATAACCGATCATCCTGATGAAGTATAGACCCTTCCTTACCAACTATGATAGCACTCCATTACTCACCAACCCATCCTTCCAGAGTGGAAGCACCCTGGAGAAGCACCAGCTTCTCCCCCACTTATCTCATCCTCAACTCCTGTAAACAAACGGTTAGAAAACAGACACGTACCGACCGTGTTCTACACACGTGTCGTATACCAAGACACAAACCATACTAGACAACCTGGCCGGACGGACCGACCCACTCTGATACCAATTGTAACACCCCACTTTCCCATTTTTCAAAATACACAAATTATAAGAAAATAATCAGAGTTTACAACACAGCAGGATGTCACATCAACTAAAACCCACAAAGAAGTCTCAATTGCTTCATTCACTTTATTATTCATAAAAATAGTTTTTACAGCAGAATCATAATCCAATTCAATCCATGGCACTAAGGCCTTCACTACAATACTCTCCACATAATTAAGTGGTCTCATAATAGGTTAATAAATAAGATACGTAACAAAATACAATGATATACAACATAATAAATCCCCAATATCCTGTGTTACGTATCAGAGCGACTCCTACGACTCGATCGAGCAACTCAAGCTCCACATACTACTCAGATACCTGCTTATCTGTACTCCCCAAGGAGCACAGATGCCACAAAACAACAAAGGGGTGAGAATTACGTTCAATAATTTAACGGTGAAAAATACATGCTAAGGAGTAGTACAACACACCTATCAGTATAACAACACACAGTCACGGCGCTACTTGTCATTTCCAATCACCCATTAATCAACATACATAAATGCAATGTGACTCAACAACTGACACAATGCATGTGGTACCAATACACCATGGTTCATTCAATCAAACCCGATTCATAATAGAATCCAGATAAATCACATACACCCCTACTTGGCAATGATCTATCTCCACCACACTCCATATTGGAGTTCAGATGAATCACATACACTCCTACTGAGCAATGATTCATCTCCACCAGACACACCATGAATGCATGACAATAAATATGCATACAATACATGTATAATAACAATTATACATCTTCACAATCCTCCTGATCACACGTGAGTTACACTCACCGTAATTCCCACTGGAATTACCCACCTGTAATACAATATTAATACACACCAAAATATACACCAGATACTATTATCAATCATAATGTACGATCCTCATGATCTCACGTGAACCGAACGTTCACCGTAATTCCTATTGGAATTACTATTCCTGCATCAACATAAGTTATCTCATAAACACCATTCAACATACAAGTATCAATCATGCCTGGGGAAAACAACCCTAATGCCTCACCACAATTATTACACACAATTAACCTATCACACGGTATTAATTAATTATAACAGGACTAATCCACACTAACTACAATTCATCCTATCACCCACCAACGCTAGCCAACCCTGCTCAATTAAATCCTACTGCGACTGTCACCTTGTACCAAGATTATCACACGATCCGTAACAACACGCCAAATGGCCTCAATTGCCTACTTATATACTTGATAGGTTAAACTCTCCTTTTTTTCATTCATACTACTATTACTAGTCTCAACATGTTCAATTACATTCCTACTAGTCTCACAAACCACAAGAAATTACATCAGACGCGAAATCGGGAGGAAATCGCAAAATAACAAAATTCTGCACTCTCGCTGGTCATACGCGTATTACCTTATGCCGTACGATATTGCCCAGCTCGCTAGCCCACCCAGCTGCGTACCTGACGCATAAGGCCTCTCCTCCCGCCCTGCCATACGCGTAAGGCATGGCTGTTATGCGTAAGAGCAGAGACCAATTTTCAGCAAAAATCCATTTTTCAGATCCCTTACGCATACTGCCTCACTATTACGCGTATTGCCCACGTATTTGCCCAACATTACGCGTAACGCCTTGCCTGTTACGTGTATTGCCAGATCTGTTACGCAAATTGAAGTTCTCCACACCAGTCAATGTTCTGCTACGGGATCCTCACTTTTTCACTCCAATGTCCTAAATTTGTTTCTACCTCAGTTTTAGGTCCTATTTTTCATCTTACCTCTTTCACCTATCATTGCTAATCAAAATTACAGGTCTTAGGTCTAATTCCGTTCTCTCAACCTACACAAAAACCAGTTCTGCAACATATACGTTCATACAGCAACAACAACATCAAGATTTCACACAATTCAGAACCGCAACAATTCGATTCACACAACTTTCATCACAGATTCATTTATGCACAACAGATTCATAAAACAACATATATTCATACGAGTTCCTACGGGGTTAAGGACTCCCCACTACCCTCTCATGATCATATCACTAATATTAAACCCATTCTCCCCCCTTACCTCAAAATTGCTCAGAAAATTCCTGCGAAATTGGTTCTTCAAAGTCCTAGTTCTTCCTTGTTCTTCCTCTCTCTAGCCATTCTTTTTGTGAAAGTCTGATTATGACTAACCCTACTCACTGGTTCTCACTAATCTCAGCTTAATGACCAAACTGTCCTTATTTTTTCTCCACTAACCCATTTTATTATTAAATCTGACTTTTAATTATTAAAAATCATAATAAAAATGATATTAATAATATTTGATACTTAGGATAGTAATATTAATTAAAAAAATAGTCATACTAATATTAGTAACCATGATAGTACTAAAAATAACAATAATAATAATAATAATAAAATATATTACTATTACTACCTATACCCCAAGAATTACTTCCGACATTTCTAATCTACCCGCCCCACTAAGGACCACACGCCTACGCGCTCAACCACACACACCCTTAACAAGGCCAAATAAATAAAATAACACATGACGATTTAATAAATTAAAATGGGGTGTTACATCAAACGCCTCGAACAAACCTCCAATTACCGCTACTTGTTTGAACAAACCCACCGGTCTTCAAACCTTTCGCTTGGGTGATTTCAATCGCACGACATTCGACCCCAAATCTTTCTACACAATCCTCCGACTACCACTACTTGTCTGAACGAACCCACCGTTCTTCAAACCTTTCACTCGGCTAAATATGTGAAGCAAAGATCTATGCAAAAAACCCTAAATCCTCAAGAGCTTGGAGGACAAAACCCTAACGGTTTTATTCAATAAAAACCCACTGAATTCTCAACCCAAACTAGATACATTATCCTACGTTTGGACGTTATCACTTCGACAATGCAAAAGATCAACAAAAATGATTATGTGTAATTGTTGAAGAATTCCGGATTGAGAGTGAAGATGATGAGCAAAAATCAGTGTATATTTTCACTTTTCTTGTTCTATGTATGTACAATAATGACACAAATGAATATATATGATGCAAAGACCCAATAACCGAAAATAACAGCTTTTTGAAACACAAAGGATCAGAAAAATTAGCTTTAGTGCGCGAGAGGTCGACCATAGCACTAGGGGGTCGACCTCAGCACACCCGAATACAAAACCTGCGCAAAATCTCAGTGATGCGTCGATCGGAACAGGGTCATGCGTCAACGTAAAGCCCCCTTAAAATAAAAAATTGTTCTTCTTACAGTATGCATCGAACGCTCCATGCTTGTGGGTCGACGCATGAACACCCGAGAGCAACAAATTGTTATTTCAATAGCATGCGTCGACCTCCACATGTTTGTGAGTCGACGCAAGGTTGCCAAACTGCCATAAACACCTTTTTGTGTGTATTTTGGTCGACCTAAACCATCTTTGGGTTGACCTAAGGTATCCAACATACTCTAATGCACAAATTTCATACATGGGATGCTCCTATATGCATAGACACATTTTTACGGAACATTTTATGCATATTAATGAATGAATGCAATCTAAGATGCGGTGATACCATCCAAAGTACAAGTATGAGACTATAATAATTTTGACATCATTTAAACATGGACTAAGGAACCTTGCCCTCACACAAGTGAGTTGTGAAGGCATTTTATTTTCAACCTGATAGCCAGAGAAGCTGAGGACCTTAGAACCCTTTAATCCATCTTGCCCTTTTAGGATTTAGTGCAGTGGCTATTCAGGTGTAGACTTGAATTAGTTGTTACACGATACTACTCTCAGACGAGTTTCTATTGAGAATATTATTGGCTGACGAGTAGTCGTTTAAGTCGGTAATATCCGAAAGATGGAATCACAACCTGACTTTGCATATCTCAATGAATTGTCAAGTTGATGCCTTATCCAATGTTTTGGTGGATACTGGTTCCTCTTTGAACGTGTGCCCAAGTCTACTTTATCTAGGCTTTTTTATCAAGGTACTCTAATGAGGTATAGTGAAGTTGTTGTCAAGGTTTTTGATGCATCTAGAAAGACTGTTATAGGAGTAGTTGATCTCCCAATGAAGATAGCTCCTCAATCTTTTCAGATTACATTCAAGGTAATGGATATCCATCCTGCTTATAGTTGCCTATTGGGTCGTCCTTGGATCCATGAAGTTGGGGAAGTTACTTCAACCCTCCATCAAAAGTTGAAGTTTGTGAAAAATGGAAAGTTGGTAGTAGTGAGTGGTGAGCAAGCAATATTGGTGAGTCGTCTCTTGTCTTTTTCTTTCATTGATGCTGGTGAAGCTGTTGGAACTCTGTTCCAAGCTCTCTCTATTATTGATAATGCTGCTAAAAAGAATGGGGCTTTGTTTTAGATTTTAAGATCATGAATAAAATGTTATTTTGTTTATCCATATGTGTTTTTGCTTTTTACTTTTTCTGGAAAATGGTAATCTAAAAAACCAAAAGATAATAAAAATAATTTCAATATCTGCATAATACTTGCACATTTATATGTTTCCTAAAATCAAGTATATATCATTGTGCAAATTGATTCATGATAAACCTATTGAAAATAATGACTCTATGCCCTCTCCCAACTTTGAATTCCCTGTGTTTGAAGAGGAAGAAGAGATTATTGAGGAAATTCCTGATGAGATTTCTCAGCTTTTTGAGCCTGAGGAGAATACCATTCAGCCTTATAAAGAGCCAGTAGAAATGATCAACTTGGCTTCTGAAGAGGACAAGAAAGAGGTTAAGATTCGGGCACTGCTTGGTCCAGATATTAAGAAGAGGATGGTAGATCTTCTTAAAGAATATGTGGATGTGTTTGCTTGGTCTTACCAAGATATACCAGGCCTTGATACAAATATTTTGGAGCATAGATTGCCTTTAAAGCCAGAATGTCCACCATTCAAGAAGAACATGAGAAGGACTCACCTTGATATGGCTATCAAAATCAAAGAGGAGGTTCAAAAGCAGATTTGATGCAGGTTTCCTAATTACCTCTGAATATCCTCAATGGGTGGCCAATATTGTGCCTGTTCCAAAGAAAGATGCTAAAGTCTTGATGTGTGTTGATTACAAATATTTGAATAAAGCTAGCCCAAAAGATGATTTTCCATTGCCACATATTGATATGTTGGTAGATGAAAGCTAAAATAATTTGGACAAGATTTTGGCAAAACTCAGTGCTGAAGAAGATGTTCCAACATGAAGACCAAAGCTGAAGAATTCTGCCAAAGAATAAAGATGTCGAAGAAGATGTCTAATCTTGAAGACTCGACATCCTAGATTTTTATATCAGATTGTTTTAAATCAGTTCCAAGATCCTAGGCGCGCTCAGCAGTGGATCAAGGAAAGATTTGAAGCTCAACTGAAGACTATAAAAGAAGACTTAGTTCTAAGGTTTTTTTTGGATGTACCTTGAGTGTAAAAATTGTAACCTAGTTCTCTTGTGTAAAAATAAGTGTTTAAGGTGTTGAGAGTCGTAGGCTCTAGGTTTATAAGTCTCCCTCTGTATCAGTTTGATACAGTGAGGAAGACATAGGTACTGTACAAAATCAGAAGCCTTTAGGTAATGAATCTTGTATTGTTTTTGGATGAAGCTTTTAAGCAAATCCAAGTTAGCGTGTTGGTCAAGTATGCTTGACAGAATTCTGTATTGACAGGGATGTTTTAGATATCACAGTTTGTGATTTAGGGAAGTGAGTGGGGTATCTCATATCAAAGAGAGTGTTCTTTGGTAAAGTCTTCATAGGGTAGTATTTAGGAGATAAAGTTGTAAACAAGGGAGTTTAACTTTATAAGTTTACTACAGATAATGAAATCTTTTTCCTGGATCGATATCCCCAAATGTAGGTGAATTGCACCGAATTGGGTTAACAATTGCTGTGTCTTTTATCATTCTGTAGATTTACATATTCTGTATTGGTATTGATTAACATGTTGGAACATATGTTGTAACATCTGTGATTCTACAGTTTCTGATACTCAAGGTATTAGTCCGCAGTTATGCTTCTTTGTTTAAATGTTTATGCAGAACAATGTCTTGACATGTGTTAGGACATATGTTGTCTACTAAGCTAGAATTTCAATTGGTATCAGAGCAGGCATCCTGTCTGTTTCTGGATGAGATCTTTGGGAGATACTTTCTAGCGTTTAAACAAGGAGGAGTTTTGAAGATCAGATTAATTAACCCAGACTTACTCAAGGGTAGTAATGGATGGGATGGATGTTCTGGATCGAAGGTAACAACCCGGTGGTTGTTCATGTTGCTGAGGAGGTTCTACAACAACTGCAGGAGAAATGGCTAGTTCTTCTGTTGAGGTGTCTTATAAGGTGTTCTGACATCTTATTAGGGCAAGCAGAATTTGTTCCTTAGTGGTTCCGCTGCATATGTTTCTGATGGAAGAGCTATAGAATTATGGGATTCTGGAGTTGTTACTGAAGACAGATGGTGGAAGATCTCAATCGTCCGCCTCTATATGTGAAGATATCTACATCTTTTTATTCCAAAGTCAGGAGCGATGGAATGGAAAAAGTGGTTGGAAGATGTCTATTATGGTGACTTGGTACTTGGAAGCTTGGTTCCATGGTACAGTTTGAAGTCATTTGAAGAGGAGGGGAGTTGAGTTTAGGTTTATCAAGTTCTTGCTCTAGGAGTTTGATAAATTATTGATCGGCTAAGTTGTCAAAGATACTTGAGAATTCTCTCAAGTCCCCTCATAAAGGCGTCTCAGTCGTGCATCTGGAGTCTTCTAGTTATTCTTCTAACTAGAAGGTGTTTATGTGAAACACAAAACTGAAGAAAGTGGAGGTGATTTATTTTCATCATCCAAAAAAAGCAAGGAAGGATTCATCCCTCTTAATCCTAAGGGTGGATCCAATCTAAATGGAGATTTCAAAACTGTTGAGGTAAATAGGATTCGTTCAGAGAGAATCTTAGTTACTTGAGTCAAGGGGGTAGCCTTGGTATCTCAACAAGTTGTGTGTCGAAGAAGATACTTGAAAAAGATTGAATACTTGATAAGTGTTCATGAAGTGATCTGGTGGAGTGTGGCTTCAACAATGAAACAGGATTATTGAACAAGGAATTAAGATCAATTGCTATTTGGGTTACTCACAAGTATTTAATTGATTATCCTTGAAGTTAGAGTTCAAGATTGCTGATGTTCAACATGATGTTGGAACATCTCTTCATCTGGTTTATGCATAATCATGAGAGGGGTACTGCATAAGCTTTTGGATCTATTTCTCTTAGGTGTTGACCTAAGAATCTACTTCAGTGTGGTGTGGCAGAAGCATCTGATTTCTGGAGAGTTTCCTGGCAAGAAACTGGTCTAGACAATGGTGATGTGGAAGATGAAGAAGAAGACATCACAATCTTAATGGATCGTTCTTGGATCAGTTTATTTCTAATCTAGGAGTATTGGAGTGCAACAGGTGTGTTCAAGTTGTTACTAGAAGCATCTGGTGTTTATCTGGAAAGTGTCATAGCAAGAGACTTGCCCAGATTGGAGTGCTGGTGATGGCACAACTTGGATCAGTTTATTTCTGGTCTAGGTACTTAGGAGCATGGGATCTTGCTCATTTTGGAGGTCAAGGTTAAGTGGCAATTATCTCTGACTATCTACAAACTGCTCTACTAAGGAATGTGGCATTCTTTGGTATGACTATGGTGTAGTCTAGGACTACTTTCTCTTCTGAAGATTCAGACGTGGCAGATGTGAATTCTTTGGAGTTTTAAAGCAGTTATTCATCATGGTGTGAGCTTGAATGGAATACCTGTGACATGTTCAAGCAGGATGGAGGTTGTCTACTCAAATTTGGTTATTGAATCAAGTCTATAAGGGAATGGAACTCTTGTTCTGTTAAAGGGAGGAGGTTCTTCTAAGTGGCAGAAGGAGGAGCTAAATTCAGCAGCTGGATGTCATATCAGAATGTTCTGACATCAAGCTTAACATCAGACTCTCAGCTGGTGATGTGGCACATCAGGTTAAGATAAGGTGATCTATAGGAGAATGGAAGTCATGGATGCTTCAAAAAGGTCTAACTCATGCAGTTTGCAGGAGTTGTGGATTGAGAAGATGTTACAAGTCTAAAGGCTTGGTGGATCCACGATGTCTTGCTATGGAGCAAGTAGTTCATGTAACTTGAAGATCAGATTTCATTGGTAAATCAATGTATCTTGTGGGAGTTCTGAAGAAGAATGAGATTAGTCAAAAAGTGGCATTTGGTTGATCTTTAGTGTGTATTCAAGCAGGGTGCTTGGAACTAATTACTCTTGGGCAAAAGGGTAGTTGGTTGAAATCGTAAGGAGGTTCTGGTCTATCTTGGAGCTTGTGGTAGAAGTTCTAAGTTGAGGATGAAAGATTACCTTCTTTTGGTGGATGAGAGTTTATTTCTCTCTTTGGTTATCTGGAGTTCTTGTTGATTAAGCTGGTGGCGCAGTGTTGGTTGAAGATCTTCAGTTTGATTACTATGCAGATAGTAAGTCCAGTGGTGGAGCACATCAAGAACCATTGTGTGTGGTGTCTATGATGTGTAAAGGATGTTCTAACTGATGTTAGAACATCTACTGGGTTGGCTATCCTTTGAGTAGGAGGCTATGTTTTGAGTGTGGAACTTGACACTCACATCTTGTCTAAGAGATATTTATCTCATCATATGGGAGAATGATAGGTAAAGGATTGTCTTAGAAGTCTGATGTGAATGAGACATGCTAGAAGTGGATTAGTTTGGTGCTTATGGAGCAAATGGGCAGAGAAGTTTTAGAGCATGTATATGATATCTGACATCGTTAAGAAGATAACAAATTAAGAGGTAAGGTATCTCTTTGAGGAATGTGGAGCTTTCTAGATCAATTGGGTTTCATCTCAAGGAACATGGAAGTCTATACATGAGAATTCAAGAGGAGTTCGTGTGGGGTATAGATGGGTTCAAGAAGAGAGGGATCAATGGAAATTTGATCTCAATCCAAGAGTTTGTTAATTTAGGATGTTGATCCTAATGTGATCTCACGGGAAGAATGATGGTGTTCATGTGTGAGTGATTATTGGTTCTTGTCAGAAGAAGCAATAAGTACAGTTGATGATTGTGTTCAGCAGGTAGGTTGGACAGAGGATGCGCTCTTGAAGACATGAAGATGCATCTTATGTTTTCCATTCATCTACATAAGTGTTCATTGGAGGAGCACTGGTTATCTTAGATAGGGGGAGTTGCTCCTTGATCTAAGATGTATTACTGCAGGGGTGCAGTTCAGAATCAAGATTGTTTGGAGGACAAGCAAACTATGATTATGGGATGTCAAGAAGGATGTTTTGACATTTTACTGATGTTACAGGCTGTGAGGATATTGATCAATACAGAAGTTTCTGGTAGACAATGTCTGACATGATGTCAGGACATTGTTAAAGACATGTTTTTAAAGTAACTGGGTCATTATGGATGGTGTACCTTGGACAGTGGAAAACATGCGCATGCAAAACATGCTCTTCGGGTTTCGCAAAATCCTTGGACGATGTTCTTTATGGGAGAAATAGTCAAAGCATTCTTGGTTGTTGCTCTCTCGGTATTGAATAAGTCTCATTCGTTATTAATGACCTTATTGAATTGACCCTTGGTTCGTTAATTCCCATGAAGACCGCTTGGGTATTTATAGGAAAGCCTTGGTCACTTTTGGCTCAAGATGTTCTCATGGCATTATTCATAATTGTTCCTTGGTCGTGGTGTGTCTAGGCTGGCTTGGTACATTTTTTTTGTCAAATTTTGGCAAAAAAGGGGGAGAAAGGTTTAGTTCCTCAGTCTCCTTTGTGTCTTGTGTCCTGAGTTAAGAATTAGACCTAGGAATTTCACGAGTCTCCAATCTCTTGGGTGTGTATGTGGATGTGTACTTCTATATACCTCATTGTTTCAGGAGGAGTCACATCAGTACTCTAATCATAGCCGACACTCAGGGTGAAGAGACGTTAGGAACTTCCTGGTCTTAGTGTACAGAGAGTTTTAGCCAAAATTTTCCAAAAGGTGGAGATTGAAAGCTCAAATAATTTGGACAAGATTTTGGTAAAACTCAATGCTGAAGAAGATGTTCCAACATGAAGACCAAAGCTGAAGAATTCTGCCAAAGAACAAAGCTGTCGAAGAAGATGTCTAATCTTGAAGACTCGACATCCTGGACTATTATAACATATTATGTTAAATCTGTTCCAAGATCCTAGATGCGCTCAGCAGTGGATCAAGGAAAGATTTAAAGTCCAACTGAAGACTATAAAAGAAGACTTAGTTCTATGGTTTTTTGGATGTAACTTGAGTGTAACAATTGTAACCTTGTTCTCTTGTGTAAAAATAAGGGTTTAAGGTTTTAAGAGTTGTAGGCTCTAGGTTTGTAAGTCTCCCTCTGTATCTCTTTGATACAGTGTGGAAGACATAGGTACTGTACAAATTCAGAAGCCTTTAGGTAATGAATCTTGTATTTTTCTTGGATGAAGCTTTTAAGCAAATCCAAGTTAGTGTGTTGGTCAAGTATGCTTGACAGAGTTCTGTATTAACAAGGATGGTTTAGATATCACAGTTTGTGATTTAGGGAAGTGAGTGGGGTTTCTCATATCAAAGAGAGTGTTCTTTGGTAAAGTCTTCATAGGGTAGTATTTAGGAGATAAAGTTTTAAACGGGGGGGTTTAACTTTATAAGTTTACAACAGATAGTGAAGTCTTCTTCCTGGTTTGGTATCCCCGAAATGTAGGTGAATTGTACCGAACTGGGTTAACAATTGCTGTGTCTGTTATCATTCTGCAGATTTACATATTTTGTATTGGTATTGATTAACATGTTGGAACAGATGTCGTAACATCTGTGATTCTGCAGTTTCTGATACTCAAGGTATCAGTCTGCAGTTATGCTTCTTTGTTTAAATGTTTATGCAGAACAATGTCTTGACATGTGTTAGGACATCTGCTATCTGTTATGCCAGAATTTTAGTAGACAATGCAACAAAGTTCAATATCTTCTCCTTTATGGATGGTTTTTCTGGTTATAATTAGATTAAGATGGCACCCGAGGATATGGAAAAGACAACGTTTATTACACCCTGGGGAACATTATGTTATAGAGTGATGCCTTTCGGTTTGAAGAATGCTGATGCAACGTACCAGAGGGCCATGCCTACTCTTTTCCATGATATGATGCACAAAGAGATATAAATCTATGTTGATGATATGATTGCTAAGTCGAAGACTGAAGAAGATCATGTTGAGTATTTATTGAAGTTGTTTCAGCATTTGAGAAATTTTAAGCTCCGTTTGAATCCTAACAAATGTACTTTTGGTGTCCGTTCAGGAAAACTTTTGGGTTTCATTGTCAGCTAAAAAGGTATTGAGGAAGATCCTGATAAAGTCAAAGCTATTCAAGAAATGCCTGCACCCAAGATAGAAAAACAAGTCAGACGATTCCTTGGGCGTTTAAATTACATTTCCAGGTTTATATCTCACATGACTGCCACTTGTGGGCCAATCTTCAAGCTTCTCCGTAAAGACCAAGGTTGTGTTTGGACAGAAGACTGTCAAAATGCTTTTGATAACATTAAAGAGTATCTACTTGAACCTCTTATCTTGTCTTCTCCAGTGGAAAGAAGAACTCTGATAATGTATTTAACTGTGTTGGAAGAGTCCATGGGTTGTGTACTTGGTCAGCAAGATGTAACCGATAGAAACGAGTATGCCATCTATTATCTGAGTAAGAAGTTCACAGATTGTGAGTCTCGGTACTCTATGCTTAAAAAAACTTGTTGTTCTTTGGCCTGAAATGCTAATTGTCTCCACCAGTATATGATAAATCATAATACTTGGTTGATATCCAAAATGGATCCAATAAAGTACAGTTTTGAAAAGCCTGCTTTGACTGGAAGGATTACTCGTTGGCAGATGTTGTTATCTGAATATGATATTGAGTACCGTACACAAATAGTTAAAGGAAGTATTCTGGCTGATTATTTGACTCACCATCCAATTGATGGTTATCAATCCATCAGGGTTGACTTCTCTGATGAAGATGTTATGTATTTGAAAGCCAAAGATTATGACGAACCATTTCCCGAAGAAGGACCAAATCCTGAATCTAGGTGGGGTTTAGTATTTGAGGGAGCTATTAATGCCTATGGTAACGGAATTAGGGCTATCATTATTACTCCTCAGGGTTCAGTATCCCTTTCACAGTGTCATACCCTAAATTTGACCCCTAGATTCCATCATCATTTTCATACCATCCAACACAATTTAGGTGTGTCATTCATGTATAACTAACCCTCAAATTATCAAATTTTGTCTTACTTTGCTTTGTTTGTGAATTAGGGTTTAAATCAAGGAGATTAATTGTTGATCAGTCAAAGTTTTAGATTGATCATCAATATATCAAGTTCTCATGATCAAGAGTTTACCTACATCAACAATCAAGTGTTTTGTGGCTTCATTACAATTTTATCAAGTTTAAAATTCATTAGGTCCACAAATTCGGGTTTCTGAGCCAAAGTCAACTGGACCTTTGACTTTTGACCAAGAGATGATCTCAAGCCTTGGGTCATGATTCAAGACACTCCAAAACACCTTTGGAGTCCATCCATAGTGTTTAAATAGCTCAAGAGTTTGATTTCATTGAAGTATGCACTTTGGATTTCATCTAATACGAAAGTCAACCACAGATCAAAGTCAAGTTTGACTTTTGACTTTTTGGTCAAACATGGACTTCTCAAGTAAAGGATCATAAAAACAGGTGATTTTGACCATGATCAATCAAGAAAATGAAGGAAAACATCAAAGAATCAAGATTTGTGAAAATTAGGGTTTCATGATTTTTTCTAAGTTATGAAATTCTATGATTTTTACTCAACTTGCCAAACCCATAACTTTCAATCCAAGTAACCATTTTCTTTGCTCCAAAGACCAAATTGAAGAGCTTGTTCCATACTGCACCTTTGTCCATGAGGATGATTTCCGAAAAATGCATAGATTGAGAGATATGAAGCCATGAAGTTGGAGGTTCAATAATTTTTGAACCTAGACCCTTAGAAAAATTTTCATCAAAATCTACCTTGCCCTGGAGCCAACTTTGAGACCATTTTTCACCATGATCCCAATTGATTCAAGAAAAAATCAAAACATGAAAGTTGTAGAGGATGTTTCAAGCTTTCCAAAAAGTCCAAGAACACATTTTTATCATACTTGAGCTAGGAGTTTCGAAGAAGGGAATTTGGCCTTCGAAACTTGAATTTTAGTCATGTTCATGTCAAACTCTTGTTGCAAAACCTAGCAAAAACTATATGATCTTGCTTTGCAGGCCATGTTACTTGAAAATATTCCTCTAATTAGATATTTACACAAGTTTGTGATGCATTAACCAAAGAATTGATGCATTAACCAAGTTGTAATGTCATATCAGGATTATTTTGCAAGAAAGGTTACACTTCCATTTTGATAAAGCACCTTTAATCACAAAGTCAACTTGTCTTGAGCCCATACCATGTTTCTTCTGCACAAAAACCATCCTAAATACAGAAGCGACACCTCAAAATGTTTCAACCACTCTAGAAAGGTTTGTACTTGGCATTGGAACCATAAAATCCATGAAATTATCCATTTGTTTCCAACCAAACCAAACTCCACAACTTGTGAATTCTGCATAAATTCAGATCCTCAATCTTTCCCTAAAAATAAAGACTCATTCCTCATCACAAAAGACAACAAAACACATCAGAAAGTATAACAAACACCATTCACCTCAGCATTTTGCATCAAAACCTCCATTGTGCCAAAAACCACCACTTTGTACAAACTTGTCCAAAGTCTTCCACGACCATAAAATCATCAAACTAATCATTTACACATACCATAAAACACCTAACAAAGGTTTCCAAACCCTAATCTTCATAAAAAAACCTCAGGTTCAGAAAGTCAACTCTCAACCTCCATTTGGTTGACTTTCTGCATAAACCAAGCTAACTCTTCATTCTAACCAGTTTCATCCATTCAAGCCATCAAACACCTTCCATAAACCTTCCTTGAACTGTTCCAAGTGTTGATTTGCAACTGTAACACCATTTGAACCATGATCAAATTCTCATTTTTCATGTTTGAAAGAGGAATTGTGCAGAGCATTTGAAGTTGTTCCAAGGCAAAGTAGTAATTCCAAAAGCATAAAGGAGGTTTAGGGAAGCTTTCTGAATCATCACACAACTTTTGTAACCCCTTGAAGAGGCATTGGACCTTGCTGTAATAGGTAAGCTTTTTCAAACTTGAACTCACTCATACAAGCATCCTTAATGTTTGATTTCTGAAGCAAAAATGTAGCATTTGAGGTGTAGACGATGTTCCATAAATTAATTGCAATGAATCATGTGTGTATGTGAAGTTATGACTTTCTGAACAGTTAGGGTTCATGTTAGTTTTGAGGATGTAATTGTTCATTCCTTGATTTTTAGTCCAATTAAATGATGCCATTAGACTCGTGAAATTTTAAGCAAGTTTGGTGTTTACATTTTTGCATTTGGATGAGAAATGAAAGAGATGCGAATTTGGAAGTTTGAGAAATGGAGGTTGAAGAAGATGATGGCCATGGCGCCATTTTCAGTTTCTGATCATGATTTATTATTTATTATTTTGTTTCTATTTCACTATTGACTTGGCCATTGCGCCACAGTGGTTGAGAGTGTGTGTTTGGAGTGTCTTGCATAGCCAAGGTCTGGGGTTCGAATCCCCCTCGCCCCAGACCTTTTGATTGTTTTTTATTTTCATGTTTTTCATGTTGTTTTCAAATATATTTTAATGCGCGCGTGTTTTATCTGGGCCAAGCACATGGCCCAGTGGTTAACTTTTAAGCTGTAACCTAGGATGCACAGGTTCAAGCCTTGGCCGGACCATTTCCTCTATTTTTTACTACTTGTCATTGTCATGTTTTTCTTCATTTTCATTTGATCATATCTCTCAAAATATTAATCCTTTTGAGCTTATTTTTTTCATACTTCTCATTTGTCATGCCTATTTTGTGAATCCATGAAAAAATTCCAAAAAAAAAATATTATTTTCACACACTTTTATTTAGTCAAAGTAAGGCACTTTTAAGGATGATTGTAGGTCCTTAATTGACTCTTTTTGATTGTTTCTTTGATTTTTCTTGATCGTATTGATGTTTCTAAATGTAATGAATATTATGTGAACCTTGTTTGATGTTGATAACATAATCCCTTGGATTTTTCCCTAAGTTTGATGTACTTGAATGCATGATTTTCATGTGTACTTGTCTTGTTTCTTCATGTTTGATTATGAAACTTTCCCTTTGACTTTAGCATGATACTGTCATACCCCAAATTTTGACCACAAGAGTTCCCATAATTGTGAAAATCATTACCACAATATGGATGTACCATCATGCCTCATCAATCTCCTCAAAGGTGGTTGAGCATTCACTATAATCAAGAATTAGGGTTTCCATTCCTCTCTGAGCATCTGGACAAAAGATCAATCAAGAAATGACATAATCTTCAACTTGTCCAACCTCTCAAACACCTATAAAGGATCAAGAGGACTCCCACATCAAGAATCAAGCACAAAGTTGCTGCATTCCAAGTGGAAGGAGCATCGAAATACCCAGTGTCACCAAATTAGGATTTTTTGTCGACTGAGGCCTCCATAGTGAAATTTTCAAAGGAGATTGAGCCAAGGCTTCAAAATATGACTCAATGTGCTCAAAATAACCCTAGGAGTCCCTTTGCAAAGTTAAGTCACCCTCATAGAATGCATTCCTCAAAAGTCAGGAATTAGGGTTTCTCCTCGACGAACTGCTCGGAAGCCAAAAGTCAAAACATGACTTTTTTTGGCAAAAATGATCCTTATGACTCATATTTTCATAAGATATGATTTATAATCTCATTTGAACAAGAATTGATCAAGAAATCATGATAACTTGTAAAAGGGGTAATCTTGAAAAATTGAAATTTTTTCTAAGTTACTAAGTTTGGATGGTTTTCGTGCCAACTTCCAAGGACCATAACTTTTGATCCAAGCAGCCATTTTGAGTAATCCAAAGCCTGATTTGTAGGTCTTCCTACATTCTACAAAAGCTTAAACTACATGAAACTCTAATTCTTCATGGATTTTTGGTTATGGATGGATCAAAGTGGTGAAAAATCAAAGACTTAACACTTAGTACAAAAGTGTCTAAGTTTCAGCCTTAAACATCAATGTTCATGGGGATTTTTCAACTAAGCCCAGATAGTTTCAAGACAAACTCTGACCACATATGAATTGTACCATACAAGGACTTTTTAAAAAGTACATGAGCATTCCATAACTCCATTTGAGCAAGGAGATATGATCCTCCCAAGATGACACTTTCAAACTGTCTTGTACAAGACAAATTTGTGCATTTTTGTCGAATTGGTTAAGTTAGGCAATTGCAAGCCTTGTCATCCATTTGGACACTTCAGAGGATGACATCAAAGGGAAAATATCTGATCCACAAGCCTCCTAAGTCCAAGGATCTACATGTAGCTATGTGTCACCTAAAAAGGCTAGAAATCTCAAAGACTCCAATTTTGTTTCAATGCATTCAATGGATTCACAAGGTGGCAAGCATCAAGACATTGTTAACTGAATTGAGTCAAGCCTTATCTCTGAACCAAAGGACTCATAGCCTGTGCCCTAACCTCAAGTCAATGGCTAGAGGAGACTTGAGATTCCATTTAATCACCATTGGCCAAGGGACTGTCCAAGCCTACATTCACTATTGATGCCAAAACAAACTTGTTGAACTATACATAGACATTAATTGTGACCAGTTTGAGTACACCAAAGCCTCAAAACACTGGTTTTTCTCAAAATCTCTCTTTCACTCCAAAAATGCCATCATTTGCAAGTCACTATCGAATTTTTCATCAGAGAGCCATTCCATCACCACCAATTGTTCTAACACATTCCATACATCATATATGAGTTGATCAAACACTCCTCACTTTTCTGAAACATCAGGATCATCATCTCCATTTCTCACTTGGATCAATTGCAGTCAGAGTTGATCCAGCCTATCCAAAGAGTTTCAAAGTATCCTGAAGGTTGCAACATAATCCTTCAAGCCTAAGGAAGCTATCCAGGTCATTGTTTCACTTCTGTAACACCTCTACCACATAATTCGATTCCTTCTTGCAGAGGTAAGCCTTGAACTTTCAAACTCAATGAATCATGCATCATAGACATATTTTCAAGTTACCATTGTGTTTCTGGATGTTCATAGATCATTTTCCCTCAATCAATTGCTATTTATCTCGTGTGTATGAGATTTCATTTAGTTCTTGCACTTTTTAGGATTCATCTAATTATAACATGATATCTCTTGATACACATGATTTAAATGAAATTGAAAAGAACCATCATGTTCCTTGTTAAAAAATGCATAAGTTTCATTTTTACATGTTGTGAAATGGTTGAGAAATGAGAGAGATAGCTTGCTTCACGCAAGTCTGATGTTTGGCCAAGGAAGAAGATGACCATGGCGCCATTTTTCAGGTTTTAGGACCAAACATAGTATATATTATACACATGCCATTATATATTTGAATTGGCATTGCGTGTAACACCCTTTTCTACTCCATGAATATACGCGGCAAAATACACAAATTATCAGAGTAAAAATCACCTAAGAAGGGTGCACATTTCTCAATAGACTCAAAATAAAACATTTGCTCCGTAAATAACGGGTTTTCCTCAAAATAATAAAAAAGCCATCAAATAGCAGCGGAACCACCATAACCACAATAATCCAAAATCATAAGATTTTCAATTAAAACCATAACAATCAAATAACAACAAATAACAACTCAACATGGTTCGAATCAACGACCCAACCCGATGTTACAATATCAGAGCAAGACCCTCTACATCGACCAAAATAAAAATAATCTCCAAAAGTCCTTGAAGGCATCCACAGCTAAGCCTGATCACCTGCACGTTACCCACGTGGAGGCAACACTCAAACAGGTAGGGTGAGTAATCATAATTCATTATAATCAATATAAAAATAGGATATGCATAAAATGGTATCATCATCATATACAACATCATCAGGGTCATCACAAAGGAAAACATCAAAATTCACGACATCATAATTCACATCAATGCCAATTAAATGCAATGCACAACAAGACTCACACATGTGGTACCAATCGTCACAGTCGATGGACACTAGGCCATCACCCTCCAAAGATCCCCGTCATTAGGATCGATTCTACACAAAAACCAGAGCACGTCAAAATTACCTCACATCCACACAATGGGATTGAAGCCACCATAGACCGAAGTCTAAAATGCTATGAATGCATGATACACAACATCATTATCATCAATAAAAGTCATTACGTGCATCATCATTCATCAAAATCTCATGTTAATCATATCGTCATTTATTCATCAAAACGTCATAAATCATCATCTCAAAATCATCAATATACACATGGTAATTCATCAGAATAATCACAAGTCAAAACATCAAGATAGCACATGAATCATAAAACAAAATTCGCGAACAGCAGGCGTTCGCTAGATAGTTCACTTAGCGAACTTGTTCGCCGGGGTGTTCGCCTAGCGAGTTGCTAGTGAACCCCAAAATCCCATACAAAAACTAGAGAGACCCCATTATGTTTCTCGTTCGCCGCCTCTATTCGCCTGGCGAAGTCATTTGCTGGGAGGTTCATCGTACAAATCTAGGACGAACGTTCTCTTTGCGAAGGAATCAATCGCTTTGCGAAGTCGCGATTTTCTACAATCGCTGCTACGCATCAGTAGCATATCAGACCCAAAAACTCCTACGATTCCAGCCTCATTTACCCCAAAACATCCCTAAGGTATAATGACAACAAAGACACAAAACCTACGACTATTAGGCTGGTTTATTATACTATTCAAACCTCAAAATCACATAAACCTTCACAAATTCGAATACCTTCACAACTCCCATAAATCCCTTTCCTTACAAGGTCAAAACAACATCAACAGAGAAATTAGCCTCGAAGGCCTACTTTTATCCGATTCAATTCAACCCTTAATAATCGATCCACAAAAATGCCCTAAATCATCAATTTACTCATAAACCCACAAACCCACATAAACCTCAAAAATCAGCTTTAAACACATTGAATTCCTATATTGAAAGCAATGAAAGGCAATACTCCCCATACCTTAGATTGTCGATTCCAAGCTTTCTTTTCTTGAGTTCTTGGAAACCTTCTCGAATCCTAAGTTTTTCCCGATTTCCTCAGAGCTCTGGCCTTTTCCTTCTTTTCACGGTCTAACAAAATGAACCGTATTCCTCTCAAATTCTCCTTATTGTTAAACCTAACCTTTGGGCTTCTAAAATGGGCTTTCCCACTATTATCCTCACTAACTCCTCCTTAAAGTCCAATTTACCCTTCTAATATTATTCAAAATAAATAATAATACAATATTTTCTATATTATATACTATTATTTAAATAAATAACCAAAACTCCACAAAAATACCAACATCAGCACAAACCATCAAAATTCACTAAAAATCATGAATATTATATTTAGATAAATTAAATAAATATTCTTACCAATTTTGGGGTGTTACAGCTCTCCCCCACTTAAAGAATTTTCGCCCTCAAAAATTACCTCAAGGAAATAGAGTCGGATACGACTCCCTCATCTGATCTTCACGTTCCCAAGTCCAACTTTCGCCAGCTGGTCCACCCCACAACACCTTCACCAGAGTTATGTCTTTACCCCGCAGTTGCTTCATCTCTCGACCATCAACCCGCACAGGTAATGCTTCAACTATCAGATTATCCCTCACTTGTACATCATCCATCTGAATCGCATGCGACGGATCCGGAATGTACTTCCTCAACTGAGACACATGGAACACATCATGCAAATTCGCAAGTGACGGTGGTAAGGAAATTCGATAGGCTACCTCCCCTATCCTTTGCAAGATTTGATATGGACCAGCAAAACGTGGAGTGAGCTTTCTAGACTTCAAAGCTCGACCCACACCAGTCACTGGTGTCACCCTAAAAAACACGTGATCTCCCTCTTGGAATTCAAGTATCTTCCTTCTCTTCTCATGGTAACCATAAAAAGTGGGATAACTTATAAAAGGGGTAACCATAAAAACTTAGAAATTTTTCTAAGTTATGGAACAAAGTGGCTTTTGTACCAACTTTGGAGGATCATAACTCCTAAACCACAGGGCCATTTTCCCACATCCAAAGCTGGATTTGTAGCTCTCATGGCCCTCTACAAAAGCTTTAAACACATCTCATTCCAATTCCTCGTGGATTTTAAGTTATGTAATGATCAAAATCACAAAAAGTGAAAATGTCACTTTCTTCCAACACTTAGTGAAATTTTCAATAAGTCAGAATCTATCTTACATTTTTCAAAATGTAGGGGCATTTTTCACTTGGATCCAAAAAGTATCAAAACCAATTATGATCAAACAGTTGTTGTATCATATGAGGGCTTACCAAAATGGCCAAGAACTCCATCAAATTCGACTTGGGCCATGAGATATGACCATGCCAATATGCCTTGCTGCAAACTGTCAAAGCAAGGCAGATTTGTGCATTTTGCTCGATTTGCAAATGGCTAGAGGAGACTTGGATTCTCATTGATCAACATTGGCCAAACCTCTGCAGCAGTTTCCAATCACTATTGCAGCCAAAACAAACTTGCTCTACTATAAATAGAGCTCAATTGTGTTCAGTTTGAGTACACCGAAGCCATCAAACAGATGCTTTCCTCAAAATCTCCTTCTCACTTCCAAATTTTCCTTCCAAAGCAAGTCACTATCAGGTTTTGAGTTTGAGAGCAATTCCAACCAAACCAATCACACACACACACACACCTCATAAACATCATATAGAAGTGATCCAAACACTTAAACAACATCTGGAACACTGATTTCTCAGAATCACCAGCTAGCTGCTCAAGGTTTTAACCAAGTTGCAATTAGGATACCATCTTCAGTTCCCGCTTGTTTCAAACCATTCCAAGCACTCAGGCACATCACTTGACACCTAGGGAAGCTATCCACATCATTGGAACCTAGTTGTAACACCTCTAACACAAAACACGATCACCAGCTGCAAGAGGTAAGCATGAGCTCTTCTAACTCTATGATCCATGCATTTTTTGCTGCACAATAATTTGGCCATATGTTCATAATCATGCATGGAGTGTTTTCCCTCAATCAATTGCTTTGTTTGAATCGTGTATGAAATTTCTGAGCCTTCATGCAAATTTTAGGGTTCTTGAGGTTTCTCTTTGATTTCTTATTCCAGGCTTAAAATAAATGAAATTAAAGACCATAGACATGATCATGAGGTGAAAATGAGTAGATTGATATGTAGATTGCATGATATAATCAAGTATTCAGTGAGATTGATGAGAAAATGTAAATCTGGGCAAAACAGAGCACGCGGGCAAGGCCAAGATGTTCTTGGCGCCCTTTTTCAAATATTTGAATATTTGAATTTTTGTGATTTTATTCAATTGATTCAAAAATTAATTTCTCTTTGAGTTTTAATGATTTTGAGTAGGTTCTTTTTTTAATAATTCACAAAAATGTTAAAATATTTTATTTTACCAAAAAATCCCAAAAATATTATTTATTTCATATATTTGATATTTTTGCAAAGAATTAATGTTTTATTTGTTTTTAACATTTGAAATATTTTTTCTCCCTTGATTTTCCAAACTTAATTGATTTCCAATTGTTTTATGGGTATAAACATGGTTTGTCAAACATTAATCCAATACCACAATTTGTTTTTCACACATGTTTAACAATTTTGGTCATTTTAATTGAATTTTTATTCAATTAAAATATATTTTGAACACAAATTACGGTTTTGATCAATTCAACCCTCATAAAATCTTTTTTTCAAAACCATGGGCCTCTTGAGAGAGTGTAAGACCCATCCTTTGTAAATGAAAACCTTTTTGGGCCTCAGTCATTGTATAAACCCCCACTGTATTTTCAAAAACAACGGCGCGATCGTCGCCTTTTTTAGAAAAATCATCTGGGCCTCTCCTTGAGCTGTAAGCCCCACCACTTGTACAAAAATAAATCATTGGGCCTCTAATTGAGTGTAAGACCCAACCCTTTTTTTAACAAAAACCTTTTGAGCCTCAATGCATTGTATAAGACCCAGTATGTTAAAGAAATCTCGGCGCGATCGCCAATTTAAAAAAACAAATCATCTGGGCCTACCCTCGTGTTATAAGCCCCATTATTTTTCTTTAAACACCTTTGGGCCTCTTGAGAAAGTGTAAGACCCATCCCTTTATACAGAAAACGTTTTTGGGCCTCAGTCACTTGTATAAGTCCCTGTATAATTTCAAACAACAGTGCAGTCACTGATAAATCCTTGGGTCTCTCCTTGAGCTGTAAGCCCCAACAACCTTTTCAAAGCACTTTCTCCTTTGATTTTGAATATAATATTGTTATCAAAGCTTTCTTTGTTGAACAAACTAACAAAACAGCATGGAAGCTCTACAACTGAGTAAGTGTTTACCCACTTTCTTTATCCGCTTTCATATATATAACTGTATTGTGGGGCTGCTCATTGTAAGTCTTCTTTCACAAACTTTTATATGCTTGTCAAATATCCACTGTGTAATACTAGTATAGTTATTTAGAGTTTTCCCCGGCAACTACGTTTAGCACTAGGTAAAGCCTTGTTGGTCACTCTTAAATACAAACAAAACTAGATCCCCATAGGATTACCAAACATAGTCTTCCCTCCTCTTGGGATTAAACAATATGGAGACGCGAAAGGCAGCACTATCGGTGAACTCTTTCTCAGACTGTCACTCTTAGAAATCGTCAAAGAGACTCTACTCCCCAGGGATGATCTTTTCTCCGTGAATGGCATCTCTTGAGCTTCTTCCAAATTCTCGGACTTTCCTTCTTGATCTATTCTCGGTGAATGGCATGTCTTGAACTTCTTGGGGTTTGGGGACCCACAGGCTTCTTAAAAGCATCCCTGCCTCCTCTTGGGCATTGTACAAGGACCCTTCGGCTTCTTAAAAGCTCTCATGCCTTCTCTTGGGCTTAGTACAAGGACCCAGAGACCTCTACAGGTATAGGAACAGAACCTAGTCATCAATTTGCTAGAGCTGTCTTTCTGAGTCAAGTGTCAGACCTGTTAATGGGTTGACCTTCATCCCTTAACATACCAGCCTTCTCTTGGGCATCATACAAAGATCATTCACTATCTGAGAATCAATTTCTCACAACACCAATAGACTTGGACATTCTCAATACCCTTTGGATTTCCCATTTCCTTAAAGAACAGGAAATAACCCTGATCTTCTGATCAGTGCCAAGGCACAACTATACCTGTAATCTTTTCCTTTTATAAGAACTGATTTTCTCTTTTATCCAACATACTGGACATGTCACTAAACTGAAACAGTCACCAGCACAATAGCCTCCTCTTGGGCTTTGTATAATGATTCTCCCCAGCGGAGCTAACCTTTTCACACTCTCTTGTTGAGTATAAAAGACTCTCTTGTTGGGTCAAACCTATTTAGCCTCTATCTCGGGCTTCGTACGAGATAAAAATCACTCTCTTGTTGAGTATAAAAGACTCTCTTGTTGAGTCACTTCCCTTTCAGCCTCCATCTCGGGCTTCGTACGAGATAGAAAATCACTCTCTTGTTGAGTATAAAAGACCCTCATATGGAGTAAAAACCTTTTAGCCTCCGTCTTGGACTTCGTACAAGACACATATAAAAACACTCTCTTGTTGAGTCAGTCACTTGTTAGCACTCTATTGTTGAGTCAACCCCTTTTAGCCTCTCTCTCGGGCTTCGTACGAGACACATAAAAACACCCTCTTGTTGGGTCAATAGCCTCCTCTTAGGCTTTGTATAAGAAAACCCCGGTTGAGTCAATAAACCTTTTAGCATCAAAATCTGTGCCTTGCTCACAGTATACAAACATCAACAACTCCTTTTCCTTCATCTAATTGCTGTAAGCGGCAAGCCTCTGGATTATTTACATCCACACCACTGTCCCTCTTTTAGCATGAGAAATTCCTAAGGAAAGATGGCATTGCTCTAAACTGAGTTAAAGTCTTCTCCTTCAGGTTAAAAATCCCCTATAAAGGAAATTATGGCATTATTGGATTCAAATATCCCAGTTAAAGTAATTCTCTTTTATAATCAGTCACCCAACAGTTGTGACAAACAGACCAAATATCCCCTTTTAGAGATGACAAATTCTCTCTCATCAATAAACCCTTCAGCTTCACATCTTGGGCTTCGAACAAGATACAAATAGACCATTCAGCTTCACATCTTGGGCTTTGAACAAGATACAAACCAAATTTAGCTTCACGTCTTGGGCTTTGAACAAGACACCAAAACAACCTTTTTTTCCTCCCATAGAATAGGAGGAACTGCGATCGCTCTGATTTCCCTGTTCGTTAAACGGGAATATGTAGGCATAAGATTGGAAAAAAATCTTAGCGAGCATACTAATAAAAAACCCAAAACCCAGTATCTCCACCAAATCAACCCAAAAGCATCAAATCTAAGCACATTAACATCTTACCTCACAAATAGTCCAGGCACTATATTTTTTTAACAAAATAACCTAAGAGAGACCCAAAATCTTCATAGCATCTGTAACCTAACGGACCGCTGTTCAAATTCAATATGCAAGCAGGGTTAATTGGAGACATCTATTTCCCTTCCTTAATCAGCTCAATAGGATAAAAAATGAATCGAACTGTAGTACCCCAAAGCGATAGTGCTTCGAAACCACGCAAAAATTCGTGCTACACGCCCCAGCGTTGATCAGCTGGTTTTGTGTGTGTAGCGAGCAAAGGGTCTGAGGTTCGAATCCCCCTCGCCCCAGACGTTTTGGTATTTTTTTAAAACTATTTTTCCAAAGGAAGATTCACATATTTTTCACTCTTGCCATCTTTTATCAGCCAACGCACTTGGCTCAGTTGGTAGAGTTTTAACCTCACAACGCCAAGGGCGTGAGTTCAAGCCATGGGAGGGGGAGGGCCATTCCCTATTTTTTACCACTTTTTATTTTCATTTTTTCTCACAATTTCTTAATAACTTCTAAATTAATTTCTTTCTCAATTTTAAACATTTTTTATTAATTCTTTTTTTGAAAATTCAGAAAAATGATAAAATATATTATTTTATAAAAATCTAACAAAAAAATATTATTTATTTTATATATTTAATATTTTCATAAAGAATTTATTTTTTATTTATTTTTAAACATTTGAAAATAATTTATTTCTCTTGATTTTAAATTCAAATGAGTTTTAAATCATTCTAGGGGTAAAACATGATTTTTCAAACTTTGATCCTAGATAATAATTTGTTTTTCACATATGTTTGGCAATTTTGGTCATTTTAGTTAAATTTTTATTTAATTAAAATGCCCTTTTTGAAAATCAAATTAGGGTTTTGACTATTTTCACCCTCACAAACATTTTTCAAAACACTTTGGGCCTCTAATAGAGTGTAAGACCCAACCCCTTTGTATATAAATAAATTTTGGGCCTCAGTCATTGTATAAGTCCCATGGTGTTTTCTAAAATTGCGACGCGATCGTCCCCTTTTAAACAAAAACCATCTGGGCCCACCCTTTTGTTGTAAGTCCCATATTTTCCTTCTTTTCAAACACTTTTGGGCCTCTAATAGAGTGTAAGACCCAATCCTTGTTGTACATAAACCTTTTTGGGATTCAGTCATTGTATAAGTCCCAATACAATCTTCAAAATAACGGTGCGATCACTGTTTTCATCTGGGCCTCTTCTTGAGTATAAGCCCCAATCTTCTCTTATAAACAACTTTCTTCTAATTCAAATTCAAATTCATAGTTGTTATAAAAAATTTCTTTAATTTCTTGAACAACTAACCATACAGCTGTTACAATGGAAGCTTTATCACCTATAAGTTTTAAAACATCTTTCCTTTACATACTTGTGTATATATATATATATATATATATATATATATATATATATATATATATATATATATATATATATATATTTATTTATTTGTAATGCTGGAAGCTTGCTCACCTGTAAGTCCTCCTACCCTCTTTTACATACTTGTATATATTTCATCTGTATATATATATATATATACATATATATATATATATATATATATTATCTGCTTAGAGTTTTCCCTAGCAATTAGGTCTAGGATTAGATCAAACCAGTGGTCACTCTTTAAACACAGTCAAAACTAGTTCCCCGTAGGAAATTCCAGATACAGTCTTGCCTCCTCTTGGGCTTATACAATATGCAACAGAGAAAGACATTATTCCCGGTGAAACTTTTCTCAAGACTGTCATTATTAGAAATTTGTCTAAGAAATTCATTCCCCCCAGAGAGGATTAATTCCCGGTGAAACCTCTCTTGAATTTCTTCAAACCCTAGAACTGTTCACTAAATAAAAGATTATTCCCGGTGAAACTTTTCTTGAAATTTTCTTAGGTTTGGGCCCACAGGCTTCCTAAAAGCATCCCCGACCTCCTCTTGGGCTTTGTACAAGGACCCTGAGGGTTCTTAGAAGTTCTCATGCCTCCTCTTGGGCTTAGTACAAGGACCCAAAGAACTCCTACAGGTATAGGACAGAACTTAGTCATCCTTTGTTAGAGCAGTCTTCCAAAGAGTCAGAACATCAAACCAATTTAAGGTTGATCCTCATCCCTTAAAAACACCAGCCTCCTCTTGGGCATCATACAAAGATAAACCTTTTTATACCAGTAGACTTGGACAGTCTCATCTCCTCTTGGATCTCAAAGAAACCCTCAAGTTTCCTGAAGGAACAGGAAGTAACCCTGATCATTTCATCAGTCTCCAACAGAGTTAAAACCTCCCAAGGTAAAAACTCCACCTATTAAAACTTCCCTCCTAGATTCCTCAGTCAGGGTTAATTTACAATTAACAAATCCCCTACAGAATCAGAACCTCAAGGCATCTGATATTTCAACTCTTCTATAATTCCCAGCAAAAGTTGATTCCCCAATTTGGACCTGGCTCTGGATCTCAATAATCCTCAGTAGAAATTAGCCTCCTCTTAGGCTTTATATAAGAATTTCCCCCAAACTAGCCTCCTCTTAAGCTTTGTATAAAAATCTTTCCTCACTGTCTTGTTGAGTTAATCACCTTTCAGCCTCAATCTTGGGCTTTGTACTAGACAAATAAAAACACTCTCTTGTTGAGACAGTCTCTTTTCAGCCTCAATCTTGGGCTTTGTACAAGACACCGACATAAATATCTCTCCAGTAGAGTCAGTCATAACTTCCAGCCTCAAACTTGAGATTTGTACAAGACACCAAATCATACTCTCCAGCAAAGTCAATCTTCTTTTAGCCTCAATCTTGGGCTTTGTACAAGACAGATAAAACCTCTCACCAGTAGAGTCAATCTCTTTTAGCCTCAATCTTGGGCTTTATACAAGACATTCAAAATATTCCCCGGAAGAGTCAATTCCTTCCAGCCTCCTCTTAGGCTTTGTATTATGATTTCCCCAAAAGAGTCAACCTCTTTAGCCTCAATCTTGGGCTTTGTACAATACATATATAAAAACTCCCTAAGCAGAGTTAACCCCTTTAGCCTCAATCTTGGGCTTTATACAAGACACACAAATAAAAACTTCCCAGAAGAATCATTTCTTCTCAGTCTCTTCTTAGGCTTTGTATAATAATCTCCCTAGTGGAGTCAATCAACCTTTTAGCTTCAACCTTAGGCTTTGATCAAGGCACACAAAAATCAACATCCCCTCAGAGGAAATCAAGAAATCTCTCTGTAGGAAGACATTTCTCTAAACAATCACACATCAAAACAGACAATCAAAACAAACCCTAATTCCAGATAACTGCTGTAAGCGGCACACTTGTTGATTCAAAAATCCAAGTTGTAATCCCTCTTTTATCCGGGAAAACTTCCTCTATCATCTAATTGCTATAAGTGGCAAGCCTCTGGATTATTTACATACAAGCCAATGTCCCTCTCTTAGCATGAAAAACTCCTAAGGAAAAATTGTATTACTTTACACTGAGTTAAAGTTTTCTCATTCAGGACAAATCCCTTATAAAAGAAATTATGGCATTGCTGGATTCTCATATCCCAGTTAAAGTAATTCTCCTTTATAATCAGTTACCCAAACAGTTGTGATAAACAGACGAGATGTCTCCTTTTAGAGATGAAAAATTATCTCTCAGTCGAACCTTTTAGCTTCAATCTTGGGCTTTTAACAAGACACAAATAACCTTTAGCTTCAATCTTGGGCTTTGAACAAGACACAAAACATCTTTTTCCTCCCATAGAATAGGAGGAACTATGATTGCTCTGATTTCCCTGTCTTTTTTTAACGGGAATACGTAGGCATAAGATTGCGAAATCTTACCGAGCACACTAATAAAAAACCTTAGGTCCAGTACCTTACCAAAAATATCGGAAAAACCCGACATCAACAAAAATACTCTCTCTCAAACATTCCCAAAGGAAAAACTTTCCCAATCAAACAGACAAACACCAGTAAATAGAAAACAGTAGATTTTCTAAACGATCTATGGGTAACCATATATAAGATGGGTAATTGATAACTCCCCACTGTATAACCTGACCCCGGACTCCCCAATCTCTCAAGCATTTGTTAAAGAAAACATTTGCGTGCAAGGTTAGTTTTAGATAGCTTCCTTTTCCTTTCCAGCTTCATAGGATAAATAAGAAATCAGAAAGTAGCACCCAATTCCTACCATTGCGGTGAGAAAAAACCAATGGCGATAAAGTGGTCGCGTCACCCACAAAAATCGCATGCTACAGAAAAATGGAGACTCTGCTGCGGAGTCTAACTAGGATTAGAATTCCTAAGAGGTCTAGGTTGTTAAAAATCATACTATACTATATATATTTATATTTACTGCTTTTCCTACTTGATATCTGTGTTTATTTTTCTGTCAATGGGAATGCGATTGATGCGCACGTGGAAAGATTGAGAGAACCCTAAGATAAGGGGTGGCATAGACGGGTGGACTTATAGGGAGTGAATCCCAAGTAAGTGATCCTGGTAGACCATCAAATCAGGCGAGGGCCCGTGTAGATACTAACTGTTGAACGACCGATTGTCGTGAAAGCAGAGTTTTCTCAGTGCGGCACCCGTGACCCTGAGGATTTAGTAGACATTAACCATATGACCACTTGGTAGTGCAGTGACTATCGGGAATAGTTGATACGTGATACTACACTTAAATGAGATTACCCTAGGATGCTACAGCTCGCTCGGGTGAACTAGCCTGCTGTTGATATCCCTAGGGGGTCAATGTTTTTGGGAACCTTAGGTTCCATTCTACAGGTACAAAAATTGACCAGAATACAACCTTTGGGGATGGGTAGAGCCATGATTCCATGCTCGTGATGTTGAACCTTTGAACCCATGTGTTTTCAATGTTTTTGTGTGTTGCATTCATGCATTCATTTAAAAAACTCTTAAACAAAGAAAAATCTTCTCTTCTTTTTTCAAAATAAACTAAAATAATAATTGCAAACATCAGAAAGATTGCGTTAAGGATTTCGGTAGAAGAAAGACACACAAGTACACTTTCAAGGCTCCGAAACTAGAGAATTTAAGGAGGTTGGCAAGGATGATCACCAACCCTGATTCTTTCAGAGCTAAGCCTGGAGGACTGCTGTCTCTGTTAAGGGTCCACGTAGTTGAAGGAATCCTGTCTACGTTAATTCAGTTTTACGATCCGGTTTATCACTGCTTCACATTCCCGAATTATCAACTGGCACCAACTTTAGAGGAGTACTCTCATCTGATTGATTTACTTATCACTGATCAAGCTCCATTTTCTAGACTGGAAGAAATTCCAAAGGATCAGGCCATTGCAAAAGCAATCTCTTTGGACAAGTCAGAAATTAGGAATCACATAACCACTAAAGGAGGAATTCAGGGTTTACCAGCGAAATTCCTGATAGAGAAAGCTCTATACTTTTCCAGTGTAGGAAACTTAAATGCTTTCAAAGATATCTTAGTTCTACTCGCATACGGGTTATTCCTCTTTCCCAACATTGATAACTTCGTCGATACTAATGCCATTAAGATATTTATGATTGGAAACCCAGTACCAACCTTGCTCGTAGATACTTATCATTCTGTACACTTAAGGATTTTGTACAGTGGAGGAATGATCACATGCTGTGTACCCTTACTTTACAAATGGTTCGTTTCCCGTTTACCCAAGTCTGCTGCTTTTTGGGACCATAAGAGTACTCTACGTTGGTCACAGAGAATCATGTCTCTCACCAACTCGGACATAGATTGGTACAATAGGATTTATGAGGGGATAAAGATCATCGACAAATGTGGAAACTTCCCTAATGTACCCCTCATTGGAACTAAAGGAGGAATCAACTATCATCCAATTTTAGTTCGCCGTCAACTCGGATACTCGATGAAGAATATCCCGCATAATGTTCATCTGGAAGGTCTTTTCTTCATGGAAGGAGAAAATGACAGGGCACTTAAGAAAGAAATAGTGTATGCCTGACAACATGTTCACAGGAAAGGAAAAGAGTCTCTAGGAAGACCAGACTATACCTCCATGGAGCCTTATCTCCACTGGGTACAGACTAGATCCCTCAAGCTGATGATGCCTTACCCTCGTCAAGAAGTTTTTCCGTTAAAGGAATCTGTCCTTTATTTCATGTCTGATACGAAAAAACTCCAGGTCGCTCTCAACAAAGTTCAACGGGAGAAAAGCTCTTGGAAAAACAAGTACCGACTCCTCAATGTGGAGTGTACCAAAATTCAGGAACTGTTAAAAGAAAAGGATGCTCTGATTGATATTTTAGAACAACATGCTATAGAAGGTCAAAGGAACTTGCTCACTCCTTTCACTTGGCAAAGGACTGACAACCCGACAACGGCTGAAGAACCCCGATCAAAGAAAAGGAAAATACCAAAACCAGCATCTGAGATCTCCTCAGAGAGGACCCAGGATCCCTGAGCTTAGGCATTTTCCATACAGCACTTTGTAAAATACTGTACTTTTCTTTGTAACATACTGCAATCTTTCCAAATTCAATAAAATGGGTCTCCCCCACTGTATGATATTTGCAATCTATTTGTTGAAGTTTCTTTTTTATTAAAATAAAAAAAAAACAAAAAAATATGTATTGCATTCAGCATTCTCATATAACACGTTCTTCTTATTTTTGAGTCGCACGTATGTGTCACGATTTTAGAGTCAAACTGTCTCACTTATACAATACTCGGGCCAATTGACAAAAGAAAATGGACGATCTCGAGGAAGAGAATAGAGAGCTGAGAGCTGAGAGAAGAAGTCGACGCTCTAAAGGAAAGTTTGGAAAAACTTCACAATGACATGCAATCCCTGGCAGCAGCTCAGAGACAACAACAAAGGCCTGTGATCTCAGAGATCACATCTACGCCTGTAGAGGAGACATATGATCCTCGGTACAACATGCCTAAAGGTCGCCCCTAGGGAATGCCTCTCAACTTTGTCCCTGGAAGATACATCCCGCCGGTCACTGAAGACCCAGAAACTGCAGCAGGAACCGCTGGGCCTGAAGGTTACAAACTTCGAGAAAGCGAAGACGTAAGAATTATGACAGCAACTCCTGAAGGTTACAAACTTCGGGGCATGGAAGCAACAAGAGTCACCGCCGTAATGACTATACCACAACCAATGGTACACACTGTCCCTGAATGACAGATTCCACAAGTAATTTATGGTGGAAACGAGACATGTACGAAAGGATGAATGAGTTCCAGGAACAATTCTTGGAGATGCAGAAGGAACTGCATGCCATTTGCGGCCAGGATTTATTCGAAAAGGATGCCGCAGACCTTTTCCTGGTCCCTAATGTGAAAATACTGCACAAATTCAAGGTGCTTGACTTTGAAAAACACAAGGGCAACTCTTTCCCTCAAAGTCATTTGGTGATGTACGCTCGAAAAATGTCAACCCAGATAGAAAATCAATAGCTACTGATCCTTTACTTCCAAGACAGTTTAACCGGTGTCGTACTCAAATGGTACATGGGTTTAAATCGCACCAAGATCAGTACTTTTAGAGATCTCGGCGCTGCTTTAGTTCAGCAGTAAAAATACAATCTGGACGTGGCACCGGATAGGGATCAGCTCAGAGCAATGTCACAAAAAGACAAGGAAACTTTCAAGGAATATGCTCAGAGATGGCGTGAAATTACCGCCCAGATCTGCCCCCCTCTTGAGGAAAAAGAGATGACCAAGATCTTTTTAAAAACCTTGAGCTCATTCTATTACGACCGAATGGTCGCCTGTGCGCCCAGCGACTTCATTGAAATGGTGAACATGGGAGTACGCCTTGAAGAAGCAGTCCGAGAATGAAGATTGGCCAAAGATACAGAGCCATCTAGTAGTACCAAAAGATATGGTAGTGCTTTCCCAAAGAAAAAAGAGCAAGATATTAGTAATATCTCTCTCGGAAAGCAAAGGCAAAGGTATCAACCAGTAGTGGTGGTAACTCTCGCTATCCACCCAGCGCCATCTCCAAATTATCAACCTCAGGTTGCTCAGAGCTAACCAAGTCAACAATAGTATCAGCAAAGGACACAACAACCTCTTCAGCAGGCTCGTCCTCAGTACAACAATAACAATTGTACTACACGACCACCAGGGTTTGACCCTATACCGATGTTGAACGCATAACTATTTCCACTTCTACTGGCCAAGGGGCACGTCCAAACCAGGTCTCCTCTTACAGTACCGGGGAATTTGCCTTTTTGGTTCAAAGTGGATCAAACTTGCCCTTACCATCAAGGAGGACCGGGGCACAACATTGAAAACTGTCTCAACTTCAAGTCCGATGTGCAGAAGCTTGTCAGGAACGGGATCTTATATTTTAAAGATACCAATCCAAATGTTCAGACGAACCCGTTGCCGCAATATGAGAAGACTGCCGTAAATTTAATAGAGGAAGAATTTAGCCGCAGTTATCAAATTCACAATGTACTCCTATTAGGAACCAATCTAGTCAGGATGCATTGTAGACAGAGTGGGTACGGTCATGTACCACCTAACAATTATCACCAGTGTGATATCTGTTCAAAAAATAATCAGGGGTTTTCATAGTGCAATCATCTCTACAAGAACAAATGGATCTCTGATGGATCCAAGATCACCGAATTCGAGAAGTCAACATGGCCCATGCATATCCCAACATTGTTTAGAACCACAACATTCTTGCAATGGATGTCAACTTAGTGGCGATGAATTCAAGGCAAAGTCAACATGATAATCTGCCACGGCATGATTACAACACTTATCAGATCTGCTCAACAAGCAATCAGGGATGCTCTTTCGTACAAGGGGACCTTCAACGACATATGGATCTTGGATGGATCCAGGACTATTGGGAAAGAAATAACCATCAAGTTAATGTGGTTTAGATATTCGACATACGCTTGATGAATACCAGTCTGGTAGAACTACAAGCTAAGCAAGTCAGGCTTGGCTTTCTGGCTTCACATGATTATCAAGACTGTGAAGAGTGTCGTGAGAACGACCAAGGATGTACACTTGTCCAAAGAATACTTCAACACTTATTGGACCATTGGTGGCTTCCAATCTACTTGGATGAAGCTACATAACAGGTTAGGATGGCTGACAAAAATCCTGATAGATATCAAAGTCAGGATGTCCGCTCGATGGAAACATATCTAGTAAAGTTGCACTGCATACAAAGCGGACGTGGCCGGGTGTCACCGCATAATTATGAGTGATGTAGAGTTTGCTCCGAGAACAACCAAGGATGCTACCTTGTACGAGCGGCTCTTCAATATCAGTTAGACCATAAAAAGGTTCGACCATGTTCAAGTTATGATTCGATCAACGTGATACAAGATTATCTTCCTGATCAAAGCAAACACCTTGTCATATTTCCTAATCATGAAATGGCCAAAGACGTATGCACCATAAACCCTCTACTCCCTGAATTAAGACTCCCTCTTGATAGTAGAAAGATTCTCAACCTCAAACCAATTGAGGCTGCCTACGATGGTCAGAAAAATCAAAAGGCTCCTGTGGTTATCTATCTGCCGGGACCAATACCGTACAAATCCGATAAGGCTATCCCTTACAAGTACGGTACAACAACAATCAAAAATGGAAAGGAAACTTCATTACCCTCCGTCGTAAACATTATCGACATCAGTCGAGTCACACGGAGCGGTCGGATCTTCAACAGAGAAGTTGGAGAACCTGCTAAAGAGAAGGAACCTCAGACAAGGGTTCCAAATCAGTAAATTGGGCAATCCAGTAATCCCGAACTTTCAAAGAACAACGATGACATGCTGAAGCTAATCCAGAAAAGCGAGTACAACATTGTGGACCAACTGTTACGAACTCCATCTAGAATCTCTGTATTATCTCTCCTACTTAGTTCCGAAGCTCACAGGGAAGCTCTGCAGAAAGTATTACAGCAAGCTTTTGTGGAACAAGATGTATCAGTAGGACAGTTTGACAACATTATTTCGAACATCAATTCCTGCAATAACTTAGGATTCAATGACGAAGAACTGCTGAAAGAAGGCAAAAATCACAATATGGCGCTTAACATTACAGTCAACTGCCAGGATGATGCTCTAGCCAGCATACTGGTAGACACAGGATCAGCTTTAAATGTTATGCCAAAATCAACTCTGATGCGACTATCATTTCAAGGAGCCCCGATGAGAGGCAGCGAGGTCATCGTCTAAGTCTTTGAAGAATCCAGAAAAATAGTTATCAGCGAAGTTGATCTTCCCATAACCATCGGTCCTCACACTTTCCAAGTCACTTTCCAGGTCATGGACATCCGGGCAATATACAGCTGCTTATTAGAAAGACCTTGGATACACGAAGCTGGGGCAGTCACTTCGACACTTCACCAGAAGCTAAAGTTCGTCAAGAATGACAAGTTAGTCACAGTATGCGAAGAGCAGACCTTAATAGTGAGCAACTTATCATCATTTTCCTGTGTAGAACCCGAGGAGGTCGTTGGAACCCAGTTTCAAGCATTCTCAGTGAGTAATTCGACCTACGGGTCGAAAAGGTGGGAAGAGTGCTCGCCAAGACATCGCCTTCTTGTGCCTACGTATCCTCAATCTAACCAGAGAGAGGAAATCAGAGCAGTCGTAGTTCGACCTAATGACGTCTTAGTGTTTTTTATGAGCGAAGTTCAGTTCACGTCCGGTAGTTAGGGTCGATGTCTGTTTGCGACTTGAACGGAAATAACGTGCTCTTTTCTGAAAATTGTTTGAAACTCAACAATCTTGAAGGATGAAAAAGATTTGAATTTAGTTTTTTCTTTTTAGACAGAAGTGAATTGAAGTTAGTTCATAACTTGCATTGTACCAAAGTCTATGACATAGGAACGAATGCGTCGCATATCGTCCCCAACAGGACGTATGCTAAACACCCTAGAAGAACGAAGGGAGACCCTCAATTCCTCATTTCCCATGCTTAAGGCCCGTGTACAATACACGTTGTCCTTATTAAGTGTCTTAGAATTGTTATGATATGAGAAGAGAAGACTCAAGTGAAAAAGAAAACGCTACGGGAATTCTATCCTAATGTTGTCATGCAAAGATGGCCCTAAGGTTGATGTAAGAGGGGAAAATTCTACCTAGTATTAGCATGCATGGTTTGAATCCTAATGTCTATCCTACTCCAAGCTTAATCAAAGATTAAGTTGGACTAGGAACCCTAAGGGAGCATACAAAAGTGAATCTAAGACTTGAACAAGTCTTAAGATCCAAAGGGGAAGGAAAAAAGCGAAAGAGATGAAGAAGAAAGAAAGATATGCGATGAGAAACCAAAGAGGGCCACAAGCACATCATGCATATTATATCCAACTCATAGCATTAATCATGCTTCAAAACATCACACAAGGAAGTTCAAGCAAACAAGTAGAAGTAAGCATGAAAGAATGCAAGCAAACTTGCATTAGAAGCACAAATGAACATCATTAAACATCACACCAAGGTTATGTGAGCAAAGTAAGATGAAGATGAAGCAAATTCAGAACTTAAGTAATGTTATAACCATCCAATTTAAACATGTAAGAATGCTTCATATTAACATGCATCATGAACCAAAGAAGCAACAATCAAATGCTAATGATATGCATCATACAAATCAAACCACAATGATCAAATGAAATGAGAACATGATGTGAATCCAAGTGGGAAGTAGCAAATGTATCATCCACAAACCAAAATCAAACTCATGTCAATCATAAAAGATCATCAAACATCATACTCAAAGCATGCAACACAACTATGCAAGTATGCCACAAACTAAGGCTCAAAATGATTCACATGCTTCCACACAAGTAAAACCATACCAAAGAAAGATCATGCACTAAGGGCCAAGGAAAAATAGAATCTCAAACATGTCTTATCAATCAAAGAAAGATCACCAAGTATCAAGAAAGTTCATGCCATTCAAAGGCACAAGATTAGGTCAAGAAGTGTGCACTAGAATGCTTAAAACATCATCAAATGAGAGCATCAACCAAAAATAGTAAAATGATTCAATAAAATCCAAGAAAAAATGTCCAAAAGTATGTTCAAACATCCATTTCAGCATGTGCAAAAGATGGGATCAAATCAAGATCAAGAACATGTTCAACATGGACAAACTAGCCAAGGTATGCACACAATCGAGCAAGAATCGAGGGTCCACAAAAATTGAATGGAAAGTCACCTAAAGCAACTCAAACCATAACTAAACCAGCATCAAAATACCCTCCTATGATTGCCTAAGAGTGACCAAAAGATCATCCTCAAAAGGCTAAGTAAAATCACAAAAGTCCCTAACCCTAGATGAAGGGCATCCTTGGAAACTCATCCACAAATTAAATCAAAATAAAATAAGAAAAAGAAATTAAAAATAAAATAAAAATAAAGTCAACATCTCAATTGACCAGAAAACAAATTTGTTTAATTTTTATAATGATTTAATCAATTAAAATAAAAATGAAATTAAAATGAAATAAAAGAAAAGAAACTAAAAACAGTGGCAAGGAAGGGGGTGCAAAACCAATCCAAGAATGACATGAGTCCAATTTGCATGCAATAGGCCTTAATTGGTGGGGTGCAGAAAGTAGGGTGCAAGGCCTATGGAACTAGAACACATCATCAGAATTTTTAAACAAAATAAAAAAAAAAAGAAAAAAAGAACGAAACACATGTAACATGACCTCAATCGGTCATCTCCACTTAAGTGAGAAAAGACAAAAAATGAGCACCAGCCAATCCCGTGCCAACACATCTTCGTTTTCCCCATGAAACAAAACCTAAACCTCTCATGCATCGTGCAATAACCAGCTCACAAGAGTATGAGAACACCGAATTAATCCTCAATTTTCTCCATCAATTCTCAACTAAATTCAACAAAGTAAAATAGCCAAACGAAGTACGAAATGAGTAGAACAACATGGTACCATCTGCTTTTCAAAACTTACACTCAATCATGAAAAAAAATAGAGAGTAAAGATGCGGGTACAACAAGATTTCAGATGTTCAAACATGTCAACAAGCTCATTACCAAACATCTACACAAAGCCATCATTCCAAATCAAACCAGATGCAATACATGAACACCTTTAGATCTAAAAAATGAGCTCAAAGAGGTCGGAAAATCTTACCTAGTGGAGTATGTCCACTGCTTCTTGTGGTGTTTACAGCTCAAGAAATCCCTCCAAAACGACTCAACAACCTTTAGAGAGTATACATCCACCAACAAAAAGAGGAGAAACCTTTGAAATGAAGAAATCCGCAGGTGAGAAAAATGAGAGAGAATGAGCTTTCCCAGATCTGAAATCGTTCCAAAAATGAAGTTCTCTCTTGTTTTAGGGTTAGTGATCATTTATATATGAAGGATCAGAGAGTTTAAATGGGCCTAAAATAGAAAAGTGAAATGGTTTCACATTTTGCCAAAAGAATCATACCACTCATGCACACGGTTTTTTTGCTTGATGAGGAGTGTGTGAAATGGATTTGTGGGTGGCTTTGGGAATGGAGAGAGGCGTGGAGAATGTGTCCAGCAAGGCACGTGAGAGAATGCACTCACCAACTTCTTTTTGTTCTTTTTAACTTTTGGCAAATAAATGGTACATGGTGTGCATGAGAATAATATGTTGTTTGGGATTTTTAGGCAAAGGAAAATGATACATGAGAATATGGTACCATGCGTGTGGTTTGGGGGACACAAGATGCTGCAAGATTAATGTCAATGCCAAAATGTGCCATGCTATGCTTTGAAATTGGTTGAAAAAGCTTCACTTTGCATGATCATATCTTAATGAAAATAGCTCCATTTGGGACATATTTGTGCTCTATGGAAAGCCCACATGACATAGAACATATCTCATGTTGATTATATCTTGAATTGGAGCTGGGATCTATGAAGAAATTTTCCATGAAAGTTGCTTCAAAATCTGTCCTAAAACACTTAGAAAAAATTCTAAGTTTTTGAACTTTGTAAAGGTGAAAATACCCAACTTTGGAACACCATAACTCATTCAAAAATGACTCAAATGACATGGTTCTTATGCTCATTTTGAAGGGAATACTTCATACTACAACTTTCATGTGGAAGATATTTTCAAATGAAGCCTTGAACATGGTGAAAAGTGGCCTTGAAAGTGGCTAAAAACTTACTAAAAATAGTAAGTTTCTAAAACCCTAAATTCCATTTTTGGCAACTTTTTCACATTCTTGATTTTTTTATGAATCCTTGAGCATTTCTTGACCAAATCTCATCCATTGATCATATATGACTTGAAAATCAACATGTTGACCTCAAAAAGTCAGGAGTTGACTTTTTCACTGTACAGTTGACTTTATCCCCAATTCTCCTGATTTTGAATCTTTTGAATAATTGAAAACCTTCTGAACCAAATTGATGGACAATTCTCCATTCCTAGACACTTGGGAACATATAAAAGACCATGGAATCAAGTCTTACCCAAAAAATAGAAATAAACTGATTTTATGGCAAAACCCTAGCTTTGGTGTCCTCAGTCTAGGAGAAATCGACCCATGCTCAAAATCTAAATTCCTCTGAATATGATGTGTATCCTCTCAAACAATGATGATATGAGCCACTTGATAATGATAAAAACTCAAAGATCTTGCCCATTAGAGGGTTAGACTCAAGAATCTCCAAAAACCTAGTTTGAGAATTCAAGCTAGGAGGATATGATCACCTGAAATCTCTTCCCAAACTTGATCATATGATGAAGTGATGGCCTCATCAAAATACCCTGAGGTCTGAGGATCCCTTGTGGCTTGAGTAATGGTGACGTTAAGACCATCTCTTCTTTTGGTCTCTTGGACAGTACACATGACCTTTTGCTTGAACCTCTGAAAACATCTCTTCCTCTTAAGGTAACCTAAAAACCTTGATCCCATGCTAAGAACCAATGATATGCACAAATGATAATGCAAAATGAAGTGAAGCATAAGCCAGTTAGAGGTTAGAAAAAGGATTGAAAATTTTGGGGTGCTACACATGGTCAGTTGTTTCAGCAAGGAATGAAGAAAGCGTTCGACAAAAAGGTCCGACCTCATGTCTTCGGGAAAGGAGACATTGTACTAAAAAAGATACAATCATTCCTCACTGATTCCCAGTGCAAATGGACTCCGAACTATGACGGCCCATATGTGGTCATGAAAGCCTTCTCAGGCGGCGCCTTGAGACTCGCAACCATGGATGGAGAAGATTTTGCCTACCCCACAAATGTTGATGTAGTCAAGAAATACTTCGCCTAAATAAAAAAACGTCTCGGTGGATTGAAAACCCGAAAGGGCGGTCCAGGAAAAAATTAGAGACATAAGCAAAAATCATCCCGGTGGATTGGAACCTCAAAAGACAATCCAGGCAAAAGTTAGGGATTCATGGCAAGTAACTACATCTGACGAGGTTAAATCCCCAGCGGTAGTACCATCCGTCAAAAGACTTCAGTCAAGGTCACCTTCGACAGAAGCCCAGAATGTCCAGAATTTAAAGTTGGTAGAAGGATAACAGTCGTTATGTTTCAATGTAGCCCTTTTTCCCGTAAATTACCATTTTCTAAACTTTGTAAATGCTCTATGGTATCACGCGCTTGGATGATTTCCATCCTATCAATAAAATTTGAGCCCTTGTGCTTTTGTTTACAATTCTCATTTATTTTAGCTTTACAGAATGACGTTTTAACATGATCAAGGATTCTTGAAATAAAACAAAAATGAATTTACTTGTCAAACTTTTCTGCTGCTTTTAAAAATAAAGATGGTAATTCCTTTTGACTTTGAACATTAAAAAGAACATCGATAGCTTCTCTGAAGGTGATTGAACCTCAGAATGCAGAATCAAAGTACTCATTCTAAAACCAGTACACATGAGCGAAGGATCAACTGTTTCAGATACCATGTTTCATCTGATATTCCCGGCAGGGTTCTTACCTCTTAAGACCGATTGACAAATCTTTCTTCCCACAGGGATCGCCTCTCCTAAGCAAGGTAAGATTGCTATTTTGAACCAGTGGTACTTTTCATCCCCCGCAGTGGCCGAGTATCCAGTCATGTTCATCCACTAGTCTATATGTCGTGTCAGTTTTGTCAGCATAAACATACATACATCATGCATAATTGATTCACATTCATATTCATATTGCATTAATATCGCTCTGGTCATACTTATTTCCCAAGTGATAAAACCCTTTGTCAATTAAGTTGTCAGTTGTCCTTTTCGTGTTGGATAAGACAAAATCCTGGTTTAAGTTCTTTCCTCGTCAGGAAATGTGTTGTCTAAAACAATCTCTCTCCCCAGTTTATTTCTGGATTGGAGACGGTCCTCGACCACTTTGATAACTTGAACCTTTGAAAGGCAAGAAGACATTCGACAGACGTCACTCTTCACCATTAAAGATGATATCTTCGCTTTCCCGAATTAAGGAAAATCCCCAGAGAATGCCTCTCAACCGAAGACTCTCAGTAACACATTTGTTTTTCTCCCAAGAAAGTCAATGTTAATGAAGTCGTCAGCACCTCAAAATTGGATTACATCACATGGCATTTCTCCGAGAAGATCTTGAAGAAAAGTATGATGTAATGTCCCCAAGCAAAAAGCAGTCTCTCAAGAGACTTGTTTTTCCCAATAGAGTCAACAAATGGCATCTCTAACCTAGAAGTTTGCAAACCTCTACAGTTCAGACGAATGGGTGTCCCCAGCAAGTCTGACATCAAATATTTTTCCATCAAATGGCATATCCCCAGTAAAAAACTCGGCGAGAAGTTTGATGAAAACCTCTACACTTAGCCTTCCTTGTCAAGGAAGAAACTCGACAAGAAGAAACAGAGACCAAATCCATGGCTGAAGACCAGGATTGAGGGGAAGTTTATTTCAAAAGAAACTAAGACCAGTTCCATGGCTGAAGACCAGGATCGAGGGGAAGTTTATTTAAAAAAAACTAAGACCAGTTCCATGGCTGAAGACCAGGATCGAGGGGAAGTTTATTTCAGAAATTGAGACCAGTTCCATGGCTGAAGGTATCAACCAGTAGCGGCAATAACTCCCACTATCAACCCAACGCCGCCTCTGACTTATCAACCTCAGGTTGCTCAGAACCAACCTAGTCAACAACAGTATCATCAAAGGCTGCAACAACCTCTTCAGCAGGCTTGTCCACAATACAATAGCAACAATCGTGTGACACGACCATCAGGGTTTGACCCTATACTGATGTTGTACGCAGAGTTATTTCCACTTCTACTGGCCAAGGGGCACATCCAAACCAGGTCTCCTCTTACATTATCGAAAAATTCACCTTTTTGGTTTAAAGCAGATCAAACTTGCCCTTACCATCAAGGAGGATCAGGGCACAACATTGAGAACTGTCTCAGCTTCAAGTCTGATGTACAAAAACTTATCAGGAACGAGATCTTATCTTTCAAAGATACTAATCCGAATGTTCAGATGAACCCGTTGCCGCAACATGAGAAGACTGCAGTAACTTTAATAGAGGAAGAATTTAGCCGTCATTATCAAATTCACGATGTGCTCTTATTAGGAACCACTCTAGTCAGGATGCATTGCAGACAGAGCAGGTACGGTCATGTGCCACCTCACAATTATCACCAGTGTGATATCTGCTCAAAGAATACTCCAGGGTGTTCTGTAATGCAATCAGCCCTACAAGAAAAAATGGATCTGAGCTGCATTAAGGATCACCGAATTCGTAAGGTCAACATGGCCTATACGCATCCCAACATTATTCAGAACCGCAACACTCTTGCGATGAACGTCAATTTAGTGGCGATGCACTCAAGGCAAAGTCAATATCATAATACGCCACAGCACGATTACAACACTTGTCTGATCTGCTCAACAAGCAATCAGGGATGCTCTTTTGTACAATAGGCCCTTCAACGGCAGATGGATCTCGGATGGATCCAAGACTACTGTGAAAGAAATAAACATCAAGTCAATATGGTTCAGATCTTTGACATACGCTTAATGAATACCAGTCTGGTATAATTACATGCTAAGCAAATCAGGCTCGACTTTCTGGCTTCACATGATTATCTAGACTGTGAAGAATGTCGTGAAGATGACCAAGGGTGTGCGCTTGTCCAAAGAACATTTCAACACTTGTTGGACCACTGGTGGCTTCCAATTTAATTGGATGAAGCTACACAACAGATTAGTATAACGGACACGAATCCTGGTAGACATCAAAGTCATGATGTCTGCTCAATGGAAACATATCTAGTAAAGATGCACTGTATACAAAGTGGGCGTGGCCGGGTGCCACTCCAAAATTATGAGCGCTGTAGAGTATGCTCAGAGAACAACCAAGGATGATATCTCATGCGAGCGACTCTTCAAAATCAGTTGGACCGGAAAGAGGTTCGACCATGTTCAAGTTCTGGGTCGATCAACGCGATACAAGACTATCTCCCTGATCAAAACAAAGACGTTGTCATAATCTCCAATCATGGGAAAACTAAAGACGTTTGCGCCATAATCCCTCTACTCGATGAATCCAAAATCCCTATTGGTAGTAGAAAAGTTCCCAACCAGGAACTGATTGAGGTTGCCTATAATGGTCAGAGAAATAAAAAAAGCTCATGTGGTTATCTTTTTGCCAGGTCCAATACCGTACAAATCGAAAAAGGCTATCCCTTACAAGTACGGTGCAACAACCATCGAAGATGGAAAGGAAACTCCATTACCCTCTGTCGTGAACATTGCCGACATCAGTCGAGTTACCCGAAGCGGTTGGATCTTCAATAGAGGAGTTGTAGAACATGCCAAAGAAAAAAACCTCAAATGGAAGTTCCAAATCAACAATTTGGTCAATCCAATAATCCAGAACTGGTAAATAACAACGATGAGATGCTGAAGCTCATCCAGAAAAGCGAGTACAACATTGTGGAGCAACTGTTGAAAACTCCATCTAGAATCTATGTGCTATCTCTCCTGCTTAGTTCTGAAGCTCACAGGGAAGCTCTGCAGAAAGTCTTAGAGCAAGCCTTCATGGAACAAGATGTGACGGTAGGACAATTTGACAACATCATTTCCAACATCACTTCCTGCAACAATTTAGGATTCAGTGATGAAGAATTGCCAAAAGAAGGCAAGAATCATAATATGGCGCTTAACATTACAGTCAGCTGCCAAGACGATGCTTTAGCCAGCGTACTGGTAGACATAGGATCATCTTTGAATGTTATACAAAAATCGACTCTGATACGACTATCATTTCAAGGAGCCCCGATGAGAGGCAGTGAGATCATCGTCAAAGCCTTTGACGGATCCAGAAAAACAGTTATCGGCGAAGTCGATCTTCCCATAACCATCGGTCCTCACACTTTCCAAGTCACTTTCCAGGTCATGGACATCCGGGCAGCATACAACTGTTTATTAGGAAGACCTTGGATACACAAAGTTGGGGCAGTCACTTCGACACTTCATCAAAAGCTGAAGTTCGTCAAGAATGATAAGTTAGTCACAGTCTGCGGAGAGCAAGCCGTAATTGTGAGTAACTTATCATCATTTTCTTATTTAGAACCGGAGGAAGTTGTTGGAACTTAGTTCCAAGCACTCTCAGTGAGCAATGAGAGTCGACCAGAAAAAGGGACGTTGATTTCCTCATACAAAGATGCTCTCGAAGTAATCAAGAATAATAACGCAAAAGGATGGGGACAGCTGGTAATTCCTATGGATAATAAGACAAAGAATGGTCTTGGTTTCTCTTCAACCGGTACCCAGACTGCCAAGAAAGATGAAAGTTTTCATCCTATTCAGAACTTCTTCCACAGTGGAGGCTTCCTCCACCCAGTGTCTCAAGAAGTACACACCATCAATAAGAGTGACTCCTCTGATACGGACGAGGAATGGAAATCCTATCTCAACGACAACGGTTATATGCCTCAGGAAGAAACGCATATGCCATTCTGTTTTCCAAAGCAGAACCCGAGATATATACCGAGATCATATGTCCGGATGATCTATAGAGATTGTGATCCTGAGGGATGTCGTGCTCCACCTAACTCATTAGAAGATGATCTAATGAAAGACAACTTCGACTACGACTATTATGATCCCCTGGATGACTTGCCTATCTGGAAGCCGTACACAGAAAACTTGGGGCAAAAGAATCAGCCAAGCGATGCCTATCAGCTGAGTAATATTGAAAAGAATACCCACGTCCCCACCAAGCCAAGGGATCATTACTCAAGACATTCCAAAAATTTCTGACACCACAATGATGAATCTGCTAAGATTGCAGGACAAGAGTTCATCAACTATGCCTTTCCTGAGGTCAACGTCATTGAGGAAGATGACTCCTCCACTCCCGCAGAAATAGGGGACACCTTAGGACAGCCAAGTGGCAAGTACGACTTCTTAGTCAAGTACACTGCTTCCGAAAGTTCTCGCATCAGATACGAGGACATCCAGCTAACTGGATGGGGAGATCCTCTTGAGAGTGAAAACACCAGGGAGGATACAATAGAGGAGTTCGTTTATGACAACTCTGCATGGGAGGAAGACTCCAACGATCCTACTCCGCCAAAAATCAGTGTTATTTCTGAAGACAAACCAAGGAAGAAGGTATCAGACTTTGTGATTCACCGAGGAGTTCGTCGCCACTGGGTTGCTGTCGATGTCCAGAAAGTCGTCCATAAGTCTAAGTAATTGCCATCTTTATTTTAACCTTTCACCTTGCCCAGGTGAAACAGATGTTTTTATAGGGCTCACTTTTCTGTAGATGTCCGTCTTCGCTTATCCCAAAGCGACAGAGTTTTGTTTTATAGGATGTATTTCAAGAATGGAAAAAATCATAAATAAATAATGTCATTCTGTCATTCCCGCATTTATTGCTATTTTCACTTTTCGTTTTTCAGAAAATGGTAATCCTAAAACAACCCAAAATAAAAAAAACAAGCATTTTTCAAAAAAAAAATTACACTACACACACTCTTGCATTTCTCCCTATCTCTTCTAAAAAATGAATCATCATGTCATGCAAATTGCTTGTTTTAAAACCCATTGGAACATACGATCCAATGCCTTCTCCCAACTTTGAATTCCCGGTATTTGAAGCTGAAGAAGAAGAGGACGAAGAAATTCCAGAAGAGATCTCCCGACTACTCAGACAAGAGGAAAGGTCTATTGAGCCTCACAAAGAACCGTTGGAAACGGTCAATTTGGGTTCAGAGGAAGAAAAGAAAAAAGTTAAGATTGGGGCACTGCTCAGTCCAACTGTCAAAAAAGGCTTAATAAAACTTCTTAAAGAGTTTCCAGATGTATTTGCTTGGTCCTATCAGGACATGCCAGGGTTGGATACCAGCATCGTGGAACATCATTTATCACTAAAAGCAGAGTGTCCTCCAGTGAAACAAAGATTGAGACGGACTCATCTAGATATGGCTATCAAGATCAAGCAGGAAGTGTAGAAACAGATCGTCGCAGGTTTCCTTGCCACCTCATAATATCCTCATTGGCTAGCTAACATAGTGCCAATCCCGAAAAAGACGGAAAAGTCAGGATGTGTGTAGACTACAGGGATCTGAACAAAGTAAGTCCAAAGGATGACTTCCCCCTGACACACATTGACATGCTGGTAGACAGTATAACAAAGTTCAAAGTCTTCTCCTTCATGGATGGATTCTCGGGCTATAATCAAATCAAAATGGCGCTGGAAGATATGGAGAAAACTTCATTCATCACCCCCATGGGGCACCTTTTGTTACAAGGTAATTTCGTTTGGTCTGAAGAACGCGGGGACAACCTATCAAAGGGCCATGATGACTCTGTCTCACGAAATGATGCACAAAGAAATCGAGGTGTATGTTGATGACATGATCGCCAAGTCAAAAACAGAAGAAGAGCATGTAACACACCTGTCAAAGTTATTCGAGCATCTGAGGAAATACAAACTCCGCTTGAATCCCAATAAATGCATATTCTGTGTTCGCTCAGGAAAACTCCTAGGGTTCATCGTCAGCCAGAAAGGAATTGAGGTTGATCCTGACAAGGTCAAGGCCATTCAAGAAATGCCTTCACCAAAGACTGAAAAATAGGTCAGAGAATTTTTGGGACGTCTGAATTACATCTCCAGGTTCATATCCCTCATGACCGCGACAAGCGCGCAAATCTTCAAACTACTCAGAAAGAACCAAAGCTGTGTATGGACAGAAGATTGCCAAAAGGCTTTCGGCAGTATCAAAGAGTATCTGTTGAATCCGCCAATCTTGTCACCTCCAGTGGAAGGAAGACCACTGATCATCTACCTAACAGTCTTGGAAGACTCAATGGGTTGTGTGCTTACCAACATGACAAAACCAAAAGAAAAGAGTCTACCATCTATTATTTAAGCAAGAAATTCACTGACTATGAAACTCGTTACACTATGCTCGAGAAAACATGATGTGCTCTAGCTTGGGCAGCCAAATGTCTTCGCCAGTACATGATTTGTCACACTACTTGGTTAATCTCCGAAATGGACCCAATCAAGTACGTCTTTGAAAAACCTGCTCTCACAGGAAGGGTCGCCCGTTGGCAGATGTTGTTATCGGAATACGATATCAAGTACCATGATCAGAAAGCCGTCAAAGGGAGTATTTTAGCCGATCATTTAGCTCATTAACCGAATGACGATCAGGAATCAGTCGGATTTGACTTCCCAGACGAAGATGTCATGTACTTGAAAATGAAAGATTGCGATGAACCGCTACCTAGTGAGGGGTCAGAACCAGGTTCCCAATGGGGATTAATTTTTGACGGAGCTGTAAACAATTATGGAAACGGAATTAGGGCAATCATCGTAACACCTCAGAGGACCCATATTCCTTTCACTGCTAAATTGACATTCAAATGCACAAACAATGAGACTGAATACGATGCTTGTATAATGGGTCTCGAAGAAGCAATTGACTTAAGGATTAAGAACTTGGATGTGTATGGAGACTCAACCCTGGTTATCAATCAGATCAAAGGAGAATGGTACACATACCAATTAGGATGTATTCCTTACTAAGACTATGCAAGAAGGTTGTTACCATTCTTCAACAAAATCGAGTTTCATCATATCCCTCGTGAAGAAAACCACATGGCTGATGCATTAGACACTCTATCCTCCATGATTAGTGTAAGTCAATGGAATGACGTACCTAAGATTGACATGATGTGCCTTGAAAGGCCCGCTTACATCTTCGCAATGGAAGTAGTCATCGATGACAAACCCTGGTATCATGATATCAAGTGCTTCCTTAAAAAATAAGAGTACCAACCTGAGGCATCGAGAAAAGATAGGAAGACTCTCAGAAGACTGGCTGACAACTTCTTCCTGAATGGTGATACACTCTACAAACAAACTTTGACATGGATTTACTCATATGCGTAGACAGACCAGAAGCAAACATGTTGATGAAAGAAATTCACGAAGAATCCTTTAGCACTCATGCCAATGGACACACAATGGCGAGAAAAATTCTGAGAGGAGGATATTATTGGTTGACAATGGAATTCGATTGCTACAATTATATGAGGAAATGTTACAAGTGTCAAATATACGCTGACAAAATCCATGTACCGCCAACGCATCTCAAAGTTCTTTCTTCCCCATGGCCTTTTTCCATATGGGGAATCGACATGATTGGCATGATCGAAACCAAGGCTTCGAATGGACGTCGGTTCACCGTGGTAGCCATTGACTACTTCACCAAATGGGTCGAAGCAACATCATACACCAATGTAACCCGACAAGTGATGGTCCTATTTATCAAAAATAATCTCATCTGCCGTTATAGTGTTCCAAGCCAGATCATTACTGATAATGGATCTAACTTGAACAACAAGATGATGAAAGAGTTGTACGCTGAGTTCAAGATCGAACACCACAACTCATCTCTCTACTGACCTAAGATGAACGGAGCGGTAGAAATGGCTAACAAGAACATCAAGAAGATCGTTCAAAAGATGGTTATAACCTACAAAGATAGGCACAAGATGCTACCCTTTACTCTTCACGGTTATCGCACATCCGTCCGCACTTCAACAGGGGAAACCCCTTTTCTCTCTAGTATATGGCATGGAAACAGTGCTCCCCATAGAAGTAGAGATCCCATCAATCCTGGTATTGATGGAAACTAAGCTAACAGAGGCTGAATGGTGTCAAAGTCGACACGATGAACTGGACCTAATCGAAGAAAAGAGAATGACAACTTTATGCCATGGTCAGTTATATCAGCAGAGAATGAAGAAGGCTTTCAACAGAAAAGTCTGACCCCGTGTCTTCAGAAAAGGAGACCTTGTGCTCAAGAAGATACAATCATTCCTCACTGCTTCCCAGGGCAAATGGACTCCAAATTATGACGACCCTTATGTGGTCAAGAAAGCCTTTTCAGGCAGTGCCTTGAGACTCGCAACCATGGATGGAGAGGAGTTTATCTACCCCATGAATGTTGATGTAGTCAAGAAATACTTCTCCTAAATAAAAAACAAAAAAAAACGTCTTGGTGGATTAAAAACCCGAAAGGGCGGTCTAGGCAAAAATTAGAGACATAAGCAAAGAATCATCTCGATGGATTGGAAATCTCAAAAGACAATCCAGGAAAAAGTTAGGGATTCATGGCAAGTAACTACGTCTAACCAGTTTGACTCCTCAACAGTAACACCATCCATTAGGAAAACTTCAGTCAAGGTCACCTTCGACAGAAGCCTAGAATGTCCAGAATTCAAAATTGGTAGAAGGATAGCGGTCGTTATGTTTCAATGTAGCCCCTTTTGCCTTAAATTACCATTTTCTAAACTTTGTAAATACTCTATGGTATCACGCACTTGGCTGATTTCCATCCTATTAATAAAATTTGAGCCTTAATGCTTTTGTTTGCAACTCTCATTTATTTTTGCTTTACAGAATGACATTTTAAACATCATCAACGATTCTTGAAACAAAACAAAAATGAATTTACTCATCAAAATTTCTTCTGCTTTTAAAATAAAGATGGCGATTCCTTTTGACCTTGAACATCAAAGAGAACATTGATAGCTTCTTCGGAAGTGATTAAACCTCAAAGTGCAGAATCAAAGTACTCCTTCTAAACCAGTGCACCTGAATAAAGGGTCAACTGTTTCAGATGTAATATCTATCTGATATCCCCGCCAGAGTTCTTACCTCTAAAAACTAACTGATGGTTCTTCTCCCCACAGGGCCTACCTCTCCAAAGCAAGACAAGATTACTATCTTGAACTGATGGTACTTTTCATCCCTCGCAGTGGCTGAGTATCCAATCGTGTTCATCCACTAGCCTGTATGTCGGGTCAGTTTTGTCAGCATAAACATACATACATCATGCATAATTGATTCATATTCATATTCATATTCATATTACATTAATATCGCTCTGGTCATACTCATTCCCAAGTGATAAAATCCTATTGTCAATCAAGTTGTCAGTTGTCATTTCTGCGTCGGATAAGAAAAAATCCCGGTTTGAGTTTTTTTCCTCGTCCGGAAATGTATCGTCTGAGCAATTTCTCCCCAGTCTATTTTTGGATTAGAGACTGTCCTCGACCACTTTGGTAACTTGAACCTCTGAAGGGCAAGAAGACGTTCGACATACACCTTTGGAACATCACTCTTCACTATTGAAGATGATATTTTCACTTTCCCGTATTAAGGAAAATTCCTAGAGAAAGCCTCTTAATCGAAGACTCTCGGTAATACATCGGTTTTTCTCCTAAGAAGTTCGATGTTAATGAAGTCATCAGCACCTCAAAAATTGGATCACATCACATGGCATTTCTCCGAAAAGATCTCGAAGAAAAGTATGATGTAATATCCCCAAGAAAAAACGGTCTTTCAAGAGACTCATTTTCCCCAGTAGAGTAAACAAATGGTATCTCCAACAGAGAATTTTTCACACCTCTACAGCTCAGACAAATGGGAGTTCCCAGCAAGTTTAACCTCAAACTTTTTCTATCAAATGGCGTCTCCCCAGTATAGCTCGGCGAGAAGTTTGATGAAGTTCGCTACAAATAGCGTTCCTTATCTGGAAAGAAACTTGACAAGAAGAAACTGAGACCAGTTCCGTGGCTGAAGACCAGGATTGAGGGGAAGTTTATAAGAAACTGAGACCAGCTCCGTGGCTAAAAACCAGGATCGAGGGGAAGTTTTCAAGAAAACTGAGACCAGTTTTGTGGATGAAAACCAGGTTCGAGGGGAAGTTTATTACAAAGAAACTTAGACCAGTTTTGTGGCTGAAGACCAGGATCGAGGGGAAGTTTATTTCAAAAAAAGAAACTGAGACCAGTTTCGTGGCTGAAGATCAGGATCGAGGGGAAGTTTATTACAAAGAAACTTAGACCAGTTATGTGGCCGAAGACCGGGATCGAGGGGAAGTTTTTCCTAAATCTAAGTAGCATTACATAGAAAAAGAAGACGGATGAGCAAACTGCCATTCATAACCACCGTCAAAATTTCAGGTATTCCAATATTTAATCCTCTTGCACCCTAAATGTCCAAATATCTTCGCCATTCACACCTTCGGGTCCAAGAAGATTAAATAAGGGCATCTGTCATACCCCAAATTTTGATCACAAGAGTTCCCATCATTGTGAAAATCATTACCACAATATGGATGTACCATCATGCCTCATCAATCTCCTCAAAGATGGTTGAGCATTCACTATAATCAAGAATTAGGGTTTCCATCCCTCTCTAAGCATCTAGACAAATGATCAATCAAGAAATGACATGATATTTAACTTGTCCAACCTCTCAAACACCCATAAAGGATCAAGAGGACTCCCACATCAAGAATCAAGCACAAAGTTGCAGCATTCCTAGTGGAAGGAGCCTCGAAATACCCAGTGTCACCAAATTAGGGTTTTTGTCGACAGAGGCCTCCAGAATGAAATTTTCATAGGAGATTGAGCCAAGGCTTCAAAATATGACTCAATGTGCTCAAAATAACCCTAGGAGTCCCTTTGCAAAGTTAAATCACCCTCAGAGAATGCATACCTCAAAAGTCGGGAATTAGGGTTTCTCTGGGCCGAACCGCTCCGGAGCCAAAAGTCAAAACATGACTTTTTTTGGCAAAAATGATCCTTATGACTCATATTTTCATAAGATATGATTTATAATCTCATTTGAACAAGAATTGATCAAGAAATCATGATAACTTGTAAAAGGGGTAATCTTAAAAAATTGAAATTTTTTCTAAGTTACTAAGTTTGGATGGTTTTGGTGCCAACTTCCAAGGACCATAACTTTTAATCCAAGCAGCCATTTCGAGTGATCCAAAGCCTGATTTGTAGGTCTTCCTACATTCTACAAAAGCTTCAACTACATGAAACTCTAATTCCTCATGGATTTTTGGATATGGATGGATCAAAGTGGTGAAAAATCAAAGACTTAACACTTAGTACAAAACTGTCTAAGTTTCAACCTTTAACATCAATGTTCATAGGGATTTTTCTACTAAGTCCAGATAGTTTCAAGACAAACTATGACCACACATGAATTGTACCATATAAGGACTTTTTAAACAGTACATGAGCATTCCATAACTCCATTTGAGCAAGGAGATATGATCCTCCCAAGATGACACTTTCAAACTGTCTTGTACAAGACAGATTTGTGCATTTTTGCTCGAATTGGTTAAGTTAGGAAATTGCAAGCCTTGTCATCCATTTGGACACCTCAGCGGATAACATCAAAGGGAAAAGATCTGATCCACAAGCCTCCCAAGTCCAAGGATCTACATGTAGCTGTGTGTCACCTAAAAAGGCTAGAAATCTCAAAGACTCCAATTTTGTTTCAATGCATTCAATGGATTCACAAGGTGGCAAACATCAAGACATTGCTAATTGAATTGAGTCAAGCCTTATCTCTGAACCAAAAGACTCATAGCCTGTACCCTAACCTAAAGTAAATGGCTAGAGGAGACTTGAGATTCCATTTGATCACCATTGGCCAAGGGACTGTCCAAGCCTTCATTCACTATTGATGCCAAAACAAACTTGTTACACTATAAATAGACATCAATTGTGATCAGTTTGAGTACACCAAAGCCTCAGAACACTGGCTTTACTCAAAATCTCTCTTTCACTCCAAAAATGCCTTCATTTGCAAGTCACTATCGAATTTTTCATTAGAGAGCCATTCCATCACCACCAATTGTTTTAACATATTCCAAACATCATATATGAGCTGATCAAACACTCCTCACACTTCTGAAACATCAGGACCATCATCTCCATTTCTCACTTGGATCAATTGCAGTCAGAGTTGAGCCAGCTGTCGCACCTCGAAAAATCGCTTAATCGAAGACACGACCCTCGCGCAAAAGGCGCGGAACTGTTCGACAGAGTCGCCACCGAACTTTATTTATCCCAAAAGAAGGAAAGGAAAATATCGAGAAAACCTTTAAAGAGAAAGATAAGAACATGGTCGTCGCAACCACATTCTGGGTTCGGGAGTCGGTTACGTGAGAGGAAGGTACGCGCACCCCCTCACGTCTGTTGTACTCAACGGGAACCTCTTAGTTCGAATTGTGATGAACGTTATCTAAGCTTGTTTGCTTTCTTCTCAATGATATATGCGAAAAGGTAAAGTAAAAGGTTTCGATTACTAAGGGAAATGGGGTGGTTTTAGGATAGGGTGCTCGGCAAGATCATCGTGACCTCGGGCCTACGTATGCTCATTCGGACGAGAATGAGTAATCAGAGCAATCGTAGTTCGACTACGGGAAGGGATAGAGGGAAGACGGAAGATTGAGGGAAGGTAGCTCGCCAAGATCATCACGATCTTGTGCCTACGTATCTTTACTCGGACGAGAATAAAGAATCAGAGCAGTCGTAGTTTGTGGTACACCCACGAAAAGAATGGGGTTAGTGTTTTAGGAGACGAAAGATTGAATGACAAACAACCCAAGGGGCGTGCCTCGAGAGCAGTCACTCAAGAATCCAAGGAATGTGAGGTTCCAAGAACTCAGTTCTTTCGTGATTGATTGCAAAATTGTTTGATAAAGATTAAGTGTTTTAAGACGAAAGGGTGAATGAACAACAACCCAAGGGCGCGCCTCGAGAGCCATTCATTCGAAGACCCAAGGAATGCTTGACTCCAAGAATCTCCTCCTTTCGTAAGTTGATTAAGAAAGTGTTTGGAAAAAAGATTGGGTCGAATTGGGTTGCGACAAGAGGTGAGGATTGATACTAGTCCCTAGGGGTGCTCCTAGTAACGAAACCTCGAGATGTGTGAGTGTGCGTTTGATGGCGATACAAAAGGCGCTCGGCTCACGATTGGGCTCGACGACGAATCGAGGATTGGTTTGAAAATGATTTAGTTTATTAAATGTTTTAGGGAGAATGACGATTATTCGATAAATGAGACGTTGGCCTCGCAACCAATTAATCGGGGCGTTATTGGGATGCTAGATCCCAACGACACCTTTTTCATTCGATTGATTTACGAAATATTGTTTGATGAACAACAAAAGTACCACATGGAATGCTAGACTCCAGTGGCATTGTTTTGTCCAAATAATTAAGACGCGTGTTTTAGAAACGAAAGGTCGAGTGATCACAACCCAAGGCGTCGGCCTCAATAGCGGTCACTCAAGAACCCAAGAAGTGCTTGACCTCAAGAATTCAATTCTTTCGTGATTTAATTATGAAAACGATTTGAATAGGTGCGTTAAGTATTTTAATCGAAAATTAAGTGCCTAGGCGTTTCGATAATTTTAGTGTGTTTTGATTAAGTGTATAAACAAATAAAATGGTTAGATGAATAGGATATGAATATGTATAAATAATATGAATAATAATGTGAAAAAGATATAAGCAAGGTAATATGAACAAGATATAATATTGACATAAAAGTAAATCAAGATAATATTGACGGAAAGTAAAGTTAGTTGTTAGTGGTTAATCGGATGAATCGGGTCCAATGTAGCGCTGAGTCATCGTAGCACAATCTATGACGAAGATCATACTATAGGAGGATGCACAATTTGATCTTTGTGCTAAAACACGATGGAGAAATGATATTGAGGATCATTCTCCAATTGAATCGTGCCACACGAAAAGAAAAGGTGAAGATCTCGTCTTAATCACAAACTTTCGTCGATTAATCGAAGGTAACCTATCACGATCCCAAAGTATAGAAAGAAATCTCAATGATCACTCACTACATATTTTAAATAATGAAGGTTAATCGCTTCAACGATCAACATTCGCGAATAGAAACACTTCATCGATCGAAAATGAGAAAATAGAATAAGATAATAGAAAATGAAATGGAAATAGAAAATAAATCGAAGTGGTTTCGTCTTACTCAAGATTTTATCGAGAAATCGATAATCAACGATATTTGACTTTCATTGACCAAAAATGAAAAGAAAAGATAGAAATGAAATGGAAAGATATAATCGAAAATAAGATGGAAAAGGAAGAAAGGTCTCATCTTTACCAAGATCTTAAATCGATAAATAGGTAATCTTTGGTTTTAGATTTTCATCGACCGATAAGAGAAATAAATAAATAGAATATGAAATGAAAAGGAAATCGAAATTAAAATAAAACCGGTCTCGTCTTAATCAAGATCTTCAATCGATAATCGATAAGCTGTGATTTTTGACCTTCATTGACCAAAAGTGAAAATCATAAGAAATGAAATAAAATCGAGAAAAAGAAGAAAGGTCTCACCTTTATCAAGATTTTAAATCGAAAATCGATAAATCTTTGATGTTTGGTTTTCATTGACCCAAAATGAATGGTAAAAACAAATAAATCGAAAATAAAATAATTAGGCCTCATATTAATCAAAATTTTGAATCGATTTTGAGAAAATCAACTAAATCATGAGTGTTGTTATATCATTGGCCCAAAATGAAATAAACATGAATTGAAATGGCAAGATAAAGAGAATAAAGATCCAAATCAAGAGATTTAAACATATTTGCAAAGAACAAACCATAGAAACTTCTTTTCCTTTTTTTAATCAAATAAACCAAAGAGAAATTAAAACAAAAGTTAAACTAATGAACATGGGACAATGAGTTTCAACAGTGGGTGTGAATAGATCAAGCAGCTTTATGTGTTAAACAAAGCCCATAAATAAAAAGTAAAAAAAGATTTGAAGTAAAAACCAAGGGCTCATGGAGACCCACACAACCGTCAAAAAAATAAAACAACAACAGCTTTGCAAAGCACCGCATCAAACACGGTCATGGTCCAACAATATCATTAGAGAAACCAAAATGGAAGATCTAGAAACATGGGACACTATCGTTAGTGAAAAACAAATTAATAAAAGACAGAGCAACTAGTTCGACCCACCCTTATTTGATTGTGTGCAACCGTTCCCAATTCGTCCTTACTCAACACTCGATTGAATCGCTTCAACTCGCGATTGGATTCTAAGAGTTCTCGTCAGGTTCTTTTCATTCTTGTTTGTTTTGGTTCAAATCTCAAGTTTATTATTGATTTGTGGTTTTGGTTTCGATCAATCTTCCTTCTTTTTCTCTCTGCTCTTATTCTGGGTTTGGTTTTAAGATTGGCTGAACGGTTTTGAGTTATGTTTGTGGTTATGAGGATGTTGTCGATTTTGATCGTTGATGGAAGAAGGAGGTTCGGCTGGGTATGGGTTTGAGATTTTGGGATTGTGGGTTTTGTATTAAAGGAGGAAGTTGGTTGAAGAAAGGATTTGGGTATGTTTAGTTGAAGGGTGATTTGAAGAAGGATGAAGGCTGAGTATTGGCGGCTAGGGCTTCCCCCAATGAGTGAAGAAACAGTTAGATTTATAGAAGGGGTTGAGGGTATTGTGGGAATAATGAGAAGGAATTATTGTGTATGATGTTGCTGCATTTTGAAATTTCCTTTGTGACGTGTTTGTGGTCCGTATTTTATCGTACAGTTTGTTTGGCTAAAACGGTTTTGCAGATTTATATGTATTTAGCTTGAGGTACGGTATGAAGGTTTGGAAAGGTTTTGTCGCGCGAGGTGTATTGGTCTGTGTGTTCGGTTTCGTTGGCTTGGCAGGTTGTATTTGGCTTGATGATAGCAAGATATGGAGTGGTATCGTGTTTTGATTTGAATTAATCGTCATGGCAAGTTGTTGGTGACTCAAGTGTAGCAATAGTTGGCGCATCGAAGGTGTGTAAGATGTGGCATCAAGTTGCTACTTTTTCATGTGGCATCAAGTTGCTACTTTTTATCTAGGCAATTCTGGTTGTATTTCATCATGGACCTTGTGGATTAAATAATAAAGCTTTTTTTGGTTGTAATATTTTTTCTTTTTGAGTAATGGGCTTTTGTCAAAACAATGTGTTTGACATTTGTATGGTTTTTAGTATTAGAAATGGCAATGTTAATAAAATGTGGATATTAAAAAAAATGGATAAATGAAATGGATAACAAAAAAAATGGTTTTTTGAAATGGATATTAAAAGGTAGATATGGTTTAATTGATCAAAAATAGTGGAAATTGGTAAGAAATAGAAAGTGGAAATGAACAGGAACATTGGATGGATTGGACTGGATAAAATGAAAATGGAAGTGAATGAACTGCTCTTGATGATCTTCAACTGTGGAATAACTCGCACACAACTTGATACAAACCCTGACTAGATCCTCAGATACATATACACTATTTGAATTGTGCACACCCAAACCTTGAAACTTGTTTGACCATTGAACCTTAAATGAGACCTGATTCAATTCATATTTTTGGATTTTCTGAATGATGGTTAGTAAATGGATGTACAGATGAAAGTTATACATAGGTAGGACAAATTTGGGGTGTGACAGATGCCCCTATCTAATTGGCTCAAACTAAGTAAGATGAATTGCTACAACGTTCATTCTTCCGAGGTGGGAGACAATTAGATATGAAAAAGACCACGAATTTGTCCGAAAAGAACTGTGATGTTGGGGAGTTGAAATGATGGATCAATGTCAACCCTCGAGTAGACACTGAGAAACTTGCAAATGGCATTATCACCAAAAGGATGATAACAGGAAATCTGACACCAAAAGGATGACAGACCTATCACCAAAAGGATGATAGAGAAACACACGCACACAGACCCTTCCACCAAAAGGATGAAAATGAGGTCAAAGCCTGCTATTACCAAAAGGATAATAGGGCACACACACCGCTATCTGACACCAAAAGGATGACAGACCTATCACCAAAAGGATGAAAGTGAACTCACGCACACAAACCCTTTCCACCAAAAGGGTGAAAATGAGGTCAAATCTCGCTATTACCAAAAGGATAATAGGGCACACACTCGCACAGACCCTTCCACCAAAAGGATGAAAGTGAGGTCAAAGTCTGCTATTACCAAAAAATTTCTCTTCTACTCTCTCTATTTTTTTCAAAATAAACTAAGATTGTGATTGCAAATATCAGAGAAAAGGATTGCGCTAATGGATTTCGGTAGAAGGAGAACTCATAAGTACACCTTAAGGATTCCAAAACTAGAGGATTTAAGAGGTTTGGCGAGGATGATCACAAACGAAGAGGCTTTCAGAGCCAAGTACTGAGGTTTGCTATCTCTGTTAAGAGTCCATGTGATTGAGGGAATCATGGATGCGCTCGTTCAGTTCTATGATCCGGTCTATCATTGTTTCACATTCCCAGATTACCAGCTAGCACCAACGCTGGAGGAATATTCTCATCTGATTGATCTACACATTAATGATCAATCTCCATTTTTTGGAATGGAAGAAATTCCAAAGAATCAGACCATTGCAAGAGCAATTCATTTGGACGAGTCTAAGGTCAGGACTCACATGACCACTAAGGGTGGCATACAAGGTTTGCCAACCCATTTCTTGACAAAGAAAGCCCTGTACTTCGCCAGTATCGGGAACGTGACTACTTTTGAAAGCATCTTTGTTTTACTCACCTACGGGTTATTTCTGTTGCCCAACATTAATAACTTCGTCGATATCAACTCCATTAAGGTTTTTCTCATTGGAAAGCCTGTGCCAACTTTGCTCGCAGATGCGTATCATTCTGTACACTTGGGAAATTTGTATACCGGAGGGGAGATCACGTGTTGTGTACCTCTGCTTTATAAATGGTTTATCTCCCACTTGCCTAAGTCTGCTGCTTTTTGGGATCACAAGAGTGCCTTACGTTGGTCGCAGAAAATCATGTCCCTCACCAACTCTGACATTGATTGGTGTAATAGGATTTATGACGGAATCAGGATCATTGACCATTATGGAAACTTCCCCAACGTACCCCTTATAGGAACTAAGGGAGGAATCAATTACCATCCAATTCTTGTTTGTCGTCAATTTGGATACCCGATGAGGCATGTCCCACGGAGTGCTCATTTGGAAGGTCTTTTCTTCAAGGAAGGAGAAAGTGACAGAGCACTAAAGACAGAAATAGTGCACGCTTGGAAACATGTTCATAAGAAAGGACGGGAGTCTCTAGGAAAACCGGACTGTGTCTCGGTGGAGCCTTATCTCCACTGGATACAAACTAGAGCTCTCAGGCTAAAAATGCCTTATCCTCATCACAGAGTTCTTCCACTGAGGGAGTCTGTCATGTACTTTATGACTGAGACTGAAAAGCTTCAGGTTACTCTCAACAGAGTTCAACGGGAGAAGAGGTCTTGGAAGAACAAGTACCGCACCCTCAACGTGGAGTGCATCAAAATACAACAACTACTGAAAGATAAGGACGCTCTGATTGAAATTTTGGAGCAACATGTTATAGAGAATCAAGATGACCAAAGGAATATGCTCACTCCTTTCACCTGGCAAAGGACTGACAACCCGACAACGGCCCAAGAGCCCCGGTCAAAGAAAAGGAAAGTACCAGAGTCAGCACCCGATTTCTCTTCAGAGAGGACTCGGGAACCATTATCTTAGGTTTCTGTTTCCGCACCTTGTAATCTACTGTATTTCCATTTCTGTAATCCTTTGAATTCAATAAAAAGGGGTTTCCCCACTATTTGATATTTGCAATCTAATTGTCGAAGTTTATTTTGATTAAACCAAAAAAACAATTAATATAATCATTGCTTTCATCATTCTCACATCACGTATTCTTCTTACCTACGAATCTCACGTTTGTGTCTTGGTTCTAGAGTCAAACGGTCTCATTCGTACAATACTCGGGCCAATCGTCAAAAAAAGATGGATGATCTTGAGGAAGAGAACAGAGAGTTGAAAGAAGAGATTGACGCTCTGAGAGAGGATATGAGAAAGCTTCGTAACGACATGCAAGCCATGGCAGAAGCTCAGCTACAAAGGACTGTGATCTTAGAGATCACCTCAACGCCCATAGTGGAGAAGTATGATCCTAGGTATCAAATGCTGAAAGATCGTCCTTGGGGTATGCCTGTTAACTATATCTCGGAAGGATATGTTCCGCCGATCACTGAAGATTAGGGAATCATAACAGAAGTCGCTGGGCCTGAAGGTTACAAACTTCAAGAAAACGAAGATGCTAGGGGCATAATGAAGACTCCTGAAGGTTACAAACTTCGGGAAATGCCAAGATTCACTGTCGTAGTCACGGTACCACCCCCTGTGGTGCACACCGTCCCGGAAGGACAGGTTCCACCAATACCTTCTGGTAAGAAGAAAACTATGTTTGATAGAATGAATGAATTCCAGGAACAGTTCCTGGAAATGTAGAAGGAACTGCAAGCCATCCGCGGTCAGGATTTATTTGGAAAGGACGCCGCAGACCTTTGTCTGGTCCCCAATGTGAAAGTCCCGCACAAATTCCAGGTGCCCGACTTTGAAAAATACAAGGGGAACTCTTGCCCTCAGAGCCATCTGGTGATGTACGCTCGGCGAATGTCAGCTCAAACGAAGAATCAGGACCTAGTGATTCACTACTTTCAGGATAGTTTAATCGGTGCCGCACTCAAATGGTACATGGGTTTAAACCGTGCTACGATCATCACTTTCAGAGATCTTGGCACTGCCTTCGTCCAACAATAGAAATACAATTTGGACATGGCACTAGACAGAGATCAACTCAGATCAATGTCACAAAAGGACAAGGAAACCTTTAAGGAGTACGCTCAGAGATGGCGCGAAATTGCCGCTCAAATTTGTCCACCTCTTGAGGAAAAAGAGATGAAAAAGATCTTCTTAAAGACGTTAAGCTCATTTTACTATGACAGAATGGTTGCCAGTGCGCCTAGTGATTTCACCGAGATGGTGGGCATGGGAGTTCGTCTTGAGGAAGCCGTCCGAGAAGGACGTCTAGTCAAAGACACTGGATCATCAAGTAGTACAAAGCGATACGGTAGTGCTCTCCCTAAGAAAAAAGAGCAAGATATTGGGAATATCTCTCTCGGATAGCAAAGGCGACGTTATCAGCCAGTAGCGGCTGTGACTCCTGCTATCAATCCGGCGCCTATTTCTACGTATCAACCTCAGGTTGCGCAGAGCCAACCTAATCAGCAAAGGACACAATAGCCTCTTCAGCAAGCTCGTCCTCAATACAACAACAACCGTACAACGCGGCCACCAGGGTTTGATCCTATACCCATGTTGTACGCAGAGCTATTTCCGTTACTACTGGCTAAGGGGCACATCCAGACTAAATCTCCTCTTACAATACCGAAAAATCCTCCTTTTTGGTTTAAGGTGGATCAGACATGCCCTTATCATCAAGGAGGATCAGGGCATAACATAGAGAACTGTCTCAATTTCAAATCTAACGTGCAAAAGCTTGTTAGGAGCAGGCTCTTATCTTTTAAAGATATGAATCCAAATGTTTTCACGAACCCGCTGCCTCAACATGAGAAAGCTGCAGTTAACCTGATTGAGAAAGAATTTAACAATGTCTATCAAATTCACGATGTACTCTTGTTAAGGGCCAATTTGGTTAAGATGCATTGTAGACAGAGTAGGTACGGCCATGTGCCACCTCATAATTATCACCAGTGTGATATCTTCTCCAAAAGAAATCAAGGATGTTCTGTGGTGCAAGCAGCTCTACAGGAACAGTTGGATCTCGGATGGATCCAAGAGCACCGAGTTCGTGGAGTTAACATGGTCTACATGAATTCCAACGTCATTCAGAACCACGACATCCGTGCGATGAATGCCAACTTAGTGGCAATGCACTCAAGGAAAATCCAGTATCATAATCTGCCGCGGCACGATTATAGTTCTTGTCTGACTTGCTCGGTAAACAAACATGGATGCTCTTTCATACAGGAGACCCTCCAGTGTCAGATAGATCTTGGATGGATCCAGGACTACCATGATAGGAATCCATATCAGATCAATATGGTTCAGATCTTCAATATTCTCTTGATGAATACCAACTTGGTAGAGCTGCATGCTGAGCAGGTCCGACTCGGATCCCTAATATCACATAATTATCACAGCAGTAAAGCGGGTTGCGGAAATGATCAGGGATGTGCCCTTGTCCAGGAAGCACTTCAGCACTTGTTAAATCATTGGTGGATGCCAATCTACATGGATGAAGATACTCAGCAAATTAGTATAAATAACAGAAACCCCACTCGACGTCAAAGTCAGGATGTCCGATATGTGGAAGCTAACCTAGTGAGGTTACATTGTATTCAAAGTGGGCGTGGCCAGGTGCCACCACACAATTATGAACGTTGTGGAGTCTGTTCGGAAAGTAACCAAGGGTGCTACCTTGTGCGAGCAGCTCTCCAGGGGTAGGTGGATCGTGGAGAGATTCGCCTATATCCAGGTTTCGGACCCATCAATTGGTCGCCGAACTACCTTGCCAATCAAATTGAGGACGTTGTCATCATCTCTGATCATCAGAGGACCAGGAATGTTTTTTCCATTATCCCTCTGCTTGACGAATCAAGAATTCCCAACTGGGAACGGATCGAGATTACGTACGATGGTCAGAAAAACCAGAAGGTTCCCATAGTCATCTATCTGCCGGGACCACTACCGTATGAATCAACTAAGGCAATCCCTTACAAATACGGTGCAACGGTAATTTAAAATGGAAAGGAAATTCTATTACCCTCCGTCGTGAATATTGCAGACATCAGTCGTGTAACACAGAGTGGTAGAATCTTCAACAGAGGAGTTGGAGAGTCCAACAAAGAAAAGGAACCTCAGACAGAAGCTCTCGATACACCAGTCGGTCAATCCAGTAATCCCAACCTTTCGAAAAACGATGATGAGATGTTGAACCTCATCCAAAGGAGTGAATACAACATTGTTGATCAACTGTTACAAACTCCTTCAAAGATCTCGGTATTATCACTGTTACTCAGTTCAGAAGCACACAGGGAGGCTCTATAGAAAATCTTGGAGCAAGCCTTTGTGGAACAGGTGTAACAATCAGACAGTTCGATAGTATTGTCTCTAACATCACTTCTTGCAATAATTTGGGATTTAGTGACGAGGAATTACCTAAAGAGGGTCGCCATCATAACATGGCGCTCAATATCACAGTCAACTGCCAAGACGATGCTTTAGCCAGCGTACTGGTAGACACAGGGTCAGCCCTGATTGTTATGCCGAAGTCCACTTTGATGCAATTATCATTCAAGGGCCCTCCGATGAGAACCATCGAGGTTGTCGTCAAAGCGTTCGACGGATCCAGAAAAATGGTTATCAGCGAAGTTGACCTTCCCATAACTATTGGTCCTCACACTTTCCAAGTCACCTTCCAGGTCATGGACATCCGGGTAACGTACAGTTGTTTATTAGGAAGACCTTGGATACATCAGGCTGGGGCGGTTACCTCGACCCTCCACCAAAAGCTAAAGTTCGTCCAGAATGGCCAACTCATCACAGTCTGTGGGGAACAGGCCTTGCTCGTCAGCAATTTATCATCATCCACTTATGTGGAACCAGAAGGGATAATCGGAACCCAGTTCCAAGCGCTTTCGCTACACAAGGACGATCAATCCGGAGGAGGAACTTTGATTTCCTCATACAAAGATGCTATTAAAGCGGTCGAGAGTACCAATACAACAGGATGGGGACAACTAGTCATTCCTACTGACAATAAAACAAAGAAGGGTCTTGGTTTTTCTACAACCTGTACCCGGACAACTGCTAACAATGAAAGTCTTCATCCCGTTCAGAACTTCTTCCATAGTGGAGGGTTCCTTCACCCAATGTCTCAAATAGTCCATGCTATCAATGAGGAGGATCCCTCCGACACAGATGAAGAATGGAAGTCCTATCTTAACGAGGACGGTTATATGTCTCAGGAAGAGGTGCCTAAGCCATTTTGCTATCCCACACAGAGTCTGAGATTTATACCACGGTCAGATGTCGAAATGATATACGGAGGTTGTGATCCGGAAGGATGTCGTGCTCCACCAAATTCATTAGAGGAGGACACTTTGATGAAAGACAACTTTGACCATAATTACTATGGCCTGATGGACGGTCTACCAATGTGGCAGCCTTTCCCAGGAAACTTGGGGCAAGAAAGTCAGCCGAGTAATGAAACTCAACTGAGCATCATTGAATAGAATACCTGTGTCCCCACCATGTCATGGCATCAACACTCAGGTCATTCAGAAACTACTCAACATGACGATGAATTTGCAACATTTGTAGGACTTGAATTCATCAACTATGCTTTTCCCGTGGTCAACGTCATCGAGAGGGATGACTCCTCCAGTTCCAAAGAAGTGTGGGACACCTTGGGACAACCGAGTCGAAAATACGACTACATGGTCAAGTACACCGCTCCTGAAGGCTCTCGTATCAGGCTCGAAGATATCCAGCCAACTGGATGGGGAGATACAGCTGAGAGCACAAATGTTATGCAAAATGCAACAGAGGAATCCTCCTACTACAACTCTGCCTGGGAGACAGATTCCAATGATCCTGCTCCACCAGAAATCAGCGTTATTTCTGAAGCCAAATCAAGGAAGGTGCCAGACTTTGTGATTCACCGAGGAGTTCGCCGCCAATGGGTTGCTGTCGATGTTCCAAGGGTTGTTCATAAGTCAAAGTAATTGTCGTCTTTAACCTTTCGCCCTGCCCAGGTGAAACGGATGTTTTGATAGGGCTCGCTTTCTATAAATTTTCCCTCTTCGCTTTGCCCAAAGTGACAGAGTTTTGTTTTATAGGGCTGTAGTTTCAAGAATCGACTTGTTCATTAATAAAATAACGTCGTTCTATAATTTCCGCATTAATTGCTGTTTTCTCTTTTCGCTTTTCTCAGAAAATGGTAATCCTAAAAAACAATTCAAATAGAAACAAGCAGTAATAAAAAAATACACTACAGACACTTTTGCATTCTCTCTATCTCTTCTACACACGAATCATCACATCATGCAGATTGCTTGTTTTAAACCCCGTTGAAACATACGATCCGATGCCTTCTCCCAACTTTGAGTTCCCGGTATTTGGGGCTGAAGAAGAAGTTGACAACGAAATTCCAAAAGAGATCTCCCGATTACTCAGACAAGAGGAAAGGTCCATTGAACCTCACAAAGAACCGTTGGAAACGGTAAACTTGGGTTCAGAAAAAGAGAGAAAAGAAATCAGGATTGGGGCACTGCTCAGTCCAACTGCTAAAGAGAGTTTGACAAAGCTTCTCAAAGAATTCCCCGATGTATTCGCTTGGTCATATCAGGATATGCCAGGGTTGGATACCAGCATCGTGGAACATCACTTACCATTAAGATCAGAATCTCCGCCTGTAAAACAGAAGTTGAGACGGACTCACCCGGACATGGCCATCAAAATCAAAGAGGAGGTACAAAAACAGATTGACGCAGGTTTACTCGCCACATCAGAATATCCTCAATGGTTAGCCAATATCGTACCAGTTCCAAAAAAGGACGGAAAGGTCAGAATGTGTGTCGACTACAGGGATCTAAATAAGGCTAGTCCAAAGGACGACTTTCCTTTACCGCACATTGACATACCGGTTGACAGTACAACAAAGTTTAAAGTTTTCTCCTTCATGGATGGATTCTCGGGCTATAACCAAATCAAAAATGACGCCGAAAGACATGGAGAAAACTTCGTTCATTACCCCATGGGGTACCTTTTGTTACAAGGTAATGTCGTTCGGTTTGAAGAATGTCGGGGCAACCTATCAACGGGCCATGACTACTCTGTTTCATGACATGATACACAAGGAAATCGAGGTATGTGTCGATGATATGATTGCAAAATCTAAGACAGAGGAGGAGCATGTGACCCACCTGTCAAAACTATTCAAGCGTCTGAGAAAATACAAACTCTGCTTGAATCCCAACAAGTGCACCTTCGGTGTCAGCTCAGGGAAACTCTTAGGGTTCATCGTCAGCCAGAAAAGAATTGAGGTTGATCCTGACAAGGTCAAGGCCATTCATGAAATGCCTTCTCCGAAAACTGAAAAACAAGTCAGAGGATTCCTGGGACGTTTGAACTACATCTCCAGATTCATATTCCTCATGACTGCCACATGTGAGCCGATTTTCAAGTTACTCAAAAAGAACCAGGACTGCGTTTGGACAAAAGATTGTCAAACCGCCTTCGACAGTATTAAGGAACATCTGTTGAATCCTCCAATTCTATCACCTCCAGTGGAAGGAAGACCACTGATCATCTACCTCACAATCTTGGAAGACTCAATGGGATGTGTGCTTGGCCAACAGGACAAAATAAAACGAAAAGAGTCTGCCATCTACTATCTAAGCAAGAAGTTCACCGACTGCGAAACTCGATACACGATGCTCGAGAAAACTTGTTGTGCTTTGGCTTGGGCAGCCAAACGTCTTTGACAGTACATGATTCGTCACACTACTTGGTTGGTCTCCGAGATGTACCCAATCAAGTATGTATTTGAAAAACCTGCTCTCACGGGAAGGATTGCTCGTTGGCAGATGTTACTATCAGAATATGACATAGAGTACCATGCTCAAAAAGCCGTTAAAGGAAGTATTATGGCCGATCATTTGGCTCATCAACCGATTGACGATCAAGAATCAATCGGGTTCGACTTCCCAGACGAAGATGTCATGTATTTGAAAATGAAAGATTGCGATGAACCGCTACCCAGTGAAGGGCCAGAACCAGGTTCCCAATGGGGACTTATCTTTGACGGAGCTGTCAATCATTATGGAAATGGAATTAGGGCAATAATTGTTACCCCTCAGGGTACCCACATTCCTTTCACCGCCAGACTCACGTTCAAATGTACGAACAATGAGGCCGAATACGAAGCTTGTATTATGGGTCTCGAGGAAGCAATTGATTTAAGGATCAAAAACTTGGATGTATATGGCGACTCAGCCCTGGTTATCAATCAAATTAAAGGAGATTGGAACACATACCAATCAGGACTGATTCCTTACAAAGATTATGCAAGAAGGTTGTTACCTTTCTTCAACAGAATCGAGTTTCATCACATCCCTCGTGATGAGAATCACATGGCTGCGTCTTAGCCACTCTATATTCCATGATTAATGTAGGTCAATGGAATGACATACCTAAGATCGACGTAATGCGCCTAGAACGGCCCGCTTACATCTTCACGATTGAAGCAGTCATAGACGACAAACAATGGTATCACGATATCAAATGCTTCCTTCAGAAACAAGAGTACCCACCTGGGGCACTAAGGAAGGACAGAAAAACCCTCAGAAGGCTAGCAGGTAGTTTCTTCCTGAGCGGTGATACTCTCTATAAGAGAAATTTTGACTTGGTCCTGCTTCGATGCGTAGACAGACCAGAAGCAGACATGTTGATGAAAGAAATTCACGAAGGATCCTTTGGCACTCATGCCAACGGACACACAATGGCGAGAAAAATTCTAAGAGCAGGGTACTATTGGTTGACAATGGAATCCGACTGCTACAAGTACATGAGGAGGTGTCACAAGTGTCAGATATACTCCGACAAAATTCATGTACCGCCAACGCATCTTAAAGTTCTCTCTTCCCCGTGGCCTTTTTCCATATGGGGAATGAACATGATTGGCATGATTGAGCTGAAAGCTACAAACAGACATCGGTTCATCCTGGTAGCCATTGATTACTTCACCAAGTGGGTCGAAGCCGCATCATACGCTAATGTAACCCGATAAGTGGTGGTCCGATTTATCAAAAACAGTATCATCTGCCATTATGGTGTTCCAAGCCAGATCATTACTGATAATGGATCTAACTTGAACAATAAGATGATGAAAGAGTTGTGCGCAGAGTTCAAGATCGAACACCATAACTCATCTCCCTACCGACCCAAGATGAATGGAGCCGTAGAAGCGGCTAACAAGAACATCAAAAAGATTGTTCAAAAGATGGTTGTAACCTACAAAGACTGGCACGAGATGTTACCCTTTGCGCTTCACGGTTATCGCACGTCTGTCCGCACTTCAACAGGGGCAACCCCTTTCTCTCTAGTATATGGCATGGAAGTAGTGCTCCCCATAGAAGTAGAGATCCCATCAATCCGAGTATTGATGGAAGCTAAGCTTACAGAGGCTGAATGGTGTCAAAGTCGACACGATGAACTAAATCTGATCGAAGAAAAACGAATCACGGCAATATGCCTTGATCAGTTGTATCAGCGAAGAATGAAGAGGGTGTTCGACAAAAAGGTCCGATCTCGCGTCTTCAGGAAAGGAGACCTTCTGCTCAAGAAGATACAATCATTTCTCACTGATTCTCGGGGCAAATGGACTCTGAACTATGACGGACCCTATGTGGTCACGAAAGCTTTCTCAGGCGCCGCCTTGAGACTTGCAACCATGGACGGAGAGGAATTTTCCTACCCCACAAACGTTAATGTAGTCAAGAAATACTTCGCCTAAACTAAAAAAAAAAACGTCTCGGTGGATTGAAAACCCAAAAGGGAGGTCCAGGAAAAAGTTAGACACAAAAAAAAAAAATCATCCCGGTGGATTGGAAACATCACAGTACAATCCAGGCAAAAGTTAGGGATAATGGCAAGTAACTACGTTCAACAGAGGCAAGCCCCTCAGCAACAGTTACACCATCCATCGGAGGAAATCTCCAGTCAAGGTCATCTTCGACAGAAGCTCAGGATGTCCCGAATTCAAAGTTGGTAGAAGGATAGTGGTCGTTATGTTTCAACGTAGCCCTTTTCCCTGTAAATTACCATTTTCTAACTTTGTAGATACTCTTTGGAATCACGCGTTTGGCTGATCTCCATCTTATCAATAAAATTTGAGCCCTTGTGCTTTTGTTTGTAATTCTCATTTGTTTTAGCTTTACAGAACGGCATTTTAATATGATCAACGATTCTTGAAATAAAACAAAAAACGAATTTACTTGTTAAACTTTTTATGCTTTTAAAATAAAGATGGCAATTTCTTTTGATTGCTAAACATCAAAAGAACATCAATCGCTTCTCCAGAAGTAAGCGAACTTCAAAGTGCAGAATCAAAGTACTCCTTCTAACCCAGTACGCCTGAATGAAGGATCAACTGTGTCAGAGACCATGTTTCATCTGACATCCTCGGCCGAGTTCTTATCTCCTAAGCCCGACCAACATAGTTCCCCGCGAGGACTACTTCTCCTAAGCAAGGTAGAATTGCTACTTTTGGACCAACTATACTTCTTCGTCCTGCGATGGCCGAGTATCCAGTCATGTTCATCTTTTAGTTTGTATGTCGCATCAGTTTTGTCAGCATATACATACATGCATCATGCATTATTGATTTGCATTCGCATTCACATTGCATCATTATCACTCTAGTCGGTCTTGTCCCCTGGTGATAAAAAGTCCTCTCAATCAAGTTGTCGAGTTTTTTCCTCGTCAGGAAGTGCTGCGTCTGAATAATCTCTCCCCTCCAGTTTATTTCTGGAATGAAGTTGGCTCCTCTACCACTTTGATAACTTGAACCTCTGAAAGACCAGAGAACCTTCAACCGACGTCACTCTTTGCCATTGAAGATGATATCCTTGCTTTCCCGGATTAAGGAAAATCCCCAGAGAAAGCCTCTTAATCAGCAATTCGGCGGTACGGCAGTTTTTCTCCGAAAAAACCGCTGATGAAAAGGTCATCAGCACCTCAAAATTGGATCACATCATATGGCATTTCTCCGGAAAGATCCCGAGAAAAGTATAATGCAATATCCCCAAGCGTGAAAGTAGTCTCTCAAGAGACTCGTTTTCCCCAGTAGAGTCGGTAAATGGTGTCTCCAACAGAGAAGTTTGTGCACCTCCACAACTCAGACTATTGGGCTCCCCAGCAAGTCTGACGTCAACTTTTTCCGTCAAATGGCATCTCCCCAGGAAAATTCGGCGAGAAGTTTGAGGAAAACTGCTACGAATAGCGTCCCTTGTCAATAAAGTTTATTGAAAAAAGAAACTAAGACCAGTTCCTTGGTAGGAAACCAGGATTGAGGGAAAGTTTAAATCAAGAAACTAAGACCAGTTCCTTGGTAGGAAACCAGGATCGAGGGGAAGTTTAAATCAAGAAACTAAGACCAGTTCCTTGGTAGGAAACCAGGATCGAGGGGAAGTTTAAATCAGAAACTGAGACCAGTTCCTTGGCTGAAGACCAGGATCGAGGGGAAGTTTTCCTTTTCTAAGCATCATAGCTTAGCGAAAGAAGACGAATGCGTGAATTACCATTCATAGACGCCGTCAAAATTTTGGATATTTCGATATTTAATCCTCTTGCACCTCGAATGCCCGAATACCTTCACCATTCACACCTTTGTGTCCAAGAAGATTAAATAAGGGCATCTGTCATACCCCAAATTTTGACCACTAAGATTTCCCATCATTGTACAAATCATCATCACAATATGGATGTACCTTTATGCCTCATCAATCTCCTCAAGGAATTGTTGAGCATTCACTACAATCAAAATTAGGGTTTCAAGCCCTCTCAGAGTTTTTAGACAAAGGATCAATCAAGAATTGACCTGATTTTCAACTTGTCTAAACCTCTTAAACATCCAAAATGGATCAAGAGGACTCCCACTTTAAGGATTAAGCACAAGGTTGCTCCCTTCTAGGTGGATCAAGCTTCAAGATCGCCAGTGTCACCAAATTAGGGTTTTGGTCGACCAGGACCTCCAGATGGAAATTTTCCTCTGGGAATGAGCCAATGCTTCAAAGCATAACCTAATATACTCCATGGAACCTCATGAGCCCAAGCATCAAGTCAATTTGACCTCAGGGGATGCATACATCAAAAATCAGGAATTAGGGTTTCTTGACCTAATTCACCCCTAAGTTGACTTTTGGGACAAATCATGAACCAAGACCTCAAGACATGATTTGAGGGTCTCTAATATACCATATTAATCTATTTGGAACAATGGATTGATCCAAGAAGCTTGAGAAACAAGTTTCAATTTCATCTGAACCACAGTTAGGGTTTTGCGAGAAAAGTCAACTGTAGCTTTGACTTTTGACCAGGACATGCTCCCAAACCCTAAGACATGATTCAATACACCCTATAACACCCATGGAACATGTCCATAAAGTTTGATTTAGGTCAAGGACATGATTTCCCAAAGGATCGCACAGTTTGGAATTCATCTGACAAAAAGTCAACTGTGCACAAAAGTCAACTTTGACTTTTTGAGATTTTTCACAAAAATGAATTTTTAACCCTAAAATGATGTTAATGTATGATTTGAATCATCATTCATCAAGAAAAATCAAAGAAAGTGGGATAACTTGTAAAAGGGGTAACCATAAAAACTTAGAAAATTTTCTAAGTTATGAAATGAAGTGACAAAGGTACCAACTTTGGAGAATCATAACTCCCAAACCACAAAGCCATTTTCCCCCATCCAAAGCTTGATTTGTATATCTCGTTGCCCTCTATAAAAGCTTCATACTGACCTATGTCCAAATTCCTCATGGATTTTGAGTTATGGAGTGTTCAAAATCAAGAAAAGTCACTTTGTTCCAACACTTAGTGAAAATTTCACTAAGTCAGAATCTGCCTTATTTTTTTTCCAAATGTAGGGGGATTTTTCACTTGGATCCAAAAGGTATCAAAACCAAATATGATCATACAGTTGTTGTATCATATAAGGGCTTTCCAAAATGGCCAAGAACATCACTAAATTCAATTTGAGCTTTAAGATATGGTAGTGGCAAGACGCCTTGCTGAAATCTGCCAAGGCAAGGCAAATTTTTGCACTTTTGGTCGATTTGCCAAAATCAGCCAATTCCAAGCCTTGTCATCACTTTGGACACATCTGAGGATTGAATCTAAAGGGGACAATCACTGAGCCAAGCCTCCAAAGTCCTTGGAACAAGAAATTGCATGCCAAACCTAGAATTGCCCAAAATAGGGACAAGACTCCAATTTTGGATTGGAGCATTCAATGGAAGCACCAAGGTGGCATGGACTGAGCTATTAGAAACTGAATTCAGTCAAGACTTATCCAAGACCAAGGGGACCAGTAGCCTGTGCCCTAACCTCTAGTCAATGGCTAGAGGAGACTTGGATTTTCCTTTGCCAACATTGGCCAACCCTACTCAGCAGTTACCATTCACTATTCCTTGCAAAACAAACTTACTCTACTATAAATAGAGCTCAATTGTGATCAGTTTAAGTACACCAAAGGCCTACAACACTTACCTTTCTCAAAATCCACTTCTCACTCTCAAAAATGCCTTTCTTAGCAAGTCACTATCGGGTTTTTTAGTAGAGAGCAATTCCACTCAAACCAATCACACACACACCTCACATACATCATATGGGAGCTGATCAAACACTTAAACAACATCTGGAACACTGATTTCTCAGAATCACCAGTCAATTGCTCAAGGTTTTAACCAAGTTCCAGTTGAGATGCCATGAAGTGATCCAGCCAATTTCCATCAAGTCCAAGCATTCAAACACACTCCATAGGGTGTAGGGAAGCTGTTCAGATCATCACAACTCATCTGTAACACCTCCAACTCAGAAATCACTTTGAACTTGCTGTCACGACCTAGAGGTAAGCCTAAACTTGGTCATCTCTCAATCTATGCATATTTCCTCGCACAATACTTTTGCCAAATGTTCATAATCATGCATGGAATGTTTCCCCTCAATTAATTGCTTTGTTTGAATCGTGTATCAAAAATCCCAGCCTTCATGCAGAATTTAGGGTTCTTGAGGATTTGTCATGATTTCTTGTTTTATGCTTAATTTAAATGCAATTAATTGTCATAAACATGATCGTGAGGTGAAAACGAGCAGATTGATATGTGGGTTGCATGATATAATCAAGTATTCAGTGAGATTGGATAGAAAACACAAATCTGGGCAAAACTGAAAAACGCGCGTGTTCTTCAGCTGTTCTTGGGGCCATTTCTCTCAAATTCAAATATTTGAATTTTGTGATTTTATTTAATTGATTCAAAAATTAATTTCTCTCTGAGTTTTAATGATTTTGAGTTGATTCTTTTTTTAATAATTCACAAAAATGTTAAAATATTTTATTTTCCAAAAAAATCCCAAAAATATTTTTTATTTCATATAATTGATATTTTTGCAAAGAATTAATATTTTAATTGTTTTTGACATTTAAAATATTTTTTTTCCTTATTTATTTTGCAAATTTTAATGATTTCTAATCATTTTGTAGGGCAAAACTTGATTTATGAAGCATTAATCCAAGATCACAATTTGTTTTCCACGTGTTAAACAATTTTGATCATTTTAATTGAATATTTTATTCAATTAAAACACATTTTGAAAACAAATTAGGATTTTTGATTAATTCAACCCTCATAAATCATTTTCAAAACTTTTTGGGCCTCTAATAGAGTGTAAGACCCAAACCTTTTTGTAAAATAACCATTGTGGGCCTCACTTATTGTATAAGTCCCTCCGGGTATTTTCAAAAACCTCGGCGTAATCGTCGTTTTGTACGCAAATAACCTTGGGCCTACCCTCGAGTAGTAAGACCCATTCTTCTTTTTTAAACTCTTTGGGCCTCTTGAGAGAGTGTAAGACCCAAACCCCCTTGTACAAACAATTTTGGGCCTCACTTATTGTATAAGTCCCTCTGTACAAGTAAACAGCGCGATCGTCGACTTTTAAAAAAAATCAATTGGGCCTCTCCTCGAGCTATAAGACCCATTCAAAACTTTTGGGCCTCTAATAGAGTATAAGACCCAATCCCCTTTTAACCAAAACAACTTTGGGCCTCAGATATTGTATAAGCCCCTTTGCGTTAAAAGAAAATCTCGGCGCGATCGCCATTTTAAACGAAAAATCATCTGGGCCTACCCTCGTGTTATAAGCCCCACTCTTTTTCTTTAAACTTTTTGGACCTCTTGAGAGAGTGTAAGACCCATCCCTTTGTACAGAAAATAATTTTTGGGCCTCAGTCACTCGTATAAGTCCCTCTGTACAAATTCAACAGTGCAATCACTGGTAAAACCCTGGGCCTCTCCTTGAGCTGTAAGCCCCAAATCTTTCTTTTCAAAGCACTTTCTCCTTTGATTTTGAAATATACTGTTGTTTTCAATCTTTCTTTGTTGAACAACTAACCGAACAACATGGAAGCTCTACAACCGAGTAAGTGTTTATAAGCTTTCATTTACCGCTTTCATATACATATAACTGTATTGTGGGGCTGTTTCGCTGTAAGTATTCTTTCATAAACTCATATCGACTGTGTAATAATAGTATAGATATTTAGAGTTTCCCCGGCAACTACGTCTAGCACTAGGTAAAGCCATTTCGATCACTCTTAGAAATAGACGAAACTAGATCCCCATAGGATTACCGGACACAGTCTTCCCTCCTCTTGGGGTTAAACAATATGGAGATGTGAAAGGCAGATTCTTTTTGAACCCTTTCTCAGACTGTCACTCATAGAAGTTGTCAAAGAAACTCTATTCCCCAGAGATGATCTCTTCTCCGTGAATTGCATCTCTTGAGTTTCTGCCAAATTCTCGAACTTTCCTGGCTTGATCTATTCTTTGTGAATAGCCTGTCTTGAATTTCTCGGGGTTTGGGGACCCACAGGCTTCTTAAAAGCACCCTTAGGAATTGTCAAGAAACTTTACTCCCCAGAGATGATCTCTTCTCCGTGAATTGCATCTCTTGAGTTTCTTCCAAATTCTCGAACTTTCCTGGCTTGATCTATTCTTTGTGAATAGACTGTCTTGAATTTCTCGGGGTTTGGGGACCCACAGGCTTCCTAAAAGCATCCCCGCCTCCTCTTGGGCGTTGTACAAGGACCCGTCGGCTTCTTAGAAGTATTCACAGCCTCCTCTTAGGCTTCGTATAAATGATTTCTTCCTCCTGGAATGATAGCCTCCTCTTCGGCTTAGTACAAATTGTCCCTCGACTTCTTAAAAGTTTCCAGCCTCCTCTTGGGCTTCGTACAAATTGTACCGACGACCTCCTAGAGGTATAGGAACATAAATCAATCATCTTGATAGAACAGTCTTTCCTAGAGTCTACTACTGTTTCTCAAAGCATAGTACAAAAAATGAAACTCTAGACTTGGATAGTCTAATTACCTTGAGTCTCAAAGACATTCTCAAGCACCCTTCAAGAATAGGAACGAACCCCGTAGACTCGGACAGTCTCAATACCCTTTGGATTTCCCATTTCCTCAAATAAAAGGAAATATCCCTGATCCTCGAATCAAAATCCCTGAGTACAGTGTTACTCATATAAGAACTGATTTTCTCTTTGAACCCATATACTGGTCACTCAACTGAAACAGTACCCTCTTTCGCCTCCATCTCGGGCTTCGTACGAGATACAAAAAAAGGACTCTCTTGTTGAGTCGAATATCTTTCTCCTCCATCTCGGGCTTTGCACGAGATACAAAAAGGTTCTTATTGAATCAACACTTTAGCCTCTATCTTGGGCTTCGTACGAGATACAAAAACACTCTCTTGTTGAGTATAAAAGACTCTCTTGTAGAGTCAACCCTCTTCAGCCTCCGTCTTGGGCTTTGTACAAGACACAAATCACTCCCTTGTTGCATATAAAACTTGTAGCCTCCATCTCGGGCTTCGTACGAGATACCATAAAAGACTCTCTTGTTGATTCAACTCCCTTTTAGCCTCCTCTTAGGCTTTGTATAAGGAAAACCTTTTAGCCTCCTCTTAGGCTTTGTATAAAAAACCACTGGTTGATCCAATCAACCTTTTAGCATCAAAGTTGTGCCTCGTTCACAGTACCAAACATCAACAACTCTTTTCCCATCATCTAATCGCTGTAAGCGGCAAGCCTCTGGATCATCTACATCCATGCCACTGTCCCTCTTTTAGCATGAGAAATTCCTAAGGAAACATGGCATTGCTCTACACTGAGTTAAAGTCTTCTCCTTCAGGTTGGAAATCCCCTACAAAGGAAATTATGGCATTGCCGGATTCACACATCCCGGTTAAAGTAATTCTCCTTTATAAACAGTTGTGACAAACAAACCCGTCTTTAGAGATGACAAATTCTCTCCAAAGACAACAACTTTTAGCTTCACATCTTGGGCTTTGAACAAGATACAAACTACCTTTAGCTTCACATCTTGGGCTTTGAACAAGATATAGATCACCTTTAAGCTTCATGTCTTGGGCTTTGAACAAGACACCAAAACACCCATTTCCTCCCATAGAATAGGAGGAACTACGATCGCTCTGATTTCCCTGTTTCGGAAAAACGGGAACACGTAGGCATAAGATTGAAAGAAAAATCTTAGCGAGCACACTAAACAAAAACCCACAATCCCATACCTTCACATATCAATCGAAAAATATCAGCCCTAGCGTCTTACCCATAAACATTCCCGTTATCCCAGTCCCAAACAAAGAAAGAAGAAAGAGGCCCCATTACCATATAGCATCCATAACCTAACAGACCGCGGTTTAAACTCAGTATGCAAGCAGGGTTAATTAAAGACATCTATTTCCCTTCCTTAGTCAGCTCACAATAGGACAAAAAATGAATCGACCTGTAGTAACCCCCAAAGAGCGATAGTGCTTAAGAAACACGTCCAGTTTCGCTCGCTACAGAGTGTCGTGATAGTGAGACGAATGAACCGTTAGTCCAGACGCTATGCTGATTTTGATGGTGTGAAAGATATAGCAAGGGGAATGACACCAATGCTGAAGATTAGCAAATATGGGGAGTCAGTTTACGCAGCCTTGCAATAGTATGCTTTCAGAATAAACCTCGCCACAATTAGGTCTTTTGAGGGTTGTAACATGGTCTAGTTTACGGTTTATGAAACAAAGGATATTAGGCTCAAAGTATGATTTGTACCCACCCCTTCTTCGCGATGTTCTCCAGTCATATGTTCAGTTAATTCTTCACATATTTGTCTTTCAAAAGGGTTGACGGTGCAAGGTATGCTTGAAATGGAAGTCACCTTTATTTTGTTTTTGATGACTGTCAGTGATCCTTTGATTTTGATTTGATGGTCACTGAAACTTATTTTTGTTGAGGGTTCGAGGGCCTATTTTGATTTTGTTTTTGATCCCTAACTTTTGCATGGACTGATTTCGCTTTTCGAGTCCATCGGGATTGCCTTTTTTTTTTGCCTAAGTCTCTTTTGAGGTGCTCGACTTAGCAGGCTTTTGATTTTTGTTTTTGGTTTTGTTGGATGATTGTGATTGCTAAGTCATGGTTATTGATGAACAACCGTCATGTCTTGTGGAATTTTGCTTTGTGATTTGAGTGCGTAATTGGGTTAACTGAACACTACCCTGCCCCAGGTTGAGTGTAAGGGTTTGAACATCCGAAGGAAACTACTACTTCTTGTCTCAAAGTGGTTAACTAGGGATTAACTCCTTGTCTCTCCAGTGTTTGGGGGATTGAAACAATGCCTGTACATCATCGACGAGATTCTGTCTGAAAGCATACGGTTTGCAATTATGGGTATTCCATTTTCATCATCCTCCCTCCAATCATTGCTAACAACAGTTTGATATAGAAAGTGAAATGGATAAATGTGTCGGTGTTTTGCAGTAAATGGAAAAAAATGAGTGAATACGACATAACTAATTCAAAACATGCATAGTTACTACATTAATAAACCAAATATGAAAGGCAATGTTCAAAGCTTACAGTACTTAAACAAATAAAGACAAAATAACAAGAATGCAAATGACGGGATGGCAACATGACTGCCTTCTTCGGGGAGATGAACTTGACTTGATTTGACTTGACTTGATGCTGGCACTAGTTTGGCGGTGGCAGCGAATTTTTGATGATGTTTGGAGCCCTCCCATTGAACGTGAGAAACTTTGAGTCGATCATGTCTTGAACCTTGTGTTTGAAAGCTCTGCAGTCCTCAATTGTATGCCCTGGAGCACCCTTATGAAACTCGTAATAAGCATTAGCATCATAATATGGAGGAATGACAGTTGGAGGAGCCAAGTCTCTAGGAGTAACAACCCTCTTTTCCAGCAATTGAGCAAATATCTGAGCATATGACGTTGGTAGACGATCAAAGTCTCTATCAGACCTCCTTGTCCTCTATTGATTGGGCTGATGTTGTTAAGCAACTCTCTGTTGTTGATGTTGAGGAGGATACTGATACCCTTGCTGGTTGTGTGATTGTTACTGAGGACCCTGTTGTTGAGGAATTGGGGCTTGAACAGCTTGAACTGTTGGCTGATAAGGCATTGGAGCGTATTGCGCAGCAGCAACATACGGATACTGGAAGTATGTCATTTGAAAAGGCATTGGAGCGGGAGCTTGTGGAGCTTTCCCTTTTTGAGCAGAGACAACATTTGTTTCACCCTCTTTCTTTTTGTATCCATTGAAGGGCTTCTTGACTGCAGACTGACTGCTAGAACCTCCTTGGATCTTTCCACTTTTCAGACCTTCTTCAATTCTCTCACCGACAGTTACCAAATCAGAGAATCCGGCTGAAACATTACCAATCAACTTCTCATAGTATTGGCCTTGCAAAGTACCCATGAAGATATCAATCAGTTCACGATCAACAAGAGGTGGATGCACCCTTGCAGCTAGCTCTCTCCAACGTTGCGCGTACTCTTTAAAGGATTCGTTGTCCTTCTGAGCCATACTCTGAAGCTGAGTACGATTCAGAGCAAGGTCAGTGTTGTATTTGTATTGCTTGACAAATGCATCAGCTAGCTCATCCCAAGTGCGCACATTGCTACGCTTCAGCTGCATATACCACTTAAGAGATGCCCTAGACAAGCTGTCTTGGAAGCAATGGATCATCAGCTTTTCGTCTTTGGCATAGCCAGCCATCTTGCGGCAGTACGTCTTCAGATGGATGTGAGGACAACTGAGACCTTTGTACTTTGGGAATTCTGGCACTTTAAACTTGGGAGGAATGACGACATCTGGCTCCAAGCACATTTACAGAGCATTCAAACAAGTTGAGTTGCGCCCCTCCATGACTCGGAGTTTTTCAGCTAGATCATGGCACATCTTGATGGCCTCAGAATCCTGAGCAGCAATAGGATTGACAATTGGGATGGCAGCATGATAGTTCTGGACCTCATCATACTGATCTAGCAGATTTTCTTCAGCATGAGGAATAGGGATCTGAGTGACAACAGGTTGGGCTTGCGGAATAGCACCAACAGCGACTTCAGATGTTGGAAGTGGTTGAGAAATGGCTCCATCAACGGCTGGAGTGAAGTTAATTGGTATCCCATAATTGATAGGGGTGGGAACAGGAACTCAGAGCCTTGAGGGTGACCCTTGCACAGGCACAGTGTTGTTGGCAGCAACGCCTTCACGCAGTTCTTCTTCCAGCATGTTGGCTTCGAGAATCTGGTCAATCTTTCCCTTGATAGAATCCAATTCTTCTCTGAAGGCAGCTTGCTCTTTTTGAATATGCTCCATCATATGTCTAGTATTGGCTCGAATTGCGTACTGGTGTCGAGGAATCAACTTGATTTACTGGAGAAGGAAGGAAGTTGAAGTGAGATTCTGAGGTTGAAAATGCAATACAAGATGCATAATAGATGCAATGCAATGCAATGACATGAGATGCAATGTAAGATGCAAGATCCAGGATCGCAGATCACAGGTTCAAACATTTCTGAGGTTGGCCGTTCACGGGTAGATGACCAAAGTCTCTGATCAAAGAAACCTTATAGGTAGGCTCTATGAGGAAAGTTCTAGATTCTTTACCCATAAACCCACTCACGGGATAGTTTCTACGTTGATGGATAAGGTTCCCAGGATAACGGACACTAATCGCATCAACGTCACGCAACAGGCTAGCTGCATTACGACGAGAATGGCGATAAGGTCTCTCCTGAGTGGGGTCCTCGTGCTAGGCGCACAAGGAGCGAGTCCTTGGAGACTGACACTACACGACCACCAATATAGAACTTGGTTCTAAGAGTGGTTCATAGAGTCACGGACCCTTCATGAATCAAGTCGTGCGACAGGCTAGCTGTGTTACAACAGGATCTACGAAAAGGTCTACTATAGGGGAGCTTTCATGCTAGGCACGAAAGGACCGAGTCCTTGGGGACTAACACTACTCGACATCCAATTCTAAACTATGTGTTCCCTCTGCTTTTACCAAAGCTCAGGTGTAGAGCTTTACTCATGATATCAACCCATGATCCAACAACCAAGAATGATAATGAGCATAAGGGAAAGCAATAAGAGGACAAATACGTAAACGAGAAGAAAACGAGCAAACAAAGATAATGCTCCTCACAAATCGCACTAGGTTAGGCTCGACTCTCTCTCTTGCATGGAGCAATTGGTCCCCAGCAGAGTCGCCACCTGTCGCACCTTGAAAAATTGCTTAATCGAAGACACGACCCTCACGCAAAAGGCGTGGAACTGTTCGACAGAGTCGCCACCGAACTTTATTTATCCCAAAAGAGGGAAAGGAAAATATCGAGAAAACCTTTAAAGAGAAAGATAAAAACATGGTCTTCGCAACCACATTCTGGGTTCGGGAGTCGGTTACGTGAGAGGAAGGTACGCGCACCCCCTCACGTCCGTTGTACTCAACGGGAACCTCTTAACTCAAATTGTGATGAACGTTATCTAAGCTTGTTTGCTTTCTTCTCAATGATATATGCGAAAAGGTAAAGTAAAAGGTTTCAATTACTAAGGGAAATGGGGTGGTTTTAGGATAGGGTGCTCGGCAAGATCATCGCGACCTCGGGCCTACGTATGCTCATTCGGACGAGAATGAGTAATCAGAGCAATCGTAGTTCGACTACGGGAAGGGATAGAGGGAAGAAGGAAGATGGAGGTAAGGTAGCTCGCCAAGATCATCGCGATCTTGTGCCTACGTATCTTTACTCGGACGAGAATAAAGAATCAGAGTAGTCATAGTTCGTGGTACGCCCACGAAAAGAATGGGGTTAGTATTTTAGGAGACGAAAGATTAAATGACAAACAACCCAAGGGGCGTGCCTCGAGAGCAGTCACTCAAGAATCCAAGGAATGCGAGGTTCCAAGAACTCAGTTCTTTCATGATTGATTGCAAAATTGTTTGATAAAGATTAAGTGTTTTAAGACGAAAGGGTGAATGAATAACAACCCAAGGGCGCGCCTCGAGAGCCATTCATTCGAAAACCCAAGGAATGCTAGACTCCAAGAATCTCCTCCTTTCGTAAGTTGATTAAGAAAGCATTTGGAAAAAAGATTGGGTCGAATTGGGTTGCGACAAGAGGTGAGGATTGATACTAGTCCCTAGGGTGCTCCTAGTAACGAAACTTTGAGATGTGTGAGTGTGCGTTTGATGGCGAGCCGAAAGGTGCTCGACTCACGATTGGGCTCGACGACGAATCGAGGATTGGTTTGAAAATGATTTGGTTTGTTAAATGTTTTAGGGAGAATGACGATTATTCGATAAACGAGACGTCGGTCTCGCAACCAATTAATAGGGGCGTTATTGGGATGCTAGATCCCAACGACACCTTTTTCATTTGATTGATTTACAAAATATTATTTTATGAACAACAAAAGTACCACATGGAATGCTAGACTCCAGTGGCATTCCTTTGTCCAAATAATTAAGACCCGTGTTTTAGAAACGAAAGGTCGAGTGATCACAACCCAAGGCATTGGCCTCAATAGCAGTCACTCAAGAACCCAAGAAGTGCTTGACCTCAAGAATTCAATTCTTTCGTGATTTAATTATGAAAATGATTTGAATAGGTACGTTAAGAATTTTAATTGAAAATTAAGTGCTTAGGCGTTTCGATAATTTTAGTGTGTTTTGATTAAGTGTATAAACAAAGAAAATGGTTAGATGAATAGGATATGAATATGATATAAATAATATGAATAATAATGTGAACAAGATATAAGCAAGATAATATGAACCAGATATAATATTGACATAAAAGTAAATCAAGATAATATTGACAGAAAGTAAAGTTAGTTGTTAGTGGTTAATCGGATGAATCGGGTCCAATGTAGCGCTGAGTCATCGTAGCACAATCTATGACGAAGATCATACTATAAAAGGATGCGCAATTTTATCTTTGTGCTAAAATACGATGGAGAAATGATATTGAGGATCATTTTCCAATTGAATCGTGCCACACGAAAAGAAAAGGTGAAGATCTCGTCTTAATCACAAACTTTCGTCGATTAATCGAAGGTAACCAATCACGATCCCAAAGTATAGAAAGAAATCTCAATGATCACTCACTACATATTTGAAATAATGAAGGTTAATCGCTTCAATGATCAACATTCGCGAATAGAAAGACTTCATCGATCGAAAATGAGAAAATAGAATAAGATAATAGAAAATGAAATGGAAATAGAAAATAAATCGAAGTGGTCTCGTCTTAATCAAGATTTTATCGAGAAATCGATAATCAACGATATTTGACTTTCATTGACCAAAAATGAAAAGAAAAGATAGAAATGAAATGGAAAGATATAATCGAAAATAAGATGGAAAAGGAAGAAAGGTCTCATCTTTACCAAGATCTTAAATCGATAAATCGATAATCTTTGGTTTTAGATTTTCATCGACCGATAAGAAGAGAAATAAATAAATAGAATATGAAATGAAAAGGAAATCGAAATTAAAATAAAACCGGTCTCGTCTTAATCAAGATCTTCAATCGATAATCGATAAGCTATGATTTTTGACCTTCATTGACCAAAAGTTAAAATAAAAGAATATGTGAAATGAAATAAAATCGAGAAAAAGAAGAAAGGTCTCACCTTTATCAAGATTTTAAATCGAAAATCGATAAATCTTTGATGTTTGGTTTTCATTGACCCAAAATGAATGGTAAAAACAAATAAATCAAAAATAACATAATTAGGCCTCATATTAATCAAGATTTTGAATCGATTTTGAGAAAATCAACTAAATCATGAGTGTTGTTATATCATTGGCCCAAAATGAAATAAACAAGAATTGAAATGCCAATCAAGATAAAGAGAATAAAGATCCAAATCAAGAGATTTAAACATATTTGCAAAGGACAAACCATAGAAACTTCTTTTCCTTTTTTTAATCAAATAAACCAAAGCGAAATTAAAACAAAAGTTAAACCAATGAACATGGGACAATGAGTTTCAACAGTGGGTGTGAATAGATCAAGCTGCTTTATGGGTTTAACAAAGCCCATAAATAAAAAGTAAAAAGAGATTTGAAGTAAAAACCAAGGGCTCATGGAGACCCACACAACCGTAAAAAAAATAAAACAACAACAGCTTTGCAAAGCACCGCATCAAACACGGTCATGGTCCAACAATATCATTAGAGAAACCAAAATGGAAGATCTAGAAACATGGGACACTATCGTTAGCGAAAAACAAATTAATAAAAGAAGGAGCAACTCGTTCGACCCACCCTTGTTTGATTGCGTGCAACCGTTCCCAATTCGTCCTTACTCAACACTCGATTGAATCGCTTCAACTCGCGATTGGAGTTTAAGAGTTCTCTTCAGGTTCTTTTCATTCTCGTTTGTTTTGGTTCAAATCTCAGGTTTGTTATTGATTTGTGGTTTTAGTTTCGATCAATCTTCCTTCTTCTTCTCTCTGTTCTTATTCTGGGTTTGGTTTTAAGATTGGCTGAACGGTTTTGAGTTGTGTTTGTGGTTATGAGGATGTTGTCGATTTTGATCGTTGATGGAAGAAGGAGGTTCGGCTGGGTATGGGTTTGAGATTTTGGGATTGTGGGTTTTGTATTAAAGGAGGAAGTTGGTTGAAGAAAGTATTTGGGTATGTTTAGTTGAAGGGTGATTTGAAGAAGGATGAAGTCTGAGTATTGGTGGCTAGGGCTTCCCCCAATGAGTGATGAAACAGTTAGATTTATAGAAGGGGTTGAGGGTATTGTGGGAATAATGAGAAGGAATTGTTGTGTACGGTGCTGCTGCATTTTGCAATTTCCTTTGTGACGTGTTTGTGGTCCGTATTATTATCGTACAGTGTGTTTGGCTAAAACGGTTTTGCAGGTTTATACGTATTTAGCTTGAGGTACGGTATGAAGGTTTGGAAAGGTTTTGCTGTGCGAGGTGTATTGGTCTGTGTGTTTGGTTTCGTTGGCTTGGCAGGTTGTATTTGGCTTGATGATAGCAAGATATGGAGTGGCGTCGTGTTTTGATTTGAATTACTCGTCATAGCAAGTTGTTGGTGACTCAAGTGTAGCAATAGTTGGCGCATCGAAGGTGTGTAGGATGTGGCATCAAGTTGCTACTTTTTCATGTGGCATCAAGTTGCTACTTTTTATCTAGGCAATTCTGGTTGTATTACATCATGGACCTTGTGGATTAAATAATAAAGATTTTTTTGGTTGTAATATTTTTTCTTTTTGAGTAATGGGCTTTTGTCAAAACAATGTGTTTGACATCTGTATGGTTTTTAGTATTAGAAATGGAAATGTTAATAAAATGTGGATATTAAAAAAAATGGATAAATGAAATGGATAACAAAAAAATGGTTTTTTGAAATGGATATTAAAAGGTAGATATGGTTTAATTGATCGAAAATAGTGGAAATTGGTAAGAAATAGAAAGTGGAAATGAACAGGAACATTGGATGGATTGGACTGGATAAAATGAAAATGGAAGTGAATGAACTGCTCTTGATGATCTTCAACTGTGGAATAACTCGCACACAACTTGATACAAACCCTAACTAGATCCTCAGATACATATACACCATTTGAATTGTGCACACCCAAACCTTGAAACTTGTTTGACCATTGAACCTTAAATGAGACCTGATTCAATTCATATTTTTGGATTTTCTGAATGATGGTTAGTAAATGGATGTACAGATGAAAGTTATACACAGGTAGGACAAATTTGGGGTATGACACCAGCCTATCCAAAGAGTTTCAAAATATCCTGAACTTTGCAACATAATCCTTGAGGCCTAAGGAAGCTATCCAGGTCATTGTTTCACTTCTGTAACACCTCTACCATAGAATTCGATTCCTTATTGCAGAGGTAAGCCTTGAACTTTCAAACTTAATGAATCATGCATCCTAAACATGTTTTCAAGTTACCATTGTGTTTTTGGATGTTCATAGATCATTTTCCTTTAATTAGTTGCTATTTATCTCGTGTGTATGAAATTTCATTTAGTTCTTGCACTTTTTAGGGTTCATCTAATTATAACATGATGTCTCTTGATACACTTGATTTAAATGAAATTGAACAAAACCATCATGTTCCTTGTTAAAAAACGCATAAGTTTCATTTTTACATCTTGTGAAATGGTTGAAAAACGAGAGAGATAGCTTGCTTCATGCAAGTCTGATGTTTGCCCAAGGAAGAAGATGGCCCTGGCGCCATTTTCAGGTTTTCAGGACCAAACATAGTATATATTATACACTTGCCATTATATATTTGAATTGGCATTGCGCCCCAGTTGTTGATCAACTGGTTTTGTGTGTGTAGCGAGCGAGAGGTCTGGGGTTCGAATCCCCCTCGCCCTAGACCTTTTGGTATTTTTTTGAACTATTTTCCAAAGAGAGTTTCGCATATTATTCACTCTTGCCACACTCTATCAGCCAACGCACTTGGCTCAGTTATTAAAGTTTTAAACCCTCTACCTCAAGGGTGTGGGTTCAAACCTTGGGAGGGCCGTCCTATTTTTTTACCACTTGTTTTCTTTCACTTTTCTTCACCATTTTTTTAATAACTTCAAAAATTAATTTCTCTCTCATTTTTTTATCATTTTTGCTTCGTTCTTTTTTTTAAAAAGTCAAAAAAATGTTAAATTATTTTATTTTACAAAAAAAGTCCAATTTATATTATTTATTTAATATAGTTAGAATTTTTGTAATTAATTTCATTTTTATTTGTTTTTAAACATTTTAAAATGAAATTCCCACTTTGATCTTTTCATTCCAAATGAATTTCAATCTTTCATGTGATTAAACATGATTTTTAAAAATATTTTTCAAAGTTGACAACTTGTTTTTAAATATATTTGATATTTTATATCATTTTTTATTTAATTTTCTTTGAAAATTATATCTTTTAAATTCAAAATTAGGGTTTCCTCTAAACTTTGATCTTTCAAACTTCACATAACCACTTTTGGGCCTCTAATAGAGTGTAAGACCCATCCCTTTATAAATATCCAATTTGGGCGTCAGTCATTGTATAAGTCCCGATACGATTTCAAAAATCGCGGTGCGATCGCCGCTTTTCAAACAATTTTCATCTGGGTCTCCCCTTGTGTTGTAAGTCCCATCTTTATTCTTTTAATAAACTCTTGGGCCTCTAATTGAGTGTAAGACCCAACCCCCCTTTGTACATAAATAATTTGAGCCTCATTCATTGTATAAGTCCCAGTATAGTTTTCAAAATAATGGAGCGATCGTTGTTTTTCATCTGGGCCTCTCCTTGAGTTGTAAGCCCCATCTCTTGTATAAAAATAAACTTTGGGCCTCTAATAGAGTGTAAGACCCAATCTCTTTTGTAAATACAATAATTTGGGAATCAGTCATTGTATAAGTCCCTTTGTACTTTTCAAAACTACGACGCTATCGTCGCCTTTTCGAAAGAATAAATTTGGGCCTCTCCTTAAGTATAAGCCCCAAACATCCTTTCAAAATAACGTCCCTTTTGATTTAGATTCAAATTCATAGTTCTTCTTCAATTCTTTGAATAACTAACCATACCGCTGTAACACTGGAAGCTTGCTCACCTGTAAGTTCTACCAGCTTTCTTTTACATACTTGTTTATATATTTCATCTGTATATATATGCCTGTATATCTTGCTTAGAGTTTTCCCCAGTAATTAGGTCTAGGATTAGATCAAGCCAGTGGTCACTCTTTCAACACAATCAAAACTAGTTCCCCATAGGAAATTCCAGATACAGTCTTGCCTCCTCTTGGGCTTATTCAATATGGAACAAAGAAAGGCATTATTCCCGGTGAAACTTTTCTTAAGACTGTCACTACTAAAAATTTGTCTAAGAAATTCATTTCCCCAAAGAGGATTAATTCCCGGTGAAACCTATATTGAATTTCTTCAAACCCTAGAACTGTTCACTAAAGAAAGGATTATTCCCGGTGAAACTTTTCTTGAACTTTTCTTAGGTTTGGACGCACATGCTTCCTAAAAGCATCCCCAGCCTCCTCTTGGGCTTTGTACAAGGACCCTCAAGCTTTTTAGAAGTTCTCACGCCTCCTCTTGGGCTTAGTACAAGGACCCAAAGACCTCCTACAGGTATAGGACATAACTTAGTCACCCTTTGATAGTTCAATCCTCCCGAGAGTCAGAATCTCAAAACATCATATCAGTTTAGGGTTGATTCTCATCCCTTAAAACATCAGCCTCCTCTTGGGCATCATACAAAGATAAACCTTTTCATACCAGTAGACTTGGACAAGTCTCACCTCCTTTTGAATCTCAAGAAACCCTCAAGTTTCCTAAAAGCACAGGAAAAAGCTTGATCAATCACCAGCAGAGTTAAGACCTCCACAGGTTTCAAAACTCAATCTTTAAACCCTTACTTTAAAATTTCCCCAGCTAGGGTCAAGTTACTTCCAGTAAAACCCTCATAAAACTCATAACCTCACGGTCTCTGATATTTCAACTAAAACACTCTCTTGTTGAGTCAGTATTCTTTAGCCTCAATCTTGGGCTTTGTACAAGACAAATAAAACACTCTCTTGCTGAGTCAGTATTTTTTAGCCTCAATCTTGGGCTTTGTACAAGACAAATAAAACACTCTCTTGTTGAGTCAGTATTCTTTAGCCTCAATCTTGGGCTTTGTACAAGACAAATAAAACACTCTCTTGTTAAGTCAGTATTCTTCAACCTCAATCTTGGGCTTTATACAAGATAGATATAAAACTCCCTAAACAGGGTCAACCTTTTAGCTTCAACCTTGGGCTTTAATCAATGCACAAAAAAACCAACATCCCCTCAGAGGAAATCAAATTCTCTCTGTAGAAAGACATTTCTCTGTACAATCACATATCAAAACAGAAAATCAAAACAAACCCTAATTCCAGATAACTGCTTTAAGTGGCACACTTGTTGATTAAAAAATCTAAGTTGTAGTCCATCTCTTATCCTGGTAAATCCCCTTTCCTTCATCTAATGGCTGTAAGTGGCAAGCCTATGGATTATTTACATCCAAGCCAATGTCTTTCTCTTAGCATGAAAAATTTCTAAGGAAAAATGGCATTGCTCTACACTGAGTTAAAGTTTTCTCCTTCAGGACAAATCCCCTATAAAGGAAATGATGGCATTGCTGGATTCCATATATTCCAGTTAAAGTAATTATCCTTAATAATCAGTTACCCAACAACTGTGATAAATAGATGAGATATCTCCCTTTAGACATGACAAATTCTCTCTCAGTCAAAACTTTTAGCTTCAATCTTGGGCTTTAAACAAGACACAAAAAACCCTTTAGCTTCAATCTTGGGCTTTGAACAAGACACAAATACTCATCTAGCTTCAATCTTGGGCTTTGAATAAGACACCAAACATCTTTCCTCCCATAGAATAGGAGGAACTATGATTGCTCTGATTTCCCTGTTATCTTTACGGGAATACGTAGGCATAAGATTGTGAAATCTTAGAGAGCACACAAATCAAAAACCTTATGTCCAACACCTTCTCAAAAACATCAAAAAACCCAAAAAACAACAAAAATACTCTCAAACATTCCCAAAGGAGAAACTTTCCCAACCTATGACAAATAAACACCAGTAAGTAGATAATAGAAGAAAATACTAAACGATCTATGGATAACCATATATAGGATGGGCAATTGACAACTCCCCATTGTATAACCTGACCCCGGACCCCCCAATCTCTTAGAATTTGTTAAAACGAACATTTGCATGCAAGGTTAGTTTTAGATAGCTTCCTTTTCCTTTCCAGCTTCATAGGATAAATAAGAAATCAGAAAGTAGCACCCAATTCCAACCAATGCGGTAAGGTGGTCGCGTCACCGACAAAAATTGTACGCTACAAATACTTATACCATATTGAACCTTTGATGCATGCTTGCTATGTGTTTGAAACATCTTTGATCATATGTTCATGATTTGCCTTATCTTTGATACCATGACTTCGTTTGGTTCTTAAACTTCATGCTTATTAGGTTTAAAACTTTTTGCTTGAATTTGATTGTGATCACAATGAACCCATTGACATAAACCCTTGGTTGTTACCTTATGTCTTGAACCATGTCTTAAATTGTATTCATGATTAAGTGGTGTTAGTTGTCAACCCTAAACCATGCCATAATCTTGACCTTAGCTCATCCATGTTTTATATTGTTATATCCATGTTGATTTGCATCTTCGTTTATGCTCACATGTTATTGTTATGAACATGCTATGAGATGCCATACTTGTGTTGTTACTTTGGTCTTGTTAGAACCATGTCACATGTATGCTTTGATTATGTCTCATCCATGTTTGTATGTCATCCTTGGTTGTTACCATTTGATTGTTTATGACTTTGTTAAGTTTTATCTTAGATGTTGTCACATCTATGTCTGTGTGTTGTATACCTTGGTTGTTACCATGATTGTTTATGACTTTGCTAAGTCTTGCCTTATATTTTCTCACATCTACCTTCATGTGTTGGTTGTTACCATGTTCATTTTGACTTTGTTATATCTCAATTCATCTAATGTGATCTCTTGATTGATATCATGTTTGAATATCGTCTTTGTTATGAGTTGAATGTCATCTTTGCCATGTTTTTGAATTGATGTCATCATCTTTATCACTCTTTATCTACTTTGGTTGATATCATATTTGAATGTCATCCCTTGTCATGTGTTATTTACTTTGATATCATGTTTGAATATCATTCTTATTCATCTAATCCATTATCACCCACATACTCATGTTTATTTTGACTTTGTCAAGTAATCCCCTAGTGAGGTTAGCTTGTTAGCTCTCCTTCGTCTCTTTTCTTTTGTTTCCTAAATCCAAAGGAAATATATCTTTGTTGACTTTATGTCATAGGTAGTATACCATCCCCTCAACTACGATTGCTCTGATTCCATCCTTGTTAGGATACGTAGGTATAGGACTGCGAAGTGTTGGCGAGCACACTAGCAATAAACCTCCTTAGGTTCCCTATCTCATAAAACCCAAAAATAGAAAATTTACAAATATTAGCAAGCAAATTACCATAACACAAATACTTTCAAGATGTTCCTATAAGATACTATAGATACTTAGGGTGCTAGTATCATCCCTTAGTATAACCAACCCCTGAACCTTTAGATCTCTTCGAATTGTTGTTACATTGCACTATTAGGGTTTTATTCAATCTTTTCCCTTTCCTTTAGATAAATTAAAGCTCGGTGTTGAATATTCAATGTTTTGTAATTCAAGTTAGTATAATAGCTTGATAACTGTTTCTCACCGCGACACACTGCAAGATTGATGTTTGATTGTATGAACAACATGACAGAATATAAATCTTGTATCATGGGTCTTGAAGAAGCCATTGATTTAAGAATTAAGATCCTTGTTGTATATGGAGATTCAACCCTGGTAGTTATTCAGATAAAAGAGATATGGGAGACTCGTCATCCTGGTTTGATTCCTTACAAAGGTTATGCAAGGAGGTTGTTGACTTTCTTTAATAAAGTTGAGTTGCATCATATACCTCGTGAAGAGAATTAGATGGCGGATGCTTTGGCTACTATGTCTTCTATGTTTAAAGTGAATCATTGGAATGACACGCCTAAGATCGATGTTATGCGCTTTGATAGACCTGCACATTTGTTTGCAGCAGAAGAAGTCACAGATGATAAGCCTTGGTATCATGATATTAAATGTTTCCTCCAAAGTTAGGAATACCCACTTGGGGCATCCAACAAAGATAAAAAAACTTTGAGAAGATTGGTTGGAAATTTCTTTCTAAATGAAGATGTGTTGTATAAGAGAAACTTTGACATGGTTTTGCTCAGATACATGGATAAACACGAAGTAGACATGTTAATGCAAGAAGTCCATGAAGGATCCTTTGGTACTCATGCCAATAGACATGCAATGGCTAAAAATATGTTAAGGGCATATTACTATTGGTTGACAATTGAATCTGATTATTGTAAACATGTGAAGAAGTTCCATAAATGTCAGATTTATGATGATAAGATTCATGTGCCTCCGACTCTTCTCAATGTTATTTCATCTCCATGGCCTTTCTATATGTGGGGAATTGACATGATTGGTATGATTGAACCCAAAGCTTCCAACGAACATCAGTTCATTTTGGTGGCTATTGATTACTTCACCAAGTGGGTTGAAGCAGCAACTTATGCTAATATGACCAAGTAGGTTGTGGTCAAGTTTATCTAGAATCAGATTATTTGCCGATATGGTGTTCCGAGTAAGATCATTACTGATAATGGTATATAAATTCTTCTCCTTACAGACCTAAGATGAATGAGGTTGTTGAAGCTGTAAATAAGAATATTAAGAAGATTATTCAGAAGATGGTTGTGACATATAAATATTGGCATGCGATACTCCCTTTTGCTTTGCATGGGTATCGTACATCAATCCGCACTTCAACAAGGGCAACCCCTTTCTCACTTGTGTATGGCATGGAAGAAGTGCTCCCCATAGAGAATAAGATCCCATCAATGCGAGTCTTGATGGAAGCCAAGTTGTCTGAGGTTAAAAAGTGTCAAAGCAGATATGATCAATTGAATTTGATTTAAGAGAAGAGGATGACGGCTTTGTGTCATGGTCAGTTATATCTGAAAAGAATAAAGAAAGCAATTGATAAAAAGGTTTGACCTCGCGTATTTAGAGAAGGCGACCTCATGCTCAGAAAGATCTTGTCTTTCAACATTGATTCTAGGGGCAAGTAGACTCCTAATTATGAAGGCCCATATGTTGTTAAGAAAACCTTCTCTAGCGGTGCATTAATTCGTACGACTATGGATGATGAGGAGCTTCGTCATCCTCTGAATACCGATGCAGTCAAGAAATACTTCACCTAAAAAAATAAAAGAATAGCTTGCTAAGTTAAAAACCCGAAAGGGCGGCTTAGGCAAAAATGAGCGTCTCGGTGGGCTGAAAACCCGAAAGGGCGGTCTAGGCAAAACTTAGAGACATAAACAGAAAATAATTATCCCAATAGATTGAAAACCCGAAAGGGAAATTGTTTTCGCAATCTAGGAAAAAGTTAGGGATTATGGCAAGTAACTGCATCAGGTCATACTTGATCACTTGAAGCAATGTGGCCCATCAAGGATTCTCATTCTCATCATTCTCGACAGAAGTTTTGAGCACAGTGGAATTCAAATTTGTTAGAGAGAATAGTGGTCATTTTATTTCAATGTAGCATTTTCCTTTATTTACCATTTTTCAACATTATAATGATCCATGGAGTCACGCCATTTGCGGACTACCATTCTATCAATAAAATTTGAGCCTTTGTTCATTTGTTTGCAATTCTTATTTTTTGTTTCTGTTTTGCAAAATTTCATTTATTTTTTTATAATAATTTCTAAAACAAAAGATAAATAATAATCATTCTTTTGAAAAACAATAAAAAAATATTTTCCTTTGATTTGTGAATACAAGAAGGAATGTCAACAGTTATTCCAAGAATGGTAAAATCTCAAAGTGCAGAGCTCAGTGTTCTCCCAAGCAGAGTTGTTCTTGTGGATGCATTCAAGTTTCCCTTACCATTGTGAATCAGATAAAGGGTTTCCTCTAAGTTGACATTATGTGTTAGGATCCAGTTCCCCCAATTGAGCATTAGTTCGGCTGAGTACTGAATTAAATATTTCCCCATTAAATCTTGAACCCGGGTTTCCAAGCTAAGTCTTGATTAAGATTTATCCAGCTGAGTGTGATTCTCTAGTCAGGTTGAGATCAAGAAGATATGTGAAGTTGTGAATTTTTATTCTGTTTGTTGGATTCCATCTCTCTTTGTGTTGAGACTTGATGTGGAATCTCCATCAGGTTTTTACATTCTCTGTTTTGGTTTTGTTGCGTTTGTGTGTCGCCTAAGTAGTAAAGCCAGAGTAATATCCCCTACTAAGAAGTGTTGAGATAGCAGTCAACTGTTGGGTTTTCTCTCACCTTGTGTTGAGTTTTGATTTAAAATCCCCCGGAGGTTGACTTTCTATTGTGATGTTAACTTCTTAGTTTCCCCTGCAAGTCCAGGATGTTTTCCTCAAAGTTTGTTAATCCCCAAGGAATTTTCTTTGATTCTCTCCAGGCTTACATTTCTCTCAGTGGAGTTTGTGCAATTGTTACTCTTGGTTCTGGAAGAATTTTAGTGGTATTGATCCTCAAAGGTTGTATTTTGGAAGATTCATGTTGTATTTACCCCAACTGGTCTTTCCATCCCCTTAACAAAGTTGATACAGGTGTTATTCCTCCCAAAGGTTGATATTTCCCCAAGAGGTTCGCTTTGTGTGTATCCATAGCAAGTTTTCATCTTCCCGTAGCGGGGTTTGTGTGGTTTTTCTTTTCCCCAATGAGGGTTTGGAAGATTTGTGTTATTGTGTTTCCCCCAGCGAATCTTTCCATTCCCTCAAAACGGATTTCATGTTGTTATCCCCTTAGTGGACTATTAATGTTAGAAGATTGAACTTTAGGTTTCTCCCTAAAAAATATATTTCTCTCCCCAGAGATATGAGCCTTGAAGCAGGACATCCTTCCTTCAGCGGCCTTTTATTTATCTCCAGCTGAATCCCTAGCAGGATCTTCAGTAGGATCTCCAGTGGTACCATCTTGTTGAGATTTAGCCAAGTATCCGGTTGTACCACGATGTTTTGCCATCCCTAGTTTATCTTTGTGCCTGTTTTGTCATCATATACATACATACATTCATTCATTCATTCATACATACATCATGCATAGTTGAATGAAGATTCATGCTCATCTCGCATTTCTTGGTGTTCCTTATCTACTCTCTTTGGTGTTATTATCCCCAAAGAGTGTGTGTATCCTCTCTCCATTAGTGTGTCTACCTTAAGCAGAAAGTGTATATCATTTCTAATTCCCCACTGAGTTTATTCCTTGTGGAAGAATTTTGCATTAGTTTTCTTTTCCAGCTCATTATCTGGATGGAACCAAGCTCTAGTTAAGTTATTTCCTCATTGGGTAGAGTCTTATTTGACCGTTTTCTCCAGTTTGTTCCTGGATTAAACTTTGGTCTTCTGCAACATTTATTTTGAATCTCTCTAGGCTGTGAAAACTGGATGATGAGAGGGCATTTATTTTGCACCTTTGAGGATTTTCATTTTCCTCAGCAGAATCTGGTTATGATTCCCCATCAAAAGATGAAGATTTTGTTTCCTCGGTAGTGTTGTGATAACACTTTCTTGGAATCTTTGCTTGACAACAAGTGGTGATCTCTTTATGCGAGAAGCTCGTATGTCCCCAGCATGGTAAGCCTTACCTGGTAACAAGTGGCAGTCTCTTTGAAAATCTTATTTACTATTTCAACCTTTGCAACAATAAGTGGAAGTCTCTTTTGAGAAGTTTATCTATTCTTGGTGGTTCACCAACCTTTGCAATAACAAGTGGCAGTCTCTTTGAGAAGCTTTTTTGCTATTTTCAAATTTTGTGTGACTTCAAGTGGCCTTCTATTTATTTGAGCAGCTTGTGTGTCCCCAAATATCAATCTGTATATTCACACTAAATGGCATCTCTCTAGTTTATCCTCAGCAGAGAAGTGTTTTGTGAAATCCTTAATCCTCATCCAATCAAATGAAGCTCTGGACTCGTTATTTGAACAGGTGGCATCTCTTTGTTTGAGAAGCCTGTTGCGACTCCATCAACTTTTCCATCAAACGGCATCTCTCTGATATACTCCCGTTAGAGAAATTTGTAGTGAAATATTTATCATCACCAATAGATGGTTATCTCTTTATTTGAGAAGTCTGTTGTGCAATCTAACCTGCACGTAACTCTTTTGAAGATCCCCGATAGAGTTATTGATTCCTAATTCCTAGAAGGTGGCAGTCCCTTTATCGGAGACTTGTATTTGGTCCTTTTTCAAGTTTGGGGCTTGATTAAAGAAGAAATTGTGACCCATTCTTGGTTGATGACCAGAGATTTAGGAAGTTTGTGTTAATTCCTAGCAGGTGGCAGTCCGTTTAATGGAGACAACTTGTAGTTGGTCCTTTTTCAAGAAGAAGCTGACCCCTATTATAATAGTTGAAACTTGTTATCAATCTGACTTGGTCCGTTATTTGAACAGGTGTTTATCTCTTTAATTGAGAATCCTGTTATGTTCTAGTGAATGTTTCATCCCAAACAGATGGTTGTCTCTTTATTTAAGAAGTTTGTTGTGTGATCTAACCTGCTCACATCTCTTTTGAGTATCTCTGGCAGAGTTATTGTTTATCTCTAGCAAGTGGCTATCCTTTGTGAAGCTTGTCTGTTACCCTTTTCAAATTTTAGACTTGATTAAAGAAGAAGATGAGACCCATTCTAGGTTGAATACAAGAAATAATGGAAGCTTGTTATCATGTTAATCTTTGTTTACCATCATTCTTCGAGTCGGTATTATCAACTGTAGGTTGGCAGTGATTCATTTTTCTCATTGTTTACCTAGGAGGTTCTTCTCCAGTAGAGAAAATTACTTTCCCTTTGAGATTCCCCAGTGGAGTCCATATCCTCTTGTCATACCCCAAATTTTGACCACCAAGATTTCCCATCATTGTGAAAATCATCATCACAATATGGATGTACCTATATGCCTCATCAATATCCTCAGAGATGTTTGAGCATTCACCACAAACAAGAATTAGGGTTTTAAGCCCTCTCAGAGCCTTAGACAAAGAATCAATCAAGAAATGACATGATCTTCAACTTTTCTAGCCTCTCAAACATCCACAAAGGATCAAGAGGACTCCTACATCAAGAATCAAGAACAAAGTTACAACATTCCAAGTGGATCAAGCCTCAAGATCGCCAGTGTCACCGAAATAGGATTTTGGTCGACCAGGGCCTCCAGGTAGAATTTTTCCTCTGGGTATGAGCCAATGCTTCAAATCATAACCCAAGATATTCTAAGGGTCCTCATGGACCCAATCATCAAGTCAATTTAGCCTCAGGGGATGCATTTACCTAAAATCAGGAATTAGGGTTTCTTGACCTAATTCACCCCTAAGTTGACTTTTGGGACAAAACATGAGCCAAGACCCCTAGACATGGTTTAAGGGTCTCTAATACACAACATTGATCCATTTGCAACAATGGATTGATCCTAGAAGCTTGATCTACAAGTTTCAATTTCATCAGGACCACAATTAGGGTTTTATAGAAAAAGTCAACTGTACCTTTGACTTTTGACCAAGACATGCTCCCAAACCTTGGGACATAAGTCAATACACCCTATAACAACTATGGAGTCTGTAACACCCCAAAAATCTAAATTAATCATTTATTTATTTATTTATTTAATTTAGAAGGAATTAAGAGGTTTTTGGTAATTTGGAGAATTATGGATTAAAAGAGTATTTTTAAATAATTTTAATAGAGTGAATAATCATGTATTATTTAGATTATTATTTATTATTTAAAAATATTAAGAAAAGGGCAAGATGTTCATAAAGGAAAAGGAGTAAGGGTAGAGTTGGAAGTTCATAAACTGGGATACTGTAACTAAAGAAGAAAAATCGATCAATTTTCTAACTGATCGTATTTTTGTGAAGAACGCTGAAGAAGAGAAGAGGAGGAGAAAACCTAGGGTTTTGAAGGATTGCTAGGAGAATCTTGGAAAAAGAAAGAAAAAGCTTCGGATTACTCTAAGGTATGGGGAGTTTTCACGGTTTATTATAATTTTATAAGAATTGGTTTATGAATAGATTAGGTTTTGTAGATTCTTGAATAATGGTGGTGTTTGATGATATAGATTGTCTTAGGAGTGAGTATTGTGATGAGAATGAGTGAAACAAATTGGTGTATTTGATGTATGTGCATTGTGTGAGTCTTTTGATCAAATTTCGTTTTGGACAAAACTGAATTTTGGGGTATTCTGAGTCGAAAACGCAGCAGAAGAATCACTTTTTGGAAAATGGGGTTTTGTCGCACCCTAACACGGGCCGTGTCACACAACACGGGCACCCCTGTCAGCTTACTGGTTGGAGGAATATGAAAACTTTTGTTACAGAGCTTCTGACACGGGCCGTGTCACAGGACACGGGCGGCCGTGTCAGGCCTCTGCTTCTGCTATAATTTTTCTGGTTTGGATTGTTCGTGCAGGCCTTCTGACACGGGTCGTGTCACAGGACACGGGCGGCCGTGTCAGACAACTGTTTTAGCCGTTTTGCTGTTTTAATGTTTTCTCTTGCTGATTGTTGTTGCCTTGTTGTTTTGTAGCTGTATGGATGATAAAACATGATGGATGGTGATTAACTGTTGAATATGAAATGAATGATGCACACGTTGATATTTGATGAATTGAGGAGAATTAGCATCATTGCATTTCATAGCATTTTTATGTTGGGGCTTCGGTCCATTGGTAGCTTCAATACCATTGTGCGGATTGGAGTGATACGTTGATTACGTTGTGCTCCTTTTGGAGGGTTGATGGCCAGTGTCCATCGCACGTTGAATTGGTACCACATGCATGTTTCCGATGAAGTTGCATTTCATTCTAAGTGGCATTGCATGTGTATGAGTTGATTGTCGAATAATATGTATGTTTTATTGTGGATATCATGGTGTTGTTGTTGATAAAACTATGATGTTGTTGTTGATTATACCATGATGTTGCTGTTGATTATACTATGATGTTGATGTTGAGTGTATCATGATGTTGTTGTTGATTTTACCATGATGTTGATGTTGATTGTATCATGATGTTGTTGTTGATTATATCATGATGTTGTTGTTGATTATACTATAATGTTGTTGTTGACTATGCTATGAGATTGATGTTGATTACGCTATGATGTTGTGGTTGATTATGCTATGATGTTGTTGATTGATTATGCTATGATGCTGTTGTTGGCTATGCAATGATGTTGTCGTTGCCTTCCTGTTCATTTTCCATGTACTTATATTACTATAATGAATTGTGATTTCTCACCCTGCCTGCTTGGAAATGTTGCCTCTTATGTGGGTAACTTGTAGATAACCAAGAGTAGATTCGCGACGATGGAGGATGTAGCCTTGAAGCGTGTCGTTATCGTTGTTTAGCTTAGGGGTGTCCTGCTCTGTGTCATGTAACATCGGGTTGGGATTTGTTGTGAACCTCATGTTCTTTTGTTTTATGTTGAATTTTTTTTTATCAATCGTGATGATTTGATTTGGATACATTTAGTATGAAGTGCTTTATTGAATTGACATAAAAAGTTGATTTATGCTGTGTAGTTGTTGATTTTATTATTAAGAATGTGTAACCCGTGTTACAGGACAGGATAATGATTACTAAATGATGTTTTTGAATATATGTGGCACCTTTCTCAATGATGTTACTCTGATAATATGAATTATCTTTTCTAAAATTTCTTGTGGGGTAGAAGGGTGTTACATTAGTGGCATCAGAGCAGGTCGGTCTGTCCGGCCAAGTTGTCTAAATATCGTTTATCCCTTGGTACGCGACAAGTGTGTGGAACACTGTCGGTACTTGTTTGTTTTCTAACCGTTGGCTCCCGGTGTTGGTTTGAAACAAGTGCGAGAGAAGTTTACTTCCCGGAGATGTTTCTGGTGTGAGGAGTTGACTCAAGGTGATATTAAGGGTAAAAGTACAAGTGTTGTTGGAGTTGTAATGTCGCGAACCGACGAGAGTACAGATTCACGAATTCTTAGTTGCCTGTCAAGTTTGAGATTCCTGGAGGGAGAACAAGCCGGTATGGTTGATGTTTGCTTCTCGGAGAAGAGAGGGCAATGTGACGAATAGTGATATGCAAGTGGAGTATATCTGGAGTAAGGTCGGATGATTTTCAGAGCTGGGTGAAAAACAAGGATTGTTGGAAGGGTTTGGAAGCAGGAGAAAGAGGTAGAACTCATGTTCATCAATTTCGGTTTTTATTTTCACATTTATGGAACAGCCTTCAGTAAAAGAGGCATAACTTTCTACTCGTAACCCCGATGAAGGCGATTCTGGACTTTTTGGAAAGTTTACGAAATTCCCTACAGTTTGCATATAAATTTTGTCTTCGGCATGTTTTTGAGGAGAGAGAAGGACGCGTTTGAATAGTTGGGTCTGATGCTGACTTTGTTGGGTGGAAGTTTGTATACGAGATTTCTTGACCAGTCCCATTGCAAGGATGATAACTTTTTACTCGTAATTCAGATTTGAGCGATTCTTGAAGTTCTGGAATCTACACGAAATTCCCTTCATTTTGGAATATAATTTTGTGTCTGGGAGATCTGTATTGAAGAAGATAATCGTGTTTGAAGTTGGACAAATCTTGCTGGAAATAGTGAGATGAAGTCAAGTATGAAATGTTTAGTAATAAGAAGAAGAATATCGGAGAAGCACATGGAAGTGCGGCATATGATAGTTGAGAATGATTAAAGTATATAAATCCTTGAGGAATGTTAAATAGTAAAGTGGATTGTGTGTTGTTGGCGAGATGTGTCGGCATGAGTCGGAAATTTTTGGAAGTTATATCACCAACCAGATGATGAGATGGTATTGTTGGGATTGTGATTGGAATGAGAATCAAGTGTGGAACTATACGAATCATCGAAGTTGTGAGATTAAAAAGAAAGACGAAGGATTTGTTAGGGTTGTCAAAAGTTTTGGACTTGGATAAATGTTGCGATTGAAGTGGGCCGATTTGGATTGTACTTGATGTATCAGAAGGATATTCGATAATTTGGTTGTGCAACAAGTGTGTATAAGAATATATATGTTGGATTTTGTGCGTTCCTGGAAATAAGGAAATTAAGAAAAACGTTTGTAAGCCTTAGAGAAATGGTAGAGCAGTATGCGTAGATAACTTTGAGCACGAGGAAGAAGACGCTATTTTAGTTGGATATTGATTATTTATGCCACCATGATGGTTGCCGACTATCTATTGACAAATTAAGGAACTGATCACCCTTAATCTCTTGTTGATAGTCGACGGAATCATGTTTGAAATTCTGGTATCAGACGTGTGATGTTAAGGTGTGATGTCACAACAACACACTCTGCACAATGGACAGCAACAACAGTAAAATAACACCAAGAATTGTTGACCCAGTTCGGTTACAACCAACCTACTCTGGGGGCTACCAAGCCAGGGATGGAATTCACTACTTGTAGATATAATTTACAGACTCAACGACCCGTTGACAATCTCCTAAACTTATACTCTACTAATGACTTCCTACCTAAGAAACCACTTAGGTATGAGAACACCACTCAATCCCTTACAAACACTCAAAGAACCCACTTTGAGTACCCTTGATCTTACTTCACAGTTTCGATCAAATCACACAACTCTCTTTGCTTCACAGCTTTAGAGAGGACAGAAACTTAACACCTATTCAAACCCTAGAATAGTGTAAATACAAGCACTTTAAACAAACTCTAGACACTAAGCCTTCTGCTCTTGATCTTCTGAATGTTTTCTGTACTTTTTCCTTTAGTCTTGTGCGCTTTATATAGCTCCTGAATTGGGCTTGGACTTGTCACAATATTTGATCAGATTTGTTAATTAAAACTGAATCTTCAAAACAGATTTTATCCCCCAAAATCTTTTTAAATCTTCAACCTTTTAATTCTCCAACAGATCTGCAATCAAATCTCCCATGTAACAGAAAATATCTATCCCAAGATATTCTCATCCAATGAGTCAACCACTCTCCACAATTCTGGCTAATACGCGTGCCCTAATAACATATCCTGCTGTTATTAATTCTGCAGGTCTGATGTTACAACATCACCTGTGTGACATCAGACATCCATCTTTAGCATTTAACAACTTAACACAGCCCAGTGTTAAGACTTCAATGTTGCAACATCAGCACCTTGACATCAACAATGAATAACCTTTGTTTTACCAAAATTCCAGCCAATCCAGGAACTAGCAATCTCCCCCTTTGGCTAATTTTGGCTAAAACAATCTCTGCATTCTGCAATCAACTTCTGCACTCTGCACCTTCAGAGATTTCAGCAGCGGAATAATCTTTAATTAAATTGAAACTCATTAGCAGCAGTTTGACACTTTGCATAGTTTTCATCACTTGATCTGCTGCAGCACCATCTTCATTATTGACAACAGCCAATTGGTGCTCCTCCTTGAAAACATGAACCAGCATCACAGCTGTTCAGTAGCTCATAATGTGCAGCAATTTACTCCCCCTAGATGTCTGCTTGGCTTCACTCTTCACATGTCATGATATCTTCAATACTCCCCCTCAACAACTGCATTACCACTTTTCAACTAAACACCTTTTAGCAGTATCTATCTCCCCCTTAATCTCTGCATCACATCAGCAGCATATGGCAATAATCCTCTTGACTATCTTGGCTATTTTCTCCCCCTTTTTAGCCATAATTAGGCAAGCTTCTATAAGAAGCCCTATTAACTATAGTCAGTATACCCTAGCTCTCATTGTTAGCCTCTCAGTTAGTAAACAGGCAAATAAATCATAGAAGGAAACTAAAAACATAAACAGTGCATAAACCAGCACAATATTCAAGTTACAAAACCGAGCACTATAAGTGCTAAAACAAATAAAGCTAACCCTACTGAAATAGAAGGCAATCATTAAAAGCTTGAATCTTCTGAGCTGAGATCATCATTATCGTCTTCATCAACAACATCCTTCCTTGTTTTGACAGCTTCACCTCCCTTTGTTGCCAATCTCAGAGTCATGACAAGTGTTTCAAATTTTTGTTTCCTTTCAGTACTAACTCTTATGACTTCATCTAACTCCTTGCAAGCCTCCTCTAGTTCTGCAATCACCCCAGTCTTGGCTGGTGACTGTTGTGATGTTGAAGCAGATGTCTTGACATTGTTAGGAACATGTTTCAACTTGTAATGAAGTAACAAGGCAGGCTTTCTTTTGCATACTACATCTGAATGCTGTAGAATTCCAGGATGTTGAGACACGATAATCCCACAAATGAGAGAGGGAAAAGCAATGTGCATCTTCACAGCATTTGTAGCAACATGCTTAATAGTATGATCATAGATGTAGGAGCCATAGTCAATTCTTTGCTTTGTCCCAACTGCATAGATTATCTTCCCCAATTCAACAGAAATTGTGGTCTTGTGACTAGTAGGAACCCAGTTGGCAATACCTATTCTGTGCAGAAAAGCATATTTGACACTCAACACACTGGCTAACAGCTTTCCTTCTACGGGCCAAAAATCTACTCGACCAGCAGTGATTTCTCTGCATATAACATTGTTGGAGACTTCAAATTCCCCATAATCTTCCTCATTTCTTCCTAAGTAGGCATTGATCATCTCAGGAGAAAACCAGACACACTTACCCCTGAGGGTAACTCTTCTGAAAGTTCGGCTCTTACTGTCATTTATCGCTTCAGGTATATTCACTATGAACTCCCTGACCAGTCTATCATAGCAATCAGCTAACCCTGACACAGTCCTTATGAGACCAGCAAGCTTAATTAGGTCAATAATTTCAGTAGATTCTAAGTCCTTTGCTACAACCTCTCTTTCCAGAGCTACCTTTCTTAGGCTCACACACTTCCACAAGGAGGCACTTCTGGCACTGTGAGATGAGGTGTTATCAGGCACTTGATTTGTAGCAGGGTTGATGTCTTGAGCATCACTCTCAGAATCTTCCTCCTCCCTGATTCTCCTCTTCTTGCCAGACCTGGCACCTTTGCTCCATGACTTGGGACAGTCTGTAGATGTAGTCCTTTTCTTATCCTTCCCTCTTCCAATTCTATCATCATCAGATGAGTCCTCAATCTCTATAACCTCAACCTGCTCCTTCCCTTTACCCCTGTGGCTTTCATTCCTAGTGGATGATGTTCTGACATCAAGACTGACATCAGTGTCATCAGGATCTTCACCTTCCGCTTCTTGACTAAGGACCTGGCTTTGAAGATTTTTGTCCTCTCCTTGAGAGTCGACTTGTTCAGCAGGCAATTGCCTTAGAGGGACGGAAATCCCTTTCACCCGTATCCCCTTCTCAAGGATTTTGGTGGCAAGCTGTTCCAAATGCTCGTCTACATCAAACTTCTACTCAACAGCTTGAGAGGATGATGACCTAGCTTCAGGTTTATTCACCGTTGTCGAGGGTTTAGGGTTACCTGACGCGGGAAGAGCACTGGAAATGAGTTCTTCAGAAGAAACCCCAGTTCGTACCTGCTCAGAGTTCTTGGAAGGGACAGACATCGTTCCTTTGTGACAGACTAGGTTTGGAGAAGAACCTTCTGTTCTATTGAGATTTGGGGAGATGAAACGTTGCGATGAGAATGCTTTGGTAAGTCTTGATGTAGTATCAATATGGTAAGGCGCCTGATTTTGAATACTCTTTAAAGACCAATTACTAATTTTCTCCCTCCATAAAGACTTTCCTTTTGAAACATTCACATCTGAACTTGTTAACTTAGAGTGACCTTTCAGCATCCTGATGTCATAGTCTGATGTTATGACATCAACATCATTAGTTGAATCTCCTTCAAGAGAAGTCCACTGATAACAGTTGTCTTTGGTTCTGGTACCCTTCATAATAACCTGATTATGTTCATCAGAAACCACACACCCATCCTTAGTGTAGTTTACCCTGTAACCTTCATCACACAACTGGCTTATGCTGATCAAATTTGCACTTAAGCCATTGACAAACATAACATTGTCAAGTTCAGGTCTACCATTACCTTGCACTTTCCCAACTCCTGCAACAACACCTTTTCCTCCATTGCCAAATATGACTTCATGAGAGGGACAAGGTCTAAGATCATCAAACATGGATCTACATCCAGACATGTGCTTGGAACACCCACTGTCAAAATACCATGTTCCTTCTTTATCACCCATGAGAGCCAATAAGCACTTCACCTTCTCCTTAGGTACCCATTGTTTAACAACTTTGGGCTTGTGCTCTCTCCATCTGTTTTGAGGCTGAGGGTATCCATGCAGCTTATAGCAAGAGTACTGCATGTGTCCAAATCTTCCACAATAATAGCATCTCACCCTTCCATCTCTGAATCTTCTGCCATGATGAGATTTCCTATGCTGCCATCCATGATGTGGTCTCCTCCTACCATAACTGCCCTGCCATCTATTCTGTTGATATCTTCTCCCATAGGACGGCTGAGAATGCAGTTTCCTTGATTGTCTCCCATGATGGTGTGGCCTTCTTCTTCCATATACATAAGGAACAACATTGGTGTATCCATACCAGTTGTCCTGATGTTGAGACATCTGATGAGACATGTGCTGTTTGATCTGAGCAACTTGCATGCTCTCATGGTATTGTGGGGGCATATACTGACTAGCTCCCTGTGGCTGCTTTCTCTTCTGATAGGGACCAGTCTTCTTCTCAATCTTCTTAGGTTGGGAAACATCAGCTTTCTTAGGGGTAGGATCCTGCTTCTTTGGCTGATGTTGAGATGAAAGTTGTGACACTTCCTTCTTTGAACCTGAAGTGATTCCTTCTGAAGTTCCCTTGTCCTCAGCCACATAACCTATCCCAGCTTTATCTCCAGCAGCTTTTTCTGACTGAAGTATCTTGTCAAGTGTGTCTGTACCACAGCTCAGCATCCTAACAGACTTGGTCATTTGATCAAGGTGAGCTCTAACTAGCACCACTTCATTTTCCAGATCAGTCTTTTCATTCTCTAGCTGAGCAATCTGTTGCTTGTGGCACTTGTTTTCTTGACAAATCTCAGCACTCTTTAAACACAACTCTTGATAGGTGGATGCCAACTCCTCATAAGTTACTTCTCCATCACTAGAATCATCATCAGAAACCACAACTCCTGTTAAAGCTCTCACATGCTTTGCTGACTCGCCTTCACTTTCACTATCAGAGTCAGACCAGGAAACTGTCATGCCCTTCTTTTGCTTTTTCAAGAAGGTGGGACATTCTTTCTTGACATGCCCATGCCCTTCACACTCAAAGCACTGCACTCCTTTATCTTGGGCAGTTTTCTCTTCATCCTTCTTGCTGGTGTCAGAAGTCATGTTCTTGGCATTAGGCCTGGAGTTATTATTCATTCTCTTGAACACTTTGGTGAACTGTCTTCCCAACATCACTATGGCCTGAGATAGATCCTCTTGGGATTCAGATTTCTTCCCTTTCTCCTCTTCACCATTTGTCACTAGGGCTATACTCTTTGGCTTCTTTTCTGGTTCTTCCTCATTCAACCCAAGCTCAAAGGTTTGAAGAGATCCAATGAGCTCATCTACTCTCATCTTGCTGATGTCTTGTGATTCTTCAATGGCAGTAACCTTCATCTTATACTTCTTAGGTAGGGACCTAAGAATCTTCCTCACAAGCTTTTCATCTGACATCTTCTCTCCAAGAGCACTAGATGCATTGGCCAGCTCAAGAACACTCATGTGGAAATCATGAATAGTCTCATCTTCCTTCATCTTCGGGCTTTCAAATTTAGACGTTAAAATCTGAAGTCTTGACATCTTGACTCTAGATGTTCCTTCATGAGTAGCCTGCAAGATATCCCATGCTTCTTTAGCAACTTCACAGGTATTGATTAACTTGAAGATGTTCTTATCCACTCCATTGAAGATAGCATTCAGAGCTTTGGAATTTCCAAGGGCAAGCTCATCTTCCTCCTTGGTCCACTCTTCTTCAGGCTTTGGCTTAGAAGTACCTTCTTTATCTTTGCCAGCATCATCCTTCTCACACATGACAGGTGCTTTCCACTCTTTAATAACAGCCTTCCAAGCCCTACTGTCCAAGGATTTTAAGAAGATGGTCATCCTTGGCTTCCAATAGTCATAATTGGATCCATCCAAAATAGGGGGTCTGTTGACGAATCCTCCAACTTCTTTTTCCATCTTTACACCAGAAAGTAACTTCCCTAGATCTCACCCAGAGACAGACAGGATGCCTGCTTTGATACCAATTGAAATTCTGGTATCAGACGTGTGATGTTAAGGTGTGATGTCACAACAACACACTCTGCACAATGGACAGCAACAACAGTAAAATAACACCAAGAATTGTTGACCCAGTTCGGTTACAACCAACCTACTCTGGGGGCTACCAAGCCAGGGATGGAATTCACTACTTGTAGATATAATTTACAGACTCAACGACCCGTTGACAATCTCCTAAACTTATACTCTACTAATGACTTCCTACCTAAGAAACCACTTAGGTATAAGAACACCACTCAATCCCTTACAAACACTCAAAGAACCCACTTTGAGTACCCTTGATCTTACTTCACAGTTTCGATCAAATCACACAACTCTCTTTGCTTCACAGCTTTAGAGAGGACATAAACTTAACACCTATTCAAACCCTAGAATAGTGTAAATACAAGCACTTTAAACAAACTCTAGACACTAAGCCTTCTGCTCTTGATCTTCTGAATGTTTTCTGTACTTTTTCCTTTGGTCTTGTGCGCTTTATATAGCTCCTGAATTGGGCTTGGACTTGTCACAATATTTGATCAGATTTGTTAATTAAAACTGAATCTTCAAAACAGATTTTATCCCCAAAATCTTTTTAAATCTTCAACCTTTTAATTCTCCAACAGATCTGCAATCAAATCTCCCATGTAACAGAAAATATCTATCCCAAGATATTCTCATCCAATGAGTCAATCACTCTCCATAATTCCAGCTAATACGCGTGCCCTAATAACATATCTTGCTGTATTAATTCTGCAGGTCTGATGTTACAACATCACCTCTGTGACATCAGACATCCATCTTCAGCATTTAACAACTTAACACAGCCCAGTGTTAAGACTTCAATGTTGCAACATCAGCACCTTGACATCAACAATGAATAACCTTTGTTTTACCAAAATTCCAGCCAATCCAGGAACTATCAATGTTGGATGGAGTAGATGTGTCTTGCCAACTAGAATAGTATGCACAGTGAATTGTTTGGGGTTGAGCCAAGTGCTTATGAATTATTTGAGTTGTCGATGCGGATTCCTATATGGGGGAAATGAGGCGGACTTGAGGACGTTAGTATGAGGTTGCTAGTTGATCAGTGAGTAGTTTGGAAACTCACAATTGTGTTCTGGATAACTTGGGTTTTGGTTTGTGGTGGATCGAGAATTCGACTGACCTGAGACTTGAAGAACTGTAGAGATAAACCAAGTAGGAAGTAAATGGTAATGTAAGACTATGCTTTGACCAAGGATGTCGGATCGAGAAGGGTAGTGGCTGGTATGCCTTAAAGAGTATATATGAAAATATGAATGGTATTTTCCATACTTGTTTGGATGAGTTATAACTGGTGTTCGTTGTGGATATTCTGATGTTTTATAAAATCAGAAGAAGAGCGCGTAGAGTATTTGAGAGTTGAGTTGCAAGTATTGAAAGAAGTGAAGCTATATGCTGAGTTAGCAAGGTGTGAATTATGATTTGTAAAGATGAAGTTGAGTGGTTGTGTTAATTCGGATGAGGGATTTTGGAGAATTGTGCTAGTATGAGTAGGACTTGAGGAATTAGTTTGTTGATTGGTTTGGTTAATGTGCCATGCTAGGTGTAAGTTATTGAGGCTAAATCTATGGCTATTGGGTGTTAAGCTCTATTTGGAAGATGTGTTTTTTTCTTGTTAAGATTAATTGGACACATGTATCCTTATGTTGTGGTGAGATTGTTATGCGTTGAGATGAATTTTGATGATGTGTTGATACAAGGTGGTGAAGTTGTAGCTTAGGTTGACGATAATTAGGAATTCTTGAAAGTATCTATCCTATTCATGATTTGGAATTGGCTGCATTTGTAGTTGTGTTGGATATTCGGAGGTATTGTTTACGGATCTAAGTATTCAGTAATCACAAGAGTATAGAATGCCTGTTTGGATGGAATTTCCGATGAGTTAAGTTGAAAGGTCTTTTCTTATGTCTACTTTGATGGTCGGAAGTTGATGTAAACTTGGTAGATTAGATAGTTGCGAGTACTCAGAGTGCGCAGTGAAAGTGTGGATAGCGTAGTTGGTTCTTATGTGAGTATAAACGATGTCGGTAGTTGGTTACGTTGAAATTGTGCTTTGGTCCTTTGTGTTCTTACCTTGTTGTTGCCTCGTTACCTATGGTGATGGTTCGGGTGCGAGTAGCTAATTATTATGATGGGGAGTCATGGGAGGGTTGCCTATGGTGATGGTAACGATCGTGTTGTATTCTGGTTCATAGTGAACCTGTATGTTCCCAACCTGATTATTCTCGGTGTTTTGAGTTGGTCGTCGAGTACATCGCGTGAGCATTTCATCTTGTTGTCGTTGGCATTGATAAGGTGTATTGTTGGATTGCGTTATTCGTGGTATTGCCACACGCAGCATGAGAGTTGATTAGTCGGAGGTGATAACGTATCTGGAGTGGTATGCATCGAGTAAATTTTCGAGGACGAAAATTCTTAAAGTAGGGGAGAGTTGTAACACCCCAAAAATCTAAATTAATCATTTATTTATTTATTTATTTAATTTATAAGGAATTAAGAGGTTTTTGGTAATTTGGAGAATTATGGATTAAAAAAGTATTTTTAAATAATTTTAATAGAGTGAATAATCATGTATTATTTAGATTATTATTTATTATTTAAAAATATTAAGAAAAGGGCAAGATGGTCATAAAGGAAAAGGAGTAAGGGTAGAGTTAGAAGTTCATAAACTGGGATAATGTAACTAAAGAAGAAAGATCGATCAATTTTCTAACTGATCGTATTTTTGTGAAGAACGCTGAAGAAGAGAAGAGGAGGAGAAAACCTAGGGTTTTGAAGGATTGCTAGGAGAATCTTGGAAAAAGAAGGAAAAAGCTTCGGATTACTCTAAGGTATGGGGAGTTTTCACGGTTTATTATAATTTTATAAGAATTGGTTTATGAATAGATTAGGTTTTGTAGATTCTTGAATAATGGTGGTGTTTGATGATATAGATTGTGTTAGGAGTGAGTGTTGTGATGAGAATGAGTGAAACAAATTGGTGTATTTGATGTATGTGCGTTGTGTGAGTCTTTTGATCAAATTCCGTTTTGGACAAAACTGAATTTTGGGGTATTCTGAGTCGAAAACGCAGCAGAAGAATCACTTTTTGGAAAATGGGGTTTTGTCGCACCCTGACACGGGTCGTGTCACACAACACGGGCACCCATGTCAGCTTACTGGTTGGAGGAAAATGAAAACTTTTGTTACAGAGCTTCTGACACGGGCCGTGTCACAGGACACGGGCGGCCGTGTCAGGCCTATACTTCTGCTATAATTTTGCTGGTTTGGATTGTTCGTGCAGGCCTTCTGACACGGGCAGTGTCACAGGACATGGGCGGCCGTGTCAGACAACTGTTTTAGCCGTTTTGCTGTTTTAATGTTTTCTCTTGCTGATTGTTGTTGCATTGTTGTTTTGCTGCTGTATGGATGATAAAACATGATGGATGGTGATTAACTGTTGAATATGAAATGAATGATGCACACGTTGATATTTAATGAATTAAGGAGAATTAGCATCATTGCATTTCATAGCATTTTTATGTTGGGGCTGCGGTCCATTGGTAGCTTCAATCCCATTGTGCGGATTGGAGTGATACGTTGATTACGTTGTGCTCCATTTTGAGGGTTGATGGCCAGTGTCCATCGCACGTTGAATTGGTACCACATGCATGTTTCTGATGAAGTTGCATTTCATTCTAAGTGGCATTGCATGTGTATGAGTTGATTGTCGAATAATATGTATGTTTTATTGTGGATACCATGGTGTTATTGTTGATAAAACTATGATGTTGTTGTTGATTATACCATGATGTTGCTGTTGATTATACTATGATGTTGATGTTGAGTGTATCATGATGTTGTTGTTGATTGTACCATGATGTTGATGTTGATTGTATCATGATGTTGCTGTTGATTATATCATGATGTTGTTGTTGATTATACTATGATGTTGTTGTTGACTATGCTATGAGGTTGATGTTGATTACGCTATGATGTTGTGTTTGATTATGCTATGATGTTGTTGATTGATTATGCTATGATGTTGTTGTTGGCTATGCAATGATGTTGTTGTTGCCTTCCTGTTCATTTTCCATGTACTTATATTACTATAATGAATTGTGATTTCTCACCCTGCCTGCTTGGAAATGTTGCCTCTTATGTGGGTAACTTGCAGATAACCAAGAGTAGATTCGCGTCAATGGAGGATGTAGCCTTGAAGCGTGTCGTTATCGTTGTTTAGTTTAGAGGTGTCCTGCTCTGTGTCATGTAACATCGGGTTGGAATTTGTTGTGAACCTCGTGTTCTTTTGTTTTATGTTGAATTTTTTTTTATCGTTGGTGATGATTTGATTTGGATACATTTAGTATCAAGTGCTTTATTGAATTGACATAAAAAGTTGATTTCTGCTGTGTAGTTGTTGATTTTATTGTTAAGAATGTGTAACCCGTGTTACGGGACAGGATAATGATTACTAAATGATGTTTTTGAATATATGTGGCACCTGTCTCAATGATGTTACTCTGATAATGTGAATTATCTTTTCTAAAATTTCTTGTAGGGTTGAAGGGTGTTATAGAGTCCATCCACTAAGTGTGATTTAGGTCAAGGACTTGATTTCATAGAGGATCGCATAGTCTGAATTCCATATGATGAAAAAGTCAACTGTACAAAAAGTCAAAGTTTGACTTTTTGATTTTTTGGTCAACCAAGGTTCCTTAACCCTAAAACAATGTTAATATGTGATTTGAATCATCATTCATCAAGAAAAATCAAAGAAAGTGAGTTAACTTGTAAAAGGGGTAACCATAAAAAAACTTAGAATTTTTCTAATTATGGAACAAAGTGGCTAGGGTACCAACTTCCAAGGACCATAACATGAGATCCAAGCAACCATTTTGAATGGCCCAAAGCTGGATTTGTAGCTCTTATGGCATACTTTAAAAGTGTCAACTACTTCTCATTCCAATTCCTCATGGATTTTTATTTATGGAGTGATCAAAATGGCTGAAAACACAAAAGTGACTTTTTTCCAACACTTAGAAGAAATTCTGCTCAAGGCAGATTTCAAGTGAAACACCAAAACTTGGAGGGCTGTTTCATATAGTTTTAGGCTGAATCAATTCAAGATGTAAACATCAAAGTTGTTGTCCATATTGCCTACAATCCAAGGAACTTATTGGCATGAAACAACTCAGCTTGAGCCAAGAGTTATGGCTGCTGCAAAACACCATGGCAAGGCTGTCATGAAAAACCAGTTTGCATGTTTTCTTGCTTTACACGATTTCTGAGTCAAGGCCTAGGATCACTATGCCACATTCATCCAATCTGATCCTAATCCATCTTATCTAACCTGCTAAACTAAGTCAAAAAGCCAATGGATCTTCCAACTTGAGGTTAATGCATTTTGGCACATATGCCTTGAATTCAAAGGCATTTATGTGAAATAGTGAACTTTTAATAAAGCCACTCTACTCAGTCAAGATGCTCACTTAAAAAATAATTAAAACATCTGAAGAATGTGGATTTGATCAAGACAAAGCCCTGCTCTTGGGAGAGGCTAGTTTGCCTTGCATGAGAAGAAATGCCACCAAGCCAAAGCCATTGAATGTGATATGATCTGGAAGCCATTCACTATTCCTCCAAGACAAGAGTTGATCCACTATAAATAGAGGTCCTAACTGATCATTCAAACTACACCAAAGCAGCTTACAACATTGTTTTCTCTCATTTCCTTCTTAGACTCCAAATTTCATTGTTCTTGAGAAAGCACTGTCGGGTTTTGAGTTGTAGGTCAATGCAGCTCAAACCAATGATTCACACACATCACATATAACATATAAAAGGTGTCTGAACACTCATCTCCCATCTGTAACATCAAAATCACCAAATGGTCACTCAATTGCACAAAACTCATGACTTGCTGCAGAAGGAATCGTGTTGATCAATCCAGAGGTTTTCCAATTAACCTAAGCATTCAAACACATCCATTGAGGTACAAGGAAGCTATCCAAATCGTTGGAACTCATCTGTAACACCTCCAAACCAGAATTCGATTCTAACTTGCAGAGGTAAAACTTGAACTCTCAAACTCAATAAATCATGCATCATAAACATGTTTTCTTGTTACCATTGTGTTTCTGAATGTTTGTAGATCATTTCTCCTCAATCAATTATTGTTTACAATTCGTGTATAGGATTTCATTGAGTTCATGCCAATTTTAGGTTCTTCAGGTTTTATCATGATATGTTCTGATTCAATTAATTTCAATAAAATTGGGTATTGCCATTGTGTTCCTCATCTGAAAACGCATGATTTTCATATTTGGATCATGTGAAATGGTTGAGAGATGAATGAGATATGGGCCTTCACGTATCTGAGCTTGAGGTTGAAGATGGCCGGCGCCATGCTTTAGAAATTGAACTTGTTTTACTATATAATTTTCACTTTCCATATTATTCTTGAATTGACATTGTGCCCCAGTGGTTGATCAACTGGTTTGTGTGTATTAGCGAGCGAGAGGTCTGGGGTTCGAATCCCCCCTCGCCCCAGACCCCCTTTTTTACCAGTTTTTCCACTTTTTTAATATTTTTCATATTATTTTTAATGATTTGGAAAATTAATTTCTCTCTCACCTTTAATCATTTTTTATTGGTTCTTTTTGCAAAAAATCACAAAAAATGTTAAAATATTTTATTGGCAAAATAACCTTTTTGGTCCTTTAACTTTACCTCGAGGTTCATTTTGGCCCCTTAACTTTAAAAATTGTCATTTTGGTCCCTTAACTTTTTAAAACGTTCCATATTAGTCCTTTTGTCTTATTAGAGACTGATTTTTGAATTTTTCCATCGCTAATAAGACGAAGAGGACTAATATGGAATGTTTTGAAGAGTTAAGGCACCAAAATGACACTTTTTAAAGTTAAGGGACCAAAATGAACCCCGAGGTAAAGTTAAAGGACCAAAAAGGGTATTTTGCCTATTTTATTCGACACTAAAAATCCAATTTATATTATTTATTTAATATAATTAGAATTTTTGTAATTAATTTCATTTTAATTATTTTTAAACATTTTTTAAATGAAATTCACACTTTGATCTTTCAAAATTAATTGGATTTTAAGCTTTCATATGATTAAACTTGATTTTCCAAAATATTTTCCAAAGTGTACAACTTGTTTTTGAATATAATTGATATTTTATCATTTATTATTTAAATTACCTTTGAAAAATGCCATTTTTATTAAAAAATTAGGGTTTTGATTGATTCCACCCTCATCAATATTTTTCAAACACTCATGGGCCTCTAATAGAGTGTAAGACCCAACCCCTTTGTAAATAAACATTTTTGGGCCTCACGCATTGTATAAGTTCCTCTGTATATTTTCAAAAGTTCGGCGCAATTGTCTCCTTTTTTAACAAAACCAACTAGGGTTCTCCTTGAGCTACAAGACCCATCTTTGTTCATTTTCAAACTCTTTGGACCTCTAATAGAGTGTAAGACCCAATCCTCTTTTAACCAAAACCTTTTGGGCCTCAGACCTTGTATAAGTCCCAAAACATTTCCAAAAACCTCGGCTGATCGCCAGTTCAAAAATCAAATCACTTGGGCCTCTCCTTGAGCTATAAGTCCCATTCCTTTTCTTAAAAACACACTTTGGGCCTCTTGATATAGTGTAAGTCCCACCTCTTTGTAAACAAAATACTTTGGGCCTTAGTGTATTGTATAAGTCCCGATAGAGTTTCAGAAATTTCGACGAGATCGTCGTTTTCAAACTATTTTCAACTGGGCCTACCCTCGTGTTGTAAGCCCCATTTCTTTTCCTTAAATAATCTTTGGGCCTCTCCTTGAGTTGTAAGACCCATACCTTTGTACAGAAACCCTTTTGGGCCACAGTCATTGTATAAGTCCCAGTACAATCTTTTCAAAACAACTTCCCTTTTGATTTAGGTTCAAATGTACAGTTGTTATCAAAACTTTCTTTAATTTCTTTGAACAACTAACAATACAGTAGGGAAGCTTGCCCACCAGTTTTATCCGCTATCATTTACTTGCTTTAATATATATATTTGTACTGTGGGAAGCTGCACACTGTGAGTCTTCTTTCATTCTTTTAAATATATGTCAAATATATATAACTGTATTGTGGGAAGCCGCGCACTATAAGCCTTCTTTCATACCCTTTTAAATACTTGTCATATATCAACTGCATATATACTAGTATAGTTATTTAGAGTTTTCCCCGGCAACTAGGTTTAGAACTAGGTAAAGCCCTGTTGGTCACTCTTAAACACAAACAAAACTAGATCCCCATAGGATTTCCGGATACAGTCTTGCCTTCTCTTGGGCTTAAACAATATGCAACAACGAGAAATGGAGTATTCTTCGTGAACCTTTTCTCAGGCTGTCACTTTAGAAATTGTCAAAGGAATTCTACTCCCCAGAGTTGATCTATTCTCGGTGAATAGCATCTCTTGAGTTTCTTCAAACCTCAGAACTTTCACTAAATGATCTATTCTCGGTGAATAACATTTCTTGAACTTTTCTTGGTTTGGGACCCACAGGCTTCCTAAAAGCATCCTCGCCTCCTCTTGGGCTTTCTACAAGGACCCTCCGGCTTCTTAGAAGTTCTCATGCCTTCTCTTGAGCTTAATACAAGGACCCTGAAGACCTCTTAAAGGTATAAGACAGAACTTAGTCATCCTTCATTAGAGCTGTCTTTCCAAAAAGAGTCAAAACCCTCAGACCAATTTTAGGGTTGATACTCATCCCTTAAAAAGAGTCGGCCTCCTCTTGGGCATTATACAAAAGATAAAACTCTTCCATACCAGTAGGCTTAGACAGTCTAAATACCCTTGAGTCTCAAAGAAATTCTCAAGTTCCCTACAAAACGTAGGAGAAACCCAGATCATCTGATCAATCTGCAGTAGAGATAAAACCCATGGGTTCTAAAAACCAGTCTCTCTCCTAAAAACTCCTTAGCTAGGGTCAATTTATCATCAGGATAACACTATCTCAAATCAAAACCTCAAGGTTTTTGATCTATCAATTCTTCTGTAACCCTCAGCAAGAGTTGATTTCCCCATTTGGATCTGCCTCGGGATCTGAATGATCCCCTGCAGAAGTTAGCCTCCTCTTAGGCTTTGTATAATGATCTTTCCTCAACACAGTTAGCCTCCTCTTGGGCTTTGTACAAATGATTCTCCCCTGCGGAGCTAACCTTTTCAGACTCTCTTGTTGAGTCAATCACCTTTTCAGACTCTCTTGTTGAATCAATTAATTTTCTGACTCTCTTGTTGAGTCAATCACTTTTCAGCACTCTCTTGTTGAGTTAATATCCTCCTCTTAGGCTTTTTATAATGATTTACCCTAGTAGGAGTTAGTCTCATCTCAAGCTGTGTGTAATAATTTCTCCAGCTTGTTCAGCCACAATCCTTGGCTTTGTACAGGACAGATAAAAGCACTCCCTTGTTGAGTCAAACCCTTTTAGCCTCAATCTTGGGCTTTGTACAAGATATAAATTTTCATAACCTTGGGACAAACATTTTACCAAGCGAAGTCAATTTCTCCAAGCCTTCATTTAGACTTTGAGAAATAAACTCATAAGCAGAGTCAAACTGTTTTCCGCCTGCATCTTGGGCTTTGTACAAGATAGATAATACTCTACGGCAGAGTCAAATCCTTTCAGCCTCTATCATAGGCTTTGTACGAGATACCTAAAATTTCCTTAGTCGAGTTGATCAAATTTCTCATTTCAGCCTCTATCTTGGACTTTGTACAAGACACATACAAAACTCTCCAACGGAGTTAAAATCCTTTTTCAGCCTCAATCTTGGGCTTTGTACAAGACAGATATAACATTTTCCCCGGAAAAGTCAAGCTTTTAGCCTCCTCTTAGGCTTTGTATAATGATATCCCCCAAAGAGTCAGTCTCTTTTTTGCCTCAATCTTGGGCTTTGTACAAGACACATATTAAAACATTCTCTTGTTGAGTCAGTCATTCCTAGCCTCCTCTTAGGCTTTATATAAGGAAATCCCTAGCCGAGTCAATTAACCTTTTTAGCTTCAACCTTGGGCTTTGATCAAGGCACACAAAAATCAACATCTCCCTTTAGAGAAGACAAATTCTATCTCAGTCAAACCTTTTAGCTTCAATCTTGGGCTTTGAACAAGACACTGATACTCAACCTTTTAGCTTCAATCTTGGGCTTTGAACAAGACACCAAACATCTCTTTCCTCCCTTAGAATGGAGACTCTGCTGGGGAGTCCTTAGAATGATCTTTGGGGCATCATCCCCATTTTCCACAGCAAAATGGCGACTCTGCTGGGGAGTCCTTAGAATGATCATTGGGGCATCGTCCCCATTTTCCACAGCAAAATGGCGACTCTGCCGGGGAGTCCTTAGAATGATCATTGGGGCATCGTCCCCATTTTCCAACAGAAAAATGGCGACTCTGCTGGGGAGTCATTGTCTGTATAAGACTAAGATTATTATAGCTCTTAAGAGGTCTAGGATGTTAGTTTTAAGAGTGAATATATATATCGCTTTTCCTAGGTGATATTCGTGTTTACATTTCTGCTAACGGGACTGCGGGTGATGCCGCATCTGGAAAGTTTGAGTGACACCTAAGATAAGTGATGGCACTAGACGGGTAATCTTACAGGGAGTGACTCCCAAATAAGAGATCTCGGTCGACCATCGAATCAGTGGAGATACCCTTTGCAGATTCAATGCCTATACGACTTCGGTTGTTGAAAGCAGATTGTTTGATTGTGGTATCTAAGAAACTTAGGATTTTAGTAGATTGAAACCATGTTACTATTTTTTAGTGCGGAAGCTATCGAAAATAGTTGTCACGCGATACTACCCTTATTTGAGATTACTCTAAGATACTGCAGCTCGCTCGGGTGAACCAGCCTGCTGTTGTTATCCCAAGAGGGGTAAATGATTGTGCAGACAGGTACAAAAAATCACCAGTATAACCTTTGGGGATGGGTAGAGCCATGACTTCATAACACCGAACCTTTGACCCCATGTTGTTTCTATGTTTTTGTGTGTTGCATTCATGCATTCATTTCATCTAAAAAACTTTCAAACAAAAATTTTTTTCTCTCCTAGTCTCTCTTTTTCAAATTAAACTAAGACAATGATTGCAAATATCAGAGAAAAAGATTGCGTTATGGATTTTGGTAGAAGGAAGATCACCAACCCTGAGGCTTTTAAAGCTAAGTATGAAGGACTGCTGTCTATGTTGAGGGTCCATGTAATTGAAGGAATCCTGTCTACACTCATTCAGTTTTACGATCCAGTTTATCACTGTTTCACATTTTCGGATTATAAGCTAGCACCAACGCTGGAGGAGTACTCTCACCTGACTGACTTACCCATCACTGACTAAGGTCCCTTTTCTGGACTGGAAGAAATTCCAAAGGATCAAACCTTAGCAAGAGAAATCTATTTGGATGAGTCAGAAGTCAGGACTCACATGACCATTAAGGGTGGAATCCAAGGTTTACCAGCCAAGTTTTTGGTAAAGAAGGCTCTGTTCTTTGCTAGTATAGGGAACGTGACTACTTTCGAGAGCATCTTTGTTTTGCTCGCTTACGGGTTATTTCTGTTTCCCAACATTGATGACTTCGTTGATATCAATGCCATTAAGATATTTTTGATTGGAAACCCTGTACCGACCTTGCTCGCAGATGCTTATTATTCTGTACACTTAAGGAATTTGTATAGCGGAGGAATGATCACATGCTGTGTACCCCTGCTATACAAATGGTTCACTTCCCATTTGCCAAAGTCTACTGCATTATGGGATCATAAGAGTACTTTACATTGGTCACAGAGAATCATGTCTCTTACTAAATCTGACATCGATTGGTGCAATCAGATCTATGACGGGATCAGAATCATTGATCGTTATGGAAATTTCCCTAATGTACCCCTCATTGGAATTAAAGGAGGAATCAATTATCATCCAGTTTTAGTTCATCGTCAATTTGGATACCCGATGAGGCATATTCCGCATAATGCTCATCTAGAAGGTCTTTTCTTCAAGGAAGGAGAAAATGACAGGGCACTAAAGACAGAAATAGTGCATGCTTGGAAACATTGTTAGTTCCTGGATTGGCTGGAATTTTGGTAAAACAAAGTATATTCAATGTTGATGTCAAGGTGCTGATGTTGTAACATTGAAGTCTTAACACTGGACTGTGTTAAGTAGTTAAGTGCTGAAGTTGGATGTCTGATGTCACACAGGTGATGTTGTAACATCAGACCTGCAGAATTAATAACAACAGCAGGTTGTTAGGGCACGCGTATTAGCTGGAATTGTGGAGAGTGGTTGACTCATTGGATGAGAATATCTTGGGATAGATATTTTCTGTTACATGGGAGATTTGATAGCAGATCTGTTGGAGAATTAAAAGGTTGAAGATTTAAAAAGATTTTGGGGATAAAATCTATTTTGAAGATTCAGTTTTAATTAACAAATTTGATCAAATATTGTGACAAGTCCAAGCCCAATTCAGGAGCTATATAAAGCGCACAAGACCAAAGGGAAAAAGCGACAGAAAACATTCAGAAGATCAAGAGCAGAAGGCTTAGTGTCTAGAGTTTGTTTAAAGTGCTTGTATTTACACTATTCTAGGGTTTGAATAGGTGTTGAGTTTCTGTCATCTCTAAAGCTGTGAAGCAAAGAGAGTTGTGTGATTTGATCGAAACTGTGAAGTAAGATCAAGGGTACTCAAAGTGGGTTCTTTGAGTGTTTGTAAGGGATTGAGTGGTGTTCTCATACCTAAGTGGTTTCTTAGGTAGGAAGTCATTAGTAGAGTATAAGTTTAGGAGATTTTCAACGGGTCGTTGAGTTTGTAAATTATATCTACAAGTAGTCAATTCCATCCCTGGCTTGGTAGCCCCCAGAGTAGGTTGGTTGTAACCGAACTGGGTCAACAATTCTTGGTGTTATTTTACTGTTATTGATGTCCATTGTGCAGAGTGTGTTGTTGTGACATCACACCTTAACATCACACGTCTGATACTAGAATTTCAATTGGTATCAGAGCAGGCATCCTGTCTGTCTCTGGGTGAGATCTAGGGAAGTTACTTTCTGGTGAAAAGATGGACAAAGAAGTTGGAGGATTCGTCAACAGACCCCCTATTTTGGATGGATCCAATTATGACTATTGGAAGCCTAGGATGACCACCTTCTTAAAATCCTTGGACAGTAGGGCTTGGAAGGCTGTTATTAAAGAGTGGAAAGCACCTGTCATGTGTGAGAAGGATGATGCTGGTAAAGATAAAGAAGGCAAATCTAAGCTAAAGCCTGAAGAAGAGTGGACCAAGGAGGAAGATGAGCTTGCCCTTGGAAATTCCAAAGCTCTGAATGCTATCTTCAATGGTGTGGATAAGAACATCTTCAGGTTAATTAATACCTGTGAAGTTGCTAAGCAAGCATGGGATATCTTGCAGGCTACTCATGAAGGAACATCTAGAGTCAAGATGTCAAGACTTCAGATTTTAACATCAAAATTTGAAAGCCTGAAGATGAAGGAAGAGGAGACTATTCATGATTTCCACATGAGTGTTCTTGAGCTGGCCAATGCATCCAGTGCTCTTGGAGAGAAGATGTCAGATGAAAAGCTTGTGAGGAAGATACTTAGGTCCCTACCTAAGAAGTATAAGATAAAGGTTACTGCCATTGAAGAATCACAAGACATCAGTAAGACGAGAGTAGATGAGCTCATTGGATCTCTTCAAACCTTTGAGCTTGGGTTGAATGAGGAAGAACCAGAAAAGAAGCCAAAGAGTATAGCCCTGGTGTCAAATAATGAAGAAGATAAAGGAAAGAGTTCTGAATCCCAGGAGGATTTATCTCAGGCCATAGTGATGTTGGGAAGACAGTTCACCAAAGTATTCAAGAGAATGAATAATAACTCCAGGCCTAATGTCAAGAGCATGACTTCTGACACCAGCAAGAAGGATGAAGAGAAAACTGCCCAAGATAAATGAGTGCAGTGCTTTGAGTGCGAAGGGTATGGACATGTCAAGAAAGAATGTCCCACCTTCTTGAAAAAGCAGAAGAAGGGCATGACAGTTTCCTGGTCTGACTCTGATAGTGAAAGTGAAGGCGAGTCAGCAAAGCATGTGAGAGCTTTAACAGGAGCTGTTGTTTCTGATGATGATTCTAGTGATGGAGAAGTAACTTATGAGGAGTTGGCATCCACCTATCAAGAGCTGTGTTTAAAGAGTGCTGAGATTTGTCAAGAAAACAAGTGCCACAAGCAACATATTACTCAGCTAGAGAATGAAAAAACTGATCTTGAAAATGAAGTGGTGCTAGTTAGAGCTCATCTTGATCAAATGACCAAGTCTGTCAGGATGCTAAGTTGTGGTACAGACACACTCGACAAGATCCTTCAGTCAGAAAAAGCTGCTGGAGACAAAGCTGGGATAGGTTATGTGGCTGAGGACAAGGGAACTTCAGAAGGAAGCACTTCAGGTTCAAAGAAGGAAGTGTCACAACTTTCATCTCAACACCAGCCAAAGAAGCAGGATCCTACCCCTAAGAAAGCTGATGTTTCACAACCTAAGAAGATTGAGAAGAAGACTGGTCCCTATCAGAAGAGAAAGCAGTCACAGGGAGCTAGTCAGTATATGCCCCCACAATACCATGAGAGCATGCAAGCTGCTCAGTTCAAACAGCACATGTCTCATCAGATGTCTCAACATCAGGACAACTGGTATGGTTATGGGTATGGATACACCAATGCTGTCCCTTATGTATATGAAAGAAGAAAGCCACACCATCATGGGAGACAATCCAGGAAACAACATTCTCAGCCGACTTATGGGAGAATATATCAACAGAATAGATGGCAGGGCAGTTATGGTAGGAGGAGACCACATCATGGATGGCAGCATAGGCAATCTCATCATGGCAGAAGATTCAGAGATGGAAGGGTGAGATGCTATTATTGTGGAAGATTTGGACATATGCAGTACTCTTGCTACAAGCTGCATGGATACCCTCAGCCTCAAAACAGATGGAGAGAGCATAGGCCCAAAGTTGTTAAACAATGGGTACCTAAGGAGAAGGTGAAGTGCTTATTGGCTCACTTGGATGACAATGAGGCTAAAGAAGGAACATGGTATTTTGACAGTGGGTGTTCCAAGCACATGTCTGGATGTAGATCCATGTTTGATGATCTTAGACCTTGTCCCTCTCATGAAGTCATATTTGGCAATGGAGGAAAAGGTGTTGTTGCAGGAGTTGGGAAAGTGCAAGGTGATTATAGACCTGAACTTGACAATGTTATGTTTGTCAATAGCTTAAGTGCAAATTTGATCAGCATAAGCCAGTTGTGTGATGAAGGTTACAAGGTAAACTACACTAAGCATGAGTGTGTGGTTTCTGATGAGCAGAATCAGATTGTTATGAAGGGTGCCAGAACTAAAGACAACTACTATCAGTGGACCTCTCTTGAAGGAGATTCAACTAGTAATGTTGTAGATGATGTTATAACATCAGACTATGACATCAGGATGCTGAAAGGTCACTCAAAGTTAACAAATTCTGATGTGAATGTTTTAAAAGGAAAGTATTTATGGAGGGAGAAAATTAGTAATTGGTCTTTAAATACTGAAAAGCTGGCGCCATACCTCAGACCATCATTCTCTAGTGCAGCAAGGTCACGGTTCATCAAAGAGTATTTCTTCCTTCCATTCGTCGTCCTCCACAAGAAGGATCATCTGACCTCATACTGCCTTAAGGGAACAATGTCAAACCAGACGTCGTCTCCATCAAAGAAATCTGTCGCTCAAAGCTCTTCGCGAGATAAGGCTAGGGTTTCTTCAGAAGAGGGATTTGCAGAAGAAGCTTTGAATATAGAACCTATCTCAGTGATGCTCCCAAAATCAGGTACTTCGAGACCCACTAAACTAACTCCTAAGAGACCTGCTACTATTTTCAAGAATCCTGAAACAAAGATGGTTGTTACGAGTGTGTTATTTGGGGATAAAACTGTGCTGAAATCATCTACGTCTCAGACTATTGAAGAGAAGCTTGATGTAGACAAAAGGATGGGTAATCTTGCCTCAATGATTCTAGACAAAGGCATCCCTGTCAAAGGAATTTCAATCCCACTGAATCGGATGCCAGCTGAGAAAGACAACATACAGGAAGGTAAGTCAAGTCTTCAACAACTTACAATGACAGCTATTGAAGATGCTGATCAGAGTGAAGACATGCATGAAGAAACAAATGTTGAGGAGAATGTTAGGACATCTGCTGAACCCACTTCTGTTGAAGCAGATGTTAGAACATCGCATAGTGGGGATGCTGAGACTACTGATGTAATTGATGTTGATGACTTGTCTGATAATGAAGTCATTGGAAGAGCAGTGCCTAGACTGTCCAAGAGACTAAGAAAAGGAAACATGGTTGAATCGTCGTCAAAGAAAGCTTCTGATGAGAAGAGGAAAAAGACTGTTGTTGGGCCAACCAAAGCATGGAGTAAGGTTGATGTGAATCCCAGAAAAAGGAAGCTAATGGAAGAATCCGAATCAGAGTATGATGTTGAGGATGATGTTCAAGACATCACTCCTGTCAGAAAGACAATCTTGAAGAGAATTGCTGACAAGATCCCTGAGGTTCCGGTTGATAACATTTCATTCCATTATGCAAGCAGTGCGTCGATGTGGAAGTTCATCTGTCAAAGAAGACTTGCTCTTGAAAGAGAGATTGGGAAAGAAATTATGGAGATCAAAGAAATCATAGAGGTGATTAAGACTGCTGGTCTGATGAAGACGGTTCATGGGTTCTCCGAGTGCTATGACAGCTTGGTTAAGGAATTTGTGGTAAATATTCCTGTGAAGATTTCAGACAAAGGCAGTGTGGACTACATGAAAGTGTTTGTGAGAGGAAAATGTGTTGATTTCTCTCCTGAAGTTATAAACAAATATATAGGAAGAAAAGATGAAGTATTTGCTGAGCTAGAAGCCACTGAGAATGATGTCTGCAAGGAATTAACTGCTGGTCAAGTTAAGGTGTGGCCCTTGAAAGGGAAACTGCCAACTAGCAAACTCAGTGTTAAGTATGCTGTCTTACACAGAATTGGAGCCGCAAATTGGGTGCCTACCAATCATAAAACCACAACAGCTGTGGGACTAGGGAGGTTTATTTATGTTGTGGGTACTAAGAAGAAGTTTGACTATGGAGCATATGTGTTTGAGCAGACTGCAAGACATGCCACCACTAATGCTATCAAACTTCCTATAGCATTTCCTTCGCTCATCTGTGGAGTTATGATGAAACAACATCCAGGCATCTTAACAAGCTCAGACACAGCATGTAAGAGGAAATCAGCTTTATCTTTACATCCCAAACTGTTTGCTGGGAGCCATGTTCCAGACATTGTTGAAACATCAAGCTCTGGGATTAAGAAGGTCAGTACAAAATCTGAACTGATTAAAGAATTAAGGGCAACCTGCAAGGATCTTGACATGGTTATCAAGACCAGCACCGACAGGAAAATGAAGATTGAGCAGATGGTTAAAGACTTGGAACAGGGGAAAGACAATGGTGACACTGAGGACTCCAGGTCAGATGAGGGTGAAGAAGATGCTGATGGTACCAGCTCGAATGAAGACTAATCTCTATCTGCTGTCCTTAGATATTAGTCTTGTATTAGTTTAGTTTTTGCACTTAATATACTTGGTTTCGTAAGTTGAATATTGTGCTGTTTATGCACTGTTTATGTTTTTAGTTTCCTTCTATGATTTGTTTTGCCTGTTTACTAACTGAGAGGCTAACAATGAGAGCTAGGGTATACTGACTATAGTTAAAAGGGCTTCTTATAGAAGCTTGCCTAATTATGGCTAAAAAGGGGGAGAAGATAGCCAAGATAGTCAAGAGGATTATTGCCATATGCTGCTGATATGATGCAGAGATTAAGGGGGAGATAGATTGATGCTGCTAAAAGGTGTTTAGTTGAAAAGTGGTAATGCAGTTATTAAGGGGGAGTTTTGAAGATATTATGACATTTGAAGAGTGCAGCCAAGCAGACATCTAGGGGGAGTAATGTGCTGCACATTGTGAGCTACTGAACAGCTGTGATGCTGGGTCATGTTTTAGAGGGGGAGCACCAATTGGTTGTTGTCAATAATGAAGATGGTGCTGCAGCAGATCAAGTGATGAAGACTTTGAAGATTATCAAACTGCTGCTGATTGAGAGTTTCAAATTTTTTTTGAAGATTATTCCGCTGCTGAAATCTCTGAAGGTGCAGAGTGCAGAAGTTGTTTTGGCCAAAATTAGCCAAAGGGGGAGATTGTTAGTTCCTGGATTGGCTGGAATTTTGGTAAAACAAAGTATATTCAATGTTGATGTCAAGGTGCTGATGTTGTAACATTGAAGTCTTAACACTGGGCTGTGTTAAGTAGTTAAGTACTGAAGTTGGATGTCTGATGTCACACAGGTGATGTTGTACCATTAGACCTGCAGAATTAATAACAATAGCAGGTTGTTAGGGCACGCGTATTAGCTGGAATTGTGGAGAGTGGTTGACTCATTGGATGAGAATATCTTGGGATAGATATTTTCTGTTACATGGGAGATTTGATTGCAGATCTGTTGGAGAATTAAAAGGTTGAAGATTTAAAAAGATTTTGGGGATAAAATCTGTTTTGAAGATTCAGTTTTAATTAATAAATCTGATCAAATATTGTGACAAGTCCAAGCCCAATTCAGGAGCTATATAAAGCGCACAAGACCAAAGGGAAAAAGCGACAGAAAACATTCAGAAGATCAAGAGCAGAAGGCTTAGTGTCTAGAGTTTGTTTAAAGTGCTTGTATTTACACTATTCTAGGGTTTGTATAGGTGTTGAGTTTCTGTCCTCTCTAAAGCTGTGAAGCAAAGAGAGTTGTGTGATTTGATCGAAACTGTGAAGTAAGATCAAGGGTACTCAAAGTGGGTTCTTTGAGTGTTTGTAAGGGATTGAGTGGTGTTCTCATACCTAAGTGGTTTCTTAGGTAGGAAGTCATTAGTAGAGTATAAGTTTAGGAGATTGTCAACGGGTCGTTGAGTCTGTAAATTATATCTACAAGTAGTGAATTCCATCCCTGGCTTGGTAGCCCCCAGAATAGGTTGGTTGTAACCGAACTGGGTCAACAATTCTTGGTGTTATTTTACTGTTATTGTTGTCCATTGTGCAGAGTGTGTTGTTGTGACATCACACCTTAACATCACACGTCTGATACCAGAATTTCAAACATGTTCACAGGAAAGGAAGAAAGTCTCTAGGAAAACCAGACTATGTCTCTGTGGAACCTTATCTCCACTGGGTACAAACTAGAGCCCTCAAGCTGCGGATGCCTTACCCTCATCAAGAAGTTCTTGCGTTGAAGGAATCTGTCATTTATTTTATGTCTGATACGGAAAAACTTCAGGTTACTCTCAACAAAGTTCAATAGGAGAAGAAGTCTTGGAAAAACAAGTACCGCATTCTCAATGTGGAGTGTAACAAAATACAGCAACTGTTAAAAGATAAAGATGTTCTGATCGAGATTTTAGAGCAACATGTTGTAGAGAATCAGGAAGACCAAAGGAATTTGCCTGCTCCTTTCACTTGGCAAAGGAATGACAACCCGACAAAGGATCAAGAGCCCCAGTCAAAGAAAAGGAAAGTACCAGAACCAGCACCTGAGCTCTCCTCAGAGAGGACTCAGGATCCATAAAGTTTAGATTTCCTTTTACAACACCTTGTAATTACTATATTTCCATTTCTGCAATCTTTGAATTCAATAAAATGGGGTTTTCCCACTGTATTATATTTGCAATCCAATTGTCAAAGTTTCTTTTGATTAAAACAAAAAAAAAATTATTATTGCATATCATTCATCATTCTCACATAAACGCATTCTTCTTCTCTACGAATCTCACGTTTGGGTCTCGATTCTAGACTTAAACTGTCTCATTCGTACAATACTCGAGCCAGACAACAAAAGAAAATGGGTAATCTCGAGGAAGAGAACAGAGAGTTGAGAGAAGAACTCGACGCTCTGAAAGAAGATCTGAGGAAACTTCACAATGACATGCAAGCTCTGGCAGCAGCCCAGATGCATTAACAAAGGACTGTGATCTCAGAGATCACCTCGACGCCCATAGTGGAAAAGTATGATCCTCGGTATAACATGCCTAAAGATCGTCCCTGGGGCATGCCACTCAACTATATCCCGAAAGGATATATTCCGCCGATCATGGAAGATCCGGAAACCACAGCAGGAGCCGCTGGGCCTAAAGGTTACAAACTTCTGGAAAGCGAAGATGCAAGGGGCATGACAGCAACTCCTGAAGGTTACAAACTTTGGGAGAGAGAAGCACCAAGAGTCACTGCCGTAATGACTATACCACCACCTGTGGTACACACTGTCCCGGAAGAGCAGATTCCTCAGATACCTTCTAGTGGAAACAAAAGTATGGAAGAGAGAATGAAGGAGTTCCAGGAACAGTTCCTAGAGATGCAGAAGGATTTGCAAGTCATTCGCGGTCAGGATCTATTCGAAAAGGACGCCGCAGACCTTTGTTTGGTCCCCAATGTGAATGTTCCGCACAAGTTCAAGGTGCCCGAATTTAAAAAGTACAAGTATAACTCTTGCCCTCAAAGCCATTTGGTGATGTACGCTCGGAGGATGTCAACACAGACAGAGAACCAACAGCTACTGATCCACTACTTCCAGGATAGTTGAATCGGTGCCGCACTCAAATGGTACATGGGTTTAAACTGCACTAAGATCGTCACTTTCAGAGATCTTGGCGCTGCTTTTGTTTAACAATATAAGTATAACCTGGACATGGCACCGGACAGAGATCAACTTAGAGCCATGTCGCAGAAGGACAAGGAAACCTTCAAGGAATATGCTCAGAGATGGCGTGAAATTGCCGCTCAAATTTATCCACCTCTTGAGGAAAAAGAAATGACAAGGATCTTCTTGAAAACCTTGAGCTCGTTTTACTACAACAGAATGGTCGCCAGTGCGCCCAGTGACTTCACTGAGATGGTGGGAATGGGAGTTCGTCTTGAGGAAGCAGTCTGAGAAGGACATCAAGTTAAAGACGCTGGACCATCCAGCAGTACCAAAAGATACGGTAGTGCTCTCCCTAAGAAAAAAGAGCAAGATATTGGCAATATCTCTCTCGGAATGCAAAGGCGACTGTACCAACCAGTAGCAGCTGTAACTCCTGCTATCAACCCTGCGCTTGTTCCCACGTATCAACCTCAGGTTGCTTAGAGCCAACCGAATCAACAACAATATCAGCAAAGGACACAACAACCTCTTCAGTAGGCTCGTCCTCGGTACAGCAACAACCGTACATCGCGATCACCAGGGTTCGACCCTATACCAATGTTGTACGCATAACTGTTTCCATTACTACTGGTCAAAGGGCACGTCTAAACCAGGTCTCCTCTTACAATACCGGAGAATCTGCCTTTTTGGTTCAAAGCGGATCAGACTTGCCCTTACCATCAAGGAGGACCGGGGCATAACATAGAAAACTGTCTTAGCTTCAAGTTCGATGTGAAAAAGATAGTCAGGAGCGGGGTCTTATCCTTCAAGGATACAAATCCAAATGTTCAGACGAACCCGTTGCCTCAACACGAGAAAGCTGCAGTCAATTTGATAGAGGGAGAGTCTAAACATAACTATCAAATTCACGATGTACTCTTATTGGGAACCAACCTGGTCAATATGCATTGCAGACAAAGTGGATACGGTCATGTACCATCTCATAGTTATCATCAATGTGATGTCTGCTCTAAAAACAATCAAGGATGTTCTATGGTGCAATCCATTCTACAGGAACAGATGGATCTCGGATGGATCCAGGATCATCGAATTCGTGAAGTCAACATGACTTATACAAGTTCTAACATCGTTTAGAACCACAACATCCTGGCAATGAATCTCAACTTGGTGGCAATGCACTCAAGGCAAGGACAACATCATAATCTGCCACGGCACGATTATGATTCCTGCCTTTTTATACAAGAGGCCCTCCAGCGTTAGATGGATCTTGGATGGATTCAGGATTACCGCGATAGAAGTCAGTATCAGGTAAATATGATTCAAATCTTTGACATTCGCCTGATGAATACCAGCTTGGTAGAACTACACACCAAGCAAGTCCAGCTCAGTTTTCTGGCTTCGCATAATTATTAGAATTGTACAGTATGTCGTGAGAGCGACCAAGGATGTGCTCTTGTTCAAAGAACTTTGCAACACTTATTGAACCACTGGTGGCTTCCGATCTATCTAGATGAAGACACACAACAAATTAGTATGACTGATGAGAACCCTACTAGGCATCCAGGTCAGGATGTTCGATCAATGGAAACGGATCTAGTAAGGTTGCACTGCATTCAAAGCGAACGTGGCCGGGTGCCACCACACAACTATGAACGTTGTAGAGTCTGCTCAGAGAATAACCAAGGATGCTACCTCATGTGAGCAGCCCTTCAAAGTCAGTTGGACCATAAGGAGATTCAACCATGGTCCAGCTCTGGTTCAATATCAGAATATCATCCTAATCAAGGTAAAGATGTTGTCTTGATCCCTAAATGAGAAGTGGCCAAAGATGTATGCGCCATTATCCCTTTACTCCATGAATCGAGGGTTCCTCTCGATGGTGGAAAGATTCTCAACCTCGAACCAATTGAGGCTGGCTATGATGGTCAGAAAAATCAAAAGGCACCTGTAGTTATCTAACTGCCGGGACCAGTACCGTACAAGTCTGACAAAGCTATCCCTTACAAGTACGGTGCAACAATAGTTGAGAATGGAAAAGAAGTTCCATTACCCTCCGTCGTGAATATTGCAGACATCAGTCGGGTAACACGGAGTGGTCGAATCTTTAACCGAGGAGTTGGAAACCTAACAAAGAAGGGGAACCTCAAACCGGAGTTCCCATTCAACCAATCGGGCAAACCAGTGATCCCGACCATTTAAAGAACAATGATGAGATGCTGAAGCTCATCCAAAAGAGTGAATACAACATCGTTGATCAACTGTTGCAAACTCCTTCAAAAATCTCTGTGTTATCTCTTTTAATCAGTTCTGAAGCTCACAGGGAAGCTTTACAAAAAGTCTTAGAGCAAGCCTTTGTGGAACAGGATGTAACAATAAGACAATTCGACAACATCATCTACAACATCACTTTCTGCAACAACTTGGGATTTAGTGATGAGGAACTGCCGGAAGAAGGTAAAAGTCACAACACGGCACTCAATATTACAGTCAACTGCTAGGATGATGCTTTAGCCAGTGTACTGGTAGACACCGGATCAGCTCTAAATGTTATGCCGAAATCCACTTTAATGCGACTATCATTTAAAGGATCTCCGATGAGAGGCAGTGAGGTTATCGTCAAAGCATTAGACGGATCCCGAAAAACAGTTATCGGCGAAGTTGATCTTCCCATAGCTATTGGTCCTCACACTTTCCAAGTCACTTTCCAGGTCATGGACATCCGAGCAACATACAGCTGTTTGTTAGGAAGACCTTGGATACACGACGCTGGGGCAGTCACTTCGACACTTCACCAGAAACTGAAGTTCGTCAAGAACGACCAACTAGTCACAGTCTGTGGAGAGCAAGAATTGATCGTGAGTAACTTATCGTCATCCACTTGTGTAGAACCAGAGGAGGTTGGAGGAACCCAGTTCCAAGCACTTTCGGTGAGCAATGACAACCAAACAGAAAGAGGACCATCGATTTCCTCGTATAAAGATGCTCTCGAAGTAATTAAGAGTAACAATACAAAAGGATGGGGACAACTTGTCATTCCTACTAATAACAAAACAAAGAAGGGTCTTGGTTTTTCCTCAACCTGTACCCAGACTGCTAATAACGATGAAAGTTTTCATCCCATTCAGGACTTCTTCCACAGTGGAGGCTTCCTTCACCCAGTGTCTCAAGAAGTACATACCATCAACGAGGGTGATTCATCCGATACAGATAAAGAGTGGAAGTCCTATCTTAACAAGGACGGATATATGTCTCAGGAAGAGGTGCCTACGCCATTTTTCTATCCCGCACAGAGTCCGAGATTTATACCAAGGTCAGACGTCAAAATGATATACGGAGATTGTGATCCAGAAGGATGTCGTGCTTCACCAAACTCATTAGAGGAAGAAACTCTGATGAAAGACAACTTTGACCACGACTATTATGGCCCAATGGACGGCCTGCCTATCTGGCAGACGTACCCAGGAGACTTGGGGCCAAAGAATCAGCCCAACGATATATATCAACTAAGCATCACTGAAAATAATACATGTATCCCCACCAAATCGTGGGATCATTACTCAGTGCATTTAGAAAATATCTAGTATAGCGATGAATTCGCAACAAATGCAGGACAAGAGTTCCTTAACAATGCTTTTCCTGAGGTCAACGTCATCGAAAGGGATGACTCCTCCAGTTCCAAAGAAGTGTGGGACACCCTGGGACAACCGAGTGGCAAATACGACTTCATGGTCAAGTACACCGCTCCAGAAAGCTCTCGTATCAGGCTCGAAGACATCCAACCAACTGGATGGGGAGATCCACCTGAGAGTACAAACACTGTGCAAGATACAACAGAAGAGTTTGTCTACAACAACTCTGCTTGGGAAACAGATTCCAATGATCCTGCTCCACCAGAAATCAGCGTCATTTCTGAAGACAAGCCAAGAAAGAAGGTACCAGACTTTATGATTCAGCTAGGAATTTGCCGCCAATGGGTTGCTGTCAACTTTTCGAAAGTCGTTCATAAGTCAAAGTAATTGTCGTCTTTACCTTAACCTTTCACCTTGCCCAGGTGAAACGGATGTTTTGATAGGGCTCACTTTCTGTAAATGTACCTCTTCGCTTTTCCCAAAGCGACATAGCTTTGTTTTATAGGGCTGTAGTTTCAAGAATGGACAAAATCATAAATAAAATAATGTCGTTCTATAAATTCCGCATTAATGCTGTTTTCTCTTTTTGCTTTTTCAGAAAATGGTAATCCTAAAAACAACTCAAATAACAAAAAAAAGCAGTTTTTAGAAAATACACTGCACACACTCTTGCATTCTCTTTATCTCTTCTAATAAACAATCATCACGTCTTGCAGATTGCTTGTTTTAAACCCCGTTGAAACATACGATCCAATGCCTTGTCCCAACTTTGAATTCCCGGTATTTGAGGCTGAAGAAGAAAATGACGAGGAAATTCCAGAAGAGATCTCCCGATTACTCAGACAGGAGGAAAGGTCCATTGAACCTCACAAGGAGCCGTTAGAAATGGTCAACTTGGGTTCAGAAGAAGAGAGAAAAGAGGTCAAGATTGGGGCACTGCTCAGTCCGACTATCAAAGAAAGTTTAACAAAGCTTCTCAAAGAGTTTCCAGATGTGTTTGCCTGGTCCTATCAGGACATGCCAGGGTTGGACACCAGCATCGTGGAACATCATCTACCATTAAGATCAGAATGTCCACCAGTAAAACAAAGGTTGAGACGGACTCATCCAGACATGGCCATCAAAATCAAAGAGGAAGTGCAGAAACAGATTGACACGGGTTTTCTCGCCACATCAGAATATCCTCAATGGTTAGCCAACATAGTACCAGTTCCGAAAAAGGACGGAAAGGTCAGAATGTGTGTAGATTACAGGGATTTGAACAAAGCAAGTCCAAAGGATGACTTTCCCTTACCACACATTGACATGCTGGTAGACAGCACCGCAAAGTTCAAAATATTCTCCTTCATGGATGGATTCTCGGGCTATAATCAAATCAAAATGGCGCCGAAAGACATGGATAAAACTTCCTTCATCACCCCATGGGGAACCTTTTGTTACAAGGTAATTCCGTTCGGTTTGAAGAACGCCGGTGTAACCTATCAAACGACCATGACTACTCTGTTTCATGACATGATACACAAAGAAATCGAAGTGTATGTCGATGATATGATTGCCAAATCTAAAATAGAAGAGGAGCATGTGACCCACCTATTAAAACTATTCGAGCGTCTGAGAAAGTACAAACTCCACTTGAATCCCAACAAATGCACCTTCGGTGTCCGTTTAGGGAAACTTTTAGGGTTTATCGTCAGCCAGAAAGGAATTGAGGTTGATCCTGACAAGGTCAAGACCATTCAAGAAATGCCTTCTCCAAAAACTGAAAAACAAGTCAGAGGATTCCTGGGACGTTTGAACTACATTTCCATATTTATATTCCTCATGACCGCGACATGTGCGTCAATCTTCAATTTGCTCAAAAAGAATCAGGACTGCGTTTAGATAGAAAACTGCCAAACCGCCTTCGATAGTATCAAGGAATACCTGTTGAACCCACCAATTCTATCACCTCTAGTGGAAGGAAGACCACTGATCATTTACCTAACAGTCTTGGAAGACTCAATGGGTTGTGTACTTGGCCAATAAGACGAAACAAAAAGGAAAGAGTCTGCCATCTACTATTTAAGCAAGAAATTTACCGACTGTGAGACTCGGTACACTATGCTTGGGAAAACTTACTGTGCTCTGGCTTGGGCAGCCAAACGTCTTCGCCAGTATATGATTCGTCACACTACTTGGTTAATCTCCAAAATGGATCCAATCAAGTACGTCTTTGAAAAGCCTGCTCTCACGGTAAGGATAGCCCGTTGGCAGATGTTGTTATCAGAATACGAAATCGAGTACCATGCTCAAAAATCCGTTAAAGGAAGTATTTTAGCCGATCATTTGGCTCATCAACCGATTGACGATCAGGAATCAGTCGGATTTGACTTCCCAGACGAAGATGTCATGTACTTGAAAATGAAAGATTGCGATGAACCGCTACCCAGTGAAGGGCCAGAACCAGGTTCCGAATGGAGACTAATCTTTGACGGAGCTGTCAATCATTATGGAAATGGAATTGGGGCAATCATCATAACACCTCAGGGTACCCATATTCCTTTCACTGCCAGACTGACATTCAAGTGTACAAACAACGAGGCCGAATACGAAGCTTGTATCATGGGTCTCGAAGAAGCGACCGACTTAAGGATCAAGAACTTGGATGTGTATGGAGACTCATCCCTGGTTGTCAATCAGATCAAAGGAGATTGGAACACATACCAATCAAGACTGATTCCTTACAAAGATTACGCGAGAAGGTTGTTACCATTCTTCAACAGAATCGAGTTTCATCATATCCCTCGTGAAGAAAATCACATGGCGGATGCATTAGCCACTCTCTCTTCCATGATTAGTTTAGGTCAATGGAATGACGTACCTAAGATCAACATAATGCGCCTTGAATGGCCCGCTTAAATCTTCACGATTGAAGCAGTCATAGACGACAAACCTTGGTATCACGATATCAAATGCTTCCTTCAGAAACAGGAGTACCCACTTGGGGCATCCGAAAAAGACAGAAAAACCATCAGAAGATTGGCAGGCAGCTTCTTTCTGAGTGGTGATACACTCTATAAGAGAAACTTTGACATGGTCTTGCTTCGATGTGTAGACAGACCAGAAGCAAACTTGCTAATGAAAGAGATTCACGAAGAATCCTTTGGCACACATGTCAACGGACACACAATGGCAAAAAAAATTCTGAGAGCAGGGTTAAATATACGCAGACAAAATCCATGTACCGCCAACGCATCTCAAAGTTCTCTCTTCCCCATGGCCTTTTTCCATATGGGGAATCGACATGATTGGCATGATTGAACCCAAGGCTTCGAACGGACATCGGTTCATCCTGGTAGCCATTGACTATTTCACCAAGTGGGTCAAAGTAGTGTCATACGCCAATGTAACCCGACAAGTGGTGGTCCGATTTATCAAAAACAATCTTATCGGTCGTTATGGTGTTCTGAGCCAGATCATTACAGATAATGGATCCAACTTGAACAATAAAATGATGAAGGAGTTATGCACTGAGTTCAAAATCAAACACCATAACTCATCTCCCCGACCTAAGATAAATGGAGCGGTAGAAGCAGCTAACAAGAACATCAAGAGGATCGTTCAAAAGATGGTTGTAACCTATAAAGACTAGCACAAGATGCTACTCTATGCTCTTCACGGTTATCGCACATCTGTCCGCACTTCAACAGGGGCAACCCCTTTCTCCCTAGTATATGGCATAGAGGCAGTGCTCCCCATAGAAGTGGAGATTCCATCAATCAGGGTATTGATGGAAGCTAAGTTAACAGAAGCTGAATGGTGTCAAATTCGACACGACGAACTGAATCTGATCAAGGAAAAGTGAATAACGGCTGTATGCCATGGTCAGTTGTATCAGCAAAGGATGAAGAAGACGTTTGACAAAAAGGTCCGACCTCGCGTCTTCAGGAAATGAGACCTTGTACTCAAGAAGATACAATCATTCCTCACTGATTCCCGGGGTAAATGGACTCCGAATTATGATGGCCCCTACGTGGTCAAGAAAGCTTTCTCAGGAAGCGCCTTGAGACTCGTAACCATGGATGGAGAGGAATTTTCCTACCCCACAAATGTTGACGTAGTCAAGAAATACTTCGCCTAAATATAAAAAAACGTCTTGATGGATTGAAAACCTGAAAGGGCGGTCCAGGAAAAAATTAGAGACACAAAAAAAAAATTCTCCCGATGGATTGGAAATCTCAAAGTACAATCCAGGCAAAAGTTAGGGATAATGGCAAGTAATTACGTCTAATCAGTTCAACTCCTCAGCAGTCCTGCCATCCATCAAGAAAACTTCAGTCAAGGTCATCTTCGACAGAAGCTCAGGATGCCCAGAATTCAAAGTTGGTAGAAGGATAATAGTCGTTATGTTTCAATGTAGCCCTATTCCCTTAAATTACCATTTTCTAAACTTTGTAAATACTCTATGGAATCATGCGCTTGGCTGATTTCCATCCTCTCAATAAAATTTGAGCCCTAGTGCTTTTATTTGCAATTCTTATTTGTTTTAGCTTTACAGAATGATGTTTTTAACATGATTAACGATTCTTGAAATAAAACAAAAATGAATTTACTTGTCAAAATTTTTCTGCTTTTCAAAATAAAGATGGCAATTTCTTTTGACTGTTGAATATCGAAAGAACATCGATTGCTACTCCAAAGGCGATTAAGCTTCAAAGTGCAGAATCAAAGTACTCATTCTCAAACCAGTATGCCTGAATGAAGGATCAGTTGTGTCAGATGCGAATATTTCGTCTGACATCCCCAGCAAAGTTCTTACCTCCTAAGCCCGACCAACGGTTTTTCCCACAGGGATTATCTCTCCTAAGCAAGCCAAAATTGCTATCATGAACAAATGGTACTTCTTCGTCCCCTGCAGTGGTCGAGTATCCAGTCATGTTCGTCTGTTAGTCTGTATGTCGCGTCAGTTTTGTCAGCATCTACATACATACATCATGCATGACTAATTTGCATTCATATTCATATTGCATCACTATCAGCCTAGTCGGTCTTATCCCCTGGTGATAAAAGTCCTCTCAATCGAGTTGTTAGTCCTTTCCTCGTCAGGAAGCAAATCATCTGAGTGATCTCTCCTCCAGTTTATTTCTGGATTGAAGCCGGTCCTCGACCACTTTGATAACTTGAACCTCTGAAAAACAAGAAAACTTTCAACAAACGTCACTCTTCGCCATTGAACATGATATCTTCGCTTTCCCGGATTAAGGAAAATCCTCAAAGAAAGCCTCTTAATTAAAGATTCGACAGTATAGCAGTTTTTCTCTAAAAATTTGCTGGCGAAAAGGTCATCAACACCTCCAAATGGGATTACATCACATGGCATTTCTCCGAGAAGATCTCGAAGAAAAGTATGGTGTAATATCCCCAAGCAGAAAGTAGTCTCTCAAGAGATTCATTTTCCCCAGTAGAGTCGACAAATGGCGTCTCCAAACAGAGAAGTTTGTGCACCTCTACAACTCAGATGAATGGGTTCCCCAGCAAGTCTAGCATCAAAAGTTTTTCCCATCAAATGGCATCTCCCCAGGAAAATTCGGCGAGAAGTTTGGGGAAAACTGCTACGAACAGTGTCCCTTGTCAAGAAAGTTTATGGACAAAAGAAACTGAGACCAATTCCTAGGTAAGAAACCAGGATCGAGGGGAAGTTTACATCAAAAACTGAGACCAGTTCCTTGGTAGGAAACCAGGATCGAGGGGAAGTTTATATCAGAAACTGAGACCAGTTCCTTGGTAGGAAACCAGGATCGAGGGGAAGTTTACATCAGAAACTGAGACTAGTTCCTTGGTAGGAAACCAGGATCGAGGGGAAGTTTACATCAGAAACTAAGACCAGTTCCTTGGTAGGAAACCAGGATCGAGGGGAAGTTTACATCAGAAACTGAGACCAGTTCCTTGGCTGAAAACCAGGATCGAGGGGAAGTTTTTACCTTTTCTAAGTATCATTGCTTAGCTAAAGAAGATGGATGGGCAAACAGCCATTCATAACCACCATCAAAATTTTGGGTATTTCGATATTTAATCCTCTTGCACCCTGAATGCCCGAATACCTTCGCCATTCACACCTTCGGGTCTAAGAAGATTAAATAGGGGCATCTCTCATACCCCAAATTTTGACCACCAAGATTTCCCATCATTGTGAAAATCATCATCACAATATGGATGTACCTATATGCCTCATCAATATCCTCAGAGATGTTTGAGCATTCACCACAAACAAGAATTAGGGTTTCAAGCCCTCTTAGAGCCTTAGACAAAGGATCAGTCAAGAAATGACATGATCTTCAACTTCTCTAGCCTCTCAATCATCCACAAAGGATCAAGAGGACTCCCACACCAAGAATCAAGTACAAAGTTGCTACATTCCAAGTGGATCAAGCCTCAAGATCGCCAGTGTCACCAAATTAGGGTTTTGGTGGACCAGGGCCTCCAGGTGGAATTTTTCCTCTGGGCATGAGCCAATGCTTCAAAGCATAACCCAAGATACTCTAAGGGACCTCATGGACCCAATCATCAAGTCAATTTAGCCTCAGGGGATGCATTTACCAAAAATCAGGAATTAGGGTTTCTTGACCTAATTCACCCCTAAGTTGACTTTTGGGACAAAACATGAGCCAAGACCCCAAGACATGGTTTAAGGGTCTCTATTACACTACATTGATCCATTTGCAACAACGGATTGATCCTAAAAGCTTGATCTACAAATTTCAATTTCATCAAGACCACAGTTAGGGTTTTACAGAAAAGCCAACTGTACCTTTGACTTTTGACCAAGACATGCTTCGAAACCTTGGGACATAAGTCAATAGACCCTATAACAACTACGGAGTCCATCCACTAAGTTTAATTTAGGTCAATGACTTGATTTCATAGAGGATCGCACAGTCTGAATTTCATCTGATGAAAAAGTCAACTGTACAAAAGTCAAAGTTTAACTTTTTGATTTTTTGGTTAACCAATGTTCCTTAACCCTAAATCAATGATAATATGTGATTTGAATCATCGTTCATCAAGAAAAATCAAATAAAGTGATTTAACTTGTAAAAGGGGTAACCATAAAAAAACTTAGAATTTTTCTAAGTTATGGAACAAAGTGGCTAGGGTACCAACTTCCAAGGATCATAACTTGAGATCTAAGCAACCATTTTGGATGGTCCAAAGCTGGATTTGTAGCTCTCATGGCATACTTTAAGAGTGTCAACTACATCTCATTCCAATTCCTCATGGATTTTTAGTTATGGAGTGATCAAAATGGCTGAAAACACAAAAGTGACATTTTTCCAACACTTGGAAGAAATTCTGCTCAAGGCATATTTCAAGTGAAACACCAAAACTTGGAGGGTTGTTTCACATAGTTTTAGGCTGAATCAATTCAAGATGTAAACATCAAAGTTGTTGTCCATATTTCCTACAATCCAAGGAACTTATTGGCATGAAACAACTTAACTTGAGCCAAGAGTTATGCTGCTGCAAAACACCATGGCAAGGCTATCATGAAAAACCAGTTTGCATGTTTTCTTGCTTTACACGATTTCTGAGTCAAGGCCTAGGATCACTATGCCACATTCATCCAATCTGATCCTAATCCATCTGATCTAACCTGCTAAACTGAGTCAAAAAGCCAAGGGATCTTCCCACTAGAGGTTAATGCATTTTGGCACATATGCCTTGAATTCAAAGGCATTTATGTGAAATAGTGCACTTTCAATAAAGCCACTCTACTTAGTCAAGATGCTCACTTAAAAAAAAATTACAGCATCTGAAGAATGTGGATTTGTTCAAGACATAGCCCTGCTCTTGGGAGAGGCTAGTTTGCCTTGCATGAGAAGAAATGCCACCAAGCCAAAGCCATTGAATGTGATCTGATCCGGCAGCCATTCACTATTCCTCCAAGACAAGAGTTGATCCACTATAAATAGAGGTCTTAACTGATCATTCAAACTACACCAAAGCAGCTTACAACATTGCTTTCTCTCATTTCCTTCTTAAACTCCAAATTTCATTGTTCTTGATAAAGCACTATCGGGTTTTGAGTTGGAGGCCAATGCAGCTCAAACCAATGATTCACACACATCACATATAACATATAGAAGGTGTCTGAACACTCACCTCCCATCTGTAACATCAAAATCACCAAATGGCCACTCAATTGCACAAAACTCGTAACTTGCTGCAGAAGAAATCGGGTTGATCAATCCAGAGGTTTTCCAATCAACCTAAGCATTCAAACATATCCATTGAGGTACAAGGAAGCTATCCAAATCGTCGGAACTCATCTGTAACACCTCCAAACCAGAATTCAATTCTCACTTGCAGAGGTAAAACTTGAACTCTCAAACTCAATAAATCATGCATCATAAACATGTTTTATTGTTACCATTGTGTTTCTGAATGTTTGTAGATCATTTCCCCTCAATCAATTGTTGTTTACAATTCGTGTATTGGATTTCATTGAGTTCATGCCAATTTTAGGGTTCTTCAGGTTTTATCATGATATGTTCTGATTCAATTAATTTCAATAAAATTGGGTATCACCATTGTGTTCCTCATCTGAAAACGCATAATTTTCATATTTGGATCATGTGAAATGGTTGAGAGATGAATGAGATATGGGCCTTCACATATCTGAGCTTGAGGTTGAAGATGGCCATGGCGTCATGCTTCAGAAATTGAACTTGTTTTACTATATAATTTCCGCTTGCCATATTATACTTGAATTGGCATTGCGCCCCAGTGGTTGATCAACTGGTTTGTGTGTATTAGCGAGCGAGAGGTCTGGGGTTCGAATCCCCCTCGCCCCAGACCCCTTTTTTTACCACTTTTTTAATATTTTTCATATTATTTTTAATGATTTGGAAAATTAATTTCTCTCTCACTTTTAATCATTTTTTATTGGTTCTTTTTGCAAAAAATCACAAAAAATGTTAAAATATTTTATTCCACAAAAAAATCCAATTTATATTATTTATTTAATATAATTAGAATTTTTGTAATTAATTTCATTTTAACTGTTTTTAAACATTTTTTAAATGAAATTCACACTTTGATCTTTCAAAATTAATTGGATTTTAAGCTTTCATATGATTAAACTTGATTTACCAAAATTGTTTCCAAAGTGTACAACTTGTTTTTGAATATAATTGATATTTTATCATTTATTATTTAAATTACCTTTAAAAAATGCCATTTTTATTCAAAAATTAGGGCTTTGATTGATTCCACCGTCATCAATCTTTTTCAAACACTCATGGGCCTGTAATAGAGTGTAAAACCCAACCCCTTTGTAAATAAATATTTTTAGGCCTCACACATTGTATAAGTCCCTCTGTATATTTTCAAAAGTTCGGCGCGATCGCCGCCTTTTTTAACAAAACCAACTGGGGTTCTCCTTGAGTTATAAGATCCATCTTTGTTCATTTTCAAACTCTTTGGGCCTCTAATAGAGTGTAAGACCCAATCCCCTTTTAACCAAAACCTTGTGGTCCTCAGACCTTGTATAAGTCCCAACACATTTTCAAAAACCTCGGCGTGATCGCCAGTTCAAAAATCAAATCACTTGGGCCTCTCCTTGAGCTATAAGTTCCATTCCTTTTCTTAAAAACACACTGCATGCCTCTTGATAGAATGTAAGTCCCACCTCTTTATATATAAAATAATTTGGGCCTCAGTGTATTGTATAAGTCCCGATATAGTTTCAGAAATTTCGACGATATCGTCATTTTCAAACAATTTTCAACTGGACCTACCCTCGTGTGGTAAGCCCCATTTCTTTTCCTTAAATAATCTTTGGGCCTCTCCTTTAGTTGTAAGACCTATACCTTTCTACAAAAAACCTTTTGGGCCTTAGTCATTGTAAAAGTCCCAGTACAATCTTTTCAAAACAACTTCCCTTTTGATTTAGATTCAAATATACAGTTGTTATCAAAACTTTCTTTAATTTCTTTGAACAACTAACAATACAGCAGGGAAGCTTGCTCACCTGTAATTTTTATCCGCTTTCATTTACTTGCTTTAATATATATATTTGTACTGTGGGATGTGTCTCACCCTAAGTTTTTACCCTAAGATCCTCGCTTTGCATTTTGCATAACATATTAGGTCAATCATCTGTGCATGACTAACCACTTTACCTAGTTGTTGTGTGTTTGTTTCATTTATGAGTACAGGTGTTGGTGCAGAAAGTTCAAGATCTCAAAGGCCGTGTTGTGTGTATATTTGTGGAGGTTCTCTGGTCTCTGCAAAGATGTGTGTGGATTCCTGTGAGATTGTGTCCTTTCTCTTTCTGGTCCCTAAACCACTATCAGGCCTTTTCGCCCTCAAGACTCTTTAATTTTCTCCCCGCAAAGATTAAGTCGTCATACCTTATGATATGGCGAGTTTGCCACCCTAAGGCTAATCACTAGTTGTGTAGCAAGGTTATACTATAAGTTGGTATCTTCCTTTCCCCTGTCAGTTCCTCAAGATTCATTATCCAAAGTCATAAGCTTCAAATTTATCATTCATGAATCCAAGCTCATTTAATTGAGGAAAAGTACATCCAAATGGTCAAAGCTCATGCTTTTGGTTTACATGAAATGTAAGTCACAAATGATGAGGTCAAGATCATTCAAATGGATATTGTAGGTTGCATTTTTATTTACAAGAGTCATTAGGGCCAAACGTGGAAGATTATGTGATATTAATTAACATGTTGATATAATTTCTTCCATACCCTTACTCCTTTAATTTTGGGTTGAATTCAAGCCAATATATTAAGGTTCATTCAAGAGATTCAATTTCATGATTAAAGTTTGCTTTGTTCAAGATAAACACAAAATTGAAGGGAGATCACTTAAAATCAAACCATACAAAAACCCTCAAGATTCATATTTTCACTTGCTCCATTACAGTTCCAACAAAATCGTTTACTAATGATAAATTAGATTGAAAGAAAATGTATGTTTTGGCTTAGAGATTCACAAATACAAGGGAATGGCTTGGCATAATAACATTTTCACAAATTCCACCATGACCTATAAGGCGGGTTAAGGCCAAGGTTACAAGCTTAAGAGTAATTCATGATAATCATACTACACTCCAAATTGATTTCATGCCCAAAACATGACAAAACCCAAGATAAGAGTTCATATTAAGGTGCACCAAATGTTCAAATTCAAGGTCTGTCCAAAGATTCATTACCAGCCAAGAAATTCAAAGCACTTTATCAAAAAATCAATATTCAGATTTAAGTCACTATAAGATTCAAGAAAAATCAAAGTGTTCAAGGAGTTTTTTTTTATAAGTTCAAAAAGATTCAAGCTACACCAATATAAGGACTTTTATGAGGCATACATTACTATTGGATCCTATATAGTAGGATGAGGGACTCGTGCAATTTTTTCTACAATAAGCTAGGAGTTGAATAACTAAGAATAGGTTGAAGAGAACATCACACGGGCTTCCTTTGATGGCAATATGGAAATAGTAGGTCATATACTCTTGCACACATTTGTTGTCATGTTGAGGATAAGGAACCAACCAAGACTGGATTTCCTTTCTCACTTCCATCATCAACAAGTAATAGCTCCTAAGAGAAACACTCTACATCCAGTTCTTTAAAGAGGCCAAACTGCTGCCACAAAAGAATTTAGATGGCAGATCTCAAGGACTTTTCAGGCCCTGTTTATGCGTGGGAGAGAAACCTTTAGCACTTTCTCATTTGAACCATTTTGAAGGCTGTGGATCATCCTTATCTTGTGGTGTATTCTCCAACAGCAGCAGCACTAAAAGTAGTGAACTTGGTTAGTAATGGTAATGTTGAAATATAATGTGGCCTTTGTCATGATATAGTTGAAGATCCTGTGGTTACCTCTTGTGAGCATACTTGTTGCAAAGGATGCTTGATAGATTTCTCTGCTTCCTTAGGTCAAGTATCATGCCCCTTCATCCTGGAGTTTTCAAGCTCATCCTTCACCTCAGCTAGCATCAAACCTGAATCAGTCATAAAACTTTATCAGACAAGATTGAAGGAAATTCAAGTGTGAAACAACAGGTTTGTATCAGAATAACAACAGCTCAGTACCCATAACTTATAATCCAATCTCTTCATCTGACAACCATCCTAGACAAAGATCTTCGATCCCATTCATCTTGCTGGCCCGAGTTTGAATCATTCCAAAATCTGCCACAGAAAAAGAGTAATAGAGTCAAGGAAATCGTGATCTGAACGTAATAGTAGAAACACGATCAAACTTTGTTCTAAACCCTTACAACCTTATCATGCCGCAGCCTACGGTGTCAAGATGTTATTCTTCCACCAAGTATTGGCATAACAGGGAACAGCCTATTGCAAAAGTTGCCAAGAACATTCAGCAGCCGGTTTCAAACCATTAGCAACAAGCTATCTTTGGATGCAAGATGTATATTGTGTTCTCCATGTTATTAAAAATACATTTTGGCTTTTACATACAAAAGAGGTGCAAACTGAAAAAACTAGAATTGGCGTAAAAACACAGCAGTAGAGACGCGGGTCAGAGTATGATAGAAACCTCATTACTGGCATATGGTTCTACATAACTAAGCATCCCAGTTGCAAACTTCGTGCGCACTCAAAAAGCTAGGAGCATCTTCAACATATCTGTTGATCCTAACCGGTCAGGCTACAAAAGGAGGATATTATTGTGATTATTTCCATCCCTTTTCAAACAATTACTAAGCACAAAAACAATCAATGGCTCGACTTACTTGCAATCGTGTCGGTTTGTGAACAGCAGCAACTTGTGCTTGGAGGAGGCTGGATCGATGTTTCATGTATCATGGGTTTGCTCTTCAAGGTTTTGACAACTTCAAGCATTTTCTTCAAGAGAACCTGAAATTTGAGTATTTGGAATCAAGTACGCTCAACTACGTTTGAACTATCCAAACACAATCAGACGTGTTCAAGACGAATTAAGTTGTTTCCAAAATTACACAACATGACATTCAATAATTTTCAAACATTTTGAGCTCATAAGGAAAGAATCGAATACAGTAAAGCCATTCAATACAAATTCAAAAACTTTCCTAAATCATACGAACATGTTCAGCCACACCATAATTGAGCATTCAATAGGTTTTGATTTTTCTAAGCCTATATATAGGGGCATCACGCATGCAGCAGGGATTGGGAAAAACAGACACCAATATACCAGTCACCAGAAAAACCAATCCACAACACATCGAATTCATTGATCATATATCGGTTAGCAAAACCAAATACTAGAAAACTTATTATATCATCCTACCAAAAGACATCATCTACACAAACCAACACATACTAGAGGAACGAAATCACAAAATCCAGAAATCAAATTCCAACCTCAACACACCCGAAGGATCCACATACATAATTCGCAGCATCTCACACGCAAAGAGATTCACACACGAAAGAAGAACGAGACTTACCTGAGAAGAGATTTGGAGGTCGCGATCACTGTTCCTCGCCACAACCACCAGGAATCAACATCAACAACACACGGTCGAAGAAGATAGGAGCAGAAGGGAAGACTCGCCATTGAAGCCTTCGCAGCCGTCGCCACCATCGCCGGCCATCTGTCTCGTTTATTTTTTATGCTTCAATCATAATATCTGTAATGTAATATGTAACCATAAAATCATAGTGAAACATTAGGGTATTGGGCTTGCTGGGGTTAGGGTTTGATTGTTTTTTGATTGTTTGATCGGAGAAGACAGAGCGACGGTGTGTGAGGGGGTTCCTCAAACCCTAATTTAATCTGTTGAGAGAAGATAAGGGAACGAGAGAGGAAAGAGAGAGTGGATGAGCCTGTGTGAGAATCCCTCCGTTTCGTTCACTTTCAACCCTTTTTTTTTCTTTTTAAAAAAAAACAAATAGAACTTTAAATCTAAAAGAAATAACTTTTATTAACATTTTTTTTTTTTAATATAACCAATTTAATAAAAAAATCCTCTCTTGTTATCCGTAAATTCTTTCTTTTTAAAAAAAAAAACTATTATTCTTAAATATAAAATTAAAACTCTTTTTTTTAATTAATAAAAATTAAAACTCTCTTTTCCTCTTTAATAACTTTTTTTTTAATCTAACTCTAAACCAAATATTAACGAGTACCTTTTAATATTAAAACTTTTATTTTTTATTATTATTTAAATTTATTAATATAACTTTAAAACTAATATAAAAACCTTTTATTTATAAGAATATAAATCTTTCTAAATTAGTATTGAAAACTCTTTTAATATCTTTTTTAAAACTAAAAATAATAATAAAAAATCTTAAAATAATTAAAACCTTCTATTAATAAGAAAACATTTTTTTTTATTAACTTTATAACTTTAAAACTAAATAATAATTAAAATCTTTTTATTAATAGGAAAACCTTTAACTTTTTCAAATTAAAAATAATCTCTAACATAATTCCTAAAAATAAAACCCTTTATCATTTCCCTTAAAATTTATCAAAACTCTTTTTCTTAATAAATCGTACCCTATTTAGGATCCATTGCGCGCCTGAGTGAAGCGCCTGCTTATATGTTTATCATGTCTTACTTCTATTTGTATGCTTACTTGTTATTGTCTAAACCTTTTCATACCAATAAAAATCCTCGATCCAACGTCGAGCCCATTTTCTACCTATATAAGTCGATCGCCTTAGGGCATCGCATTCGACCTGCCGATCACAAGACACAAGTCTAGCATCACTTTGCTAGCACCCTCGCCTAAATAACAATAATTAACTGCATAAATATCCAAGGGAAAATCCCATGCATGATAACCACGTTATTGTGCATGGTGCATTTCATTTGCATCATAATCGATACCCTTAAGATAAGTCAATTAGACAACTTAGGATAGACTTCCTAGGTTAGTCCCCCTTCAACTTTGATTTTTAATCAAATTTTAGCCTACCTAATTCTCCACACAAGAGAATTAGATGTTAATCATCTCAAAGAAAGGGACATACAATCCCATACCCCACAAAATTCAAACATTTTCAAAAGTGTGGCGGTCTTTCTTAAGATGATGACTCATCTTCCTCTCCTAAACCTTTAAAACTTTTAGTATCCTTAATAAAGAACTACAAGTGCTCTGATTCCCTCCTGACAGGATATGTAGGCACAAGATGCGATATCTTGTCGAGCACACTTAGGAATAAAAATAATAAATCGCCTACCCCTAAACCCTTAGCAAACGAAAAACAATAACATAATAAAACAAGAGGTTCCTGTAGAGTACTACAAATATCTAGGATGCTAACACCTTCCCTAGGTATAACCAACCCCCGAACTTTAGAATATTAGTGCATTTGCATTGCATTGTGGGAATTCGGTTTTTCTCCCTTCCCTTGGATAAAATCAAAGACCGGTGGTGACATTAAAAATGCGATCCTAGTTAACAAATAACTATGGTATCCAATTTTCACCGCGACAGGAAGCTGTACACTGTGAGTCTTCTTTCATTCTTTTAAATATATGTCAAATATATATATAATTGTATTGTGGGAAGCTGCGCACTGTAAATCTTCTTTCATACCCTTTTAAATACTTGTCATATATCAACTGTATATATACTAGTATAGTTATTTAGAGTTTTCCCCGGAAACTAGGTCTAGAACTAGGTAAAGCCCTGTTGGTCACTCTTAAACACAAACAAAATTAGATCCCCATAGGATTTTCGGATACAGTCTTGCCTTCTCTTGGGCTTAAACAATATGGAACAAATAGAAAGGTAGTATTCTTCGTGAACCTTTCCTCAGGCTGTCACATTAGAAATTATCAAAGGAATTCTACTCCCCAGAGTTGATCTATTCTAGCTGACTAGCATCTCTTGAGTTTCTTCAAACCTCAGAACTTTCATTAAATGATCTATTCTCAGTGAATAGCATTTCTTGAACTTTTCTTGGTTTGGGACCTACAGGCTTCCTAAAAGCATCCCCGCCTCCTCTTGGGCTTTGTACAAGGACCCTCTGGCTTCTTAGAAGTTCTCATGCCTTCTCTTGGGCTTAATACAAGGACCCTGAAGACCTCTTAAAGGTATAAGACAGAACTTAGTCATCCTTTGTTAGAGTTGTCTTTCTAAAAAGAGTCAAAACCCTCAGACCAATTTTAGGGTTGATACTCATCCCTTAAAAAGAGTCGGTCTCCTCTTGGGCATTATACAAAAGATAAAACTCTTCCATACCAGTAGACTTGGGCAGTCTAAATACCCTTGAGTCTCAAAGACATTCTCAAGTGTCTTACAAAACATAGGAGAAACCCGTATCATCTGATCAATCTCCAGTAGAGATAAAACCCATGGGTTCTAAAAACCAGTCTCTCTCCTAAAAACTCCTTAGCCAGGGTCAATTTATCATCAGGATAACACTATCTCAAATCAAAACCTCAAGGGTTCTGATCTATCAATTCTTCTGTAACCCTCAGCAAGAGTTGATTTCCCCATTTGGATCTGCCTCGGGATCTCAATGATCCCCTGCAGAAGTTAGCCTCCTCTTAGGCTTTGTATAATGATCTTTCCTCAACACAGTTAGCCTCCTCTTGGGCTTTGTACAAATGATTCTCCCCTGCGGAGCTAACCTTTTCAGACTCTCTTGTTGAGTCAATCACCTTTTCAGACTCTTTTGTTGAGTCAATCAATTTTCCGACTCTCTTGTTGAGTTAATCACTTTTCAGCACTCTCTTGTTGAGTCAATAGCCTCCTCTTAGGCTTTGTATAATGATTTCCCCTAGTAGGAGTTAGTCTCCTCTCAAGCTGTGTGTAATAATTTCTCCAGCTTGTTCAGCCACAATCCTGGGCTTTGTACAGGACAGATAAAAGCACTCTCTTGTTGAGTCAAACCCTTTTAGCCTCAATCTTGGGCTTTGTACAAGATATAAATTTTAATAAGCTTGGGACAAACATTTACCCATCGAAGTCAATTTCTCCAAGCCTTCATTTAGACTTTGAGAAATAAACTCATAAGCAGAGTCAAACTCTTTTCCGCCTCCATTTTAGGCTTTGTACAAGATAGATAATACTCTACGGCAGAGTCAAATCCTTTCATCCTCTATCTTGGGCTTTGTACGAGATACCTAAAATATCCTCAGTCGAGTCGATCAAATTTCTCATTTCAGCCTCTATCTTGGGCTTTGTACAAGACACATACAAAACTCTCCAACGGAGTCAAAATCCTTTTTCAGCCTCAATCTTGGGCTTTGTACAAGACAGATAGAACATTTTCCCCAGAAAAGTCAAGCTTTTAGCCTCCTCTTAGGCTTTGTATAATGATATCCCCCAAAGAGTCAGTCTCTTTTTTGCCTCAATCTTGGGCTTTGTACAAGACACATATTTAAACACTCTCTTGTTCAGTCAGTCATTCCTAGCCTCCTCTTAGGCTTTATATAAGGAAATCCCTAGCCGAGTCAATTAACCTTTTTAGCTTCAACCTTGGGCTTTGATCAAGGCACACAAAAATCAACATCTCCCTTTAGAGATGACAAATTCTATCTCAGTCAAACCTTTTAGCTTCAATCTTGGGCTTTGAACAAGACACCAAATATCTTCCCCCCCCCTAGAATAGGAGGAACTACGATTGCTCTGATTTCCCTGTTTCATTTAAACGAGAATACGGAGGCATAAGATTGTGAAATCTTAGCGAGCATACCAATCAAAAACTCTAAGTCATGTACCTTCATATCAATCAAAACTTTAGGTTTCATACCTTATCCATCATCATCATCATTTTCCACAGAAAACAAAACTCACTCTCCCTGTCATACTTTCCCAAGAGACTTTCCCAACCCATTACCAGATAAACATCATCAATTAAAAAGCGAAACCTAAAGCTAATATCTTGTGGATAACCACATATAGGATGGGTAATTGACAACTCCCCATTGTATAACCTGACTCCGGACCCCCCAATCTCTTTTAAGTGTTTGTTTAGTTAAACAATCGCGTGCAAGGTTAGTTTTAGATAGCTTCCATTTCCCTTCCAGCTTCATGGGATAAATAAGAAATCAGAAAGTAGCACCCTTTCTCCTCGAGGAGGAAAACCCAAACTTCAGCGATAAGGTGGTCGCGTCACCGAAAAAAATGTCTCGCTACACCTCTTCATTTTTTTCTCACTTCCTATTCAGGGTTTCATTCCCCAATAGAATTAGTGATTCATTGCCTCTCCAAGTTTATTGCCCTATGGAGTAGGTTTATCTTTTTTTCTGCTCGCATTGTTAAGTTTTTCCCAGTGCAATCTTAATTTGTCGTCTGCTCTAACTTTGTTTTGATTTATTTTTACACATAGCTATTCATGAGTTGAGTCTTTCCCAGTGATTTATTTTCCTGGAAAATCTCCTCTCTTATCTTTATCTCTAGTAATTTCAAGTCGTAGTTTTATCTGCGTACTTTTCCCCATCTCTTGTGGAATTTTGTATTCCACAACTGGGTCTCTTCTTGTTTTTCCTCTGCGGAGTTTCTGTTTCCTTTGCTAGGTTTCTCCAGCAGTAGTTTGTCTCTTGTGGCACCTTTTTCCCACAAAGTCTTGTGCATGCATTCATATCATGAGCATTTTGCGGTATCTTAGAGCCAAAAATTGGGTCTTCTATATTTAAGTCTCTTCAATCTCGTCGAGACGAAGATGTCAATCTTCATATCTCCGGATAGAAGAAACTTAAATAAGGGCATCTGTCATACCCTAATTTTTACCCCTAAGATCTCACCTCATTTACATCTTTGCAATGCATCAAGATCACAATCTTGGTTGTGTCCTAACCCTCCCATCTTTGGGTTTGCCTTTGCAGAGACCATCAAGCACCATCTTTGTGTATCTTTTACATTTTTGTACGTATATGCTTTATAATCCAATAACTATTAATCAAAATACAAAAAAAATATGCATTGTCCCTTTTGTTTCTTTTTCAAGGTAGGGTTTGGAATCAAGAGCATCAAATGATTGTCTCCTCAGCTATGGTTTGAATTCCTTAAGCCAAAGTGTGGTCAACCATTGATTTTTAAAGAGGCTATTCATCAAAGCATGAACTCTAATATTAAAGCATAGAGTCTCAAGCATGATTCAATTTCATTTGATCAAAGATGTTTCAAAGTTTGATAGCTTGTTTCTAAAAAAAACTTCAAAGGTTCATGTGTTTATTTCCATGCCTTCATCAACAAGTTTCCTCAAGCCATTGCAAGTTTCATCAAAGGAAAATCAATAGTACATCACTTTGAGTTCATATGATCATCAATGTACCTTGAAATGCAAGAAAAAGTCCAAGATTGTAAGTTTGATTCAAGAGGTTTGACCTAAAAAGTCAACATTTCAAGTACAAGTTCAAAATATCATAAATTTTTCACACTTCACTGTTTTTGAGTGCTTCTTTGGGAAAATGACTTTTCTTGACATCCCCTCCAACTTCTCTTTACAAGTCAAGATCCATTTATGCTTGGAATATCATCAAAAGTTTGGAAATATTAGAGGTCACTTTGTGGACTTAGTGAAATTTGACATAAATTCAAGTGATATTTGCCTAACTTCCAAAGGTCATAAAGCTCTCAATTTTCAACTTTTGTGGGTGGTTTTTTTTCTTTCCAATTATCCTATTTGATTCCCTCTACAAGTTTGTTTCAGGGATAAAATGCCAATTATGCATGGAAAGCCATGAAAAGTTTGAAGACATTATAGGTCATTTTGGACTTAGAATTATTCTGACCTCTAATCACAGGTCATGGTGCCAACTTTATAAGGACATAACTTTTTGCTCATGCATCCAAATGAAACATTTCTTTTCATATTGTATTCTTTGTTATTATGTGGTCATTTTGCAAAAAAATGAGCATTAAAGGTCAAGTGTACAAGATTTCCCATTGCTTTGAAATTGGCCTCATGGAACTGAAAATTGCTCATGGTCAGAATTTTCAAATCATGAATTTCTCCAAATTGAGCCAAGCTTTGCACGTGTTTTGTCCATGATGATGTTAAGTGATACCTGAGGATAAAATAAACCCAAAATTGGAAGGATTGAGCTGCGTTTTGGTGACTTCACAACCAAAAATGATCACACTTTTGGTGCTCATGATTTCACATGGTTTGCAATCAATTTCCACATGTATGAGCTTCATTTACCTCATCTATAAATAGGGGAAGCTTTTGCACTCAATTTCAAGCTTAGAAAGCCCCTAGAACCTCGGCCCGAGCTCATTTTTTTCACTGAAATTTTGAGATTTCGTTTTCAAATTCTAAGCAATTTCAACTTCATTTCTTGATTCCATTAGCACCTTCGGCATCTTCTGAAACTATTACAACAATTCCCAAGCCTTGAGAGCCTCTGAATCATGCTAACCAAATCAACCTTGCAGCCTCTTTTGATCGTATTTGGACAAGGTAGTTAGAAGCTTCGTTTTCACTCAAACAAATTACCACAATGTAGCCAGATACTCTCTAATGCTTTCCCCTAACTTATCTTGCTTTGGTTGATCTTATATAGCATTTAGTTTTTCTTTTCGTGTTTTCATTTTCACTGAGGTTTCTCTAAAATTCTCCATGCTCGTTTTCAATAAATGAAAATGAAGCATACAATTGAATTCACACTGATGATACGGTTGTAATGGTGGTGGTTTCATGCCTTGAGCTTGCCATTTGCCAAACTACGGTGAGCAACTCACCTGAGAAGATGACCGGAGGTGCGCAGCGGTGGCTTAAGTTTGTTTTATTTTAAAAATGATCTAGCGCATTATTTCACTTAAGGTCTACTGTGTTCCTTTTGATCAAATCCCTTGGATGTGTTTAAAATTGATCTGATGGCCACATATGTGTGTGTATGTTGTCCTTTGATATGATCCAATGGCTGTGTTATTTTGTTCCATTTTAATTTCATTTTTTATTGTTTTAAAATTATCATTTATTTTAAAAAATCATAAAAAATACCTCCCTTAACTTTTTTCACTCAATTTTTTTTCTATAATTTTCTAAAAATATTTTCTACCTTGTGTACTTTTTTCACAATATTATTTTATGATTTTCTATTTTTATATAATTTTATCTTTATTCATGCATTTTAATTAGTTTAAAAATACTTTTATTCATTTTAAAAATCTCCAAAAATTATCTTATGATCCTTGACTTGTTTCTGATCTATCTTGATTTTGTTGAGCCTTTGTTTGATGTTTAAACGCTTCATTTTCATTTTCTCTTTTATTTTCAATTTAAAATCATTTTAATAATCATTTTCATGAATTTTATTGTTTGTTATTGCATTTTAATATTGTTTGACTTCTGTTGACTTGGATTACGGCTTGATTGATCAAAATCTTCCTCAATCTCAATCAGGGATGAAGCCAGAACTATTAATTACTGGGGGCAAATATATATTCTCTCCGTCCCAAATAATAAAATATTTTGAATTTTTCACACAAATTAAGAATCATCATTATTATTATAAGGGAAAGAAAAATTATGTATGACTTTACAATAATGTCCTTTATTTATTATAGATGAAAGAAAATTTTAACGAATTAAAAAAAATTGTAATAAATGATAGAAGGTATGTTGGAACAAAATTATTATTGTTGCATTGAAATTGTAAAATGACTTATAATTTGAAACAATTTTTTATTATAAAGAAACTTATAATTTATGACAGAGGAAGTAATATATATATATATATATATATATATATATATATATATATATATATATATATATATATTCAATAAAATAATTTAAAAATTAAAAGTATGTGTATAATAGCATTAGTTATATGAATTAAATTTTAAATTAAATATTGGCTTAAATAGGTTTTTCGTCCCTGTAAGTTGGCGAGATTTTGGTTTTCGTCCCTGTATCTTTTTTTTTTCGGTTTTAGTCCCTATATCTTACTTTTTGTTGGTGTTTAGTCCCTAAAGCCAAAATTCGCAGGAAAATCCGGAGGTTTCCTGCGGATTTTCCTGCGGATTTTCCTAAAAATCAAATTCCGCAGGAAAATCCGCAGGAAAATCTGCAAGAAAATCCGCAGGAAACCTCTGTAAGGACTAAACACCAGCAAAAAGTAAGATACAGGGACTAAAACCGAAAAAAAAAAGATACAGGGACGAAAACCAAAATCTCGCCAACTTACAGGGACGAAAAACCTATTTAAGCCTTAAATATTTATATGATATTATTAGAAAATATACAATATATGGGTCATATTAGTATAATATGGCATTGTGTATAGATAGTATGGTTTAAAAAATGATTATATATGTTATGGAGACCGATCTTCAAAAGTTAATAGTGTAATTAACTTAAAAAGCTGCAACTAACTAAATAACATTAGTATATTAAATGCAAAAGATCAACTTACATAAAATTAAAAAGGACATGAAACTATACAGACATATGAGTGTGATAATATAAGGTATATAAATAGTTTAAAAATTAGTGGGGGCATGAGCCCACACTTTTTTATGTATAGCTCCGTCCTTGATCCCAATGGACTTTGGGTGTTGATGAGATTGGATGAATCTTCATTAATTCAAACTTATTTTTAAATGATCATTTGGATCATTTTTAGTACTTTGGATTCAATGTTTTGAAAACTGGACCAGAGAACGAACCGATAAAACTTCGGTTTAAGGTTCAATTGATTCAACTGGTTAAACCAACAGTTGAACCGTTTATTAAATAAACTACTAATATGAAACTAAATTTCATAGATATGTCACACATAATCATATTTTCACAACTTAATATAATAAATATTTAAAAATCCATTACAAACTTAATACAACAATGTCAATAGTACATATAATAACATAACATATTTGTACACTTCATTTCAACCTTGATTTAAGAATAATTTGAACAAATTAAAGAATTACATTAAAATAAATTAAACTAATTCAAACTAAAATTAAAATAATAAAACATAATAACTCAAATAAATTTCAAATTCTTAAGAATACCTAAATTAAATATGATAGAATACCAAAAATATAATATACTTAATTAAGCAATAAAAAAACAAATCGAGTTGAACTACGACAAATAATTCATAATTGACAACAACAACAAACAATATTGACTTGAACGACAATCAATATTGAGCTGGACAACGTGATTATATTTGAAAGACACGACGTGATGATGATGGAATGTGGTTGAAAGAAAAACTATAACGGAGTGACAAAACATAGAAGTTTGTATGGTTGTAAAGAAAACACAAAATTCAGTTTTGTGATTGGAGAATGTGTGTTAAGTTTTGATATTAATTTTATTTTTTAAATTTAAAAAATGGCCAATTTGATGAATTTTTTTGAACTGGACGGTTTTACAAAACCGGCTCCAATTCTTTGGTTCGAATGGTTTTGGACGTTTCATTATGATTTTTCCAATTTTACTCCAGTTTTGACCCACTAGCGGGTTTGAAAGGTTGGCCCAACTAGATTCATCTCCGGTTCCTGGTCCAACCGGTTGAACCGGCCGGTTTGGTTCGATTTTTAAAACATTGTTTGGATCGATGATAGGTTTAATACCTTAATCCACCAAGAGAGGTGATTGAAATTGATGATAGATGGATCTCAAGTCATGATTCAATTTGGTTTCTCTCTTCATCTCCTTCTCATTCTTTTTCTTTTTCTCTTGATCAATTGGATGGTTAAGAGTCCTCTTGTTCATGAAGTTTGGATTGATGCTTGATGAACTTTCATAATTTCAAATCTACATTCCAATTGATCATGGATCATTTGAGGTACTTTGGATTGATGCATAAGTTTGTCCTAAGTGATCACGAAGACTGATTAATGTAATAGACCAATCTCCTTGCCTCAGTTCTTGATCCCTCCTTGGTTTTTACTTTTGCTACATGTTTTAGGAGTATGGTTTCTACCATATCTCTAACATGTATGGTACATAAATTGTTATTGAACGGCCTCCCATAGTATGATCTACCTAATAGATTGTGCTATGATTGCTTAACATAGCGCTAAATTTGTCCTGAATCGAATCATTAACTCTAACATCAACAATAACATTATTATTGTGCTAACTTTACTTTATGTCATTTAATTTTCTTGCCGTTTAATTTTCTTGTCATTTACTTTCTTGCCCTTTACTTTTATGCCTTTATTTTTAGCATTACATTTCATATTGTTTATGTTTATGCTTCTTTTTCCTTTATCCACTTGGACATTTTCTTTTTCTTTTAAAGACATTAATAAAGGAAAAAAAACCCTAAAAACTTGGTTCTCTAATCTTTAAACTTATGGCTTAAGTTCTTTTTTCATCTGATTCTATGCTTACTTGTTTCTTTTGGCTCAATCCAAAGGGAATTGAATGTTTGCTTGACTTATGTCAGATGCTGGCTATATCCTGGTTAGTTCACAATACCCACACAAAAGCTTCCTCATGGGATACCTTACAATGAGACCTTTTATTTCTTAATATTTATTTTATGAATTAGAATAGTCTCTTCATCTCAGACCCTTCTTAAATTTTCAAAATCTTCTTCCTTTTTCAAAACCTTCTTGTTTTCAAACTTAAACCACTTTCTCAATAAACCTTGACTTTGTCAAGTGATTCTTTTAAAACCTTATTCTTAAATAAATGCTAAGACATCTTAAGCATATCAAAACAATTTCAAAAGACTTAAAAAACACAAAACGCATTCAAATATTTTGTGCCATTGTGCATATTTTCCCTTTAAACCTTTTCTTAAGGATAATCATTAGTTGTGTTCTTGTAGTGATGCAACTGCTATACTTCTACAATAATGTAGAGAAGTGATGACATTTTCCATTTAGATGTTGACTGATAGACTTGTTTATTTTAATCCAAGCAAAAGTCTTCCATCTCAAGATGATGAAAATGCTTCTTCCTCATTAATTATGGGTTGTAAGTTGAGTTTCCACTCGAACACGACGAAATGTCTATTCATTTAAAATCAATCGAAACAAACACTTTTGTTATTTTTACCACAAACTACGAGGTTTTGATCCTTCATTGCACTTTGTGGGTACGTAGGCACGAGGCATAGGAAGTCTTGTCAAACAAAAATCTTAAAAAAACATTTATTTTCTCATCTCCACAATCTTTTTGCAAACAACCCTGTTTTAAGCCAATAATAGATTTTCAAGAGGTTCCTATAGAGCACTATAGATGTTATAGGTGCTAACACCTTCCCTTTGCATAACCAACCCCCGTACCCGTATCTCTTTATTTTATTAGTTTTGTTTTTAAAACTTCTGTGGGTTTTATTCATTCTTTTCCCATTCCTTTGGAAACAATAAAGAGCAGTGGCGACTCTTGCTTTATGAGTTAACTTAACTAATAGCTTAATCTCCAATTTTTCACCTCTAAAGATAGAACAAGTAATCCGGATTCAAGGAAACTCTAGTAGGATGGTGTTATAATTGGGAATTAAGAGTAATACCATGGGGAGAAAAGCAAATGCATAGTGGAGAACGTTGTAGACATTATAACATGAAAGAGGTAACGAGATGTATTTTGGACGAAAGCACAATGGAATTATTAAGATTTTGTTAATACTAAGATAAGGGAGAGTCATTAATGATTATTCTCATACGAAGACTTTGAGAGTGTGAAGTGGAGGAAGTTATACCTTGGTATTAAGAGAATCATGTGGTAGTAGCATTGTGGTTATCGGCGTGTATTTGGTCATCTTGTGTTAGGTCAAATGGTGGAGTGTCACACTCCTTATCTCGAGCAGAGAGTCTTGTTTCTTGAGAAGTTTAAGTTTTTTGTAAACAACGGAAGACACACCAAGGTTAAATATGAGACTTAGTGTTAATCATGGAATGGGTTGCACCGGGTGGTCTTGTAGGTAGTTGATGAGAGTTGTCAGTTACGAGTCATTCAAATAACTAACTTATGTGTGGTGAAGTTTTTAATGGATATTAGGTTGGAAGATAATCCCAGTCAATAAATATTCGGAAGATGTCGAGGTTCTTCAGGAGGGTGTATTATTTTGGTTGTCAAGAGTGGGAGAATTTCTCGTATTTATGAATAATCGAAATATCCCGAATCTACCTTTTGTTGGACAAGGAAAGTTTATTACCTTGATTATCACCAATGAATCAAGTGAGAAAGTGAGGTTTTATGCTTGGTGTAGTTTTTCATGATACCTCTTAGGTGACGTGATGCTTGTGGTGTTGTGGGTTTGTTGTTGAGTTATAAGTTGTGTTATTGATCTTATGATATGTCATTAAATCGTATGGTGGAAGACTTGTGGTTGCTAATTTTTGAATTTGATATTGTGGTTGTTGTTGTTCTTATTGCCCTTTATGTTAGTATCACAAGTTGTGTGGTAGTTGTGGTTATCGAAGCTATCCTTAGAGATTCTCATACCCCACAAGAGTTTATGAAACTTCTGGTAGAGTTTAACAAGTTGAGTCTTCATTCCCATAGTGGAGTTCCTTAGTCATGTGATATCGTGAGCACGAGTGAATGGAAATTAGATGGGTGAAAGTATTAAGTATATCAGATATGTATAAGGTTAGATTATGGTGATAGAGTATGAGTTATTAGAAGGGCTGCCAGAATCAGTTTTGATGTGGAGGAATTGAACGGGACTTACCAAGTGGTGATCCTAAGAGATCTGTTTACTATATGGTAAGTATTAGTAAAGTATAAGCGGGAAGTCAGTATATGGATTTTGTTAATTCTCATGGATTCATGGTCTCAGATATAGACTATGAGAGTGGTACCGGATGTGTTCAATTATGATATACCCAATTGAAAGAATTCATGAGTCGTACTTCTAAGAAGGAGTGAGAATAAGAGATCCGGAATTTAAGCATGTAATTTGGATCGTATATGAAAGAGAACATGAGATGGAGTTGCGGGATGTGGAGCAGGATATTTGAGGGTAATGATTTTTTTGAACGAGAAATGCAATGTTATCTCAAGATGTGTGTGAAGTGCGGTGTGCAACTCCGTGGGTAGTATGGACACTCATAGTTAAGTTCTAGATTTCTTAAGTTCTTTGGAAGTGGTGCCTCGCTAATGATTTGAAGTTCCCTGATGATGTTATTTCGTCATTGGTTGAGATCTTGTGTCGGCATAAACCTTGAATGAATTAAAACCCTATAAGAGGATTCGATGTGGGATGTAGTAACCAGAACTGGAGTTTTTCAAACTAATTTGGGTAAATTTGCTTCGAGCCTAGGATAAATCTGAAGGTCGTACACTTTTGTGATTGTAGTCGTGTGATTCTTGCATATCCATCTACTAGAGGGTGTTAGTCATATTCTATAATTTTAGGTATCAGCAAGAAAGTTACTCTACTAATGGATGTCAGTAAGGTTCTAGTATTGTTTTAGATGGTGGGCACTACGGGGAATAAGTGTGTTTCTATGCAGATTGTTAACTAACTAGTAGTGCCTAGGAATCCTAGGTGTTCCACCAGGGAATCAGAGTAGAGCGTCAGGTGTAGGGCTTGCAGTATATAGTATCAGGTCAAGTGAAGTTGATAGGGATATCAATATATGGATTATAAAGTTGTGTTAATTGTTGAAGGATCTATAAGTGAAGTGACATCAATATGGCGTGTAATCGAGGAATCAGTAAAATGTCTCATGAAGATTTGAGGAGTGTTAATTATCCAAACAAAGATAAAATGTCATGGTTATGCTTTGTGTGACTTAGTACAAGGAAAGGAAGTTGTGGTTTCTGGATAGAGTTGTGATTAGGTGATTTAGAATGGTATGACAGAGTTAAATATCGATGTTAGTTCCATCGACAGAATGGTATGTCAGATGAATTCAGTAGAAGCAAGTATAGAAGTTAAGCAAATATTGGAATAAGAATATGGTTGAAACCAGGAAGTCTTTCAGAATTTGTGAAAGAAGAAAATTAGTCAGTGAAGACAAGTTAAAAGATTGAGTGTGTCATAAGTTTTAACTAAAGAAAAGTCAAGTATTGACCCGGGAGGGTGGTGCAAGGAGTGGTTATTGTTGATTAGAGGAAATTCGGAGGCGAATTTCAATTTAAGGGGGGAGAATGTAATATCCCATATTCCCTTAAATGCTCAATTGGGTGTCAGTTGAGATCAACTGAGATCCCATGTACCCTATATGTTGTCAATTGGAACCAATAGAGTAATTAATGGACTCTGAAGAGATTAATTAATATTAAAGAAAAAGACCAATATTAGTAAGTGTAAGAGGGGACATTTTAGGTAACTCTAATAATTGGACAATTGATACTAGAAGACAAAATATCAATAGAGATATTTTATATCATTACATCTAGTTGTATATTTTATATGTGTGGTGGATAAGAAGAAAAAGAAAAAGTTAGTAAGAAAAGAGAAAGATAGAAAGGAAAAGAGAAGAAGAGAAAGAGGAAAGAAAGAAGAAGAACTAATGGAAGAAGAAAAGGAAGTTCATCATCATCATCAACCCCATCTCAATTTCTTCACCAAGCTTCACCATTTTCATCTCTAGAGGTGATTTCCATAGTTAGTCTAGCTTTGGGGGGGGGGGGGGGGGGAATTCAGGAGTTTGGGGGAATTAGGTTTTGTGTGTTAATCTGCCATATGTGATGATTTTGTATTCTATATGATGATTTTGATGAATTACATGTCTTATTATGTTAATCTATGTCAAATTGAGTGTTTGGATGCTATATGATCATGTGGGTTGAGGGTTTTAGCCATTTTCACCTTCTAACTCGCGTTATGGAAATTCTGAGTTTCGCTAGCTTCGCCGGGCGAGCTCGAGGCGAGCCGTTTCTGTTAGCATCGTCGGGCGAGCTTTGGCAAACAGAAGATGAGATAACTTGCTACCTACTCGTCGGGCGACCATGATGCGATTTTACCTCTGCCTGGGATTCGCCAGGCGAACTAAAAGCAAGCTAGCCTCACTGGCTACTTGTCGGGTGACCATGACAATATGCAGAATTTTGTTTCTTATTTTCCCCATACCGAGGGAACCATAACTCAGAATGAGGCACGATTGAAAGCATTGGAAAGCTATTCCAATGCTTTATGTGATAGAAAAGTAGGAACATGGATATATGCCATTGACTGATAGGATAAAGATTGAAATGTAGTGAATGTGAATGGTATGGTTCTCGTTTCCACCATAAATCATGAATCAAGAATCTGATTGATATGAGATTTGAAGCATGGGAAAGATAGTCTGATGTGCTAATAATGATGATGTGAGACCATGAACTAACCAAGGATGCTTGGTAAAGGATAATAAAAATTTATATGCCTTAATGTTGTATGTGAATTACTTATGGCGTACGATGTTTGACATGTTCTGTTACTATATGTGTTGCATGTGTGGTATTGTGTTATGCTATTATGTATGATGTATATATATGAATTGGATGTACGAGTGTGAGATAACATGTTTAAAACATTATGAAGACGAGTAAGGAAACCTAGGCTTATAACTAGGTAAATGAGTTAAAAAGATAACTAGGTTACAAGTATGATTTAGATAATACTAGAAGGTGACATTTATGCAATATGATATCTAGGAGAGTGTTAAGGATGAATGGTCACCATAGTTGTGAGTGAGATGCATTGTATGGAACATGTATTGTTATTGTGTGATTAAGGTGAATGTGACCACCTTGGGATTGTCGAATATAATCACATTATGTTATATTTAATCACGTAGTCGGAACAACCCTTGATTTGTGTCGTACCAAGTGTGATGCTTATATAAAGCTCCATTGGGATGTACACACCATTACTTTGATCGGGCTTTAGTCCCCAGAAACGATGGAACCTTAAGTGGGTTAGAGTCTCATACGGGTGAAAGGCTTGAAATGAGTTTGGAGTCCCATAGGAAGCGACGATTCTTAAGGTTGAGGAGTCCCTTAGAATCTGAAATCCATGCGTATGTCAAAGTATGATACAAGGATCCGTGACCTATGTCGATAACTCTAGACGTAGGGTTGACCGATGAAATATGCCTTGGTACGATTTTCGAGCTAGTGATTGTTTGAGTTGATGAACTCAAAAGACATGTTTCCATACATTGCGAGTTTTATGAATTCAAGTCTATCCCCCTTTCCCCCTTTGACTTGAGTTAGAATTTGATTAGAACCCTGTAGAGTCGAGTGAACCCATATGATAGGGAAACTCATTGAGATTATTATCTCACCCCGATATTGTTGTTATTTTTCAAATATTGTTTGCAGTTTTAATATATAAGAGGAGTTGTGGATTGATGTTTTAGGGGATGATGTTTATCGTGATCTTCTGCTGTGTATTTCGTACAATGACAGATATTGTACTTAGATCCTAGATTTTTTTTTTGCATTTTCCATATCTTGTACCATAGGTTATCTTAATTGTTTTGTTAATGGTCAAGTATGAATGATGCCCATAGGCACTTATGATTGTATAAGTACCAGATAATAATATTTGTATGATATTATTATAGATATATATTATAAGGGTCGTTACACCCAAACCACCGAAGTATATTTTTAACCATCTTTTATACTATAGGTGCTACCCCCAACACTCTCTCTAATATTATCATTTTTAATCTTATCATGTCTAGTCTTACCACACATTCAAGGCAACATCCTTATCTTTGTTATACTTACTTTATTCTCGTGTTGATTCTTAAGTGTCCAACATTCTGTCACATACACCATCGCATGTCTTATTGCAATCCGATAAAAAAAATTCCTTCAACTTGAGTGGTACTTTTCTGTAACATAAAATTTCTGAAACCTTCATCCATTTCAACCACCCAGTTTGAATTTGATGATTTACATCCCCTTCTATTTCTTCATCGTTTTGTATTACGAACCATAAATATTTAAACCACGTGACTTATGAAATGATATAAATATATCACATATATTTATATAAATAGATTTTAAAAAGTTGACTAAATGAATTTTAAATAAATATACAAAATATATTTTCATTTTTGAGAATAAATCAAATGTTTCGGGGCACAATCAAGACTAATTCCTCAAATTCAAAAAGATTCCTTTGAGGATTATACAACCTAATCCTGCTCAAACTCATAATCTATTTCTAAGAAGAAAGATATTCATTATCATCTTCTCACCCATGTGATATGATATCAAATTTCTATTTTTAAATATCAAAACAGTAATTGTAGTTCAATTTTATGAAGAACTTAATTGTATATAAATACCAAAGTTGCAAATTTTAGATATATATTTTTAAAATAAAATAAAATATATAAATTTGAAAAATATGTCAAATTTGTCAACAAAAAAAAAAAAGCGCATCTATATTTTTTTCACTTATTAAATTCCAATTGATTGAAAGAAAGTTGGCTCATCTACAAGAATTAATTCATCCTTGTTTCTCATACGTTAGTCATACACATTAGCACCGAGTAGAATTTTCAATATCATAGACCCAAACATGTATATATTATATATTTAGAGAAGAGTAGTAATATTCTCAACATGAAAGAAATAGCATACTTAGAATATATTAACAAAAATAGTTTGTAGCAAATAATTGAATGTTAAATTATATAACTAACAAAAATCCTAAAATATGAGTTGTCACTTTAATTTAATTAAAAGTACATCACTAAAGTTTAGGTTGTATAACAACCATCTAGCCAAGTTTTAAAAAACTGTCGCAAAAAACTGCGTCGACAAAACGGTAATTAGCTAACTACCTCCACACCCTCCGCCACCTCCACATCCCCCGCCTCCACATCCTCCACCACCTCCACATCCGCCGCCACCACATCCAGCACCATGATGCCCTCCACCATGTCCTCCTCCACTATCTCTGTGTCCTCCGCAACAATGCCCTCCTCCATGTCCTCCGCTAGCATGACCTCGATTACCACCATCACACCCCCCTCCACTATTTCCAGCAGCCATAGCAGAACTCATAATAAAAAAATCATCGTTTTTGTAAGTACTAGAACTGCCATTATAACTTCTTGCGACTCTCCTAGGTTTAGATGATTGAGCACCATCACTCTTAATCTTTTTTACTTTTGACGTAACGCCACCCTTCTTGTTTCTCTTATCATCGTCTAGTGTCTTCTTCTCTGTAGTGAAACAATTTCCCATATCGTAAAATTTTATTTTATGAGAAAATATTATGTACTGCGATTTGGTTTAAGCTCTTGTATATATAACTACAAAACAATGGTAACAAACCGAAGATATAGGAGAAATAAGGTTGAAATAAAACGAATTTCCTATTACTAAGTAACTGCATTTGAATCTCTATTTTTCTATTAATTTCGATTTCTATTCAAACATTCTGTTTCTGATTTCAAGGACCACGCAATTTAACTTTACTGCATCTACGACCAATTTGAAATGAAGGGCTAAAAATGCTGAAAATATATTCTAATAACACACCTTAGGATTATTACTAGCATTTTTGGCTATATAGTAATCATTTGAATTAGCACTTCTTCTAGTGTTGTTTGTTAAACACTAGTGCTAAGTTTATGAGAGTGTATCGGATTAATATTTTAATAGATTGTTTTTATGGATTCAAATTTGCTGCAGTCACCAAATCCTGCATTCACGCAGTCATGTAATCTTGACCGTCTGATGAGGATCTGATGGTCTTCATTTAAGTATCATATTTTTAAATTATAAAGTAAAAATAAAATATATTTATTCTAATCCATCCGATCAAGATCAGACGGCTAGTAATATCTTTAACTGCGTGATTGCATGAAACTGTTGATTGCAGTGGATGCAAATCGTTGTTTTTATAATGTATAGGGATTGATATTTTACAGTGGAATATTAACTTTCTTATAATTTACGATTTTTTTTAAGTTACAGTAGAATAACTTTGTTTTGATAAATTTGATTATATATTTGAAAAATAATATTAATTTTATTTGTGAAATAAAAGTGCAAATTAATATTGTTGTAAATATTAGTTTAAAATATTTATTTAATTGTGAGAAATATTCACTTTAACACTAAAATAACATGAAGTCTCTTGAATTGAAAATCAAGAAAGAAAAAAAAAAGAGAATAACTCAAACTTAATGATTATTCAAAAATCCAGAAAACCCGCACAAATAGGGATGATAATAAACTGAGTTTGGATAGGGTATTATTATATCCGTCCTCATACTTGCGATTTGAAAAAACTCTCGTACCCGAGCTCATATCCACTTGGGCACCCATTTTGTACATCTTTTTATACCCTAAGGATATTGATCGAAGATGATCAGACTAGATCGTCGTGGCCTTTGTGTTGGGCAGATGAGGATACTTGTAGGAGAGAAAAGGGGGTTGTACCTGCAAGGTACTCTGATGCCAAAGTAAGTAATTGGGCAAAAGAGAGAAAACAAGTACATAGGTAAGATTTCAAGTATTGAATAGTGATCAAACCTGCCCCTCTCAATTGAGAAGGTGTTTATAGAAGTAACCCCCCAGCGCGGGGCCAAGGTCTCCTCTGTGGCCGAAATGTCTGGTCGACCAATGGGAGACTGCCAGGTGGAGAGTCAGACGCGTGACCCTTTGACCTGGTCCAACTGTTTCTGTGAGATCCGGGGAGACAGTTGGTCGCGTGAACTGCTAAGCGAGTGAGGGGGACTTGCCCAACGGTCATATTCTGCCCAACGGCTATTTTCTAGCTATATTGGGCCTGGCCAAGAGCTGGACTGGATTGGGCCATGCCCTACTGTGGGTCAAGCGCCTGCCCAGTCTAGAACAGGAGCCCCCCAAGTCTTTGCTCTGAGAAAGAGTGATGACTTGAGATAGTTTCGTGGACAATTGCCCTCGAATGACGGCGTTCGGGGATATGCCCCTCGCCTGTTCCAATGTTGAGGTGGTCGACATTGGTCCTCGACCAGCCCGACCAGCCTTTCATGTGCGGGAACATGCTCACAGAAATGGCGTTTTTATGTCGACCAGGTTTAGGAAATGTGCCTGCTAAAGTGGCGTTTTATGTCGACGAGCATTGACGAGGACATGAGTTGTGCGCATCGTCGAGGAAGATGTGCTCGCGGGGGTAGCAGAAGACTCTGTAAATGTTACGTCTAGCTTTGGGAATGCCAAACGAAGATTCCCTTTCTGACACATGGTGGTGCATTCAATTTTTGTCAGGCCTAGAGACGCCTAGGCTATGATGGCCTTTGCGTTTCCCAAGCGAGGAAGTGCTTATAAAACGGGGGAGAGAAGATTCATTTGGCATTTTACTTAAATTCTTATCCCCAAATCTCTACGCTCTGCAACTTGTGTTCTCGCCGGAGCTTCTTCGCCACTGTCGACCTTCAAAGCTCAGTTTGTGATCTTCATCTTCTACCTTCGATTTAGCAAGTAAGTTCTTCATCTCTTTCTGCAATTTCCCTGGTGTTCTTTCTTCCTGGAAATTTGCATGAACTTTCCGGTGACACATGAATTTTCCGGTTGAATGTTCATGCGTTCTTTGTTGAACACATGAATTTATGGAAAATTCATGAAGAACATGAAGAACACGAAGGACATGGGATGAATGTTCATGATTATTGCGTAGGCTTGTGTAGATCTTTCTAGATTCTAGTTAGGATTATTTTTAGGTTTGTAGTCGGGCATTAGGCATGTTCGACATGAAACTTTTGCTTTCGTGCGACGAGCTTGTTTTGTCGAGTAAGCTCCTTCTCAGAGTCTACGTAAAGTCGCGGAGACTCGTCCCCTTTGTAGGTGAAAGTGAAGTCGCCATATTCTTTCGTGGTCGACTTGGGCTCGAGGTTATCCTCGATTTATTCCTCGCCCTTTCACTTGACTAGTGGTGGAAGGGTGGGTTTGATCTTTGTCGTCGAATTCACTTTTTCTTCCTCTGCTTTTCAGGTGAAATGGCTGATCAGCACGAAGGGGTCGTGCTCGACGTTAGGGCCGCGCACGAGGATGCGTAGTAGTCCGTAGATTATGTCAACGTCCATGTAGCTAAAGGGGACCTCAAATGGATCGCCTAGGAACCCCTATCGACAATGTCGACGTTTACCGAAGATGAAGTTCGGGATTTTCCCTATCTAAAAGACCGGGCTGAGGATGCGCCGGCGCATTGGAGAGCTATCTGCCCGACAGAGAATGATCGGATCTGTTCAGTATATCTGGGGATGCGGTTCCCCATGTACGAATTCGCCTTTGTGGAGGCAAAGTACCACCTGCCCTTCACCGATTTTTAGGAGGTCGTCTTCTGCCACTTAGAGTTATGCCCGGCCCAACTCCACCCGAACGCGCCTCATTTTATTCGTGTTTTTGAGCTGGTATGTCATTACTTGAATGTTGGGGCGACGGTGGACCTTTTCTTTTGCATTTTCCAAATCCAGCGGAGCACAGCTGCCCCGAAGCAAAGTTGGGTGTCATTTAAGCAACAGAGCAGGCTCTTCTGGTCGTACTCAGAGTCTGTCTGACATTTCAAGGACAGGTTCTTGGTCGTGAAACCTGTCTCTGAAGTGGCTAGGAGATCCATTTCTATGCTTGAGACCGTGGAGGTTGACAGTCAGCAAGTCGAGAAGACTGTGTCTAAGTTCCCTTTGGAGTGGGTGTGTGCCCCTTCGTTCCTGCCTTTGTGGTGGACAGGGATGGCAAAGAGTTGTTTAGGGAGGACGGGGAACTTGCTCGAACGGCTCGTTATATTAACACTAGGGCCCTTCTTGAGTGTGAAATCAACGATGTTGCGTTCCAGCTCCTCAATATAAATTGTTCTTCTGCCCATGCTTGTTAATTCTTGTCCAATTGTGCTGACCTCCCTTTCTTTATGTTTGCAGGGAAAATGGCGGATATGAGGGAGCGCCTGATGAGGTCCCAGGCGACAAAAAATATAAAGAAGGTGCCCCCAATGCCAAAAGTTGGTGTTGCCAAGCAGTAAGCGACGCTGGAAAAATTCGTGGCCGGCGCTGGCACCACTTCGGGAACAACATCTACCCCTCCGACTCTGGACACATCCCATAAGAGGAAGCGGAACGAAGTTGGCTCTTTGCCGGCGGGCTGCTCGGGTGGTTTCGCTGGAGGTAAATTTGTGTTGCCCCCGTGCTACCTTCACGGGAAAATGTTTGACGGGGAGAGTTTTGTTGTCGTCCTAGAGCTCGATGCATCAGCTATCTTGTCCGCCGATCCTCAGGTGCGGAGGAAGCTTCTCTGTCAAGATGCGGCTCCTATAATAAGGGTATTGGAGGCGGCGCTGACCCTCAGGGATGCAGAGATGGCTCCACTTGCCGACCTCAAGAAGGAGAAAGCCAAGATCAACGACTTGGAGCTAGAGAACACGGAGATTTACTCCTCTGCTCGGGTTTGCTCTGAAGGTGATGACCTCGTACTCCCCATCTGGGACAGGGCGCATGAGTGTCGCTGCAGAGGAACTGCCTGTTCCCATTGACGTGCCTTCACCGTTTTCACCCTCTTCTGAAATCCTGCTGTTGAGGTCGATGATGTGCAAAGGGAGAGTCTGGTTCTTGTCAGGCTGGCTTTCCTCGTCGGGATGTTCTTCCTCCCTTGCCCGCTTGGCGGCCTTGGGTGCTGCACCAATCGAGCTTTGTCCTCGGGTAGCTGCTTCAAAGCACCTCCTCGCAACTTCTATATCCTCGTGCAATGTTACAAAGTGGCCCTTATCCGTATAGTATTTCATCTTAAGATGAACGGTCGAAGAAACAGCGATTAGCTCCACTAAGGTTGGTCTACCAAGGATGCATTGGTACAGTGAAAGGCAATCGATTACCAGAAACTAAGTCTTGATCGACTTCAATGCCTCCTCTTCCCCGAAAGTGACCTGAAGCTCCACGTACCCCCAGGGTCTGGCAGTTGCCCCTTTGAATCCTTGCAGGTCGGATCCTACTTACAGTGACAGGTTCTTCTGGTCCATCTTCAAGGCTCTGAACAAACCGGTGTACATGATATCCACGGAGCTGCCCTGGTCGACCAGGATTCGTCGGACATCAGTGTTGGCAAGTCTTGCTCTGATGAGGAAAGGAATGTGCGAGTTCGGGGAGCCCCCAGGCAGCTCCTCCAGGTAGAAAGTGATTGGCTGGGACCGCCCCCGAACTTTCTCAACCGTGGATAGCTGGTTGGGACTACATTCGATGAGCTGGTCAAACTTTCTCTTGACCGACCCCACTGTGAGCTCGTTGTATCCCCCACACCAGATAACCATGGCTGTCGGAAAGGTCTCCCAGGTGTTATTTATGGATATCTGAGGAGGATCCTCAATATGGTCGGGAATGATGAAGTCTTATGGCCGTGTGATGGACATAGCGACCTGAGGAGGAGGACTGGGCGGCGTAGACTCTGCTTCCTTCTTGGTCTCCAAAGTCTCTCGTCGAGAGGATCCACCCTTCTTCGTATATTATTTTAGGTGACCCTCCTTGATGAGGATTTCAATGGCGTCCTTCAGGTGCACGCAGTCTTCGGTCACGTGGCTGTGGATGCTATGGAAACGACAGTATTTACTCTTGTCCGTGTTGCCCTTAGACGACGTTGGTTTGGGGAACCGGACACCTCCCTGCTTGAACTCTGCATTGATGCATTCCGAGAGAATACGATCGCGAGGAGCTGTCAGCAGGGTATACTCTGTAAAATGACCAGTGGGTCCCTTGCCTTCACGAGGACGATCATCTCGTCGTCTGTCTCTATCACGTCTAGGGGCCTCTGGTTCGTCTTTTTTTGTCACCCGAGAACTCTCTTGATCCCTAGAGTTTCGGGCTTTGTAGGCTGCCTCTTTCTCCTCGTATTGTATATACGATTGAGCTTTACGAAGTAACTCAGCCAGGGTGCGAGGAGGTTCTATGCCCACCGCCTTGCGGAATTCGCTCTTTGGTCTCAACCCCTTTTCGAGGAGATACTTCTTCATATAGTCCGTCGTGCGGACCTCGACAGCCTCCTTGTTGAAACGTTCGATATACGCGCAAGGGCTCATCCTTGCCCTGCATAATGGCTTCCAGCGTGGCCTCCGACTTGGGATGTCGACAGGAGGCGGTAAAATGGCGGGCAAACTGGTTCTTTAGATCCCTCCAGGACGTGACCGAACCCCGGGGAAGCAGCTTGAACCAGGCCATGGCCCCCATCCTGAGAGTGATGAGGAACATCCTGTATTTAATAACCCCGCTTACGTTATGATATTGGATCATGACTTCAATGTTTTCTATATGCTCGACTGGGTCGGTTGTCCCGTCGTAAGTGGCCAGGGGAGGCGGCTTCTCCAATCCACGAGGAATGCGCATGTCCATGATCTCCTGAGATAAGGGCCCATGGACATCGTCGGCACTGCTTATGCTGGATGACCGAAAAGGAGAGTCGTTACGCCCGCGACTTCTGCTGCGTCGGGGAGAATGTTTGCGTGACCTGTGGTGCTCGTGATGGTTCCTCGAAGGTCTGGTCCTCTTCGGAGTGGGAGAGCGTCTGGATCTCCGCAGGGAAGATCGATGTCGTCGTCTGGCGACTTTTGAATCAGGTTCCTCCGATATTGAGCGTCTCTGGGCGGGAGAGAGACTCCTGGACCTGTCTCGCCTACGCTTATAAGGAGGAGGAGACTGTGGCAGTGGAGAAGGATTATTGGGCTTCTGCGACGGACGCTGCTCCTAGAGGGTGAGTTCGAGCATGCTGATCTTTTCGCCCTGTTGGAAGATCAGAAAGTTGGACCTGTTGAGGGAGGCGATTAGGGCGGCAGTGCTTGGGTCCACGTTTTGAGGGACGCACATAGGCTCAAAAACGGGACCAACGCTTGTGCGTGCGGCTTCACATCATCGGGGGTAGGAGAGGCGGTCTTCCCATCCCGGTGATCTGTCTCCGAGAAGGTAGCTCTGGGGACGAGATGATCGACGTTATCAGTGATAACAGCGATGGCAGGTTCTTGACGGGCATCATCGTTCCTGTTGGTAGAGAGCTTTGGTCTTTTGGATGAAAAAGATGAAGAATCTTGAATCAAAAAGACGGGGAAACAGTGGTTCCCACAGACGGCGTCACTGATCAGAAATGATCAAACTGGATCGTCGTGGCCTTCGTGTAGGGCAGATGAGGATGCTTATAGGAGAGAAAAGGGGGTTGTACATGCAAGGTACTCCGATGCCAAAGTAAGTAATTGGGCAAAAGGGAGAAAGCAAGTGTAAAGGTAAGATTTCAAGTATTGAATAGTGATCAAACCTGCCCCTCTCAAGTAAGAAGGTATTTATAGAAGTAACCCCCAGCACGGGGCCAAGGTCTCCCCTGTGGCCGAAATGTCTGGTCGACCAATGGGAGACTGCCAGGTAGAGGGTCAGGCGCGTGACCCTTTGACCTGGTCCAACTATTTTTGTGAGATCTGGGGAGACAGTTGGTCGCGTGAACTGCCAAGCGAGTGAGGGGGACATGCCCAACGATCATATTCTGTCCAACGACTAGTTTCTGCCCAACGGCTAGTTTCTGGTTATTGGGCCTGGCCAAGAGCTGGACTGGATTGGGCCTTGCCCTACTGTGGGCCAAGCGCCTGCCCAGTCCAGAACAGATATCTAAGTACTCATGTCCATGCCCATTTATCTGTATTTCTAATAAAAAATTATTGATAAATTATAATTTATCATATAACTTTAAGTTTTTGACAATATTAAAAAAATTCTAAGATATGATTGTTGAGTTACGAAATAAATAAACACTTATATTTAAATGTGTACAAGTTTATTAGTGTTATATTTAATAAAATTGATAATCATATATATATATATATATATATATATATATATATATATATATATATATATATATATATATATTGCACAGGTATGGGGAAGGTGGGTATTAAGTTATCCGTATCTGCATCTATATCTGCTTATTTTAAAGGGTAATTGTCTGTCCCCGTGCCCGTTCAGGGATTTTTTTATCCTACCCGTTGTGGATAATTTTTGCGGGTACCCACTGTGGATGAGTATAATTGTCATTCCTACTCACAAACATCATACCATAAAACAATCATCCTTTAAATTTAACCTCAACCATAACAGTTAATGGTGAGAATAAAGTACATGTTAGGAAAAACAAAGAAAATTTAAAAAAGAGAAACACAATAACAACACAAGAGATTAATGTGGAAACTCCAAAACCGAAGAAAAAAGTACGACCGTTGTCAAATGACAAGCAGAGAATAACACTATGTGAAAATTGTTACAACACATAGACTACCCTCAACCACCCCAAGGCCCCAATACACCCACACTCTCCAAAGCAAATATTTAACTACCCCTCACAACACTCTAAAACCAAGAGTATAAGAGAAAATATAAAAAAATCAAATACAAGCTTAAAGTGCTTTTGACTGGTACATCATGGAATGAAAAACTTAAATCCTATATATAGCATTAGACTCCCAATTCCTTCACAAAACTAAGCGATATGGGACTTCAAATAACTTGTATCATATATATAGCCTTGGACTCTCTCTTCATCCACAAAATTAAGCGATGAGAGACTTCTTTAACATGTATATTTTCAACCAACCCCAATAATCTCCACCTTGATTGAAAATAATACATAAACTTTCATTGTCTTCACCAACAATCACACTCTACCATAAAGAGTATAGTCACTTTAAGTTACACCACTCCAAGAATTTTATATTGTATTCACCGACAATCGTACTTTTCAAAAAACTATCATACTCCACCTAAGGAAGAGTATACTTAACTTGAAGTTAAACCACTTCAAGAATTTTCCCATGTCGAAAACTAAGTTGAAACTTTATGGTGCAACTTCCTTGTTGGCAGGAAGCTCTTCAACCATCGACTTAATCTCACAACACACTTTGCATTAATGCCCATGTGTTAATCCGCTAGCAAAAAAATCGTCCTTTTCCATGATAGCAGAAATGTCATGAGGACACACTTCTCAATTTTCAGAAAAGATCATCCTCTCTCACAGCCAGAGAGACATTGCTAGCATTTGACTCAGAGCCCTTCTTTGACGCAGCCTCATCGAGAAACTTATACTTTATATGTCCAAGCTTTCCACATTTCCAACATCTCACACCCGTATCATTCTTTTTCTTCACATATGACCTTCCTCTAGCAACCAACACTGATTTTGATGAAGTATTCTCCTCACCCTGCAGTATTCTTTCTTCAGAAATAATCTTACTAGTAACTTCTTTAAAACTCAAAGTTTTCTTCCCATATATTAAAACAGGTTTAATATGCTCATAGGAATATGTAAGAGACCATATGAGTCTCAAAGCTTTATCTTCATCATCAATCTTGACTCCAATAGTTTCTAATTCAGAAACAATACCATTTAGAACACTTAGATGATCAGATACTTTCGTATGTTCATCCATACGCAAGCTATGAAGCTGCTCCTTCAACAATAAACATTTTGATATACTCTTTCCTTGATATAGCCCTTCAAATTTCTCCCAAAGCTCTTTGGCTGACGACGTACCAAGAACATTCGCAAGAATATTCTTAGCCAAAGACATGCGGATTATACTCGAAGCTCTCAAATCTAATTCCTCTAACTTCTCGTTGTCCATCTTGGAAATGTTTCCTTTCAACGCCTTGTATAATTCTAATTGTATAAAAACATCTTTGTTGACTTGAATTTTCCACAAGCCAAAGTTAATTATTCCATCGAATTTCTCTAAGTCAATCTTCACTGCACTTGAAAAACTTGACATTTCAACCAAAACCTTCCCTGTAGCAAAACAAAGTTTTCCCAACCAACACAGAGTATAAAATTTCTTTTCTGATGTGGAAGATCAGCCAAAACTGCAACCACGGAGCATACTAAAAAATTATACCCCACCAAACCAAGGCTCTAGATACCGCTTGTTCGTAAAAACAAAGCATAGAGAAAAAAGAAGAATGCAATAACAACACAAGAGATTAACATGGAAACTCCAAAACTGGAGAAAAAACCACGAACGTTGTCAAATGACTACCAGAGAATAACACTATGTGAAAATTGTTACAACACATAGACTACCCTTAACCACCCCAAGGCCCCAATACACCCACACTCTCCAAAGAAAATATTTAACTACCTCTCACAACACTCTAAAACCAAGAGTATAAGAGAAAATATAAAAAATTCAAATACAAGCTTAAAGTGCTTTTGACTGGTACATCTTGGAATGAAAAACTTGAATCCTATATATATATATATATATATATATATATATATATATATATATCATTACACTCTCACGTCCTTCACAAAACTAAGCGATGTGGGACTTCAAATAACTTGTATCATATATATAGCCTTGGACTCTCTCTTCATTCACAAAACTAAGCAATGTGGGACTTCTTTAACATGTATATTTTCAACCAACCCCAACATCACGATGTAACTGAAGCAAACTAAGAAGGATGGAAGACGGTGGAAAGGAAATGTGTGAAACGCAAGAGAGTTTATGGAACTAGATGAGACTTACTGAAGGGAAGTGGTAAGAGATTTGAAGGTCGTGTTGGAATATATAACTTCTTCTTCATTGAAATATCAGAGACTCATAGAGCTAAGGATATTTACAACATCTTAAAAGACTTTGGGAAATAGAATAGGTGGTGATACCCTCTAAATGGGATAAGCGAGGAAACCAATATGGTTTGAAAGATTTAGGAATGTTGATGAGTGAATCCTGACTACGAAACTAGATAATATCATCATCAATAGGTGGAATATTTACGCCAATATTCTAAGTGTAGTACCCTAATTTTGTCTTGAGGAATAAAAGGATTTAAAAAAATAATACATGAATATTGTGTTTATTTACGTCACAATTTCTATTTTGATTATATTAACTCCTTTAATAATTTTTAAAATAAATTGTAATTTGTAAGATTAATCTTTTGTTATATATTCTATTATTATTATTATTAAAAAATTATTTTTATTTTTATAATTGTATTTAGTTATTCTCTTTTTTTTTTTTTCAGTTTCACCAATTTTTGCAAAAAAAAAGACAAAAATAAAATACATGTGTAACAGAAAATCTACACACAATGTTTACAACAACAAAAAACTAGTGTTTTTAAGATTCATAAAAAAATAGGAAGCAACCGACCCAACTTGATCGAATGTCATCTATATCTTCTTGTAGGAATGGTTTTCGGTCGGTAAACACTTGTAATTTGAACAAAATTTAAATTATAATAAGCTAACACAACATCATTAACTTAACAAATATAAATAAACTGTGAAGACATGCTTCTCAAGGTTTTGATGAAGACAAAATTCTACATGCAAGATTGGATTAACAAAATGAAATGGATCAAAAACATGCAAAGTACACACAAAGTTCAATTTCATCTAAGTCTTGAAGATTTTCAAGGATTGATCAAGAAGTATATGGCATTCAATTCTTGCTAATGAATATAAAAGTGTTCAAAAGTCATACATGCATGTCATAAGTGTTTAAGGTGTTTAGAATCATTTTACCATCGATTTCATGTTGGAAAAATAAGGATTTTTTACTTCTGCCTAGCTGCTAATTGGTTAACCCCCTATGGTTAATCGATTAACCAGTAAAAATTTTCAAATATTTTGTATGTTGCAGGGTGTTAACCGATTAACCCCATATGGTTAATCGATTAACACTAAAGCAGTACCAGAAAATATGACATTTTTTCATCTCTTTGGTTTGAAAATTCTTGTCTTGAACCATGGCATTCCCTCGTGAATAATACACATTTGTAGAGGTGTATTAGGGCTATTTAAACACCATTGCATCAGATTTTTACTCTCACCTTCTTGCAAAAATTTCAAACATTCTTTCATCTCTTTAAACTTTCAAATTTTTCATAAGTGTTCAAACCAGATTTTCAAGAGTGAAACTTGTTTATTAAACCTTCATAAGAAATCATTATAGTTTCATTCCATACATCAAGAACACTTGTATACCATTGTTAGAGTTGTTAATTATAATAAGAAGATCAATATTTTGATTGATAATTGTTAAAAATCCATTTCAAACACTTAAAAAAATTCAGATTATACATTGCATATCACATCTTATTTTTCCAGGATTGTTGAATATAAGATTGTGAGGTTGTAATCCTTGTTGTCCATGTTGTTGGAAACAAGAGGTCCATTTTGAGAGGATTGTTCTCATTTGGACTTAGTGAAAAATCCAAGAGGTTGTTCTTGGTGTGGTTTGTTAGTGTTTGTATAGAAAGGCTAGGAAGAGTCTTGTCTAGGTCCTAACAATATTAAAAATATCTTTCATGTTGAATGGGGATTGGAGTACTCTCGGACTGTGAGGGGAACCAGGATATATCCTTGTGTCGTTTACTTTCCACATTTACAGTTTTTATCACATAGTAATCATTAGGAAAGTAAAACATAAAACCGACAAAAATCTAAAAAAAATTATAAGTACCTAATTCACCCCCTCTTAGGTGCAATCTTAACTTACATAAACTACATGTATATGGATAAATTTAATATCTTGACCCATAAATTAATAATGCTTTCAAAGACAATATCAAACATATGTTTCACAACATAGTATCCACACGAATGTTCGTCAGGCTATTTTCGCGACTAAAAATAATTTTCATATAGTTACTAATACACACAAAGCATAAGTAATACATTTTCAAAAATAAAAGAATGTCAAAACGCACAAGTAATACTTACTTTCGGAAAAAGAAACCTTGACATTTTACCTCTTATTTTACGATGCATCAAATGGTATCCCTCCATAGCTCTACATGCAGGTAAGAATTAAATATGAATAAAAACTTTTTAAAACTAAGGGTAAAATTTGAGTATTATAAAATAATACCACGTATGTCATGCATCTATGAATATCATACTGTAACGAGCATACCATAATTACAATATTTTGCTACATACATATAATAACTAGTTGCTAATATGAATTGCATAAACATTCATAATAATTAATAATATGTATAAAATTGATTTATAAAAGAAAACACAAATTAATATATACTTATGCATGGTAACACGGTCCCATGTAACATTCTTTGTTATCATCAATCAACTTATTTTGTATGTACATCTAGATAGTATTTGGTCCCCATTGTTTAAATTGAATTTTGAATAGGTCTAATAAACAATACTTTCTTAAGCCCCTTTCAACACACATATCTTGCATGGACCTAAAAGTTAATCAAATTTTGATGTAAAAGTATGAGAACAACGAAAATAAATTGAAATCACCATAAAATTGTACTTACAGGCATCAAAATTGAAGTACGATTATGTCCAACCAATCATCTCCCTTCAAAAATTCCAAAATACAACTCTTATGAAGTATATAATCTTGTTCTAGTTCATGTTTTAATGTCATATCGAAGATGTCTAACATCTCCTCTACCATCCTTCTTAGTTGTTGCATGTTATCTGGTTAAGTTAATGTGGTGTCAATATTGTGTTATGTGGCTGAACAACTATTTTTCGTGCTTGCACTACCCATAACAACTTTCTCATCTACTTTCTCAACTATGTCTAACAGATCTGAATTTGGGTGGATGAGTACACTCATTGATTTCAATTGTTGCATCATAAAAACATCCTCAACACAATAAATAAATTTAAATACACAAACAATAACAACAACGTACAACAAGAATTTTTTAAACCAAACTTATACTTACCTCAATCACATCGTGCATACAGTTCTCCCACATTTCCTCAGTAAACTTCTCTCGCTCCTCCTCAGTAAACCTCTCTCGCTCCTCTTGGAAGCTCTCCTACACCTCCTACAACAACCTCTCCCGCTCCTTCAGATGTACTCTCTCATGTTCTTCTTGATTCAATCTCTCCCGTGCCTCCTGACTCCACTTCTCCTGCTCCAGTTCTAACACTTCTTGTACTTTTTCCCCACCATTTGATAAACTATATCTTTAATTTCATTCATACGGATTTCATTACTTTTTTGCGATGATCCAAAAAATAAACTTAAGTCAACGAATTTTCCAAGACCACGAACACGCCCACCATGCTCCTTTGTTCCAATCGTTTGTACCAAGATGTCATGACGTTCTTGTGGAACAAAGATACCCTCTTTGGATTTTTCAATTAGTAAATCCTATAATACATATAAAATTTCATTTACTTACAATCCTTTTAGCAACTTTATGTGTAGCCACTGATGTGAACTCGCCTCCTGGTCTTTATTGTGCCCGCTTCCATTTCTCATGGCATAATGGTGGAGATGGGTTGTGATCAAGGCTTCTAGAATGATCTCCCAACTCTAGATCTCTTTTTTTGTTTTATTTAATCATTATCTGCTCCAGATTATAATATCCTCCACGAAATAATCTATGTGGATATATATCTTTGGTGCTCTATTATTTTTTCCTTTTTGACTCTTAGCCAATAATTTAGGAGTGTTACGATACTTGATAAACTCCTGTTAAATATCCTTGTCAGTATATGAATACATAACATATGAATGTTGTAAGTTGCGCTTTAGTTTTGTAATATAATCACTTGTGAGTTGTGTCTTAAAGACCCTCCAATACTCACCAGCATATCCAGTCATTTATTTTTCAGCATATAATCCTTTGGAATAATAAACACTACCTACGTTTACATAATAAAGCATATTATTATTAAACCAAAAAATAAATGGTCATCTATACGCTTAAAACAAATCATAAAAATTAAAATAAATATCATAATATCGGTCCATAATTAATCTTTCAAATCATCAGAAACTTCGTGCCAATTATCTATCAAAATATTGACTTTTCTTCTACCTTGTACTGACACGTAACCCATAAACTATCATCATTTTCACCACAAGCCTTACTAGTTCTTGGACAAAACTCAACCGGGAAGCGAACACCGCTTTCATGGGATTTTGAAAGCTTGGTCATTAAAATTTTGTTCTTAAGGGGACAAATGTTGGATCAGATGCTTAAGACAATGTGCTCAATGTCTTAAACCATAATTGATAAATAATATAAACAAGATAACATATCATAATGCTATAAAATAACAAAAAAAATTGTTAAACCACTTCAGTGCAAATAACACCTATATCCAGGGGAACTTCCAACCCAAGAAAGGAAATTCACTCTTTAATAGAATTAGTACAAAGTTTCTTGGATGAATAATCCCTTGTTCAAGGCCTCTTTTCATAATTCTACTCAGGTCTTTCTATTTAGGACTCCCTCTATATATGAGAACCCATATCACTTTCTCTCAATCACTAACCCTATTGATCACTATAATAATTAGAATATTGAATGTTGAATTACAACTCAACTAACATACCCAATTCTATGCATCTATATATGAATGAAGGTGCTAGAGTTGGGAACAAACAACAACACAAACAAAGACTCAAAGTATAAACCCTAACACAAAGATTCTTCAAAATTTGCACACACTAAACGTTAGGTTTGAGTCTCCTTAAATATAAATGCAATCTTCTAGGCTTTTCTCCAATGGGATAAAGATATGATCAAGTTAAGATTTGTAGAGGATTCAATTTTTTTTCAACAATCTCCAAAAATATTTGATTTGTTTGAATTCAAATTTAAATCTCTAACTGATTTTATTTGATCCTTTTAATCATCCAAACAAATACAATTAATGAATTTCTAAAAGATAACATAAAATCTTATTGAATCTCAATCAAATTTCTTGCTTAGAACAACAACAACAACCATGGTCTGCTGACAAAGGACAGATGTTGCACACATGCTAGAACATTTGGCCTGACATTTGTCCACGTAACACGATTCTGAATCTTGAACAAATCAAATAAACTGATACAAATCACAAATCCAACTTCTCAAGTAAAGGATTCAGAATAAAAATCTTCCCAGAACCGGACCACACTTTAAATCATCTTTAATAGAGATTGGGGATTTAAAAACCAAATCCAATAAAATCTCTGCATGGAAAATAAATATTCAATATATATCCTGGCATATTAATTTCTACACAATCTTAAATAAACTAAATCTGAAAACAAATCTTCCTTCAAAGCATATTCAAATACATTTTTTATTCAATGCAAATCCAAATATTTTTAATTAAATCATATCCAATAAAATCTTATTCAACCTTTATGGATTATGATTTAATAAAACCTTTTTCCAAACTGGGTTAAATTAACGAACTTCTCCCAAAAGTAATCTTCTGAGTGTACCAGAATTAATACAAGTTTTCTAACCGATTGCTGAAGTGAGCATTTACTACAATAAGAGCAGTCCACGTGCCAAGATGTCACATAACATGTTTAGGAAATCTTGCACAACAATTTTCTTACAACCAAAACTTTATGTTAAGCTAGAATAAACTTAAACCATAACCTCTAGAATCAAACATAATCACACTCAAATTTACACATGAAACCTGGCTTATAGACTTAGTCCAGATGTTGTACACATGCTGGAATATCTTGTCCCACATGTTGTATCTTCACTAAAATACATATTGTACTACCCATGTTGTTTTACCAAGTGCATCAAATCAAAGGAACAACAATCCCCCCTTTGGAAAATTTTGTATAAAACAACTTACAAGATGCGTAGGAGTAAATCTTCAAAAAAAAAAAATTAGCACACCACATAAGAACTTACAACAACGAAAGATTTCATCAAAGATTATAGGTGGTTGCATATAATCATTTCTCCCCACTTCTTGCCATAATTTGGCAAAGGTATGGACAAAAAAACTAGAGCATCAAGCACATGCTAATATAAAAAAAGATTACCCAATCTGGAAGAACATAAACCATTGTCATAGTGCTAAAACACATCAATGTAACATCACACAATCTTCTTATGAACACTAGATAGAAGCAACATCCTTTATTGAATATCTTCATATCATCATCTCCCCCTAATTTTCTCAAAATGGGCAAGGGATAACAGAAAAATCCAGCTTAGAATGGGCCAAAGTACCAGATAACAAGAATACAAGAACAAATACAACAAAATTTCAATAACAGCAATTTTGTTCTTCATACCTACAAATGTCAAACACAATGTGTAGGACAATGTACTTATGTAGCAACAACAACAAGTTGAGATGATAAAGCTCCAGCATTTCTCCATCAAGAATAGGTGCACATTTGTTAGACACAATGTTTGCCACATTGTTCCTAACATTCAGTATGTAACTCAAATTCAAAACACCTGGGGAGGCACCAATCTCATCATCACAGCTAATAATGTATTTCTTTTAAACACTCAAAATATCCCAAATTAGAGAGGGAACACCAATAGGCGGTTGGATGCCATGAGACTTAACATGTTTAACCAATTGACAAAGACAACATTCTCCATATTCCAAGGTAGCATGAGTTTCTCCCTGGTACAGAAAATCAGTGATGTAGTAGGTGATTGCTCTTAATTGCAGACTAAGAATATCACCAAAACCAGATTCATCAATAACAAGAACATTGGGAGAACAAATGTCCAAGACATTATTTTTAACCACAAATTACTTCATCAACTTAGGATAACCAAATCCAACATTTAGCATTGTCTTCAACAACTGATAATCACTAATAAGCTCCATAAGTTCATTATACTTTAGTGCTTCAACATAGTGTTTTTCTTCATCCTTACTTGTAGGTTCCTCTTCTTCCTCACTACCAACTTCCTTTTCCTTGGTCATAATCTTGTCAATAGAGAGAACCTTATCAGACCCTACAGGCTTGCTTTTGCCCAAAGTATCATTAATAATTGAAAGTGAAAACTTCACATACTATCCTCTATCATACACCTTTCTATACTCCTTAACGCCTTTAACATTACACTCAGAAGTAATGTTCACAATGAGTTTCTTGACTAAATTTTCATAGCAAGGAGCAACATTAGTTATAGTTTTTATTAACCTAGTTGCTTCAAACAACTCTATAGTCTCTTTAGAATCAAAAGCTCCTTTACCTAGCTCTCTTTCACAAGCAATCCTTCTTTGGAAAACATAATTCCACTTGTGAACACTTGTTTCAAAATGAAATGAAACATTATCCATGTGATCAGAGGAGACATTCACATGTATTCTCTTCCCACCAACCTTTCTCCTTATAGTTGACACAATGTCCTTGACATCTTCTTCATCATTTGTCTCAGAGTCACTTATTTGAACAAGCATTTTATTTACTTCATAATTAACAAGGGTGTTATTTTTAGTAAATTGGTCCTTTGGATTGGATGCATTTTAGCAAAACAACAACTTGTAGAAGTGTCCAAGAGTTTAAGATTGGTCTAGCTTGCTAATGTTGTATGGAACTGCAAAAGGGACACATGTTGGGTGCGATGCTTCAACATGTTGGTGTTACACCCTCATTTTCACCCTAACCATAACCTTGCATATCACAACATTCCCATCATATAGGCATCCCTATAAGTCATAATCATTCATGCTTGGCTCTGGTTCTAAGGCATCTTGGATATCATCAATCAAGGAGGAAGACTTGATCTTTCAAGACAATGAACAAGAAGATATTCTCAAGGATATGGCTCTCTCTCAACCTACAAGGTCTTCACACACCTCAAAATGTGTCAACAAGGTCGCATGTGTGCCTAGCAACAAGATTTTCAAGAGGTTAGAGGTTGGTCAATGCTCCTATCTTATAGCTCTGGGCTAGGGTTTCTTGACAAAACCACCTGTGGTGCAATGCTCAAGCAAAACATGTTCCTGTCATACCTCAAATTAGTCATACTTGTAAATTATCTTTCACCTGTACATCCACCCACTAACTGTTACTCAGAAAATCAAAAAAATATGTTGCTTATATGATGAGATTGAATTAAATCAGGGTACATTTGAGGTTCATTTAGAGTGTGTGTGCAGTAATGGCTCAGTTTAAATAAAGTTTGACCTAATTTCTATTCAGACAAATTAGAATTGAGTCATCTACAATTCATCTGGTTAGGGATCTTTGTGAAGGCAAGGAGATGTCAGATTCAAGTGACTTATGGTTGAATATCATCAAGGATCAAATCATTTTCCAAATAAGGCTTCGTGCAGATTCAAGACTATTACATTGAGATCCATATTTCAAGTCATTTGCAAGTCTTGATTATGTGGTTCTTATGTTTTTCATTAATCCAAGGATATGTCAAGTTCGTTGTTCAGTTCACGTTCATGTGGTGGATTCAAGTTACAAAACATGCAAGTTTCGTTTATTTGGGCTTGTGGTTCAAAATCAGTGCAAGATATCCATTCTTCAAGGTCTTATTGTTGTTCATTGTTGTTTGAGAAGAATTCAGGGCAGCGTGATTCAGTAAAAAATTCAAGTTTAGTTCATTTTTGTTTCACTTCTCAAGATTGAAGCATATTAGATGCAATTCAATTTCAATTGGTGTTCTCTGTTCATCATTATCATTCAAGACCAAAATCAAAGGCATTGTTTCAATCAAATTAAAAAAAAGTGCAATTACAAACTAGTTGCGTTCAAGAAAATACAAGTACAGTTTACAAACAATTACAAGGGTACAAATCGTATTCAAGGCCCGTGTCAAAAAGATGCGATTCTACACAACCCAAAAGCCCAAGTTACAAATATCCACAAAGTCCAAATGCTCAAAAAGTAATTTGTTACAAGGTCCATGTTAGTTTTATCTACATTACAAAGAAAATTGGCACAAATCTTTTTTTTATATATCATACAAGAGCCATTGTCACAACAAAAATCCCATAAAAAATGTTCCAAGCCCATTGACATAAGCCCATTACTTAAAACAAAAACATAACAAAAAAGGCACATGGCCATGAGCAGCAAATCACAACAATAAGAATTTTTACGTGACTCACAATAATGACTCACACTACCTAGCCAGTATTCACAGGTTCACAGATGCTAAACCACAAGCATAACTTTTCAAACCATCCTCACTCTTCATAACTCAATACCTCAAAACTATTGCTTGACGTCTAAATCGTAAGACACACTATGCGTAACAACCAGCTTTGCCACAAATCCACAAAACCTCAAGCTGCTACAAACGAGCCAAAACGCAACGTAGAAATGCCCTGAAAACGATTTCATGCCGTACAAACCAAACCTGTACCTTCACAAAAAAACAAAACGTAGCAACATGCTGCAGTAAAACCAACACACAACCGTTATTACCGTCATCACCACACATCACAGCATGACCCCACACAAATGAAAAATAGCTTATACCTCAATCTTTACGCGAGACATCACGAGCACGACCATTATCAACAATACACACAGTCTTCATAATACGTTCGTCGCGCATCCACCCTGCGCACAACAAACAACAACGTCACTTTTTTCCTTAATTCTCAGACCCCAAAATACCCCTTAAATCCCTCTATAAAAACAACTTATCATTTCACTTTTCCCTCAAGCTTCATAGCCAAAATAACGCTGCTGAAATCACTACCCTTCTTCTTCCCAAAGCCATAAACAGCACTTCAATCCTCCTCTCTTCAACATACAAAACAGACTCACTAACTAACCCCTCTTCCACATCTTCCTTCGACCCACCTTCATACAACTAATAAAACACAACAACCTCTTTTCTCAGATGAACGCACCACCATCCCCAAACTGAAACAAACCCTCAATGATGTAAAGAAATTAACAACTATTACCAAATTAAGAGTATTCCATTGAATGAACACAAAACAACATGAAAAAGAAAGTAAATTCTGAATTAATTCTTACTTCAACTCAAACCCTAAAGTGGCTTAAATACAACCAGAATGACCCTGGGTCAACTAAATGGGCTCAGCCCAAAAGATAAAAATTAACTAAACTAAATAACTAGACTAAATAGTAATCAATTAAGTACACATTCATCCAGATATTTGGGCTTTTTTGTAACTCGTTTGGGCTTGCTATCACTACTTTCCGGCCCACTAACAACCTTGTCCTCAAGGTTGGAAGTAATAGAAGATTGGGCTGGATTAAAAACTGAGGCCCACTTGATATTGTCTTGTGGGAAAGAAATATTGGCACGGTCATGAGAACATGTGAGTGGGGCGGTGGAAACATACTGGTTTGCATGCGTGCCAGCTGTAACAGGATGAGCCTTGGGAAGTACATGCGTGGGCTGGTGGGAAATTAAAGTGGTATTGGTAACTGGTGTTTCACGTGGGCGTGGCAGGTGAACATTGGGAGATGTGGACGGTTCAAATTAATTGGAGAAAGAATCCAATATTTTGGGCGGTTGAGATTAGAGATTAGGTGAAGCATTGGGACACTCAAGCTGACTACATTTTAATGTGGTACTTCCCAACACGGTAGAAGACTTAACATCATTTCCCACTTCATTTTGTTTAACCACAAAGTTCTTTCTTCTTTCTGTGTGTTCATCGCTTCCTACCCTTTCTTCTTGGTTTTTTCTTTCTTCTTGGTTTTTTTGTTGTAACTCAACATCTTGAGTCATAACGTCTTGTTTTTCATTAAGTCGATTTACTTCTCCACCCAAAATGGTCGTGTGTGTTTCAACTGTCTCTGAGACATCCTCCGAAGGGTTTGCAACATGAAGTTCCTCTGCATGCAAGTTGTCGAGAGTTAGGGGAAGCGGACGATAATGGGCTGAAGGATTGTCACCATGATACGCCTTCAACTGAGAAACATGGATAACAGAATGAATTTTTGAAGATGGCGGAAGCTCCAGGTCGTAAGCAACTGTTCCGATACGGCGGCGTACTCGAAAAGGTCCAAAGTATCGTTTTGAAAGCTTCTGAAAACTGCGACGGTGAACGGAGACTTGTCGGTAAGGTTGAAGGCGAAGGAGGCACTACGCCAAACAAGGGAAAAGAGGGCGCTTTTTTTGGCCTATGACAGCGCTTAAAAGCGCTGTCGTAGGTAAAGACAACGCTTTTTTATTTATGAAAAAGCGCTCTCTAAAAGGGGACTTTAGACAACGCTTTTGAAAGCTCTGTCTAATGTATACGTTTAAAATTTTAAAGAATAATTTTTATATACTTTAGAGAGCGCTTTTTTCTTCAAAAACGCTCTATAAAGGGGGACTTTAGACAGCGCTTTTGAAAGCGCTGTCTAATGTATACGTATAATGATTTTTTTTATATACCTTTAGAGAGCGCTTTTTCCTTAAAAGTGTTCTCTAAAGGTGGACTTTAGACAACGCTTTTAAAAGCGTTGTCTAATGTATAACTTTAGACAGCGCTTTTTTCTCAAAAGCGCTGTCTTTTGTCTACGTATAATTTTGAAGATTTTTTTTAAAAATCCCATTTTAACCATTTTTTTTATGCAAAAACCTGTATAATTCACATTTCAATAAACCAGTATGGATACGCATTTCCATCAACAAATTCTATTTCAAAACTAGAATTTACATTAATGCAGAATTCGCACAAATTCTATAAACTAGAATTTGTACATTTCAATAAACTAGAATTTACATGCAGAATTCGCACAAATTCTATTGTATGGTTTCAAACCTATATAGAATTTACATTTCAATAAACTAGAATTTACATTCACAAAACTATACATTCAAGAAAGAATTCTTCTTGCAATAAAAAATTCGCACAATTCCTCCTTAGTATCTTGCAATTGTTTCCTCGTGTAATAAGGACACGCCATATCATCGAAATACTACATAACAAAACAAAATACGCATTATTTAGTTAAAAATAATAAATTATATGACATATCCGATAAATATTAAAATAAATCTTAAGTTATAAAACCATGCATACCGTAATAGGGATCTCCAATTCTCCCATTTGAAGGATTTCTCTCATGAACCTCAAAACGAAGTACCCGCAGTCTATGCCATTACGCTGACGAGGGCACTACACATAGACAAACAAATAAGAAATAATATATAGATGTTTTGTGTTATCAAGTAGCATCACTAATAAGCAATATTGTGAAAATTAATATACCTCCAGTTTGACCCATGTAATATTGGTTGCTCTAGCCCGTGCTACTCGTGCGTGTCTTCCTGGTTACTAGACATTTGACCTGTAAGAAAGAAAAAAACAGAAATTAAATGACAAATATAAAAATCCATAATCCTAATCCATTGAATGATATAAGCTATATTGAATGATATAAGCTATAATTTTACAACTAGTACCTTTTTCACTAACGTCTCTTTCTTTTCTTGTTTGGAGTATGTTCTACCCGTCTCTTAACAACACGGACGGTTGGATTGATCCAAATACCCTCATTATGATCATTTCTAGTATATGATTCATTCGCTATAATATTTTCATCTTGATCATTTCTAGTAAATGATTCAATATCAACATCAATATCACCTTGATCTCCAACGTTTTCGTCAATTACTTTGTTAGATAAAAGCACTATAGACCATTTTGTACTTGTCGGATCAGTGACATAGAACACTTGTTTAGCTTGAGAGGCTAGAATAAAAGGCTCATCTTTGTACCCCACCCTATTAAGATCCACTTGCAAAAATCCTGACTTATCCATTCGTACGCCATTATTATTTTCAACCCACTTGCAACGAAATATAGGAATCTGAAACTTCTCATAATCAAACACCCAAATGCGCTCGATAACCCCAAAATATGACAGATTTGCAAATTTGGGGTTTAAGTCTTTCACACTTGAAATGTGCATTGCTTCAGCTACCACGGTGACACCACTATTTTGCATAGTACTTTTATCATCTTGTTCTTTGGTATAAAATGTGTATCCATTAATTGCGTATGCACTATAAGAAAACACGACCATACTTGGACCATATGCTAAACTTCTCAACCTTTCTGTTATTGAAGCGCGGTCTGAATAATACTTTGAATAAATATGATCCTTAAACCAAGGTATGAAACTTCGATTGTGCTCTCGTACTATCCAATTCTCATTTCTATTCGAATTTAAACCTCGGAGAACATCCTTGTGCATTTCAACATACGGCTCAACCTCATTCTCATTGTGCAGAACATACAAATGCACTTGATCCCGTTCGACCCTTGATACTGTCACAACTTCATTTCCAATTAACTTTTTTCCTTCTTTTTTTTCGACAATATGAGATTTGGAGAGTCCAATTGATTGTACATTGGACAGATATTCAGTACAAAACTCAACCGCTTCTTCAACAATGTATCGTTCGGCAATACAACCCTCTGGTTGATTTCGGTTTTTCACATACCCTTTTAATATTTTCATATAACGTTCAGCAGGGTACATCCATCTCATATAAGCCGGTCCACACAATTGTGTCTCTTTCACCAGATGAACAACTAGATGAACCATTATGTCAAAAAACGAGGGAGGAAAATACATTTCAAGATCACACAAAGTAATAACTATTTCTTTTTGCAATGTTGGTAAGATCGCAGGATCGATCACCTTACTGCAAATTGACTTGAAGAAAAAACACAATTTAGTTATTGCGCTTCTTACTTTTTCTGGCAGAATAGAACGTATACCTATTGGTAGAAAATGTTCCATTATAACATGGCAGTCATGCGTCTTTAAACTCTTTAACATGAGGTCTTTCATAGACACAAGTCTTCAAATATCTGAAGAGTATCCTTCTGGAACTTTAACTTCACTTAGAAACTTACACAATACTTTTTTCTCCTTTCTAGATAGAGTATACGCAGCAGGTGGTAGATATGTTCATTTTCCTTTCTTCAAGGGTCCTAATTCAGTTCTTATCCCCATATGTACCAAGTCCTTTCTTGCTTTAAGGCCATCCTTAGACTTTCCTGGTATATTGAGTAACGTACCAATAACACTGTCAAATACATTTTTTTCAATATGCATAACATCGAGAAAATGTCTTACATACAACGACTTCCAATATGGCAGTTCAAAAAAAATTGACCTCTTCTTCCACCCACTCTTGACAAGTGTATGTGCAAAAGGCTTTCCAAACTGAGTTCTCACATCTTTCACCTTTTCAAAAATTTGATCACCTGTCAATATAGTTGGAGCTTTACCATGTTGTGGCTCTCCATTGAATGCTTTTCTCCACCCACGATAGTGATGATTAGAATTTAAGAATCTACGATGAGCGAGAAAGACATTCTTCTGACCAAACTCCAATCGCGTCCAATCTGTTTTATCTTCACAAATAGGACACGTACATTGACCTTTTATGTTGTACCCTGATAGATTTCCGTATGCTGGAAAATCATTAATTGTACCAAACAACATCGCCCTCAAGTTGAAACTTTCTTTCCTATACCCATCATAAACCTCCACACCGTTCTCCCACAAAAATTTTAAATCTTCGATTAAGGGTGCCAAGTATACGTCTATGTCATTCCCTGGTTGTCTAGGCCCAGAAATTAACATAGATAACATCATGTACTTACGCTTCATACATAGCCATGGAGGTAGGTTATAAATCATTATAATCACAGGCCAAGTGCTATGTGAGATACTTTGAATACCGTGTGGGTTCATTCCATCAGTAGATAATGCCAAGCGAAGGTTTCTTGCTTCTTTTCCAAATTCAGGATAATCATCATCAATTTTCATCCACTGTGGTGAATCCGCCGGATGTCGAAACTTTCCATCAATAATTCTTTCATCTGCATGCCAAGTCAAGTGTCTTGAATCGGTCTCACTACGAAACATGCGTCTAAATCTCAGAATTATAGGAAAATACCATAAGACTTTTGCTGGAGACAACTTTTTCTTATATCGAGAGACACCGCATTTAGGGCACTCATTTAACGATGCATACTCATTTCGAAACAATACGCAATCGTTTGGACAGGCATGTATCTTATCATAGCTCATGCCAATAGAGCACAACATCTTTTTGCCCTCATATGTTCGATTGGGAAGAGCATTATCCTCTGGAAGCATATCTTTCATAAGGGCCAATAACTCTGTGAAACTTTTATCCGACCATCCATTGCCCGCCTTTAAGTTGTACAACTTTAATACCGCAGACAATCTTGTGAATTTGGTGCAACCATTATACAACGGTTTCTCTGCATCGCTTACCAACCTCTCAAACATTTTGGGACAATCCTTAAGATCTTCTTCAAGTGCTTCTGCAATCTCTTCGACTCGATCAGAATCGTATGTATCTGTGCCATTGTCGTATGAAGCGTAGGTCGTATTATCCCCCGATTCAACATTCCCGTTAATTTTCTCACCATGCAAATTCCAACGTGTATAACTTCTATCAATTCCACTCCTCAATAAATGTGATGCCAACTGAACCGCGTCAACCCGACTCCCAAAATAGCAACCCAATCAAGGACATATCATTCGACTGGGGTCTTTGGCGTGCGCAACAGCAAACTTAACGAATTCCGATACCCCATTGTCATACTCTTTCGACAATCGACTTGAAGACATCCATTTCTTATCCATAGTTATACTAATTAAACTAAACAAAAACAAAAAGAAAAAATGTTATACCTGTAGGGAAACGATCCGACTTTCACACTTTGAACACAAGTAACCCCTATACACGTATCATAAAATGAAATATCATTAATTGACCAATTATGAGTCATAACTTGATAAGTGGCAACATGTAATCACAAACAAGCAACAATTAGAGAACAGATCAAAATACAAGAAGAAAGGTGAGAGACAACCATTAATATAGGCTCATTGACTTATAATATAACTTTAAAAACCACGAAAAATTATAATTTAAAGTATCAAAAAAATTCTCTCCTCAATAAGTATAAAGTAGACAATTAACTTATAACAAAAAAAACTGCCGATATTCATGCTCTTATGAAAGTCAAGAAAAAATAATAAAGAAAAAAACTGAAACAATTTTTACTAATGATTTTCTATTCAATGATTATAATCCCTCATCTTTTCCTCAAATTACAGGAGTGAAATCAAAAAGACAAAAATCACTGATAGTTAGCCACTAGAGCTGAAATCAGGTCATGATATATATTCTATTCAGAAACTAAAGCAACATCTACATTAATTCGAATCAAGAAGCCAATTCTTGATCTCATCCAATGACATGCGAGTATTTCCAGAAAATGGAGTACTACACTCCTTAGCTTTAAATCTCATCGTGAAAACTTTTTCCCCATAAAAATCAAATCAAAAACAAAAATTAAAAACAGAGAAATGAATAATAAAAGAGATCACTCAGTTCAGCAACAACGTACCTTATTCGTTTTCAGAGGATAAGAGAATAAGAACAACAACAACAACAACAACGTTTTCACAAAATGACGGCAACAGTGACGACAACGGTGACGGCAACGGTGACGACAATGGGAATGCAAGAACGACGACAATGGCAATGCAAGAACGACGGCAAGGGTTTCAGAAAGTGTTTAGAAGAAACGGTCAAGAGAAGAAAATGAATAGAAGTGTCTGAAAATGTTTAGAAATTGTTTTATATTTTATTTCGTAAATGACCTTAGAGGGCGCTTTTAAGAAAGCGCTTTCTTATGTGCAACCTATAAGAGCGCTTCCCTTAGAAAGCGCTTTCTAAAGTGAAAAGAATTTAAGACCTATAAGAGCGCTTTTCTGAAAGCGCTTTTTAAGGTTAACTTTAAACAGCGCTTTTTAAAAGCGTTGTCTAAAGTAATACCTATAACAGCGCTTTCCAAAAAAGCGCTTTCTAATGTGGAATCCATTTATTGCATTTAACATCGCTTTTTAAAAGCGCTTTCTAAAGCCTATCTTTTACTGCGCTTTTTTTTAGCGAATTTTTTTTATTCTTTTTAGCAGCGCTTTTTTATAAAAGCGCTGTCTCTTTGGTGCTGTCTATTCCTATTTTTGGCGTAATGAGGACCAGATCTCCTACGACAAAGGTACAGTCTTGACGTTTTTGTTACTTTGATCCGTCATGCGTTGTCTTGCTCTTTCTAGATTGTGTTTCAAAGTGCTATTAATTTCTTATCTCTGTTTCATGTTTAACTCCAAATCTGGAACAATGGTGAGTCCTTGATGATACTAAGGAAATGAGGGTGGTTTTCTGCCTTAAAGAGCTTCGAAAGGGGACATCTTGGTGGAGGAATGATAAGCTGTGTTGTGCCAATATTCAGCAAGATGTAAGTACTTAAATCATTGATTGGGATTTTCGTTGGTAAAGCATCTAAGATATGCCTCTAAACATCTGTTCATAACCTCAGTTTGTCCGTCCATTTCAGGGTGGTAAGCTGAGCTAAACTTTAAGGTGGTGCCTTGGACTCGAAACAACTCCTTCCAGAAAGAGCTTAGGAAGAGTAGATCCCTGTCGGAAACGATGGAACTCGGAATACCATGTAATAGGCACACTTCGGTTGAAAAGCGTCTTGCGAGGTCACGAGCTGTAAAGTGCGTTTGCAAAGCAAGGAGATGCACATACTTTGTCAATCTGTCGCAAATAACCCAGATCATTGTATGCCCAAAAGATGATGGTAAGTGAGTAATAAAGTCCATTGAGAGTTTATCCCAAACCTTTGTTGGAATTTCGAGCGGTTGTAATAACCCTTTTTTTTTTTGGCATGTATTTGTTGTGTTGACAGGTTTGGCAGTGTTTGACAAAGAACTCAACATCCTTGTAGATCTTCGGCCACATGAAAGAAGCAGAAAGGCGGACTGAGGTTGGTTGGATACCAGAATGACCCGTAACAGGGGTGGAGTGGAATTCGTGAATAATGGCATGTCGAAGTTCTTTGACGGGAGGTATAAAAATCTTCTCTTTGTAATACAAAATATCATTTCTGAACTGAAATAAACTTTGCACGTCTGACTCTGAGTTCACCTTTGCTACAAGGGTTTGTCCTTCTGTGGTGTTTTTGTAGTATTCAGTCAACTGTGAGATGAGAAGGGGAACTAGGGAGGAGATGGAGAACATGATGGCTTCTTCATCTTGTTTAATACGACTCGGAGCATCAGCCACTTAATTATGTTTGCCAGGTTTGTAAAATATATCAAATTGAAATCCCTGTAATTTCGCAGCCCATTTCTGTTGTTCTGGTGTCTGTATAGTTTTAACTAGCAGATTCTTTAAGCTTTTCTAGTCTGTATAAATATGAAAATGCCTCCTTATCAAATACTGACGCCATTTCTTTACTGATTAAGTGATTGCATACATTTCCCGCATATACACTGAAGAGGCTTGCATCCTGTTGCACAACTTTTTACTGAAGAATGCCAATGGATGTCCTTGTTGGGAGAGAACCGCGCCAACTGCGAAAGCTGAAGCATCAGTCTCAAGAACAAAGGTTTTGGAGAAATCAGGAAGGCACAAGATTGGAGTTTCTGTCATTTTTAGTTTTAACTTTGTAAAAGCTGCTTCGGCAGAAGGACTCCATGTAAATGTATTAGAACACAGTAAATCGGTGAGAGGAGCGGCGGGAGAGGCGTAATGATGCACAAAGCGTCTATAAAAGTCGGTGAGGCCTAAAAAACCCCTGAGTGTCATGAGTGATCGTGGCCTCGGCCAATCCATAATTGCTTGAAATTTTGCAGGATCTGGGGTTACACCATCACTTGAAATAATGTGACCTAAATAATCAACATTAGGAACAGCAAAAACACATTTGGATAGTTTGGCATAAAATTGGTGAGATAAAAGTAACTCTAAAATCAATGTTAAGTGATGTGCATGTTCAGAAAGGCATGAACTATAAATTAAAATGTCATAAAAAAACTAAAACAAATTGTCGTAGAAAAGGTCTTAACAAATCATTCATTGCGGACTGAAATGAACTAGGAGCGTTAGTTAGCCCAAAGGGCATCACTAAAAACTCATAGTGTCCATCAAAAGTTCTGAATGCAGTTTTGTGTGTATCCTCTGGCGTAACTCTAATTTAGTGATAACCAAATCAAATATCGATCTTAGAAAAAATAGTTGCTAGTCCCAATTCATCAAAGATTTCATCTATGGTAGGTATAAGGAAAAAATCGCAGACAGTAACAGCGTTTACGACGCAGTAATCCATGCAAAATCGCCAACTGCCATCTTTTTTGCGAATTAAGAGAACTGGTGTGGAATATGGATTGTGGCTGGGTTTGATTATTCCCTCCTTAAGCATGTCTTGGATGATATATGTCATGGCATCTTTTTGGGAATGGGGGTATCAGTATGGTTTTACGTTAACTGGTACGGTGTTTGGTAGTATTGGGATATGGTGGTCGTGGGGTCGGGTAGGTGGTAGGCCTTGTGGTTTCTGAAAAATTGCAGCAAAGGACTTAATGATGTTAGAAATTTTGGGAGGTAGGGAGGTGGGCAAGGATTCAATGGGGTTGGTGTTTATGTTGGGAGGGCTGTTTTCTGTAGGTGAGGTGGGTTGGTAAAGTAATAAATGAAATGATACGATGGAATCTGTGTGGATAAGATGATAGATTTGGTTGTAGGAAGAGGGTGTAGGAAGGGCTTTAGGATCACCAGTGATAGTAATGTCATTGTTGTGGTAGGTGAAGGAGAGTTTAGGGATTGAGAAATCTTCCATGAGTGGTCCGAGAGTTCTTAACCATTCCATTCCAAGAACAACATCAGCTCCCTCAATAGGAAGTAAGTGAAATGGAATTGTGAATAAGTTATTTTGGAGGGTTATTAGGACTTGTGGGCAAAGGCCAGAGCAAACTAATTTTGAACCATTGCCTACCATGACTGAAAAGTTTGGAATTGGTGTATTTGGAAGTTTGAGATGATGTGCAATACGTGGCTGCAGAATATTGTGTGTGCTGCCCGTATCGATCAAAATGGTGACCGGAAGACCGTGAATAACTTCGTTAAATTTCAGAGTTTTAGGAGATGGCTGACCACAAGCAGCTTGTGGAGATAATTGAAAGTAGGTCTCCTCATGTTCTGATTGAATAACAGTTTCTTCTACAACATGGTTGTTGTCTTGGAGTGAAGTGTCCTCATCATCCACCAATAACAACAAAAATTTGCCGGAAGAGCCTTTGTGACCCGGGATGAATTTTTCATCACAATTGAAGCATAAACCTTGCGCACGTCGCTCTTGAAGTTTAGCATTTGAGAGGCGTCTAATGGGGAATTTAGAGGGTTGTGGTGGTTGAGTTGGTTTAGGTGGTGCGCTGATGGAAACAGTAGGTTGGGGGGATGGATTGGGTTTTGTATAAGGGTTGGAAAAGGGTTTTTGGTACTTGGGTTTGGATTCTCGCAGTTTGGATTCAATAAGCTTAGACAGCCCAATGGCTTGGGAAATGGAAGTGGGTTTGAGAATAGCAATTTTGTTTTGGATTTCGGGAATCAAACCTGAAATACAACAATTCAGCACTGCCTCATGTGATAGACCAACAACTTGGTTACCTAATTTTTCAAAAGCCACTTGATATTCCACAACAGAACTAGTTTGTTTGAGTTTAAATAGTTCAGCCTGGTGATTAGCAAACGTAGAAGGTCCGAATCTCAATTCCAAAGCTCTAGTGAAAGAGGGTCAATCCGTTAGAAATTGATTGTGGTGCATCCATTTAAACCATCCTAGAGCCTCTCCTTTCATATAACAAGACATCATTGACAACCTATTTTCAGGAGGTAAATTGTAAAAACTAAATAATTGGTCAGGTTGGAATAACCACTCCCAAGGGTTGGAGCCATCAAATAGAGCAAGTTCTAGCTTAGGGGTACGGAAAGGGGGTAAATGAGGGATCTGATTGTATGGGATCTGGTGGGAAAAAGAGTTGGTATAAGGGGTGTGTTGAGTATAAATGGGTGCAACGAAAGGGTAGGGTGGTGGAATATAGGTTGTAGGAGTATGGGAGTAGGAAGTGACGTTGGGGTGACCAGCAATATGAGATACTATAGCAGACTGGCATAATGGTGTGTGGGTGGGTGAAATCACAACAGAAATTGGGGATGTGACCATAGGTATAGAAAAAGTTTGAGCTGTACATGAAGAACAAGCTATTGTAGGAATAGTAGAAGAAATAGGTTGAGGACCCTTTTGTAACAACAGTTTGTTAAGAGAGGCCATGACAGATTCATAGCGAGAATCTTCGATCTTCTTTTCATTTTCCAATCTGGTGTTGATTAAGCCGAGATTCTGCTGTGTTTTTTTCTTGATCTGAGTGCACCATGTCGAATCTCTCATCTAGATCTGAATGTATTTGGTTGATTGCATTATCAATATGAATATGTGAAGTTTGAATAGCTTGTTCAACAATTTCTTGAGGGGTGGGTTGGGTTGGTTTTGGAGGAGCCATGAGGTCAAGATGAAAGCACCAATGATGTAAAGGAATTAACAACTATTACCAAATTAAGAGTATTCCATTGAATGAACACAAAACAACATGAAAAAGAAAGTAAATTCTGAATTAATTCTTACTTCAACTCAAACCCTAAAGTGGCTTAAATACAACCATAATGACCCTGGGTCAGCTAAATGGGCTTAGCCCAAAAGATAAAAAGTAACTAAACTAAATGACTAGACTGAATATTAATCAATTAAGTACATATTAATCCAGATATTTGGGCTTTTTTGTAACTCGTTTGGGCTTGATATCACTCAAACCCGAAAAAATCTCAGAAACAACCCATAACCAAATCGAAGCAGAACTGGCGAGATGAAGAGAGAATGTGGAACAAATCGGAAAAATGAAAACAAACCCGCAAACCTGGAAACTAATCGGACGCGAACGAGGAGAGGAAGATAGATCGCGAGTGATAGACTGAAGAATAAAGAAATCATTTACTCAAGGAGGTTGGAGCGAAGTTTTCGATTTTCTTCGTGAATCGCTATTGCTCTGTTTTTTTTTCCTCTTTCTCTCGTTTTCTCTTTATACTGGTTGACTCTTATGTTGTTTTAAGAAGAATATTGAAGAGTGATGTCACTTTTGTTTTGTTTTACCCTGTTTTCCTTGGCTTACCTTATGATATTGCTGTTGTTTCAACCATGCCCTTCTTTTTTCTTTTTTCGATTTAGATTTTTTGGTTTTTACAACTGTACCCTATTTGTTGTGTGTGTGGTGGGCTTTTTAGGCCCATGTAATTTCCACAATGTTCTTACACCCGTGGTGTTTTTCTGCACCCTTTCCTTTTTTTTTATTTAATTATCTTTTAAGTTTTGTTTTACTAATTACTTAATTTTCTTGTTATTAGTTTTGTTAAATCTTTTGTTAATTACTTCTTTAAAATTTTAGTTGTTATTTATTTTTGTTAGATGTTTATTGAATTATTAGATTTTAATTATTATTTTGTTTATATGATTTTGTTAAACATTTTTAATAGATATTTTTGTTAATTATCTTTACTAGATATTTTGTTAAATATTATTTTGTTTTCTCCATACCTTTTTTAGTTATATTTTGGTTATCATTCTATTCAGATCTTATTTCTTGATTTATCTTCACTTTTCATTTCTACCTTGATTTTCATCTTCGATTTCCTTTTCGATTTTTATCTTTGGTAGATGAAGTCTTTAGAATCGTGAATGTTGGTTATCGAAGTTGTTTAACCTTCATTATTCCAAATCTGTAGTGAATGATCATCGAGATCATTTTCTATACTTTGGGATCATGATAGGTTACCTTCGATTAATCGACGAAAGTTTGTGATTAACACGAAATCATCCACTTTTCTTTTCATATGGAATGATTTATTTAGAGAATGATTCAATATCATTTCTCTATCGTGTTTTAGCACAAACATCATCTTGTGTGGCCTCCTATAGCATGTTCTTCATCATAAATCGTGCTACGATGGTTTAGCACTATAGTCGACCCGATTCATCCGAATAAATGACAATTAACGATTAATCACTAACAACTAACTTTAATTTCCGTCAATATATTCTTGATTTAGTTTCTATCAATATATCTCGTTTATATTATATCTTGCTCATATTCATATTGTTCATATTCATATCATATTCATCTTATTCATATCTTGTTCATCTAACCTTTTCTTGTTCATACCTTTATTCGAAAACACACTAAAATATCGAAACCCTAAAAGACTCAATTGGTGGACTACTGGTTACTTTTCCGAGCAACGGAACTTAGACTTTGTACAGAAACTCTAGCATGGAGATTTTTTCCGACTCTTGATCATTGTTTAGTTTAGGACACGTTGCACACACACGACTTCCTCTTGGGCTACCTTACAATGGTCCCATTTATTTCGTGCAATCCTATGTAACTTACATATACCCCGCTCCCATTCTGATGTACGCATTTTACTCGCGTTTCTTTGATTGTGGTTTGTTTACTAGGAGCACCCCTAGGGACTAGCATAGACTAAACCATTTTCAAACTAATTCCCGATTCATCGTCGAGCCATTTTCAAAACACCCTCTATAAATCGATTGCTCATTAGCATCGCCATCAACCTAATGCACACATTTACACATTTCATCATGGCTTTGTTACTAGGTGCACCCCTAGGGACTAGGATCGATTCACACCTCTTTTCATCAAACCCTCGATTCGTCGTCGAGCTATTTTCAAATCAAACTTATAAACCGAGTGCCTTTTGCCTCGCAACCAATCTCTTCGCAAATACAAACAAGCCCTTGATCCAACATCAAGCGGATTTTCTCAATTAAACTTCAAAACGATTAACAACTATAGAAACTCTTTTCAAGGTGAAAAAGAGGGGGGTTGAGCCTTTTATCTCTCTTTAGTTGTTTAGGTGTGAGTTCTTTTACTCGTGTGTGAACAATTGACGCCTGTAAAACACTTCCAACTCGATAACCATAAAACCTATTTTCTCAATCACCTAGATGAAAAAGAGAGAGAGTCAACCCTTTGACTTACTCTCCCGATTACTTGGGCCCGAGGATCCTTTCTTAAGCTTTGAGTAATCGTCATCCAAACCAAACTTCAACAATCCAACCCAATTTGTGGTCGTATCCACGAACTACAGACGCTCTGATTCTTCATTCATTTGAATGTAAGATACGTAGGCACAAGATTGAGATGATCTTGGCGAGCACACTTCCATTTTTTTCTATCATTCCGCGACCCTTTACCTTTTCCGTAGTCGAACTACGAGCGCTCTGATTCCTCATTCTCGTCCGAATGAGCATACGTAGGCACAAGGGCCCCAATCCTTGGCGAGCACCCTAACCTAAAACCACTCATTCTCCTCTTAGCATCATTTCCTTTTATCGTATCGTTCTACATTGTATCATTTAGAAGAAAACAAATAAGCTTAGCTAACGTTCATCACAATTTGAATTAAGAGGTTCCCGTTGAGTACAACGGACGTGAGGGGGTGCTAATACCTTCCTCTCACGTAACCGACTCCCGAACCCAGAATGTGGTTGCGACGACCATGTTTTTATCTCCTTAAAAGGTTTTCTTGATATTTTACTTTCCCTCTTTTGGGATAAATAAAGTTCGGTGGCGACTATGTCGAACCACAACAGTCTTCCGCGCCTTTCGCGCGAGGGCCGTATTCTCGATGATTTTTCGAGATGCGACAGTTCCCATGGTTCAAAATACAACTCCAGGCATCCATACAAGCATATTGGTTCACCACAAGTCATGGAAATAGCTTCTCAAGTTCATAAAGGAATTTTTGGATCCATCAGACCAAAAGTCAACTGTGGCCTTCTTAAAGTCAACTCTTGGGGTTCCAAGTCAAACATGAACTCCTTGTTAGAGCAAGAGTTGTCTCTGCAAGTCATCTTTATGTTTTGATGATAACAATGAGTATTTGTGAAAGAACCATTTTATGTTCTGTGTGTTGTGTGCAGATCATAATCATAGAAGATATCAGATCCAACAAACACCAGCAAGATGTGTGTAAATGATCATATGAGAGTTACTATGTGTAACACAAGTCGCAAGAAGCAAGTATGCTTCTGTATCTGATCATAATCAGATAGATCCAAGGATGCCGATATTGCTGTTGCAATGCTCTTGTGGATGCTACTCTGAAAGTGGTTATGATTCTAAAGATAGTGAAGCTTCTGAAGAGATAATCTTGTGGAGAACCGAAGTGCTGAAGATTCTCATGACTTGAAGTTCTGAAGGCTGAAGGCTCTGAAAACCAAGTGCAGAAAGACTCTGAAGACTGAAGTGTTCTGAAGATTATGGTTCTAAAGGTCAAGTGCTGAAGACTCTGAAGACAACATTCTGAGTGAACAAGGTTCTGAAGATTCTGAAGACTTGAAAGCAGTGAAGATAACGGGTTTCAAGACAAGTACTGAAGCTCTGAAGACAGATTCCTAATGGACAAGTTCTAAAGACGAAAGACTTGAAGTTTCTGAAGACCCAGTTATAAAGTCTCTACTCATGCTTCAATTAATTACCATCAGAAGCCTCTGAAGATTTGAAGACAAATGTTACCGTTAGCGATGACTATACAACGTGCTAAAAAAACCTATACCATCACTTCTTCTACAGTAAAAAGAAGATATGGAAGTACAACTTTCATCATTGCCTAACGACTCTTTTCAAATAGCCAACAACTCTCTAACAACTATATTTTACTTGGTTATTTAAAGGAAAGGAGAATGCGCTTCTGAAGGTGTCGATGTGATGATAGTCGCAACGATCAGTTATCGTTGTTATACTAAACACTTAAATCTATCACCGTAACACACGACCATTGTTGTTAAAGCTCAAAGATCATCATTCAACACAATAACAATCAATTGGAACAAAAGCTGTTGATGAACAAGACAACATTGCAAATCAGTCAAGTCATCAACCAACTTCATCATCTGAGCTATATTGAAGATCTGAAGCAAGGAGTTGTTACTCGAAGCTTGATCAACAAAGACAATGAAGATGATCTACAAGATGTCATAAAACTGTCAAATTAACATAAATCTTTGTAGAATATAAAGATAGCAAGGAGCTATTGCTCATATCTTGCTAGAACGCTGAGTGTTCCTTTTTACTTAAAATTAGGAGTTATCTGCTTGTTTAGAAGCATCAATGTAATCTCCAGAACAACTAATTATATGTGAATTAGGATTCCTCAAGTGATCAGTGTGATCGGAGACTTGAAAAGACAATGGCTTGGTGTCGTTGTGGAAATCCTGAAATATGGTCAATGATAGTCATATCTCAAAGAGGACCAATTGTGGGTCAGACTCTTGTGAGATCACTGATGGTACTCATTGAAAATCCTGGAAGAATGGTCAGTAAACATTATATCTGTTGAATCGGATCCCTGAACGTTTAGCTGTGAAATCCTGATAGTAGATCTTGCGAGATTGGAACCTATTGGGTCAATGTTCATTATATCCATTAACTCGAATCCCTGAACAGTTCATTGTGGGTTAGTCACAGTTGCGGTTGTGCAGGATGTTAGTCATCGGCTGTTGCTCGTGCATCTGTAATAGGTTTTGATTATAGTGGATTAAGTCCTTGTGTTCAAGGCGAAATCACCTTGGAAGGGTGGACTTGACTAGCTTGGGAATGCCTTAAGTGAACCAGGATATATCGTGTGTTCTTTACTCTTGTTTATGCTTTGTTTGATTGTTTATGTTTCTGTATCATTTATCAGAACCTTGCAACCAAACTCTGATGAGCTTCCGCATTGCAAGTCTGATTCAAGCATTGCTAATTCAGATTTGCCTTGTCGCTTATGCTTCATACATAGCACAATCTGAATGACGCTTCGCAAGTCAGAGTCTCTCAACGCAACTCTGATATTCTCTTGCACGTTAATAATAAGAGGCGAAAATTTGGTAAGAGTGAAAAACACAATTCAAACCCCCCCCCCCCTTTCTTGTGTCTTTCTCACACCTTCAGTTGGTATCAGAGCTCCGGTTCTGTTATTGATGGATATCAAACACTTAACAGTGTCAGAAAAAGATCCAGATATGGTTGTCATACCCCAAATTTTGACCACTAATATTTCCCATCATTGTGCAAATCATCAGCATAATATGGAGGAACCATCATACTTCATCAATCTCCCCAAAGATGGGTGAGCATCCACTACGATCAAAGTTAGGGTTTCTAGCCCTCTCAGAGCCTTAGGCAAAGGATCAATCAAGGAATGACATGATCTTCCACTTGTCTAACCTCTCAAACATTCACAAGGGATCAAGAGGACTCCCACTTCAAGGATTAAGCACAAGGTTGCTCCCTTCTAGGTGGATCAAGCTTCAAGATCGCCAGTGTCACCAAGTTAGGGTTTTGGTCGACCAGGGCCTCCAGATGGAAATTTTTCATCTGGGCACAAGCCAATGATCCAAAACCTAACCTAAAATACTCCATGGAACCTCATGGGCCCAAGCATCAAGTCAATTTGACTTCAGGGGATGCATACATCAAAAATCAGGAATTAGGGTTTCTTGACCTAATTCACCCCTAAGTTGACTTTTGGGACAAATCATGAGCCGAGACCTCAAGAGAGGATTTGAGGGTCTCTAATGAACTATATTGATCCATTTGGAACAATGGATTAATCAATGAAGTTTGAGCAACAAGTCTCAATTTCATCTGCACCACAATTAGGGTTTTAAGGAAAAAGTCAACTGTAACTTTGACTTTGACCAGGACATTCTCCCAAACCCCAGGACATGCCTCAATATACCCTATGACATCCATGAAACATGTCCATCAAGTTTGATTTAGGTCAAGGACATGATTTCCTGAGGAATTGCACAGTTTGGAATTCATCTGATAAAAAGTCAACTGTGCACAAAAGTCAACTTTGACTTTTTGAGATTTTTCACCAAAATGGATTTTTAACCCTAAAATGATGTTAATGTATGATTTGAATCATCATTCATCAAGAAAAATCAAGAAAAGTTGGATAACTTGTAAAAGGGGTAACCATAAAAACTTAGAAAATTTTCTAAGTTAAAAATGAAGTGACAAGGGTACCAACTTTGGAGGATCATAACTCCTAAAACACAAAGCCATTTTTCCCCATCCAAAGATGGATTTGTAGCCCTCATTACCCTCTACAAAAACTTCAACTAGACCTAAGTCCAATTCATTAAGGATTTTGAGTTATGGAGTGATCAAAATGGCTGAAAAATGAAAATGTCACTTTTTCCAACACTTAGTGAAATTTTCACTAAGTCCAAATCTGTCTTCATTTTTTTCCAAATGTAGGGGGATTTTTCACTTGGATTCAAAAGAGATCAAAACCAAACATGTTTAAATAGTTGTTGTATCATGTAAGGGCTTTCCAAAATGGCCAAGAACATTGCCAAATTCCATTTGAGTCATGAGATATGACATTGGAAAGTTGCCTTGCTGAAATCTGCCAAGGCAAGGTAGAATTTGCATTTTTGCTCGATTTGCCAAAATCAGCCAAATTCAAATGCTCCTATCTACTTGGACACATCTGAGGATTGAATCTAAAGGGGACAATCACTGAGCCAAGCCTCCAAAGTCCATGGAACAAGAAATAGCATGTTGAACCTAGAATGGCCAAAATAGGGACAAGACTCCAAATTTGGATTGAAGCATTCAATGGAAGCATCAAGGTGGCATGGACTGAGCCCTTCTCATCTGAAATCAGTCAAGACTTATACAAGACCAAGGGGACCAAAGCTCTGTGCCCTAACCTCTAGTCAATGGCTAGAGGAGACTTGGATTTCCATTGGCCAACATTGAACAAACACCTGCTGCAGTTGCCATTCACTGTGGATCCCAAAACAAACTTGCTCTACCATAAATAGAGCTCAATTGTGATCATTTTAAGTACACCAAAGCCATCTAACAAATGCTTTCCTCAAAATCTCTTTCTCTTGGCAAAAATGCTTTTCTTAGCAAGGTAGCTATCGGGTTTTGAGCTAGAGGGCAATTCCACTCAAACCAATCACTCATACACCTCACATACATCATATAGAAGTGATCCAAACACTCACATAACATCTGGAACACAGATTTCACAAAATCACCTAGGGAAGCTATCCACATCATTGGAACCTAGTTGTAACACCTCCAACACAAAACACGATCACCAGCTGCAAGTGGTAAGCATGAGCTCTTCTAACTCTATGATCCATGCAATTTTTGCTGCACAATAATTTGGCCATATGTTCATAATCATGCATGGAATGTTTCCCCTCAATTAATTGCATTGTTTGAATCGTGTATCAAAAATCCTAGCCTTCATGCAGAAATTAGGGTTCTTGAGGATTTTTCATGATTTCTTGTTATATGTTTAATTTAAATGAAATTAATGGACATAGACATGATTGTGAGGTTGAGACAAGCATAATGATATGTGGATTGCATGTTATAATCAAGTATTCAGTGAGATTGGAGAGAAAATGCAAATCTGGCCAAGCCCAGAACACGCGAGTGTTCTTGGCGCCATTTTTAGAAATTTGAATATTTGAATTTTGTGATTTTATTTAATTGATTCAAAAATTAATTTCTCTCTGAGTTTTAATGATTTTGAGTTGATTCTTTTTTTAATAATTCACAAAAATGTTAAAATATTTTATTTTATCAAAAAATCCCAAAAATATTATTTATTTCATATAATTGATATTTTTGCAAAGAATTAATATTTTAATTGTTTTTGACATTTTAAATATTTTTTCCACATTGATTTTGCAACTTTTAATGCTTTCTAATTATTTTGTAGGCCAATACTTAATTTTTGAAGCATTAATCCAAGATCACAATTTGTTTCCCATATGTTAAACAATTTTGATCATTTTAATTGAATTTTTATTCAATTAAATACATTTTTGAAAACAAATTAGGGTTTTTGGATTAATTCAACCCTCATAAATCATTTTCAAAACACTTGGGCCTCTAATAGAGTGTAAGACCCAATCCTTTTTTGACCAAATCATTTTTGGGCCTCAGTGTATTGTATAAGTCCCGATACCGTCAAAAACAAACGGCGCGATCGTCGCCTTTTGAAAAAAATCAATTGGGCCTCTCCTTGAGCTATAAGACTCATTCAAAACATTTTGGGCCTCTATTAGAGTGTAAGACCCAATCCCCTTTTAACCAAAACCTTTTGGGCCTCACTTATTGTATAAGTCCCTCTGCGTTAAAAGAAAACCTCGGCGCGATCGCCATTTTAAACAGAAAAATCAACTGGGCCTACCCTCGTGTTATAAGCCCCACTCTTTTTCTTTAAACCTTTTGGGCCTCTTGAGAGAGTGTAAGACCCATCCCTTTGTACAGAAAACATTTTTGGCCCTCAGTCACTTGCATAAGTCCCTCTGTACAAATTCAAACAGTGCGCTCACTGATAAAACCCTGGGCCTCTCCTTGAGCTGTAAGTCCCAAATATTTCTTTTTCAAAGCACTTTCTCCTTTGATTTTGAATATACTGTTGTTTTCAATCTTTCTTTGTTGAATAACTAACCAAACAGCATGGAAGCTCTACAACCGAGTAAGTGGTTATTGCTTTCATTTACCGCTTTCATATGCATATAACTGTATTGTGGGGCTGTTTCGCTGTAAGTCTTCTTTCATATACTCATATCAACTGTGTAATAATAGTATAGATATTTAGAGTTCCCCCGGCAACTACGTCTAGCATTAAGCCCGTTGATCACTCTTAGAAATAGTCAAAACTAGATCCCCATAGGATTACCAGACACAGTCTTCCCTCCTCTTGGGGTTAAACAATATGGAGACATGAAAGGCAGCATTCTCGGTGAACCCTTTCATAGACTGTCACTCATAGAAGTTGTCAAAGAAACTCTATTCCCCCGAGATGATCTTTTCTCCGTGAATGGCATCTCTTGAGTTTCTTCCAAATTCTCGAACTTTCCTGGCTTGATCTATTCTCGGTGAACGGCATGTCTTGAATTTCTCGGGGTATGGGGACCCACAGGCTTCTTAAAAGCACTTGTCAAGAAACTCTATTCCCCAGAGATGATCTTTTCTTCGTGAATGGCATCTCTTGAGTTTCTTCCAAATTCTCGAACTTTCCTAACTTGATCTATTCCTTGTGAATAGCTTGCCTTGAATTTCTCGGGGTTTGGGGACCCACGGGCTTCTTAAAAGCATCGGCCTCCTCTTGGGCATCGTACAAGGACCCATAGGCTTCTTAAAAGCAACCTAGCCTCCTCTTGGGCTTAGTACAAGGACCCTACGGCTTCTTAGAAGTATTCACAGCCTCCTCTTAGGCTTCGTATAATGATCTCTTCCTCCGGGAATGATAGCCTCCTCTTGGGCTTCGTACAAGGACCCGTCGGCTTCTTAAAAGTTTCCAGCCTCCTCTTGGGCTTCGTACAAATTATCCCGACGACCTCCTAGAGGTATAGGAACAGAACTTAGTCGTCTGCATAGAACAGTCCTTTCAAAGAGTCTACTACTGTTTCTCAAAACATAGTACAAAGATGACACTCTAGACTCGGACAGTCTAATCTCCTTGAGTCTCAAAGACATTCTCAAGTGACCCCTTCGTTAAATAGGAAGGAAACCTGCAGACTCGGACAGTCTCAATACCCTTCGGATTTCCCACTTCCTTAAAGAACAGGAATAACCCGGATCCTTGAATCAAATCCATGAGTACAGTGTTGCTCATATAAGAACTGATTTTCTCTTTAAAATCAGTATACTGGACCTGTCACTTAACTGAAACAGTCACCATAGCCTCCTCTTAGGTTTTGTATAATGATCCTTCTTCAATGAAGTTAGCCTCTCTCTTGGGCTTTATACAATGATTCTCCCCAGCAGAGTTAACAACGTTTAGCCTCTCTCTCGGGCTTTGTACGAGACACATAAACGACTCCCTCGTTGAGTCAATCACCCCTTTAGCCTCCATCTCGGGCTTTGTACGAGATACAAAAACTCTCTTGTTGAGTCAATTAGCTTCCATCTCGGGCTTTATACGAGATACCAAAAGATTCCCTCGTTGAGTCAAAACCTTTTAGCCTCTCTCTCGGGCTTTGTACGAGACACATACTAGCCTCCTCTTAGGCTTTATATAAGAAAACCACTGGTTGATCCAATTTACCTTTTAGCATCAAAGTTGTGCCTCGTTCACAGTACACAAACATCATCAACTCCTTCCCCTTCATCTAATCGCTGTAAGCGACAAGCCTCTGGATCATCTACATCCATGCCACTGTCCCTCTTTTAGCATGAGAAATTCCTAAGGAAAGATAGCATTGCTCTAAACTGAGTTAAAGTCTTCTTCTTCAGGTTGGAAATCCCTTATAAAGGAAATTATGGCATTGCTGGATTCACACATCCCGGTTAAAGTAATTCTCCTTTATAAACAGTTGTGACATACAACCCCCTCTTTAGAGATGACAAATTCTCTCTAAAGTCAAACCCTTTCAGCTTCACATCTTGGGCTTTGAACAAGATACAAATAGACTCTTTAGCTTCACATCTTGGGCTTTGAACAAGATACAAATAGACTCTTTAGCTTCACATCTTGGGCTTTAAACAAGATACAAACACCTTTCGCTTCACGTCTTGGGCTTTGAACAAGACACCAAAACAACCAATTTCCTCCCATAGAATAGGAGGAACTACGAACGCTCTGATTTCCCTGTTTCGGTAAACGGGAATACGTAGGCATAAGATTGAAAGAAAAAATCTTAGCGAGCACAATCAACAAAACACCCAAATCCCATATCTCCATCAATCAAAAGCAGTAATTCAAAAAGCATCAGTCCTAACATCCTAATCCTTGTTCCTCGCTATAAAGTCCTAGAATAAAAAGAAAGAAACCAGTATTGGCGAAAATACAAATAACCAATACAAAGGCCCCCCACATTGATAGCATCCATAAACTAACAGACCGCTGTTTAAACTCAGTATGCAAAGCAGGGTTAATTGGAGACATCTATTTCCCTTCCTTCATCAGCTCACAATAGGATAAAAAATGAATCGACCTGTAGTAAGCTCAAACCGCAGAGAGCGACCAACACTTAAGAACCGCGTCCAAAATCGCTCGCTACAATGGTGTGTAGAAATACTTTGGGTAAGATTTCAATCCACTTACAATTTCAGTATCAGCTCAGAAGATGACTGTGTACTAAATTGTAATCAAACGGATTACCGGAGCAAGTCACTGATTCTTGAAGTTTTTGTTGTTGTCAACATCGGAATCTTCCTCTCTAAAACTTAAGAAAAAATTGAAGAATCAGCTGACAAGATAAATTCATCAGATAAGTAGTAGTATCTGTTGAATGCTTATCTTAGAGGATACGTTTGGATAAACAACGTATTTTGCTCAAGATTGAATCATCAGAAAATAAGAAATCTTGTTTGTTGAAGATTATCTCTTTATGAGTTTTTGAGATGTTTTCAAGAAACAAATTAGTCTACCCTTGACTTTCTCATTTAGAGCTCATTAAGAATTTCTTCATGTAAGGAAGAAAGATTGTTGTTCTATGATTTTGAACTTCAGAATTAAGTCTGCAGAAGAAACCTTGTAGAAAACTGAAGAACCTTCAGAAAGAGGAAATCTAGAGATTCATCTGGAATATGATTAAGAACAATGTCTGAGTCTTGGTTAAAATAACATAGACAACTGAGTTCTGCTCTATCTCAGTTGAACTAACTGTAATTGGTCAGAATGTTATCTGATATTTTTCTCAAAAATTCACGTTGCATAAATTCTGGAATCAGAAGATGCTTGACTAGATGCATAAACAGAAGTCATATACTCGAAGTCAAAAAGGATCTAAGTCACTGATATTGTTCAGTATGAAGAAATCAGCTGACACTCTTTTCAGAAGCAGATATATTGTAAATACTTTGATGGACTAAATCTAAACAAATTAGATCAGCATTGCAAGAACAAGATTCTCATACATGTTTGATGATACTCGTTTCTGAACAAGCTCTGCATCTGAGTCAGAAGATATTATGAAATGAAAGTCTGATGAAAGATAGACGTTCTGATAATAAAGATCAGAATCTCTCAAGGTTGCTCCCAGAAGTCAGATGAATGGCTCTAAATGGAAAAAAGGAAAAGATCATCTGAAGAGAAGATTAAGTCTAGTTCTCAGACTAGAGATCCGAGTTCAGAAGACATCGATATTCTTCAATGTTAGATTACAACATCAGAACACTCTGAAAGAAGCTGAAAGATGATGATCAGAAGCTCAAAGTCAGAATGGAAAGCACTCAAATAAAGTATCACGGCGAAGAGTTCAGATTCTCTAAGGTATGACTTTCCTTATCATGACTGATTAAATGTTGCTACTAGTTCAAACTGCAAGTTATCTGGTAAGTAAAAATATTAATGGTCTAAAATATTCTCTATTTCCAAGAAAAATCTTTTGATCAAATCTCTGGACAATGAGTGCACTCAATGTAACCTCAGTCATAATTGCGAATCTTAAATAATCATGATAAGTTCTCCCAAAAATGATCTACAAATATTTCATATGAAATATGCAACTCTGTCAATACTCTCATAACTGTTTCATGCCTTTCTCTCTCTCGTTAGAAATCCTCTGGCTTTTCGGATTCTGAAAATATATACGTGTCATCAAAATAATAGGATCTCCAATGCGTGTAACCTTGGTTTTGCCTTAAAATCTTAGCATCTACTAACTAGGCGTGATCATGAGCTGACAAACTAGGACTCACTTTCTTGTTGAAAATAGTAAAAATCATTATGCTTACCTCTATGTGTGTGCACTTATTAGATATGTAAGATAAATCTTCTTGAAATTAGGCAATGTGTCTCTCTGTTTTCACTCCTAATTAATGTTGTCAAACGCTAATCTTACATATGCATTTATTGCAAACTTTTGACTCCTGTCAAGAATTAATTAGTAAATTCTATGAATCATCTCTTGATTTTTCCAAGATTGAGAGACTGTTAGACTTAGTGGTTGTATCCGTCTTTTACCCTATTTAGTCTAATATCTAGGATATGATGAACCAGTCGTTTGGAGTCACAAGAACTTATTAACTCACTCTATTCGTTTCCTATTTAAGGCTCCATGTTCACTTCTCTATCCATCATTCCAGCCCATCTCAGCTAGTGTCTCTCTCTTGTATCTCCTCGCCTCCAAAATGTCTAACTCACATCCAAAAGCTGCTAAGAGTGAATTCTCAGAATTATAAGTCCTAAATGAACTTGTTGTAAATACCAGTTCTCTAAAAGAACACGGTATGATAAGAACTTCGTCTGAGTTACGGTGTCAGAAATGGGAAGGTTATCTCAACATGCTTCCAGGCCTTATTTACATCGACCTAGTCAAAGAATTCTGGGCAAATGCTGATGTCTTTTCAAACGTGTATAATCAACACATCATTCAATCAGTTATCTCCGGGATACTTGTATTGATTAATCCCTCTGTCATTGCACAAGCCATCAAGTGTGAAGGAATCGGTGATACCACCGAAGATTACAAAGAAAGAAATATCTTCACTGATCTCATTCACAAAATTCATTGTGGAAATGGTCCCTCCAACTATGCTTCCACACTCACTCCCTCAGCTAAAGTCTGGCACAGAATCATGGAAACAAACTTAGGACCTAGAGAAATAGGAGCAGGATTACTATCTCACTCGGACTGATAATTTATTTTCCTTCTGGTCTATAGAAGAAAAATAAACCTCCCTCAAACCATGTTCAATTACTTTCAAGAACAAATCCTCTTATCTAAAGATAAGCCTTCCTTTAGTATTCCGTATGGAAGGGTCATATCTCGTGTCCTTGAGATTCAAGATGTGATCACTAGGATAGAAAACATCGGGGCAACCATAGAATGTTCACCTATGAATTATGTAGAATTCTCTAGGAATCTATGAAGGTTCATAGTGAAATTCTGGTATCAGATGTGTGATGTTAAGTGTGATGTCACAACAACATAATTTGCTAAATGAACAAGACAATAAAACAGCCAATCAACACAATGAATTGTTCACCCAGTTCGGTCTAACTACCTACGTCTGGGGGCTACCAAGCCAGGGAGGAAATTCACTATTAGTAGTATTAAATTACAGACTCAACAGTCCCAGTTGACAATCCACTAACTTAATCACTACCCAATGACACTTCTACCTAAGATACACTTAGATATGAGAAACATTCACTCCCTCTAAATCACCACAGTGATACAATTCAAAGATTACAAAGTATAGAAGTCACACTTCCAAAACACAACTTGATCTTGCTTAAAAGCTTTGATCAAGAACAATTAACAACTCAAAACAATCACACCAATTCAAGCATCAATGATGAATGAATGGTTTACAAAACACAAACGAAAACACACTTGACACTCAGTCTTTAATCTCTTGTCTTCGTATCTTCCAAGTAGGGTTGTGGCTGCTTTAAATAGAAACTCAGACTTGGGCTTGGACTCCTTGAAAATCTCTGATTTGATTTGAAATTAAAACAGATTTATACTTCAAATCTTTCCATATCATTCAGCCCTAAAAACAGAAACAAGATCTGCTCCACTTATGATTGCACCAGAATATATTTTTACCAAGATATTCTACCTGCAGTCACTCACTAAGCAAAAATATCACCACCAACAAAAACACGCACATCCCTAATAACACAGCAGACTGATGTTCTGATGTTCTGCCAACTGATGTCAAGACATCATGTTTAACATCAGCACACAAAACTGCAACCCTAAATAACTTAACATAAACTGAATGTTAAGAACTCTTGTTAAGACATCAGACATATGACATCTTCAACAACAACATTGTTTTACCAAAATTCCAGCCAATAACAAGAACTAACAATCTCCCCATTTGGCTAATTTTGGCTAAAACAACCTCAGCCAACATCAGAAATACCTGCAGCGGATAAATTAAAGCAACATTCTCACAAGCAGCACCAACTTCCAAAGCTGCACACCACAAAACAAGAACTAACTCCCCCTGAAAATAATAACTAACTCCCCCTCAAAACAAGAATCACACCAACACCTAGGCTAACTTATCTCCCCCTTTTTAGCCACAATTGGACAACCTCTTAACCTACCAAGGCAGCAAACACGAAGTTCTGACATCTAATTTGACAAGGTCAAATAAATGGCTTCCCAAGAAAAACAGGTTCCCAAACCAAAGACCACTTTGACTGGTCAGGCGATACAAACAAAGACTCTTTATGCAGTATAAAAACCAAGCCTCCTTGCTTCTAACAACATACCACAGATAGAACCATGAGTCAGTCTAACAAAGATGCAGGAAAGAGACACATGCAAGAGGTCAAGAAACCAGATCCACAGAAGATGAAGAACAAAACATTGTCTTCAGCTGGGCTAACTTCAGGAGTAACAAGAACAAGAAAAACATCAGAGACAAGGATGAAAACCATAAAAAAACCTCCAGTTCAACTTCATGCTTCTGATGATGAATGGGATGAATATTGGAAAACATTTCTTGATTCAGGGGGTTGGGATAATCTTTAGACCCTTTGTTTGTTGCTTTTGATGTACTAAAATCTAATCTTGTATGCTTTCAGCAGTTGAATAAAATTTTGTTTCCTTTAAATTAAGCAATAAAGTTCACAACTGCACAAGACACCTCCCAGCACACTTAATCCTCATATATGCAAATTCCCAATTTGCTTCTTAATTTTTCAAACTGATTTGCATCTAAGGCCTTTGTAAAAATATCAGCTAATTGTTGTTCAGTAGCAACATGTTCCAGAGCAACTACTTTGTCTTCAACTAAATCTCTTATAAAATGATGACGTATATCAATATACTTAGTCCTGCTATGTTAAATAGGGTTCTTGGAGATATTGATAGCACTAAGATTATTATAGTACAATGTCATGACATCTTGCTTGACATTGTATTCGGTTAACATTTGCTTCATCCAAACAAGTTGAGAACAACTACTCCCTGCTGCTATGTACACACAATTCTACTTTTTACTAAACCAAGAGATCAGATTAGTCCCTAAGAAGAAACAACCTCCTGAAGTACTTTTTCTATCATCAGCACTCCCTGCCCAATCAGCATCACAATAACCACTTAACTCAGTACCTGATCCATGACTGTAAAGCATGCCATAGTCACTAGTCCCATTCACATACTTCAGAATTCTCTTCACTTGATTCAAGTGACTAACTTTAGGCTCAGATTGATATCTAGCACAAACTCCAACAGCAAAAGAAATATCAGGTCTGCTAGCAGTGAGATACAATAGATTACCAATCATGCTTCTGTATAGACTTTGATCCACACTCACACCATGTTCATCCTTTGACAACTTTAAGTGAGTAGGAGCATGTGTCCTCTTGTGATTAGCATTTTCCAGACCAAACTTCTTCATAATGTTCTTAGCATACTTGCTCTGAGAGATGAATATGGAGTCTTCCATTTGTCTAACTTGTAGACCCAGAAAATAGCTGAGCTCTCCAACAAGACTCATTTCAAACTCAGACTACATCTGTTTCACAAAATGTTTAACCATTGCATCTGACATCCCACCAAATAATATGTCATCAACATATATTTGAGCTATCATCAAATTTCCTCCTTCATCTTTGACAAACAAAGTCTTGTCAATCCCTCCTTTTCTGTAACCATTCACAGCCAAAAATTCAGTAAGCCTGTCATACCAAGCTCTTGGTGCTTGCTTCAAACCATAGAGAGCTTTCCTAAGTTTGTAAGCATGATTAGGAAATGTTGGATCAATAAATCCTTTTGGTTGATCTACATAAACCTCTTTATTTAAGTACCCATTCAAAAAGGCACTCTTAACATCCATCTGAAAAAGCTTGAATTTGATATTACAAGCCACACCTAAGAGTAATCTGATAGATTCCACTCTTGCCACAGGTGCAAAGGTTTCGTCAAAATCAATTCCTTCAACCTGAGTGTATCCCTGTGCTACCAATCTGGCCTTGTTTCTGGTGACCACTCCTTGTTCATCAGACTTATTCTTGTAAATCCACTTGGTGCCTATTACATTAACTCCATCAGGCCTTGGTACAAGATCCCACACTTTATTCCTCTTGAATTATTCCAGCTCTTCATGCATGGCATTAATCCAAAATTCATCAGTCAATGCTTCTTTGACATTCTTGGCCTCAATTTTGGAAACAAAACAAGAATTTGACACAACCTCTCTATATCTAGTGTTAACCCCTGAATTTGGATCACCTATGATAAGCTATTTAGGATGATCCTTTTGCACTCTAATAGATGGTTCTTTATTAGGTTGTTCAGGTTCAGGCTCAGTATCAACAGGACTGGGAGCAACACTTCTATCTTCAGCTTCTGATGTAACATCTTCAAACAATGTTCAAACATCATCCAGGACATCAGCATCTTCCTTCATGTCACTGTCATCAATTACCACATTTATAGACTCCATCATAACCTTGGTTCTGGAGTTGAAAACCCTATAAGCTCTGCTATTTGTAGAGTATCCCAGAAAGATTCCCTCATCACTTTTAGGATCCAATTTTCTCCTTTGTTCACGATCTGACAAAATATAACATTTACTTCCAAAAACATGAAAGTACTTCACTGTTGGTTTTCTCCCTTTCCACAGTTCATACAAAGTAGCTGAAGTGCCTCTTCTCAAGGTAACTCTGTTGTGAATATAGCAAGCAATATTCATGGCTTCAGCCCAGAAATGGTAAGGAAACTTTTTGGCATGAATCGTTGCCCTAGAAGATTCTTGGAGAGTTATGTTCTTCCTTTCAACAACTCCATTTTGCTGAGGGGTAATAGGAGAGGAGAACTCATGACTGATGCCTTCAGCAGAACAGTATTCAACAAACTTGCTATTTTCAAACTCTCTCCCATGATCACTCCTAATTCTGATGACATTGCTCTCCTTTTCTCTTTGGAGTCTTTGACACAAATCTTTAAAAACATCAAACACCTCTGTTTTGTCTTTAATAAAGTTCACCCAAGTATACCTGGAAAAGTCATCTACAACAACATAAGCATATTTCTTCCCACCTAGGCTTTCTACCTGCATAGGTCCCATTAAGTCCATATGGAGCAGTTCCAAGACTTTAGAAGTGGCGTTATGTTGAAGCTTCTAATGAGACATCTTGGTCTGTTTCCCTATTTGACAATCTCCACAAACTCTTCCCTCTTCAATTTTGAGTTTAGAAATTCCTCTGACAGCTTCTGAGGATATGATTCTCTTCATTCCTTTCAGATGAAGATGTCCCAACTTTTGATGCCATACTTTGACTTCATCATCTTTAGCAAAAACACATGTTGAGAGACTTGAGTCTTGTGACACCCATAGATAACAGTTATCCTTAGACCTAGCACCCTTCATGATGACTTCACCTTTCTCATTTGTGACAATGCATTCAGTTTTTGTAAAGTCAACTTTGAGCCCTTGATCACATAGTTGGCTAATACTGATCAAATTTGCTGTCAACCCTTTGACCAGAAGTACATCATCCAACCTAGGAGCACCAGCACAATTCAGCTTCCCCATACCCTTGATTTCTCCTTTGACACCATCACCAAAAGTTACATGTCCAGAAGAATGTAGCTTAACATTCACCAACAAATTCTTCACTCCTGTCATGTGTCTTGAGCACTATCAAAGTACCAGTCTTCTTTAGTAGAAACCCTAAGAGAAGTGTGAGCTATTAAGCTGGCAACTTTTCCTTTGGGAACCCATTGCTTCTTTGGTTTGATGACCTGATTACCTTTGTGAATGTTCTGTCTGGGTGCCAACTGATGTGCCTTCTAAGGATACCCATGTAACTTATAACAATAAGCCTTTATGTGTCCAAAATGCCCACAATGATGACATCTCCAACGCCTGAATTTCTTCCTAGATGGAGTCCTGTCAGGATGTTTAAACATCTGTTTTAACATCACTGGCTTGGAAATAGGAATAACATTATTTGAAGCTGAAACATTGTTGAATCCCAAAACACTTTTGTTTCCAGCAGTTTTTCCAATATTAAGAATATTGTCTAGAACATCAGTTCCATTATTCAACATTCTGACAGATTTTGACATAGATTCCAGTTTAGAGTTTAGCATACAGACTTCCTTCTCAAGCTCAGTCTTTTCAGCCTTTATCTGCATTATGATTTTCTTTTGTTTCTCTCCTTCTAGACATACTTGTTCACTTCTAATGCACAGCTTTCTATAAGAGGCAGCAAGCTCTTCATAAGTAACCTCTTCATCACTTGAATCATTGTCAGACTCACAAATCCCAATCATATCTCTAACAAGATTGGCTGATTCTCCTTCAGGTTCACTATCAGTATCCTCATCAGACCAAGTAACAGACATACCACTTTTCTGCTTCTTAAGGTATGTAGGACATTCTGATTTGATGTGACCATAACCTTCACATCCATAACATTGTATTCCTTTGTCAACATTGGACTTTTCTTCATCTCTAGTTTTCCTCACCTGATCACCTGACCTGTTGGTGTCAGATGTGATGTTCTTGACATTAGGTTTATAGATCCTGTCTAGCCTCTTTAGAACCTTATTAAACTGTCTTCCCAGCAGAACAATCGCATGGGACAGCTCCTCCTGAGACTCAGGCCTATTCTCTTCCTTAGCATCTTCAGAACTAGATACCAAAGCTATGTTTTTGGTCTTCTTTTCAGGTTCCTCATCCATCCCTAATTCAAAAGTTTGAAGAGACCCAATCAACTCATCCACCATCATCTTGCTGATGTTTTGAGCTTCTTCTATAGCAGTCACCTTCATTTTATATCTCTTGGGAAGGGATCTAAGAATCTTCCTTACCAGCTTCTCTTAAGTTATTTTCTCTCCAAGGGCACTAAAAGCATTTGACATCTCAAGAATATTCATGTGAAAATCATGAATGGTCTCATCATTCTTCATCTTCAGATTTTCAAACTTTGTTGTCAGCAGTTGAAGTCTTGACATCTTGACTTTGGAGATTCCATCATGAGTAGTTTTCAAGACATCCCAAGCTTCCTTAGCCACTTCACAAGTGTTGACCAGCCTAAAGATGTTCTTGTCTATACCATAAAAAATGGCATTCAAAGCCTTAGAATTTCCAAGCGCAAGTTCATCTTCTTCCTTGGTCCACTCTTCCTCAGGTTTCAGCTTTGATGTTCCATCTTTTTCAACAATAACAAGATGTTTCCATTCTTTTAAAACAACCTTCCAAGCCCTGTTGTCCAAGGACTTCAAGAAGGTAACTATGCGAGGTTTCCAATAATCATAATTTGAGCCATCTAAAATAGGGGGTCTATTCACAAATCCACCACTCTCCATGTCCATAGTACCAGAAAGCAACAACCCTAGATCTCACCCAGATGCAGAGCAGGATGCCTGCTCTGATACCAATTGAATTTCTGGTATCAGATGTGTGATGTTAAGTGTGATGTAACAACAACACAATCTGCTAAATGAACAAGACAATAAAATAGCCAATCAACACAATGAATTGTTCACCCAGTTCGGTCTAACTACCTACGTCTGGGGGCTACCAAGCCAGGGAGGAAATTCACTATTAGTAGTATTAAATTACAGACTCAACAGTCCCAGTTGACAATCCACTAACTTAATCACTACCCAATGACACTTCTACCTAAAATACACTTAGATATGAGAAACCACTAACTCCCTCTAAATCACCACAGTGATACAATTCAAAGATTACAAAGTATAGAAGTCACACTTCCAAAACACAACTTGATCTTGCTTAAAAGCTTTGATCAAGAACAATTAACAACTCAAAACAATCACACCAATTCAAGCATCAATGATGAATGAATGGTTTACAAAACACAGACGAAAACACACTTGACACTCAGTCTTTAATCTCTTGTCTTCGTATCTTCCAAGTAGGGTTGCGGCTGCTTTAAATAGAAACTTAGACTTGGGCTTGGACTCCTTGAAAATCTCTGATTTGATTTGAAATTAAAACAGATTTTATACTTCAAATATTTCCATATCATTCAACCCTAAAAACAGAAACAAGATCTGCTCCACTTATGATTGCACCAGAATATATTTTTACCAAGATATTCGCCTGCAATCACTCACTAAGAAAAAATCTCACCACCAACAAAAACACGCGCAGCCCTAATAACACAGCAGACTGATGTTCTGATGTTCTGCCAATTGATGTCAAGACATCATGTTTAACATCAGTACACAAAACTGCAACCCTAAATAACTTAACATAAACTGAATGTTAAGAACTCATGTTAAGACATCAGACATATGACATCTTCAACAACAACATTGTTTTACCAAAATTCCAGCCAATAACAAGAACTAACACATAGAATAGAGTTGTGGTTATTTTGCTCTCTGTTTTGTTTCTTTGTCTCTTGCACTATGTACTCTCCTCAAGATAATGAATGAATTATCTTTGAAATCTAAGATCATAAATTTTACTTTAGGATTTTATTCTTAAGAAGAATTGCATGAAAATCATTATTATACTCTAATTCTTACTTGATCTGATCATAGAAAGTAACGTGTCATCAAGGTTGATTAATACGTATCATATTGATTGTACATTAACTACTAACATTGCATAGTTATGAACTGACTAAATAAAAATTGCAACGCATCTGCTCAACCCTACATCTGTACTCTCTCTCATAAACAATATGTTCTCTGTTGTGACTTCACGCAAGTAATCAAGTACGACTCACAAGTATGTAATTATTAAAAGTTTTGACTTCAGTCAAAAAGAAGATAAAGAAATCGTATGCGTGATCCTTTGATTTCCCCTAGATTAAAAGATTGTTATACTTTGTACTTGACCTTGTCTTGTACACTATTCATACCTACTCTTGTATCTAGGTAATAATGAATTGGTCTTTTCAAGTCACTCTTAGTTACTAACCCATTCACTTTAGTCTTTTCCATTGCCTATTTAAAGTCATATCTCATTCCTATAGATTTTCACTATCTTTTGTTCAAAACCTTCTTAGAATACAAAAAAAACCAAGAATGACTCCAAGAACCTTTCATGGCAACGATTATCTCTTAGAAGTCATAAATGAAAAACGACCAAATCCAGCAGACGCTAGCGAAGACTTTCTTCTTGGGATTCATTTTCAAAATTGGAATGGATACCTGTCTATGTTAAGAGGTTCAATATATACAAACATCTTAAAATCTTTTTGGATCAATGCCTCTGTCAGTTGTGATGGTCTGTCTATCTCTTCAAACATCTATGGTCTTCCAGTTTCCTTCAACTCTACAAACATTGGTGAAGCTATTGATTGTCTCAAAGAGGGTATCACAACCCATCACGACTCAATTCGATGCACTTCCAATGTTGAAATGCATCACATGTTTGACAAAGGCTCTGCTTTTGAACCCACAAATCCAGAAAAACTTCTGCCTACTACAAAAGGATGGTTTAAGTTCATTTTGACAAATCTCCGCCCTCGCAATATTAACAAAGATGTTCTGTATCATGATGATAAGCTTCTCATCATGTGTCTTATTAAACCAACCTCTATAGATTTGTCTCAAGTAATCTTTGACCATCTTAAAGAGTCAATCCTTATGTCAAGAACTATGAAGAAATCGTTTATTCTATATGGAAGAGTTCTATCTGAAGTCCTCTTCAGAGCTGGAATCGTGCAAATGATTTGCAGAGTTAGAGGCGGTCCCGATACTGCTCTTGATAGAAAATTTTGTGAAACCTTCGACAGCGGATGTTTCTCATAAAATAAGATGATTGTTAGTTAGAATTAGGCTAAGTTATTAGTTTGTAACTTTTGTTTTCTTGTATCTGTGTTGTTCATACCTTTTATTAATGATTAATGAAGTATGTGTTGCCTTCTGTTCTATTTTTCAACTATCCTTTGCTCATACCTGCACAGCTCTCTTTAAGATTCATTATCAACATACTCTAACTTTTTGATAATGTCAAAAGGGGGAGAAAATAGAATATGATTTTGATATAATGATACATGTTAAAGAATGTTAACTCTGATATTAATGCATTTCACCACTAAAGTATGTTTGACGTTTAACCGAGGAACTTTGAACAAGTTCACTAGGCATTCTCATAGAACAGGATAAATTGGAAGAACCCTGTTAAAAGTTCTTATGAAATGTTTGTTCATACTATCAAAGTTGTACACTTTGTGAACATGTGTTCAGAATCAGATTTACCCAATACTGTTCAGAAGTTAAGAACTTTCTGAAAGTCAAAGTTATCATGATTCTTGTTTCACTTTGTTCAGAAGTTGTAAGTTGTCTGAGAATATGATATTCAGAACATAAGAATCAGAAGAAGAAATCTTCCTGAAAATAGTCCAAACAAAGTCTACATTCCAAGATTCTTTTTAGAAGAACTGCGCAAATCAGAAGTCGAAGTCTGTCTGAATATCTGGATAAAAGATCCAAGAAGAAGAAGTTCTGATAAACCAAGATTTCAACTCAGAAGAAAATGATTTGGCATCGGACTAAGAATCAAAAGTACGTTGGTATCAGATTCAGAATCAAGCTTCGATTGATCACAAAAATATTTTTTTAATCAGATCAAGAATCAAGCTTTGATGAACCAATGAGTTGTGACAAGTAACAAGGTTCTGAGATGAAGGCCTGTGTTCAAGTCAAACTCTGAAATGTCAAGATCTTAAATGATGATCAGAACCGGTATAACCAAATTAAGAATCTGAAGATCATCAAGTTTGAAACTCAGGGGGAGTTTATTACGTCAAAAGACAAGTTCAATTCTGATAAATAGCGTGGCTAAGTTATTAGAAAGGAATTGTTTTATTTCTGTGCTAAAATGATTCTGCTGAAAAGTAGAAATTGCTTCAGAAGACTCTGAAGATTATGAGCTCTGATATGATGACCAAAGGAACTAAGTTATAAAGATCTGAAGACAGAGGTTCTGATGAACAAGTCCAGATGCTGAAGACTTTTGTCTCCTTAAGACAGATAGGGAAGTAGTCCTTCTCTATTCTATGTTCTGACAAGTCAAATTGTTATTCTGTGAGTCTTTGGATCAGATAAGATTCTAGACGATCACAAATAAAATTTTGGGGTTAACACATTCAGGGGGAGCTATTGTTCCGGACTCTGAATATGTTTAGTTTGGTGATTACCTTGTATAAAATGTTCAATCAAAATAGATGGTTTTGTCATCATCAAAAAGGGGGAGATTGTTAGAGCAAGAGTTGTCTCTGCAAGTCATCTCTATGTTTTGATGATAACAATGAGTATTTGTGAAAGAACCATTTTATTTTCTAATGTGTGTTGTGTGCAGATCATAATCATAGCAGATATCAGATCCAACAAACACCAGCAAGATGTGCGTAAATGATCATATGCGAGTTACTATGTGTAACACAAGTCGCAAGAAGCAAGTATGCTTCTGTATCTGATCATAATCAGATAGATCCAAGGATGCCAATATTGCTGTTGCAATGCTCTTGTGGATGCTACTCTGAAAGTGGTTATGATTTTGAAGATAGTCAAGCTTCTGACGAGGTAATCTTGTGGAGAACCAAAGTGCTGAAAATTCTCATGACTTGAAGTTCTAAAGGCAAAAGGCTCTGAAGACCAAGTGCAGAAAGACTCTGAAGACTGAAGTGTTCTGAAGATTATGGTTCTAAAGGTTAAGTGTTGAAGACTCTGAAGGCAGCGTTCTGAGTGAACAAGGTTCTGAAGATTCGGAAGACATGAAAGCAGTGAAGATAACGGGTTTTAAGACATGTGTTGAAGCTCTGAAGACAGATTCCTAATAGACAATTTCTGAAGACAGAAGACTTGAAGTTTCTGAAGACCCAGTTATAAAGTCTCTACTCATGCTTCAATTAATTACCATCAGAAAACTCTGAAGATTTGAAGACAAATGTTACCGTTAGCGATGACTGTACACCTTGCTAAAAAGACCTATCCCTTCACTTCTTCTACAGTGAAAAGAAGATATGGCAGTACAACTTTCATCATTCCCTAATGACTCTTTTCAAATAGCCAACAACTCTCTAACAGCTATATTTTACTTGGCTATTTAAAGGAAAGGAGAATGCGCTTCTGAAGGTGTCGATGTGATGCTAGTCACAACGATCAGTTATCGTTGTTACACTAAACACTTAAAGCTATCACCATTAACACACGACCATTGTTGTTGAATCTCAAAGATCATCATTCAACACAACAACAATCAATTGGAACAGAAGCTGTTGATGAACAAGACAACATTGCAAATCAGTCAAGTCATTAACCAACTTCATCATCTGAGCTATATTGAAGATCTGAAGCAAGGAGTTGTTGCTCGAAGCTTGCTCAACAAAGAAGATGAAGAAGATCTACAAGATGTCATCAAACTGTCAAATCAACATACATCTTTGTAGAATATAAAGATAGCAAGGAGCTGTTGCTCATATCTTGCTAGAACACTGAGTGTTCATTTGTACTTAAAATTAGGAGTTATCTGCTTGTTAAGAAGCATCAATGTAATCTCCAGAACAACTAATTATATGTGAATTAGAATTCCTCAAGTGATCAGTGTGATCGGAGACTTGAAAAGACAATGGCTTGGTGTCATTGTGGAAATCCTGAAATATGGTCAATGATAGTCATATCTCAAAGAGGACCAATTGTGTGTCAGACTCTTGTGAGATCACTGATGGAACTCATTGAAAATCCTGGAAGAATGGTCAGTAAATGTTATATCTGTTGAATCGGATCCCTGAACGTTTAGCTGTGAAATCCTGATAGTAGATCTTGCGAGATTGGAACCTATTGGGTCAATATTCGTTATATCCATTAACTTGGATCCCTGAACGGTTCATTATGGGTTAGTCACAGCTGCGGTAGTGCAGGATGTTAGTCACCGGCTGTTGCTAGTGCATTTGTAATCGGTTTTGATTATAGTGGATTAAGTCCTTGTGTTCTAGGCGAAATCACCTTGGAAGGGTGGACTGGACTAGCTTGGGAATGGCTCAAGTGAACCAGGATATATTGTGTGTTCTTTACTCTTGTTTATGCTTTGTTTGATTGTTTATGTTTCTGTATCATTTATCAGAACCTTGCATAGCAAGTCAGAACCTTGCAACCAAACTCTGATGAGCTTCCGCATTGCAAGTCTGATTCAAGCATTGCTAATTCTGATTTACCTTGTCGCTTATGCTTCATACATAGCACAATCTGAATGACGCCTCGCAAGTCAGAGTCTCTCAACGCAACTCTGATATTCTCTTGCACGTTAATAATAAGAGGCGAAAATTTAGTAAGAGTGAAAAACACAATTCAAACCCTCCTTTCTTGTGTCTTTCTCACACCTTCACTCCTCAAGTCGCCATCCATGGTCTCATGAAGTTTGATCAAGGGAAAGTGAATGGAATAATTTAATCAGGAGAAATTACCAAGATTAGGGTTAGAATTTTTTCTAAGTCATGAAGAAGAATCTCATTTGGTGCCAACTTGCCAAGGGCATAACTCATAATCTACACATCCATTTTTCTTGGTTTAAAGATCAATTTGAAGAGAATTTCCCATACTACAACTTTGTCATTGTGGGTGAATCCTAAAAAAATGCATGGATTTCAAGTTATGAGAGCTCAAAGTTAAGAAAAACAAGATTTTGGAATTTGGTACTTAGAAATTTTCTAAGTATGGAATTTCAACTTGAAGGATGAGTTTTCAAAGCTTTCTTTCTCATGGTTCTAGGCCCCAATTCATTTTCCTTGAAACATGAAATTGTTGTATGTCATTCAAGCTTTCCATGGACACCAAGAACTCCTCCATTGGATCAACACAACTCAAGTTATGTGGTCTTGAAGTTAGGGTGATCATGAGGTGTAACTTTTTTAGGCTAACTTCAAGAACATTTTACATAGACTTCCAAGCTTCAAATCAATTTTCTTTCCACATGAAGTTTGTTCCTTTTGTTCCAAGCTTTCCATGGATAACAATAACTCCTTCATTCGATCAATAGAGCTCAAGATATGTGGCTTTAAAGTCAAGGTTTCAAAGTTGTCAAAGTTCTATAACTTAGAAAATTTTCTAAGTTACCTTGGACATATTTGTGGACACATTTTCTGTAACACCCTTCTACCCCACAAACAATTTTAGGGAAAACACGTAATATTATCAGAGTAAAATTAGCAAGAAAGGTGCCACATATATTCAAAAACATCATTTAGTAATCATTGTCCTGTCCCGTAACACGGGTTACACATTCTTAATAATAAAATTAACAACTACGCAGCGGAAATCAACTTTTTATGTCATTTCAATAAAATACGACATACGAAATATATCCAAATCAAATCATCACCAACAATGTAAAAATTCAACATAAAACAAAAGAACGCGAGGTTCACAACAAATCCCAACCCGATGTTACATGACACAGAGCAGGACACCTCTAAACTAAATAGCGATAAAGACACACTCCAAAGCTACATCCTCCATCGTCGCGAATCTACTCTTGGTTATCTGCAAGTTACCCACATAAGAGGCAACATTTCCAAGCAGGCAGGGTGAGAAATCACAATTCATTATAGTAATATAAGTACATGGAAAATGAACAGGAAGGCAACAACAACATCATAGTATAATCAACAACAACATCATGATACAATCAACATCAACATCATAGTATAATCAACGGCAACATCATGATATAATCAACAACAACATCATAATTCAATCAACAACAACACCATGATATCCACAATAAAACATACATATTATTTGACAATCAACTCATACACATGCAATGCCACTTAGAATGAAATGCAACTTCATCGGAAACATGCATATGGTACCAATTCAACGTGGATGGACACTGGCCATCAACCCTCCAAAAGGAGCACAACATAATCAACGTATCACTTCAATCCGCACAATGGGATTGAAGCTACCAATGGACTGAAGCCCCAACATAAAATGCTATGAAATGCAATGATGCTAATTCTTCTCAATTCAACAAAAATCAACGTGTGCATCATTCATTTCATATTCAACAAGTATTTATCATACAATCATGTTTTATCATCTTACATCGACAACAACTCGACAACAAAAGATCAGCACGAGAAAACGTCAAGAAACCTTAAAAAAAAACAACAAAAACAGCAAAACAGCATGTCTGACACAGCCACCCGTGTCCTGGGACACGGCCCGTGTCAGGAAACCTGCACTCAAAACACAACACAGACAAAATACAGCAAATACAGTGGTCTGACACGGCCGCCCGTGTCCTGTGACATGGCCCGTGTCAGGAGCTCTGTAGCACAAATCCAACAAAAGCAAAAATACAGCAAGAATGGTGGTCTGACACGGTCGCCCGTGTCCTGTGACACGGCCGTGTCAGGATACGAAAACTCAGAATTTTTCAAAGGGTTTTTTTTGCTGCGTTTTGACTTCAAATATCCCAAAAAATTCAGTTTTTCCAATACGAAAATTTGACCAAAAGACTCGCACAACGTACATACATCAAC